>OX411555.1:24899209-25499209 GCA_948146395.1 Fragum whitleyi | reverse complement strand
AGCCTAAGGGGTAGAAAAACTGCGTACCAAGTGGCCCAAAAGTGAAGAAATTGGGCTTGTTTTGGTCTTTTCAAACGCGAACCGCATACCTTTCTGCTGTGCTGCCTGACCTGGGCTCGCGCGAGTGACCGGGGGACCATCTGAACCTGCAACGCTCCGAGTTTCGGGTCGATGGGTCAAGGCAAAGGGGTAGAAAACTGCCTACCAAGTTGCCAACAGTCAAGGCCTTTGGGTTTGTTAGGGTTTTTCAGCAGTGAACCGCATGCCCTTGGGCTGAGCGATCTGACCTGGGCTCGCGCGAGTGACCAGGGGACCACCCGAACCTGCAACATTCCGAGTTTCGGGTCGATCGGTCAAGCCAAAGGGGTAGAAAACTGCGTACCAAGTTGCCAACAGTCGAGGCCTTTGGGCTTGTTTTGGCCTTTTCACGCGCGAACCGCATACCCTTCTGCTGTGCGGTCTGACCTGGGCTCGCGCGTGTGACCACGGGACCACCTGAACCTGCAACGCTCCCAGTTTCGGGTCGATCAGTCAAGGTCAAGGTCGACCCGTTGGGCCAGGTATGCCAATTTGAGCGGCATAGAGCATTGGCTTCGGCCGTGCGGTCTGGTCTGGGCTCGCGCGACAGACCAGGGGACCACCCCAACCTGCAATGCCCAGAGTTCCGGGTCGATAGGTCAAGCCTAAGGGGTAGAAAAACTGCGTACCAAGTGGCCCAAAAGTGAAGAAATTGGGCTTGTTTTGGTCTTTTCAAACGCGAACCGCATACCTTTCTGCTGTGCTGCCTGACCTGGGCTCGCGCGAGTGACCGGGGGACCATCTGAACCTGCAACGCTCCGAGTTTCGGGTCGATGGGTCAAGGCAAAGGGGTAGAAAACTGCCTACCAAGTTGCCAACAGTCAAGGCCTTTGGGTTTGTTAGGGTTTTTCAGCAGTGAACCGCATGCCCTTGGGCTGAGCGATCTGACCTGGGCTCGCGCGAGTGACCAGGGGACCACCCGAACCTGCAACATTCCGAGTTTCGAGCCGATCGGTCAAGCCAAAGGGGTAGAAAACTGCGTACCAAGTTGCCAACAGTCGAGGCCTTTGGGCTTGTTTTGGCCTTTTCACGCGCGAACCGCATACCCTTCTGCTGTGCGGTCTGACCTGGGCTCGCGCGTGTGACCACGGGACCACCTGAACCTGCAACGCTCCGAGTTTCGGGTCGATCAGTCAAGGTCAAGGTCGACCCGTTGGGCCAGGTATGCCAATTTGAGCGGCATAGAGCATTGGCTTCGGCCGTGCGGTCTGGTCTGGGCTCGCGCGACAGACCAGGGGACCACCCCAACCTGCAATGCCCAGAGTTCCGGGTCGATAGGTCAAGCCTAAGGGGTAGAAAAACTGCGTACCAAGTGGCCCAAAAGTGAAGAAATTGGGCTTGTTTTGGTCTTTTCAAACGCGAACCGCATACCTTTCTGCTGTGCTGCCTGACCTGGGCTCGCGCGAGTGACCGGGGGACCATCTGAACCTGCAACGCTCCGAGTTTCGGGTCGATGGGTCAAGGCAAAGGGGTAGAAAACTGCCTACCAAGTTGCCAACAGTCAAGGCCTTTGGGTTTGTTAGGGTTTTTCAGCAGTGAACCGCATGCCCTTGGGCTGAGCGATCTGACCTGGGCTCGCGCGAGTGACCAGGGGACCACCCGAACCTGCAACATTCCGAGTTTCGGGTCGATCGGTCAAGCCAAAGGGGTAGAAAACTGCGTACCAAGTTGCCAACAGTCGAGGCCTTTGGGCTTGTTTTGGCCTTTTCACGCGCGAACCGCATACCCTTCTGCTGTGCGGTCTGACCTGGGCTCGCGCGTGTGACCACGGGACCACCTGAACCTGCAACGCTCCGAGTTTCGGGTCGATCAGTCAAGGTCAAGGTCGACCCGTTGGGCCAGGTATGCCAATTTGAGCGGCATAGAGCATTGGCTTCGGCCGTGCGGTCTGGTCTGGGCTCGCGCGACAGACCAGGGGACCACCCCAACCTGCAATGCCCAGAGTTCCGGGTCGATAGGTCAAGCCTAAGGGGTAGAAAAACTGCGTACCAAGTGGCCCAAAAGTGAAGAAATTGGGCTTGTTTTGGTCTTTTCAAACGCGAACCGCATACCTTTCTGCTGTGCTGCCTGACCTGGGCTCGCGCGAGTGACCGGGGGACCATCTGAACCTGCAACGCTCCGAGTTTCGGGTCGATGGGTCAAGGCAAAGGGGTAGAAAACTGCCTACCAAGTTGCCAACAGTCAAGGCCTTTGGGTTTGTTAGGGTTTTTCAGCAGTGAACCGCATGCCCTTGGGCTGAGCGATCTGACCTGGGCTCGCGCGAGTGACCAGGGGACCACCCGAACCTGCAACATTCCGAGTTTCGGGTCGATCGGTCAAGCCAAAGGGGTAGAAAACTGCGTACCAAGTTGCCAACAGTCGAGGCCTTTGGGCTTGTTTTGGGCTTTTCACGCGCGAACCGCATACCCTTCTGCTGTGCGGTCTGACCTGGGCTCGCGCGTGTGACCACGGGACCACCTGAACCTGCAACGCTCCCAGTTTCGGGTCGATCAGTCAAGGTCAAGGTCGACCCGTTGGGCCAGGTATGCCAATTTGAGCGGCATAGAGCATTGGCTTCGGCCGTGCGGTCTGGTCTGGGCTCGCGCGACAGACCAGGGGACCACCCCAACCTGCAATGCCCAGAGTTCCGGGTCGATAGGTCAAGCCTAAGGGGTAGAAAAACTGCGTACCAAGTGGCCCAAAAGTGAAGAAATTGGGCTTGTTTTGGTCTTTTCAAACGCGAACCGCATACCTTTCTGCTGTGCTGCCTGACCTGGGCTCGCGCGAGTGACCGGGGGACCATCTGAACCTGCAACGCTCCGAGTTTCGGGTCGATGGGTCAAGGCAAAGGGGTAGAAAACTGCCTACCAAGTTGCCAACAGTCAAGGCCTTTGGGTTTGTTAGGGTTTTTCAGCAGTGAACCGCATGCCCTTGGGCTGAGCGATCTGACCTGGGCTCGCGCGAGTGACCAGGGGACCACCCGAACCTGCAACATTCCGAGTTTCGGGTCGATCGGTCAAGCCAAAGGGGTAGAAAACTGCGTACCAAGTTGCCAACAGTCGAGGCCTTTGGGCTTGTTTTGGCCTTTTCACGCGCGAACCGCATACCCTTCTGCTGTGCGGTCTGACCTGGGCTCGCGCGTGTGACCACGGGACCACCTGAACCTGCAACGCTCCGAGTTTCGGGTCGATCAGTCAAGGTCAAGGTCGACCCGTTGGGCCAGGTATGCCAATTTGAGCGGCATAGAGCATTGGCTTCGGCCGTGCGGTCTGGTCTGGGCTCACGCGACAGACCAGGGGACCACCCCAACCTGCAATGCCCAGAGTTCCGGGTCGATAGGTCAAGCCTAAGGGGTAGAAAAACTGCGTACCAAGTGGCCCAAAAGTGAAGAAATTGGGCTTGTTTTGGTCTTTTCAAACGCGAACCGCATACCTTTCTGCTGTGCTGCCTGACCTGGGCTCGCGCGAGTGACCGGGGGACCATCTGAACCTGCAACGCTCCGAGTTTCGGGTCGATGGGTCAAGGCAAAGGGGTAGAAAACTGCCTACCAAGTTGCCAACAGTCAAGGCCTTTGGGTTTGTTAGGGTTTTTCAGCAGTGAACCGCATGCCCTTGGGCTGAGCAATCTGACCTGGGCTCGCGCGAGTGACCAGGGGACCACCCGAACCTGCAACATTCCGAGTTTCGAGTCGATCGGTCAAGCCAAAGGGGTAGAAAACTGCGTACCAAGTTGCCAACAGTCGAGGCCTTTGGGCTTGTTTTGGCCTTTTCACGCGCGAACTGCATACCCTTCTGCTGTGCGGTCTGACCTGGGCTCGCGCGTGTGACCACGGGACCACCTGAACCTGCAACGCTCCGAGTTTCGGGTCGATCAGTCAAGGTCAAGGTCGACCCGTTGGGCCAGGTATGCCAATTTGAGCGGCATAGAGCATTGGCTTCGGCCGTGCGGTCTGGTCTGGGCTCGCGCGACAGACCAGGGGACCACCCCAACCTGCAATGCCCAGAGTTCCGGGTCGATAGGTCAAGCCTAAGGGGTAGAAAAACTGCGTACCAAGTGGCCCAAAAGTGAAGAAATTGGGCTTGTTTTGGTCTTTTCAAACGCGAACCGCATACCTTTCTGCTATGCTGCCTGACCTGGGCTCGCGCGAGTGACCGGGGGACCATCTGAACCTGCAACGCTCCGAGTTTCGGGTCGATGGGTCAAGGCAAAGGGGTAGAAAACTGCCTACCAAGTTGCCAACAGTCAAGGCCTTTGGGTTTGTTAGGGTTTTTCAGCAGTGAACCGCATGCCCTTGGGCTGAGCAATCTGACCTGGGCTCGCGCGAGTGACCAGGGAACCACCCGAACCTGCAACATTCCGAGTTTCGAGTCGATCGGTCAAGCCAAAGGGGTAGAAAACTGCGTACCAAGTTGCCAACAGTCGAGGCCTTTGGGCTTGTTTTGGCCTTTTCACGCGCGAACCGCATACCCTTCTGCTGTGCGGTCTGACCTGGGCTCGCGCGTGTGACCACGGGACCACCTGAACCTGCAACGCTCCGAGTTTCGGGTCGATCAGTCAAGGTCAAGGTCGACCCGTTGGGCCAGGTATGCCAATTTGAGCGGCATAGAGCATTGGCTTCGGCCGTGCGGTCTGGTCTGGGCTCGCGCGACAGACCAGGGGACCACCCCAACCTGCAATGCCCAGAGTTCCGGGTCGATAGGTCAAGCCTAAGGGGTAGAAAAACTGCGTACCAAGTGGCCCAAAAGTGAAGAAATTGGGCTTGTTTTGGTCTTTTCAAACGCGAACCGCATACCTTTCTGCTGTGCTGCCTGACCTGGGCTCGCGCGAGTGACCGGGGGACCATCTGAACCTGCAACGCTCCGAGTTTCGGGTCGATGGGTCAAGGCAAAGGGGTAGAAAACTGCCTACCAAGTTGCCAACAGTCAAGGCCTTTGGGTTTGTTAGGGTTTTTCAGCAGTGAACCGCATGCCCTTGGGCTGAGCAATCTGACCTGGGCTCGCGCGAGTGACCAGGGGACCACCCGAACCTGCAACATTCCGAGTTTCGGGTCGATCGGTCAAGCCAAAGGGGTAGAAAACTGCGTACCAAGTTGCCAACAGTCGAGGCCTTTGGGCTTGTTTTGGCCTTTTCACGCGCGAACCGCATACCCTTCTGCTGTGCGGTCTGACCTGGGCTCGCGCGTGTGACCACGGGACCACCTGAACCTGCAACGCTCCGAGTTTCGGGTCGATCAGTCAAGGTCAAGGTCGACCCGTTGGGCCAGGTATGCCAATTTGAGCGGCATAGAGCATTGGCTTCGGCCGTGCGGTCTGGTCTGGGCTCGCGCGACAGACCAGGGGACCACCCCAACCTGCAATGCCCAGAGTTCCGGGTCGATAGGTCAAGCCTAAGGGGTAGAAAAACTGCGTACCAAGTGGCCCAAAAGTGAAGAAATTGGGCTTGTTTTGGTCTTTTCAAACGCGAACCGCATACCTTTCTGCTGTGCTGCCTGACCTGGGCTCGCGCGAGTGACCGGGGGACCATCTGAACCTGCAACGCTCCGAGTTTCGGGTCGATGGGTCAAGGCAAAGGGGTAGAAAACTGCCTACCAAGTTGCCAACAGTCAAGGCCTTTGGGTTTGTTAGGGTTTTTCAGCAGTGAACCGCATGCCCTTGGGCTGAGCGATCTGACCTGGGCTCGCGCGAGTGACCAGGGGACCACCCGAACCTGCAACATTCCGAGTTTCGGGTCGATCGGTCAAGCCAAAGGGGTAGAAAACTGCGTACCAAGTTGCCAACAGTCGAGGCCTTTGGGCTTGTTTTGGCCTTTTCACGCGCGAACCGCATACCCTTCTGCTGTGCGGTCTGACCTGGGCTCGCGCGTGTGACCACGGGACCACCTGAACCTGCAACGCTCCGAGTTTCGGGTCGATCAGTCAAGGTCAAGGTCGACCCGTTGGGCCAGGTATGCCAATTCGAGCGGCATAGAGCATTGGCTTCGGCCGTGCGGTCTGGTCTGGGCTCGCGCGACAGACCAGGGGACCACCCCAACCTGCAATGCCCAGAGTTCCGGGTCGATAGGTCAAGCCTAAGGGGTAGAAAAACTGCGTACCAAGTGGCCCAAAAGTGAAGAAATTGGGCTTGTTTTGGTCTTTTCAAACGCGAACCGCATACCTTTCTGCTGTGCTGCCTGACCTGGGCTCGCGCGAGTGACCGGGGGACCATCTGAACCTGCAACGCTCCGAGTTTCGGGTCGATGGGTCAAGGCAAAGGGGTAGAAAACTGCCTACCAAGTTGCCAACAGTCAAGGCCTTTGGGTTTGTTAGGGTTTTTCAGCAGTGAACCGCATGCCCTTGGGCTGAGCGATCTGACCTGGGCTCGCGCGAGTGACCAGGGGACCACCCGAACCTGCAACATTCCGAGTTTCGGGTCGATCGGTCAAGCCAAAGGGGTAGAAAACTGCGTACCAAGTTGCCAACAGTCGAGGCCTTTGGGCTTGTTTTGGCCTTTTCACGCGCGAACCGCATACCCTTCTGCTGTGCGGTCTGACCTGGGCTCGCGCGTGTGACCACGGGACCACCTGAACCTGCAACGCTCCGAGTTTCGGGTCGATCAGTCAAGGTCAAGGTCGACCCGTTGGGCCAGGTATGCCAATTTGAGCGGCATAGAGCATTGGCTTCGGCCGTGCGGTCTGGTCTGGGCTCGCGCGACAGACCAGGGGACCACCCCAACCTGCAATGCCCAGAGTTCCGGGTCGATAGGTCAAGCCTAAGGGGTAGAAAAACTGCGTACCAAGTGGCCCAAAAGTGAAGAAATTGGGCTTGTTTTGGTCTTTTCAAACGCGAACCGTATACCTTTCTGCTGTGCTGCCTGACCTGGGCTCGCGCGAGTGACCGGGGGACCATCTGAACCTGCAACGCTCCGAGTTTCGGGTCGATGGGTCAAGGCAAAGGGGTAGAAAACTGCCTACCAAGTTGCCAACAGTCAAGGCCTTTGGGTTTGTTAGGGTTTTTCAGCAGTGAACCGCATGCCCTTGGGCTGAGCGATCTGACCTGGGCTCGCGCGAGTGACCAGGGGACCACCCGAACCTGCAACATTCCGAGTTTCGGGTCGATCGGTCAAGCCAAAGGGGTAGAAAACTGCGTACCAAGTTGCCAACAGTCGAGGCCTTTGGGCTTGTTTTGGCCTTTTCACGCGCGAACCGCATACCCTTCTGCTGTGCGGTCTGACCTGGGCTCGCGCGTGTGACCACGGGACCACCTGAAAATGCAACGCTCCGAGTTTCGGGTCGATCAGTCAAGGTCAAGGTCGACCCGTTGGGCCAGGTATGCCAATTTGAGCGGCATAGAGCATTGGCTTCGGCCGTGCGGTCTGGTCTGGGCTCACGCGACAGACCAGGGGACCACCCCAACCTGCAATGCCCAGAGTTCCGGGTCGATAGGTCAAGCCTAAGGGGTAGAAAAACTGCGTACCAAGTGGCCCAAAAGTGAAGAAATTGGGCTTGTTTTGGTCTTTTCAAACGCGAACCGCATACCTTTCTGCTGTGCTGCCTGACCTGGGCTCGCGCAAGTGACCGGGGGACCATCTGAACCTGCAACGCTCCGAGTTTCGGGTCGATGGGTCAAGGCAAAGGGGTAGAAAACTGCCTACCAAGTTGCCAACAGTTAAGGCCTTTGGGTTTGTTAGGGTTTTTCAGCAGTGAACCGCATGCCCTTGGGCTGAGCGATCTGACCTGGGCTCGCGCGAGTGACCAGGGGACCACCCGAACCTGCAACATTCCGAGTTTCGGGTCGATCGGTCAAGTCAAAGGGGTAGAAAACTGCGTACCAAGTTGCCAACAGTCGAGGCCTTTGGGCTTGTTTTGGCCTTTTCACGCGCGAACCGCATACCCTTCTGCTGTGTGGTCTGACCTGGGCTCGCGCATGTGACCACGGGACCACCTGAACCTGCAACGCTCCGAGTTTCGGGTCGATCAGTCAAGGTCAAGGTCGACCCGTTGGGCCAGGTATGCCAATTTGAGCGGCATAGAGCATTGGCTTCGGCCGTGCGGTCTGGTCTGGGCTTGCGCGACAGACCAGGGGACCACCCCAACCTGCAATGCCCAGAGTTCCGGGTCGATAGGTCAAGCCTAAGGGGTAGAAAAACTGCGTACCAAGTGGCCCAAAAGTGAAGAAATTGGGCTTGTTTTGGTCTTTTCAAATGCGAACCGCATACCTTTCTGCTGTGCTGCCTGACCTGGGCTCGCGCGAGTGACCGGGGGACCATCTGAACCTGCAACGCTCCGAGTTTCGGGTCGATGGGTCAAGGCAAAGGGGTAGAAAACTGCCTACCAAGTTGCCAACAGTCAAGGCCTTTGGGTTTGTTAGGGTTTTTCAGCAGTGAACCGCATGCCCTTGGGCTGAGCGATCTGACCTGGGCTCGCGCGATCGACCAGGGGACCACCCGAACCTGCAACATTCCGAGTTTCGGGTCGATCGGTCAAGCCAAAGGGGTAGAAAACTGCGTACCAAGTTGCCAACAGTCGAGGCCTTTGGGCTTGTTTTGGCCTTTTCACGCGCGAACCGCATACCCTTCTGCTGTGCGGTCTGACCTGGGCTCGCGCGTGTGACCACGGGACCACCTGAACCTGCAACGCTCCGAGTTTCGGGTCGATCAGTCAAGGTCAAGGTCGACCCGTTGGGCCAGGTATGCCAATTTGAGCGGCATAGAGCATTGGCTTCGGCCGTGCGGTCTGGTCTGGGCTCGCGCGACAGACCAGGGGACCACCCCAACCTGCAATGCCCAGAGTTCCGGGTCGATAGGTCAAGCCTAAGGGGTAGAAAAACTGCGTACCAAGTGGCCCAAAAGTGAAGAAATTGGGCTTGTTTTGGTCTTTTCAAACGCGAACCGCATACCTTTCTGCTGTGCTGCCTGACCTGGGCTCGCGCGAGTGACCGGGGGACCATCTGAACCTGCAACGCTCCGAGTTTCGGGTCGATGGGTCAAGGCAAAGGGGTAGAAAACTGCCTACCAAGATGCCAACAGTCAAGGCCTTTGGGTTTGTTAGGGTTTTTCAGCAGTGAACCGCATGCCCTTGGGCTGAGCGATCTGACCTGGGCTCGCGCGATCGACCAGGGGACCACCCGAACCTGCAACATTCCGAGTTTCGGGTCGATCGGTCAAGCCAAAGGGGTAGAAAACTGCGTACCAAGTTGCCAACAGTCGAGGCCTTTGGGCTTGTTTTGGCCTTTTCACGCGCGAACCGCATACCCTTCTGCTGTGCGGTCTGACCTGGGCTCGCGCGTGTGACCACGGGACCACCTGAACCTGCAACGCTCCGAGTTTCGGGTCGATCAGTCAAGGTCAAGGTCGACCCGTTGGGCCAGGTATGCCAATTTGAGCGGCATAGAGCATTGGCTTCGGCCGTGCGGTCTGGTCTGGGCTCGCGCGACAGACCAGGGGACCACCCCAACCTGCAATGCCCAGAGTTCCGGGTCGATAGGTCAAGCCTAAGGGGTAGAAAAACTGTGTACCAAGTGGCCCAAAAGTGAAGAAATTGGGCTTGTTTTGGTCTTTTCAAACGCGAACCGCATACCTTTCTGCTGTGCTGCCTGACCTGGGCTCGCGCGAGTGACCGGGGGACCATCTGAACCTGCAACGCTCCGAGTTTCGGGTCGATGGGTCAAGGCAAAGGGGTAGAAAACTGCCTACCAAGATGCCAACAGTCAAGGCCTTTGGGTTTGTTAGGGTTTTTCAGCAGTGAACCGCATGCCCTTGGGCTGAGCGATCTGACCTGGGCTCGCGCGAGTGACCAGGGGACCACCCGAACCTGCAACATTCCGAGTTTCGGGTCGATCGGTCAAGCCAAAGGGGTAGAAAACTGCGTACCAAGTTGCCAACAGTCGAGGCCTTTGGGCTTGTTTTGGCCTTTTCACGCGCGAACCGCATACCCTTCTGCTGTGCGGTCTGACCTGGGCTCGCGCGTGTGACCACGGGACCACCTGAACCTGCAACGCTCCGAGTTTCGGGTCGATCAGTCAAGGTCAAGGTCGACCCGTTGGGCCAGGTATGCCAATTTGAGCAGCATAGAGCATTGGCCTCGGCCGTGCGGTCTGGTCTGGGCTCGCGCGACAGACCAGGGGACCACCCCAACCTGCAATGCCCAGAGTTCCGGGTCGATAGGTCAAGCCTAAGGGGTAGAAAAACTGCGTACCAAGTGGCCCAAAAGTGAAGAAATTGGGCTTGTTTTGGTCTTTTCAAACGCGAACCGCATACCTTTCTGCTGTGCTGCCTGACCTGGGCTCGCGCGAGTGACCAGGGGACCATCTGAACCTGCAACGCTCCGAGTTTCGGGTCGATGGGTCAAGGCAAAGGGGTAGAAAACTGCCTACCAAGTTGCCAACAGTCAAGGCCTTTGGGTTTGTTAGGGTTTTTCAGCAGTGAACCGCATGCCCTTGGGCTGAGCGATCTGACCTGGGCTCGCGCGAGTGACCAGGGGACCACCCGAACCTGCAACATTCCGAGTTTAGGGTCGATCGGTCAAGCCAAAGGGGTAGAAAACTGCGTACCAAGTTGCCAACAGTCGAGGCCTTTGGGCTTGTTTTGGCCTTTTCACGCGCGAACCGCATACCCTTCTGCTGTGCGGTCTGACCTGGGCTCGCGCGTGTGACCACGGGACCACCTGAACCTGCAACGCTCCGAGTTTCGGGTCGATCAGTCAATGTCAAGGTCGACCCGTTGGGCCAGGTATGCCAATTTGAGCGGCATAGAGCATTGGCTTCGGCCGTGCGGTCTGGTCTGGGCTCGCGCGACAGACCAGGGGACCACCCCAACCTGCAATGCCCAGAGTTCCGGGTCGATAGGTCAAGCCTAAGGGGTAGAAAAACTGCGTACCAAGTGGCCCAAAAGTGAAGAAATTGGGCTTGTTTTGGTCTTTTCAAACGCGAACCGCATACCTTTCTGCTGTGCTGCCTGACCTGGGCTCGCGCGAGTGACCGGGGGACCATCTGAACCTGCAACGCTCCGAGTTTCGGGTCGATGGGTCAAGGCAAAGGGGTAGAAAACTGCCTACCAAGTTGCCAACAGTCAAGGCCTTTGGGTTTGTTAGGGTTTTTCAGCAGTGAACCGCATGCCCTTGGGCTGAGCGATCTGACCTGGGCTCGCGCGAGTGACCAGGGGACCACCCGAACCTGCAACATTCCGAGTTTCGGGTCGATCGGTCAAGCCAAAGGGGTAGAAAACTGCGTACCAAGTTGCCAACAGTCGAGGCCTTTGGGCTTGTTTTGGCCTTTTCACGCGCGAACCGCATACCCTTCTGCTGTGCGGTCTGACCTGGGCTCGCGCGTGTGACCACGGGACCACCTGAACCTGCAACGCTCCGAGTTTCGGGTCGATCAGTCAAGGTCAAGGTCGACCCGTTGGGCCAGGTATGCCAATTTGAGCAGCATAGAGCATTGGCTTCGGCCGTGCGGTCTGGTCTGGGCTCGCGCGACAGACCAGGGGACCACCCCAACCTGCAATGCCCAGAGTTCCGGGTCGATAGGTCAAGCCTAAGGGGTAGAAAAACTGCGTACCAAGTGGCCCAAAAGTGAAGAAATTGGGCTTGTTTTGGTCTTTTCAAACGCGAACCGCATACCTTTCTGCTGTGCTGCCTGACCTGGGCTCGCGCGAGTGACCGGGGGACCATCTGAACCTGCAACGCTCCGAGTTTCGGGTCGATGGGTCAAGGCAAAGGGGTAGAAAACTGCCTACCAAGTTGCCAACAGTCAAGGCCTTTGGGTTTGTTAGGGTTTTTCAGCAGTGAACCGCATGCCCTTGGGCTGAGCGATCTGACCTGGGCTCGCGCGAGTGACCAGGGGACCACCCGAACCTGCAACATTCCGAGTTTCGGGTCGATCGGTCAAGCCAAAGGGGTAGAAAACTGCGTACCAAGTTGCCAACAGTCGAGGCCTTTGGGCTTGTTTTGGCCTTTTCACGCGCGAACCGCATACCCTTCTGCTGTGCGGTCTGACCTGGGCTCGCGCGTGTGACCACAGGACCACCTGAACCTGCAACGCTCCGAGTTTCGGGTCGATCAGTCAAGGTCAAGGTCGACCCCTTGGGCCAGGTATGCCAATTTGAGCGGCATAGAGCATTGGCTTCGGCCGTGCGGTCTGGTCTGGGCTCGCGCGACAGACCAGGGGACCACCCCAACCTGCAATGCCCAGAGTTCCGGGTCGATAGGTCAAGCCTAAGGGGTAGAAAAACTGCGTACCAAGTGGCCCAAAAGTGAAGAAATTGGGCTTGTTTTGGTCTTTTCAAACGCGAACCGCATACCTTTCTGCTGTGCTGCCTGACCTGGGCTCACGCGAGTGACCGGGGGACCATCTGAACCTGCAACGCTCCGAGTTTCGGGTCGATGGGTCAAGGCAAAGGGGTAGAAAACTGCCTACCAAGTTGCCAACAGTCAAGGCCTTTGGGTTTGTTAGGGTTTTTCAGCAGTGAACCGCATGCCCTTGGGCTGAGCGATCTGACCTGGGCTCGCGCGAGTGACCAGGGGACCACCCGAACCTGCAACATTCCGAGTTTCGGGTCGATCGGTCAAGCCAAAGGGGTAGAAAACTGCGTACCAAGTTGCCAACAGTCGAGGCCTTTGGGCTTGTTTTGGCCTTTTCACGCGCGAACCGCATACCCTTCTGCTGTGCGGTCTGACCTGGGCTCGCACGTGTGACCACGGGACCACCTGAACCTGCAACGCTCCGAGTTTCGGGTCGATCAGTCAAGGTCAAGGTCGACCCGTTGGGCCAGGTATGCCAATTTGAGCGGCATAGAGCATTGGCTTCGGCCGTGCGGTCTGGTCTGGGCTCGCGCGACAGACCAGGGGACCACCCCAACCTGCAATGCCCAGAGTTCCGGGTCGATAGGTCAAGCCTAAGGGGTAGAAAAACTGCGTACCAAGTGGCCCAAAAGTGAAGAAATTGGGCTTGTTTTGGTCTTTTCAAACGCGAACCGCATACCTTTCTGCTGTGCTGCCTGACCTGGGCTCGCGCGAGTGACCGGGGGACCATCTGAACCTGCAACGCTCCGAGTTTCGGGTCGATGGGTCAAGGCAAAGGGGTAGAAAACTGCCTACCAAGTTGCCAACAGTCAAGGCCTTTGGGTTTGTTAGGGTTTTTCAGCAGTGAACCGCATGCCCTTGGGCTGAGCGATCTGACCTGGGCTCGCGCGAGTGACCAGGGGACCACCCGAACCTGCAACATTCCGAGTTTAGGGTCGATCGGTCAAGCCAAAGGGGTAGAAAACTGCGTACCAAGTTGCCAACAGTCGAGGCCTTTGGGCTTGTTTTGGCCTTTTCACGCGCGAACCGCATACCCTTCTGCTGTGCGGTCTGACCTGGGCTCGCGCGTGTGACCACGGGACCACCTGAACCTGCAACGCTCCGAGTTTCGGGTCGATCAGTCAAGGTCAAGGTCGACCCGTTGGGCCAGGTATGCCAATTTGAGCGGCATAGAGCATTGGCTTCGGCCGTGCGGTCTGGTCTGGGCTCGCGCGACAGACCAGGGGACCACCCCAACCTGCAATGCCCAGAGTTCCGGGTCGATAGGTCAAGCCTAAGGGGTAGAAAAACTGCGTACCAAGTGGCCCAAAAGTGAAGAAATTGGGCTTGTTTTGGTCTTTTCAAACGCGAACCGCATACCTTTCTGCTGTGCTGCCTGACCTGGGCTCGCGCGAGTGACCGGGGGACCATCTGAACCTGCAACGCTCCGAGTTTCGGGTCGATGGGTCAAGGCAAAGGGGTAGAAAACTGCCTACCAAGTTGCCAACAGTCAAGGTCTTTGGGTTTGTTAGGGTTTTTCAGCAGTGAACCGCATGCCCTTGGGCTGAGCGATCTGACCTGGGCTCGCGCGAGTGACCAGGGGACCACCCGAACCTGCAACATTCCGAGTTTCGGGTCGATCGGTCAAGCCAAAGGGGTAGAAAACTGCGTACCAAGTTGCCAACAGTCGAGGCCTTTGGGCTTGTTTTGGCCTTTTCACGCGCGAACCGCATACCCTTCTGCTGTGCGGTCTGACCTGGGCTCGCGCGTGTGACCACGGGACCACCTGAACCTGCAACGCTCCCAGTTTCGGGTCGATCAGTCAAGGTCAAGGTCGACCCGTTGGGCCAGGTATGCCAATTTGAGCGGCATAGAGCATTGGCTTCAGCCGTGCGGTCTGGTCTGGGCTCGCGCGACAGACCAGGGGACCACCCCAACCTGCAATGCCCAGAGTTCCGGGTCGATAGGTCAAGCCTAAGGGGTAGAAAAACTGCGTACCAAGTGGCCCAAAAGTGAAGAAATTGGGCTTGTTTTGGTCTTTTCAAACGCGAACCGCATACCTTTCTGCTGTGCTGCCTGACCTGGGCTCGCGCGAGTGACCGGGGGACCATCTGAACTTGCAACGCTCCGAGTTTCGGGTCGATGGGTCAAGGCAAAGGGGTAGAAAACTGCCTACCAAGTTGCCAACAGTCAAGGCCTTTGGGTTTGTTAGGGTTTTTCAGCAGTGAACCGCATGCCCTTGGGCTGAGCGATCTGACCTGGGCTCGCGCGAGTGACCAGGGGACCACCCGAACCTGCAACATTCCGAGTTTCGAGCCGATCGGTCAAGCCAAAGGGGTAGAAAACTGCGTACCAAGTTGCCAACAGTCGAGGCCTTTGGGCTTGTTTTGGCCTTTTCACGCGCGAACCGCATACCCTTCTGCTGTGCGGTCTGACCTGGGCTCGCGCCTGTGACCACGGGACCACCTGAACCTGCAACGCTCCGAGTTTCGGGTCGATCAGTCAAGGTCAAGGTCGACCCGTTGGGCCAGGTATGCCAATTTGAGCGGCATAGAGCATTGGCTTCGGCCGTGCGGTCTGGTCTGGGCTCGCGCGACAGACCAGGGGACCACCCCAACCTGCAATGCCCAGAGTTCCGGGTCGATAGGTCAAGCCTAAGGGGTAGAAAAACTGCGTACCAAGTGGCCCAAAAGTGAAGAAATTGGGCTTGTTTTGGTCTTTTCAAACGCGAACCGCATACCTTTCTGCTGTGCTGCCTGACCTGGGCTCGCGCGAGTGACCGGGGGACCATCTGAACCTGCAACGCTCCGAGTTTCGGGTCGATGGGTCAAGGCAAAGGGGTAGAAAACTGCCTACCAAGTTGCCAACAGTCAAGGCCTTTGGGTTTGTTAGGGTTTTTCAGCAGTGAACCGCATGCCCTTGGGCTGAGCGATCTGACCTGGGCTCGCGCGAGTGACCAGGGGACCACCCGAACCTGCAACATTCCGAGTTTCGGGTCGATCGGTCAAGCCAAAGGGGTAGAAAACTGCGTACCAAGTTGCCAACAGTCGAGGCCTTTGGGCTTGTTTTGGCCTTTTCACGCGTGAACCGCATACCCCTCTGCTGTGCGGTCTGACCTGGGCTCGCGCGTGTGACCACGGGACCACCTGAACCTGCAACGCTCCGAGTTTCGGGTCGATCAGTCAAGGTCAAGGTCGACCCGTTGGGCCAGGTATGCCAATTTGAGCGGCATAGAGCATTGGCTTCGGCCGTGCGGTCTGGTCTGGGCTCGCGCGACAGACCAGGGGACCACCCCAACCTGCAATGCCCAGAGTTCCGGGTCGATAGGTCAAGCCTAAGGGGTAGAAAAACTGCGTACCAAGTGGCCCAAAAGTGAAGAAATTGGGCTTGTTTTGGTCTTTTCAAACGCGAACCGCATACCTTTCTGCTGTGCTGCCTGACCTGGGCTCGCGCGAGTGACCGGGGGACCATCTGAACCTGCAACGCTCCGAGTTTCGGGTCGATGGGTCAAGGCAAAGGGGTAGAAAACTGCCTACCAAGTTGCCAACAGTCAAGGCCTTTGGGTTTGTTAGGGTTTTTCAGCAGTGAACCGCATGCCCTTGGGCTGAGCGATCTGACCTGGGCTCGCGCGAGTGACCAGGGGACCACCCGAACCTGCAACATTCCGAGTTTCGGGTCGATCGGTCAAGCCAAAGGGGTAGAAAACTGCGTACCAAGTTGCCAACAGTCGAGGCCTTTGGGCTTGTTTTGGCCTTTTCACGCGCGAACCGCATACCCTTCTGCTGTGCGGTCTGACCTGGGCTCGCGCGTGTGACCACGGGACCACCTGAACCTGCAACGCTCCCAGTTTCGGGTCGATCAGTCAAGGTCAAGGTCGACCCGTTGGGCCAGGTATGCCAATTTGAGCGGCATAGAGCATTGGCTTCGGCCGTGCGGTCTGGTCTGGGCTCACGCGACAGACCAGGGGACCACCCCAACCTGCAATGCCCAGAGTTCCGGGTCGATAGGTCAAGCCTAAGGGGTAGAAAAACTGCGTACCAAGTGGCCCAAAAGTGAAGAAATTGGGCTTGTTTTGGTCTTTTCAAACGCGAACCGCATACCTTTCTGCTGTGCTGCCTGACCTGGGCTCGCGCGAGTGACCGGGGGACCATCTGAACCTGCAACGCTCCCAGTTTCGGGTCGATGGGTCAAGGCAAAGGGGTAGAAAACTGCCTACCAAGTTGCCAACAGTCAAGGCCTTTGGGTTTGTTAGGGTTTTTCAGCAGTGAACCGCATGCCCTTGGGCTGAGCGATCTGACCTGGGCTCGCGCGAGTGACCAGGGGACCACCCGAACCTGCAACATTCCGAGTTTCGGGTCGATCGGTCAAGCCAAAGGGGTAGAAAACTGCGTACCAAGTTGCCAACAGTCGAGGCCTTTGGGCTTGTTTTGGCCTTTTCACGCGCGAACCGCATACCCTTCTGCTGTGCGGTCTGACCTGGGCTCGCGCGTGTGACCACGGGACCACCTGAACCTGCAACGCTCCGAGTTTCGGGTCGATCAGTCAAGGTCAAGGTCGACCCGTTGGGCCAGGTATGCCAATTTGAGCGGCATAGAGCATTGGCTTCGGCCGTGCGGTCTGGTCTGGGCTCACGCGACAGACCAGGGGACCACCCCAACCTGCAATGCCCAGAGTTCCGGGTCGATAGGTCAAGCCTAAGGGGTAGAAAAACTGCGTACCAAGTGGCCCAAAAGTGAAGAAATTGGGCTTGTTTTGGTCTTTTCAAACGCGAACCGCATACCTTTCTGCTGTGCTGCCTGACCTGGGCTCGCGCGAGTGACCGGGGGACCATCTGAACCTGCAACGCTCCGAGTTTCGGGTCGATGGGTCAAGGCAAAGGGGTAGAAAACTGCCTACCAAGTTGCCAACAGTCAAGGCCTTTGGGTTTGTTAGGGTTTTTCAGCAGTGAACCGCATGCCCTTGGGCTGAGCAATCTGACCTGGGCTCGCGCGAGTGACCAGGGGACCACCCGAACCTGCAACATTCCGAGTTTAGAGTCGATCGGTCAAGCCAAAGGGGTAGAAAACTGCGTACCAAGTTGCCAACAGTCGAGGCCTTTGGGCTTGTTTTGGCCTTTTCACGCGCGAACTGCATACCCTTCTGCTGTGCGGTCTGACCTGGGCTCGCGCGTGTGACCACGGGACCACCTGAACCTGCAACGCTCCGAGTTTCGGGTCGATCAGTCAAGGTCAAGGTCGACCCGTTGGGCCAGGTATGCCAATTTGAGCGGCATAGAGCATTGGCTTCGGCCGTGCGGTCTGGTCTGGGCTCGCGCGACAGACCAGGGGACCACCCCAACCTGCAATGCCCAGAGTTCCGGGTCGATAGGTCAAGCCTAAGGGGTAGAAAAACTGCGTACCAAGTGGCCCAAAAGTGAAGAAATTGGGCTTGTTTTGGTCTTTTCAAACGCGAACCGCATACCTTTCTGCTGTGCTGCCTGACCTGGGCTCGCGCGAGTGACCGGGGGACCATCTGAACCTGCAACGCTCCGAGTTTCGGGTCGATGGGTCAAGGCAAAGGGGTAGAAAACTGCCTACCAAGTTGCCAACAGTCAAGGCCTTTGGGTTTGTTAGGGTTTTTCAGCAGTGAACCGCATGCCCTTGGGCTGAGCAATCTGACCTGGGCTCGCGCGAGTGACCAGGGAACCACCCGAACCTGCAACATTCCGAGTTTCGAGTCGATCGGTCATGCCAAAGGGGTAGAAAACTGCGTACCAAGTTGCCAACAGTCGAGGCCTTTGGGCTTGTTTTGGCCTTTTCACGCGCGAACCGCATACCCTTCTGCTGTGCGGTCTGACCTGGGCTCGCGCGTGTGACCACGGGACCACCTGAACCTGCAACGCTCCGAGTTTCGGGTCGATCAGTCAAGGTCAAGGTCGACCCGTTGGGCCAGGTATGCCAATTTGAGCGGCATAGAGCATTGGCTTCGGCCGTGCGGTCTGGTCTGGGCTCGCGCGACAGACCAGGGGACCACCCCAACCTGCAATGCCCAGAGTTCCGGGTCGATAGGTCAAGCCTAAGGGGTAGAAAAACTGCGTACCAAGTGGCCCAAAAGTGAAGAAATTGGGCTTGTTTTGGTCTTTTCAAACGCGAACCGCATACCTTTCTGCTGTGCTGCCTGACCTGGGCTCGCGCGAGTGACCGGGGGACCATCTGAACCTGCAACGCTCCGAGTTTCGGGTCGATGGGTCAAGGCAAAGGGGTAGAAAACTGCCTACCAAGTTGCCAACAGTCAAGGCCTTTGGGTTTGTTAGGGTTTTTCAGCAGTGAACCGCATGCCCTTGGGCTGAGCAATCTGACCTGGGCTCGCGCGAGTGACCAGGGGACCACCCGAACCTGCAACATTCCGAGTTTCGGGTCGATCGGTCAAGCCAAAGGGGTAGAAAACTGCGTACCAAGTTGCCAACAGTCGAGGCCTTTGGGCTTGTTTTGGCCTTTTCACGCGCGAACCGCATACCCTTCTGCTGTGCGGTCTGACCTGGGCTCGCGCGTGTGACCACAGGACCACCTGAACCTGCAACGCTCCGAGTTTCGGGTCGATCAGTCAAGGTCAAGGTCGACCCCTTGGGCCAGGTATGCCAATTTGAGCGGCATAGAGCATTGGCTTCGGCCGTGCGGTCTGGTCTGGGCTCGCGCGACAGACCAGGGGACCACCCCAACCTGCAATGCCCAGAGTTCCGGGTCGATAGGTCAAGCCTAAGGGGTAGAAAAACTGCGTACCAAGTGGCCCAAAAGTGAAGAAATTGGGCTTGTTTTGGTCTTTTCAAACGCGAACCGCATACCTTTCTGCTGTGCTGCCTGACCTGGGCTCGCGCGAGTGACCGGGGGACCATCTGAACCTGCAACGCTCCGAGTTTCGGGTCGATGGGTCAAGGCAAAGGGGTAGAAAACTGCCTACCAAGTTGCCAACAGTCAAGGCCTTTGGGTTTGTTAGGGTTTTTCAGCAGTGAACCGCATGCCCTTGGGCTGAGCGATCTGACCTGGGCTCGCGCGAGTGACCAGGGGACCACCCGAACCTGCAACATTCCGAGTTTCGGGTCGATCGGTCAAGCCAAAGGGGTAGAAAACTGCGTACCAAGTTGCCAACAGTCGAGGCCTTTGGGCTTGTTTTGGCCTTTTCACGCGCGAACCGCATACCCTTCTGCTGTGCGGTCTGACCTGGGCTCGCGCGTGTGACCACGGGACCACCTGAACCTGCAACGCTCCGAGTTTCGGGTCGATCAGTCAAGGTCAAGGTCGACCCGTTGGGCCAGGTATGCCAATTCGAGCGGCATAGAGCATTGGCTTCGGCCGTGCGGTCTGGTCTGGGCTCGCGCGACAGACCAGGGGACCACCCCAACCTGCAATGCCCAGAGTTCCGGGTCGATAGGTCAAGCCTAAGGGGTAGAAAAACTGCGTACCAAGTGGCCCAAAAGTGAAGAAATTGGGCTTGTTTTGGTCTTTTCAAACGCGAACCGCATACCTTTCTGCTGTGCTGCCTGACCTGGGCTCGCGCGAGTGACCGGGGGACCATCTGAACCTGCAACGCTCCGAGTTTCGGGTCGATGGGTCAAGGCAAAGGGGTAGAAAACTGCCTACCAAGTTGCCAACAGTCAAGGCCTTTGGGTTTGTTAGGGTTTTTCAGCAGTGAACCGCATGCCCTTGGGCTGAGCGATCTGACCTGGGCTCGCGCGAGTGACCAGGGGACCACCCGAACCTGCAACATTCCGAGTTTCGGGTCGATCGGTCAAGCCAAAGGGGTAGAAAACTGCGTACCAAGTTGCCAACAGTCGAGGCCTTTGGGCTTGTTTTGGCCTTTTCACGCGCGAACCGCATACCCTTCTGCTGTGCGGTCTGACCTGGGCTCGCGCGTGTGACCACGGGACCACTTGAACCTGCAACGCTCCGAGTTTCGGGTCGATCAGTCAAGGTCAAGGTCGACCCGTTGGGCCAGGTATGCCAATTTGAGCGGCATAGAGCATTGGCTTCGGCCGTGCGGTCTGGTCTGGGCTCGCGCGACAGACCAGGGGACCACCCCAACCTGCAATGCCCAGAGTTCCGGGTCGATAGGTCAAGCCTAAGGGGTAGAAAAACTGCGTACCAAGTGGCCCAAAAGTGAAGAAATTGGGCTTGTTTTGGTCTTTTCAAACGCGAACCGCATACCTTTCTGCTGTGCTGCCTGACCTGGGCTCGCGCGAGTGACCGGGGGACCATCTGAACCTGCAACGCTCCGAGTTTCGGGTCGATGGGTCAAGGCAAAGGGGTAGAAAACTGCCTACCAAGTTGCCAACAGTCAAGGCCTTTGGGTTTGTTAGGGTTTTTCAGCAGTGAACCGCATGCCCTTGGGCTGAGCGATCTGACCTGGGCTCGCGCGAGTGACCAGGGGACCACCCGAACCTGCAACATTCCGAGTTTCGGGTCGATCGGTCAAGCCAAAGGGGTAGAAAACTGCGTACCAAGTTGCCAACAGTCGAGGCCTTTGGGCTTGTTTTGGCCTTTTCACGCGCGAACCGCATACCCTTCTGCTGTGCGGTCTGACCTGGGCTCGCGCGTGTGACCACGGGACCACCTGAACCTGCAACGCTCCGAGTTTCGGGTCGATCAGTCAAGGTCAAGGTCGACCCGTTGGGCCAGGTATGCCAATTTGAGCGGCATAGAGCATTGGCTTCGGCCGTGCGGTCTGGTCTGGGCTCACGCGACAGACCAGGGGACCACCCCAACCTGCAATGCCCAGAGTTCCGGGTCGATAGGTCAAGCCTAAGGGGTAGAAAAACTGCGTACCAAGTGGCCCAAAAGTGAAGAAATTGGGCTTGTTTTGGTCTTTTCAAACGCGAACCACATACCTTTCTGCTGTGCTGCCTGACCTGGGCTCGCGCAAGTGACCGGGGGACCATCTGAACCTGCAACGCTCCGAGTTTCGGGTCGATGGGTCAAGGCAAAGGGGTAGAAAACTGCCTACCAAGTTGCCAACAGTTAAGGCCTTTGGGTTTGTTAGGGTTTTTCAGCAGTGAACCGCATGCCCTTGGGCTGAGCGATCTGACCTGGGCTCGCGCGAGTGACCAGGGGACCACCCGAACCTGCAACATTCCGAGTTTCGGGTCGATCGGTCAAGTCAAAGGGGTAGAAAACTGCGTACCAAGTTGCCAACAGTCGAGGCCTTTGGGCTTGTTTTGGCCTTTTCACGCGCGAACCGCATACCCTTCTGCTGTGTGGTCTGACCTGGGCTCGCGCATGTGACCACGGGACCACCTGAACCTGCAACGCTCCGAGTTTCGGGTCGATCAGTCAAGGTCAAGGTCGACCCGTTGGGCCAGGTATGCCAATTTGAGCGGCATAGAGCATTGGCTTCGGCCGTGCGGTCTGGTCTGGGCTTGCGCGACAGACCAGGGGACCACCCCAACCTGCAATGCCCAGAGTTCCGGGTCGATAGGTCAAGCCTAAGGGGTAGAAAAACTGCGTACCAAGTGGCCCAAAAGTGAAGAAATTGGGCTTGTTTTGGTCTTTTCAAATGCGAACCGCATACCTTTCTGCTGTGCTGCCTGACCTGGGCTCGCGCGAGTGACCGGGGGACCATCTGAACCTGCAACGCTCCGAGTTTCGGGTCGATGGGTCAAGGCAAAGGGGTAGAAAACTGCCTACCAAGTTGCCAACAGTCAAGGCCTTTGGGTTTGTTAGGGTTTTTCAGCAGTGAACCGCATGCCCTTGGGCTGAGTGATCTGACCTGGGCTCGCGCGATCGACCAGGGGACCACCCGAACCTGCAACATTCTGAGTTTCGGGTCGATCGGTCAAGCCAAAGGGGTAGAAAACTGCGTACCAAGTTGCCAACAGTCGAGGCCTTTGGGCTTGTTTTGGCCTTTTCACGCGCGAACCGCATACCCTTCTGCTGTGCGGTCTGACCTGGGCTCGCGCGTGTGACCACGGGACCACCTGAACCTGCAACGCTCCGAGTTTCGGGTCGATCAGTCAAGGTCAAGGTCGACCCGTTGGGCCAGGTATGCCAATTTGAGCGGCATAGAGCATTGGCTTCGGCCGTGCGGTCTGGTCTGGGCTCGCGCGACAGACCAGGGGACCACCCCAACCTGCAATGCCCAGAGTTCCGGGTCGATAGGTCAAGCCTAAGGGGTAGAAAAACTGTGTACCAAGTGGCCCAAAAGTGAAGAAATTGGGCTTGTTTTGGTCTTTTCAAACGCGAACCGCATACCTTTCTGCTGTGCTGCCTGACCTGGGCTCGCGCGAGTGACCGGGGGACCATCTGAACCTGCAACGCTCCGAGTTTCGGGTCGATGGGTCAAGGCAAAGGGGTAGAAAACTGCCTACCAAGATGCCAACAGTCAAGGCCTTTGGGTTTGTTAGGGTTTTTCAGCAGTGAACCGCATGCCCTTGGGCTGAGCGATCTGACCTGGGCTCGCGCGAGTGACCAGGGGACCATTCGAACCTGCAACATTCCGAGTTTCGGGTCGATCGGTCAAGCCAAAGGGGTAGAAAACTGCGTACCAAGTTGCCAACAGTCGAGGCCTTTGGGCTTTTTTTGGCCTTTTCACGCGCGAACCGCATACCCTTCTGCTGTGCGGTCTGACCTGGGCTCGCGCGTGTGACCACGGGACCACCTGAACCTGCAACGCTCCGAGTTTCGGGTCGATCAGTCAAGGTCAAGGTCGACCCGTTGGGCCAGGTATGCCAATTTGAGCAGCATAGAGCATTGGCCTCGGCCGTGCGGTCTGGTCTGGGCTCACGCGACAGACCAGGGGACCACCCCAACCTGCAATGCCCAGAGTTCCGGGTCGATAGGTCAAGCCTAAGGGGTAGAAAAACTGCGTACCAAGTGGCCCAAAAGTGAAGAAATTGGGCTTGTTTTGGTCTTTTCAAACGCGAACCGCATACCTTTCTGCTGTGCTGCCTGACCTGGGCTCGCGCGAGTGACCGGGGGACCATCTGAACCTGCAACGCTCCGAGTTTCGGGTCGATGGGTCAAGGCAAAGGGGTAGAAAACTGCCTACCAAGTTGCCAACAGTCAAGGCCTTTGGGTTTGTTAGGGTTTTTCAGCAGTGAACCGCATGCCCTTGGGCTGAGCGATCTGACCTGGGCTCGCGCGAGTGACCAGGGGACCACCCGAACCTGCAACATTCCGAGTTTCGGGTCGATCGGTCAAGCCAAAGGGGTAGAAAACTGCGTACCAAGTTGCCAACAGTCGAGGCCTTTGGGCTTGTTTTGGCCTTTTCACGCGCGAACCGCATACCCTTCTGCTGTGCGGTCTGACCTGGGCTCGCGCGTGTGACCACGGGACCACCTGAACCTGCAACGCTCCGAGTTTCGGGTCGATCAGTCAAGGTCAAGGTCGACCCGTTGGGCCAGGTATGCCAATTTGAGCGGCATAGAGCATTGGCTTCGGCCGTGCGGTCTGGTCTGGGCTCGCGCGACAGACCAGGGGACCACCCCAACCTGCAATGCCCAGAGTTCCGGGTCGATAGGTCAAGCCTAAGGGGTAGAAAAACTGCGTACCAAGTGGCCCAAAAGTGAAGAAATTGGGCTTGTTTTGGTCTTTTCAAACGCGAACCGCATACCTTTCTGCTGTGCTGCCTGACCTGGGCTCGCGCGAGTGACCGGGGGACCATCTGAACCTGCAACGCTCCGAGTTTCGGGTCGATGGGTCAATTCAAAGGGGTAGAAAACTGCCTACCAAGTTGCCAACAGTCAAGGCCTTTGGGTTTGTTAGGGTTTTTCAGCAGTGAACCGCATGCCCTTGGGCTGAGCGATCTGACCTGGGCTCGCGCGAGTGACCAGGGGACCACCCGAACCTGCAACATTCCGAGTTTCGGGTCGATCGGTCAAGCCAAAGGGGTAGAAAACTGCGTACCAAGTTGCCAACAGTCGAGGCCTTTGGGCTTGTTTTGGCCTTTTCACGCGCGAACCGCATACCCTTCTGCTGTGCGGTCTGACCTGGGCTCGCGCGTGTGACCACGGGACCACCTGAACCTGCAACGCTCCCAGTTTCGGGTCGATCAGTCAAGGTCAAGGTCGACCCGTTGGGCCAGGTATGCCAATTTGAGCGGCATAGAGCATTGGCTTCGGCCGTGCGGTCTGGTCTGGGCTCGCGCGACAGACCAGGGGACCACCCCAACCTGCAATGCCCAGAGTTCCGGGTCGATAGGTCAAGCCTAAGGGGTAGAAAAACTGCGTACCAAGTGGCCCAAAAGTGAAGAAATTGGGCTTGTTTTGGTCTTTTCAAACGCAAACCGCATACCTTTCTGCTGTGCTGCCTGACCTGGGCTCGCGCGAGTGACCGGGGGACCATCTGAACCTGCAACGCTCCGAGTTTCGGGTCGATGGGTCAAGGCAAAGGGGTAGAAAACTGCCTACCAAGTTGCCAACAGTCAAGGCCTTTGGGTTTGTTAGGGTTTTTCAGCAGTGAACCGCATGCCCTTGGGCTGAGCGATCTGACCTGGGCTCGCGCGAGTGACCAGGGGACCACCCGAACCTGCAACATTCCGAGTTTCGGGTCGATCGGTCAAGCCAAAGGGGTAGAAAACTGCGTACCAAGTTGCCAACAGTCGAGGCCTTTGGGCTTGTTTTGGCCTTTTCACGCGCGAACCGCATACCCTTCTGCTGTGCAGTCTGACCTGGGCTCGCGCGTGTGAACACGGGACCACCTGAACCTGCAACGCTCCCAGTTTCGGGTCGATCAGTCAAGGTCAAGGTCGACCCGTTGGGCCAGGTATGCCAATTTGAGCGGCATAGAGCATTGGCTTCGGCCGTGCGGTCTGGTCTGGGCTCGCGCGACAGACCAGGGGACCACCCCAACCTGCAATGCCCAGAGTTCCGGGTCGATAGGTCAAGCCTAAGGGGTAGAAAAACTGCGTACCAAGTGGCCCAAAAGTGAAGAAATTGGGCTTGTTTTGGTCTTTTCAAACGCAAACCGCATACCTTTCTGCTGTGCTGCCTGACCTGGGCTCGCGCGAGTGACCGGGGGACCATCTGAACCTGCAACGCTCCGAGTTTCGGGTCGATGGGTCAAGGCAAAGGGGTAGAAAACTGCCTACCAAGTTGCCAACAGTCAAGGCCTTTGGGTTTGTTAGGGTTTTTCAGCAGTGAACCGCATGCCCTTGGGCTGAGCGATCTGACCTGGGCTCGCGCGAGTGACCAGGGGACCACCCGAACCTGCAACATTCCGAGTTTCGGGTCGATCGGTCAAGCCAAAGGGGTAGAAAACTGCGTACCAAGTTGCCAACAGTCGAGGCCTTTGGGCTTGTTTTGGCCTTTTCACGCGCGAACCGCATACCCTTCTGCTGTGCGGTCTGACCTGGGCTCGCGCGTGTGACCACGGGACCACCTGAACCTGCAACGCTCCCAGTTTCGGGTCGATCAGTCAAGGTCAAGGTCGACCCGTTGGGCCAGGTATGCCAATTTGAGCGGCATAGAGCATTGGCTTCGGCCGTGCAGTCTGGTCTGGGCTCGCGCGACAGACCAGGGGACCACCCCAACCTGCAATGCCCAGAGTTCCAGGTCGATAGGTCAAGCCTAAGGGGTAGAAAAACTGCGTACCAAGTGGCCCAAAAGTGAAGAAATTGGGCTTGTTTTGGTCTTTTCAAACGCGAACCGCATACCTTTCTGCTGTGCTGCCTGACCTGGGCTCGCGCGAGTGACCGGGGGACCATCTGAACCTGCAACGCTCCGAGTTTCGGGTCGATGGGTCAAGGCAAAGGGGTAGAAAACTGCCTACCAAGTTGCCAACAGTCAAGGCCTTTGGGTTTGTTAGGGTTTTTCAGCAGTGAACCGCATGCCCTTGGGCTGAGCGATCTGACCTGGGCTCGCGCGAGTGACCAGGGGACCACCCGAACCTGCAAAAAATTCCGAGTTTAGGGTCGATCGGTCAAGCCAAAGGGGTAGAAAACTGCGTACCAAGTTGCCAACAGTCGAGGCCTTTGGGCTTGTTTTGGCCTTTTCACGCGCGAACCGCATACCCTTCTGCTGTGCGGTCTGACCTGGGCTCGCGCGTGTGACCACGGGACCACCTGAACCTGCAACGCTCCGAGTTTCGGGTCGATCAGTCAAGGTCAAGGTCGACCCGTTGGGCCAGGTATGCCAATTTGAGCAGCATAGAGCATTGGCTTCGGCCGTGCGGTCTGGTCTGGGCTCGCGCGACAGACCAGGGGACCACCCCAACCTGCAATGCCCAGAGTTCCGGGTCGATAGGTCAAGCCTAAGTTGTAGAAAAACTGCGTACCAAGTGGCCCAAAAGTGAAGAAATTGGGCTTGTTTTGGTCTTTTCAAACGCGAACTGCATACCTTTCTGCTGTGCTGCCTGACCTGGGCTCGCGCGAGTGACCGGGGGACCATCTGAACCTGCAACGCTCCGAGTTTCGGGTCGATGGGTCAAGGCAAAGGGGTAGAAAACTGCCTACCAAGTTGCCAACAGTCAAGGCCTTTGGGTTTGTTAGGGTTTTTCAGCAGTGAACCGCATGCCCTTGGGCTGAGCGATCTGACCTGGGCTCGCGCGAGTGACCAGGGGACCACCCGAACCTGCAACATTCCGAGTTTCGGGTCGATCGGTCAAGCCAAAGGGGTAGAAAACTGCGTACCAAGTTGCCAACAGTCGAGGCCTTTGGGCTTGTTTTGGCCTTTTCACTCGCGAACCGCATACCCTTCTGCTGTGCGGTCTGACCTGGGCTCGCGCGTGTGACCACGGGACCACCTGAACCTGCAACGCTCCGAGTTTCGGGTCGATCAGTCAAGGTCAAGGTCGACCCGTTGGGCCAGGTATGCCAATTTGAGCGGCATAGAGCATTGGCTTCGGCCGTGCGGTCTGGTCTGGGCTCGCGCGACAGACCAAGGGACCACCCCAACCTGCAATGCCCAGAGTTCCGGGTCGATAGGTCAAGCCTAAGGGGTAGAAAAACTGCGTACCAAGTGGCCCAAAAGTGAAGAAATTGGGCTTGTTTTGGTCTTTTCAAACGCGAACCGCATACCTTTCTGCTGTGCTGCCTGACCTGGGCTCGCGCGAGTGACCGGGGGACCATCTGAACCTGCAACGCTCCGAGTTTCGGGTCGATGGGTCAAGGCAAAGGGGTAGAAAACTGCCTACCAAGTTGCCAACAGTCAAGGCCTTTGGGTTTGTTAGGGTTTTTCAGCAGTGAACCGCATGCCCTTGGGCTGAGCGATCTGACCTGGGCTCGCGCGAGTGACCAGGGGACCACCCGAACCTGCAACATTCCGAGTTTCGGGTCGATCGGTCAAGCCAAAGGGGTAGAAAACTGCGTACCAAGTTGCCAACAGTCGAGGCCTTTGGGCTTGTTTTGGCCTTTTCACGCGCGAACCACATACCCTTCTGCTGTGCGGTCTGACCTGGGCTCGCGCGTGTGACCACGGGACCACCTGAACCTGCAACGCTCCGATTTTCGGGTCGATCAGTCAAGGTCAAGGTCGACCCGTTGGGCCAGGTATGCCAATTTGAGCGGCATAGAGCATTGGCTTTGGCCGTGCGGTCTGGTCTGGGCTCGCGCGACAGACCAGGGGACCACCCCAACCTGCAATGCCCAGAGTTCCGGGTCGATAGGTCAAGCCTAAGGGGTAGAAAAACTGCGTACCAAGTGGCCCAAAAGTGAAGAAATTGGGCTTGTTTTGGTCTTTTCAAACGCGAACCGCATACCTTTCTGCTGTGCTGCCTGACCTGGGCTCGCGCGAGTGACCGGGGGACCATCTGAACCTGCAACGCTCCGAGTTTCGGGTCGATGGGTCAAGGCAAAGGGGTAGAAAACTGCCTACCAAGTTGCCAACAGTCAAGGCCTTTGGGTTTGTTAGGGTTTTTCAGCAGTGAACCGCATGCCCTTGGGCTGAGCGATCTGACCTGGGCTCGCGCGAGTGACCAGGGGACCACCCGAACCTGCAACATTCTGAGTTTCGGGTCGATCGGTCAAGCCAAAGGGGTAGAAAACTGCGTACCAAGTTGCCAACAGTCGAGGCCTTTGGGCTTGTTTTGGCCTTTTCACGCGCGAACCGCATACCCTTCTGCTGTGCGGTCTGACCTGGGCTCGCGCGTGTGACCACGGGACCACCTGAACCTGCAACGCTCCGAGTTTCGGGTCGATCAGTCAAGGTCAAGGTCGACCCGTTGGGCCAGGTATGCCAATTTGAGCGGCATAGAGCATTGGCTTCGGCCGTGCGGTCTGGTCTGGGCTCGCCCGACAGACCAGGGGACCACCCCAACCTGCAATGCCCAGAGTTCCGGGTCGATAGGTCAAGCCTAAGGGGTAGAAAAACTGCGTACCAAGTGGCCCAAAAGTGAAGAAATTGGGCTTGTTTTGGTCTTTTCAAACGCGAACCGCATACCTTTCTGCTGTGCTGCCTGACCTGGGCTCGCGCGAGTGACCGGGGGACCATCTGAACCTGCAACGCTCCGAGTTTCGGGTCGATGGGTCAAGGCAAAGGGGTAGAAAACTGCCTACCAAGTTGCCACAGTCAAGGCCTTTGGGTTTGTTAGGGTTTTTCAGCAGTGAACCGCATGCCCTTGGGCTGAGCGATCTGACCTGGGCTCGCGCGAGTGACCAGGGGACCACCCGAACCTGCAACATTCCGAGTTTCGGGTCGATCGGTCAAGCCAAAGGGGTAGAAAACTGCGTACCAAGTTGCCAACAGTCGAGGCCTTTGGGCTTGTTTTGGCCTTTTCACGCGCGAACCGCATACCCTTCTGCTGTGCGGTCTGACCTGGGCTCGCGCGTGTGACCACGGGACCACCTGAACCTGCAACGCTCCGAGTTTCAGGTCGATCAGTCAAGGTCAAGGTCGACCCGTTGGGCCAGGTATGCCAATTTGAGCGGCATAGAGCATTGGCTTCGGCCATGCGGTCTGGTCTGGGCTCGCGCGACAGACCAGGGGACCACCCCAACCTGCAATGCCCAGAGTTCCGGGTCGATAGGTCAAGCCTAAGGGGTAGAAAAACTGCGTACCAAGTGGCCCAAAAGTGAAGAAATTGGGCTTGTTTTGGTCTTTTCAAACGCGAACCGCATACCTTTCTGCTGTGCTGCCTGACCTGGGCTCGCGCGAGTGACCGGGGGACCATCTGAACCTGCAACGCTCCGAGTTTCGGGTCGATGGGTCAAGGCAAAGGGGTAGAAAACTGCCTACCAAGTTGCCAACAGTCAAGGCCTTTGGGTTTGTTAGGGTTTTTCAGCAGTGAACCGCATGCCCTTGGGCTGAGCGATCTGACCTGGGCTCGCGCGAGTGACCAGGGGACCACCCGAACCTGCAACATTCCGAGTTTCGGGTCGATCGGTCAAGCCAAAGGGGTAGAAAACTGCGTACCAAGTTGCCAACAGTCGAGGCCTTTGGGCTTGTTTTGGCCTTTTCACGCGCGAACCGCATACCCTTCTGCTGTGCGGTCTGACCTGGGCTCGCGCGTGTGACCACGGGACCACCTGAACCTGCAACGCTCCCAGTTTCATGTCGATCAGTCAAGGTCAAGGTCGACCCGTTGGGCCAGGTATGCCAATTTGAGCGGCATAGAGCATTGGCTTCGGCCGTGCGGTCTGGTCTGGGCTCGCGCGACAGACCAGGGGACCACCCCAACCTGCAATGTCCAGAGTTCCGGGTCGATAGGTCAAGCCTAAGGGGTAGAAAAACTGCGTACCAAGTGGCCCAAAAGTGAAGAAATTGGGCTTGTTTTGGTCTTTTCAAACGCGAACCGCATACCTTTCTGCTGTGCTGCCTGACCTGGGCTCGCGCGAGTGACCGGGGGACCATCTGAACCTGCAACGCTCCGAGTTTCGGGTCGATGGGTCAAGGCAAAGGGGTAGAAAACTGCCTACCAAGTTGCCAACAGTCAAGGCCTTTGGGTTTGATAGGGTTTTTCAGCAGTGAACCGCATGCCCTTGGGCTAAGCGATCTGACCTGGGCTCGCGCGAGTGTCCAGGGGACCACCCGAACCTGCAACATTCCGAGTTTCGGGTCGATCGGTCAAGCCAAAGGGGTAGAAAACTGCGTACCAAGTTGCCAACAGTCGAGGCCTTTGGGCTTGTTTTGGCCTTTTCACGCGCGAACCGCATACCCTTCTGCTGTGCGGTCTGACCTGGGCTCGCGCGTGTGACCACGGGACCACCTGAACCTGCAACGCTCCGAGTTTCGGGTCGATCAGTCAAGGTCAAGGTCGACCCGTTGGGCCAGGTATGCCAATTTGAGCGGCATAGAGCATTGGCTTCGGCCGTGCGGTCTGGTCTGGGCTCGCGCGACAGACCAGGGGACCACCCCAACCTGCAATGCCCAGAGTTCCGGGTCGATAGGTCAAGCCTAAGGGGTAGAAAAACTGCGTACCAAGTGGCCCAAAAGTGAAGAAATTGGGCTTGTTTTGGTCTTTTCAAACGCGAACCGCATACCTTTCTGCTGTGCTGCCTGACCTGGGCTCGTGCGAGTGACCGGGGGACCATCTGAACCTGCAACGCTCCGAGTTTCGGGTCGATGGGTCAAGGCAAAGGGGTAGAAAACTGCCTACCAAGTTGCCAACAGTCAAGGCCTTTGGGTTTGTTAGGGTTTTTCAGCAGTGAACCGCATGCCCTTGGGCTGAGCGATCTGACCTGGGCTCGCGCGAGTGACCAGGGGACCACCCGAACCTGCAACATTCCGAGTTTCGGGTCGATCGGTCAAGCCAAAGGGGTAGAAAACTGCGTACCAAGTTGCCAACAGTCGAGGCCTTTGGGCTTGTTTTGGCCTTTTCACGCGCGAACCGCATACCCTTCTGCTGTGCGGTCTGACCTGGGCTCGCGCGTGTGACCACGGGACCACCTGAACCTGCAACGCTCCCAGTTTCGGGTCGATCAGTCAAGGTCAAGGTCGACCCGTTGGGCCAGGTATGCCAATTTGAGCGGCATAGAGCATTGGCTTCGGCCGTGCGGTCTGGTCTGGGCTCGCGCGACAGACCAGGGGACCACCCCAACCTGCAATGCCCAGAGTTCCGGGTCGATAGGTCAAGCCTAAGGGGTAGAAAAACTGCGTACCAAGTGGCCCAAAAGTGAAGAAGTTGCCAACAGTCAAGGCCTTTGGGTTTGTTAGGGTTTTTCAGCAGTGAACCGCATGCCCTTGGGCTGAGCGATCTGACCTGGGCTCGCGCGAGTGACCAGGGGACCACCCGAACCTGCAACATTCCGAGTTTCGGGTCGATGGGTCAAGGCAAAGGGGTAGAAAACTGCCTACCAAGTTGCCAACAGTCAAGGCCTTTGGGTTTGTTAGGGTTTTTCAGCAGTGAACCGCATGCCCTTGGGCTGAGCGATCTGACCTGGGCTCGCGCGAGTGACCAGGGGACCACCCGAACCTGCAACATTCCGAGTTTCGGGTCGATCGGTCAAGCCAAAGGGGTAGAAAACTGCGTACCAAGTTGCCAACAGTCGAGGCCTTTGGGCTTGTTTTGGCCTTTTCACGCGCGAACCGCATACCCTTCTGCTGTGCGGTCTGACCTGGGCTCGCGCGTGTGACCACGGGACCACCTGAACCTGCAACGCTCCGAGTTTCGGGTCGATCAGTCAAGGTCAAGGTCGACCCGTTGGGCCAGGTATGCCAATTTGAGCGGCATAGAGCATTGGCTTCGGCCGTGCGGTCTGGTCTGGGCTCGCGCGACAGACCAGGGGACCACCCCAACCTGCAATGCCCAGAGTTCCGGGTCGATAGGTCAAGCCTAAGGGGTAGAAAAACTGCGTACCAAGTGGCCCAAAAGTGAAGAAATTGGGCTTGTTTTGGTCTTTTCAAACGCGAACCGCATACCTTTCTGCTGTGCTGCCTGACCTGGGCTCGCGCGAGTGACCGGGGGACCATCTGAACCTGCAACGCTCCGAGTTTCGGGTCGATGGGTCAAGGCAAAGGGGTAGAAAACTGCCTACCAAGTTGCCAACAGTCAAGGCCTTTGGGTTTGTTAGGGTTTTTCAGCAGTGAACCGCATGCCCTTGGGCTGAGCGATCTGACCTGGGCTCGCGCGAGTGACCAGGGGACCACCCGAACCTGCAACATTCCGAGTTTCGGGTCGATCGGTCAAGCCAAAGGGGTAGAAAACAGCGTACCAAGTTGCCAACAGTCGAGGCCTTTGGGCTTGTTTTGGCCTTTTCACGCGCGAACCGCATACCCTTCTGCTGTGCGGTCTGACCTGGGCTCGCGCGTGTGACCACGGGACCACCTGAACCTGCAACGCTCCCAGTTTCGGGTCGATCAGTCAAGGTCAAGGTCGACCCGTTGGGCCAGGTATGCCAATTTGAGCGGCATAGAGCATTGGCTTCGGCCGTGCGGTCTGGTCTGGGCTCGCGCGACAGACCAGGGGACCACCCCAACCTGCAATGCCCAGAGTTCCGGGTCGATAGGTCAAGCCTAAGGGGTAGAAAAACTGCGTACCAAGTGGCCCAAAAGTGAAGAAATTGGGCTTGTTTTGGTCTTTTCAAACGCGAACCGCATACCTTTCTGCTGTGCTGCCTGACCTGGGCTCGCGCGAGTGACCGGGGGACCATCTGAACCTGCAACGCTCCGAGTTTCGGGTCGATGGGTCAAGGCAAAGGGGTAGAAAACTGCCTACCAAGTTGCCAACAGTCAAGGCCTTTGGGTTTGTTAGGGTTTTTCAGCAGTGAACCGCATGCCCTTGGGCTGAGCGATCTGACCTGGGCTCGCGCGAGTGACCAGGGAACCACCCGAACCTGCAACATTCCGAGTTTCGGGTCGATCGGTCAAGCCAAAGGGGTAGAAAACTGCGTACCAAGTTGCCAACAGTCGAGGCCTTTGGGCTTGTTTTGGCCTTTTCACGCGCGAACCGCATACCCTTCTGCTGTGCGGTCTGACCTGGGCTTGCGCGTGTGACCACGGGACCACCTGAACCTGCAACGCTCCGAGTTTCGGGTCGATCAGTCAAGGTCAAGGTCGACCCGTTGGGCCAGGTATGCCAATTTGAGCGGCATAGAGCATTGGCTTCGGCCGTGCGGTCTGGTCTGGGCTCGCGCGACAGACCAGGGGACCACCCCAACCTGCAATGCCCAGAGTTCCGGGTCGATAGGTCAAGCCTAAGGGGTAGAAAAACTGCGTACCAAGTGGCCCAAAAGTGAAGAAATTGGGCTTGTTTTGGTCTTTTCAAACGCAAACCGCATACCTTTCTGCTGTGCTGCCTGACCTGGGCTCGCGCGAGTGACCGGGGGACCATCTGAACCTGCAACGCTCCGAGTTTCGGGTCGATGGGTCAAGGCAAAGGGGTAGAAAACTGCCTACCAAGTTGCCAACAGTCAAGGCCTTTGGGTTTGTTAGGGTTTTTTCAGCAGTGAACCGCATGCCCTTGGGCTGAGCGATCTGACCTGGGCTCGCGCGAGTGACCAGGGGACCACCCGAACCTGCAACATTCTGAGTTTCGGGTCGATCGGTCAAGCCAAAGGGGTAGAAAACTGCGTACCAAGTTGCCAACAGTCGAGGCCTTTGGGCTTGTTTTGGCCTTTTCACGCGCGAACCGCATACCCTTCTGCTGTGCGGTCTGACCTGGGCTCGCGCGTGTGACCACGGGACCACCTGAACCTGCAACGCTCCGAGTTTCGGGTCGATCAGTCAAGGTCAAGGTCGACCCGTTGGGCCAGGTATGCCAATTTGAGCGGCATAGAGCATTGGCTTCGGCCGTGCGGTCTGGTCTGGGCTCGCGCGACAGACCAGGGGACCACCCCAACCTGCAATGCCCAGAGTTCCGGGTCGATAGGTCAAGCCTAAGGGGTAGAAAAACTGCGTACCAAGTGGCCCAAAAGTGAAGAAATTGGGCTTGTTTTGGTCTTTTCAAACGCGAACCGCATACCTTTCTGCTGTGCTGCCTGACCTGGGCTCGCGCGAGTGACCGGGGGACCATCTGAACCTGCAACGCTCCGAGTTTCGGGTCGATGGGTCAAGGCAAAGGGGTAGAAAACTGCCTACCAAGTTGCCAACAGTCAAGGCCTTTGGGTTTGTTAGGGTTTTTCAGCAGTGAACCGCATGCCCTTGGGCTGAGCGATCTGACCTGGGCTCGCGCGAGTGACCAGGGGACCACCCGAACCTAAAAATTCCAAGTTTCGGGTCGATCGGTCAAGCCAAAGGGGTAGAAAACTGCGTACCAAGTTGCCAACAGTCGAGGCCTTTGGGCTTGTTTTGGCCTTTTCACGCGCGAACCGCATACCCTTCTGCTGTGCGGTCTGACCTGGGCTCGCGCGTGTGACCACGGGACCACCTGAACCTGCAACGCTCCGAGTTTCGGGTCGATCAGTCAAGGTCAAGGTCAACCCGTTGGGCCAGGTATGCCAATTTGAGCGGCATAGAGCATTGGCTTTGGCCGTGCGGTCTGGTCTGGGCTCGCGCGACAGACCAGGGGACCACCCCAACCTGCAATGCCCAGAGTTCCGGGTCGATAGGTCAAGCCTAAGGGTAGAAAAACTGCGTACCAAGTGGCCCAAAAGTGAAGAAATTGGGCTTGTTTTGGTCTTTTCAAACGCGAACCGCATACCTTTCTGCTGTGCTGCCTGACCTGGGCTCGCGCGAGTGACCGGGGGACCATCTGAACCTGCAACGCTCCGAGTTTCGGGTCGATGGGTCAAGGCAAAGGGGTAGAAAACTGCCTACCAAGTTGCCAACAGTCAAGGCCTTTGGGTTTGTTAGGGTTTTTCAGCAGTGAACCGCATGCCCTTGGGCTGAGCGATCTGACCTGGGCTCGCGCGAGTGACCAGGGGACCACCCGAACCTGCAACATTCCGAGTTTCGGGTCGATCGGTCAAGCCAAAGGGGTAGAAAACTGCGTACCAAGTTGCCAACAGTCGAGGCCTTTGGGCTTGTTTTGGCCTTTTCACGCGCGAACCGCATACCCTTCTGCTGTGCGGTCTGACCTGGGCTCGCGCGTGTGACCACGGGACCACCTGAACCTGCAACGCTCCGAGTTTCGGGTCGATCAGTCAAGGTCAAGGTCGACCCGTTGGGCCAGGTATGCCAATTTGAGCGGCATAGAGCATTGGCTTCGGCCGTGCGGTCTGGTCTGGGCTCACGCGACAGACCAGGGGACCACCCCAACCTGCAATGCCCAGAGTTCCGGGTCGATAGGTCAAGCCTAAGGGGTAGAAAAACTGCGTACCAAGTGGCCCAAAAGTGAAGAAATTGGGCTTGTTTTGGTCTTTTCAAACGCGAACCGCATACCTTTCTGCTGTGCTGCCTGACCTGGGCTCGCGCGAGTGACCGGGGGACCATCTGAACCTGCAACGCTCCGAGTTTCGGGTCGATGGGTCAAGGCAAAGGGGTAGAAAACTGCCTACCAAGTTGCCAACAGTCAAGGCCTTTGGGTTTGTTAGGGTTTTTCAGCAGTGAACCGCATGCCCTTGGGCTGAGCGATCTGACCTGGGCTCGCGCCAGTGACCAGGGGACCACCCGAACCTGCAACATTCCGAGTTTCGGGTCGATCGGTCAAGCCAAAGGGGTAGAAAACTGCGTACCAAGTTGCCAACAGTCGAGGCCTTTGGGGTTGTTTTGGCCTTTTCACGCGCGAACCACATACCCTTCTGCTGTGCGGTCTGACCTGGGCTCGCGCGTGTGACCACGGGACCACCTGAACCTGCAACGCTCCGAGTTTCGGGTCGATCAGTCAAGGTCAAGGTCGACCCGTTGGGCCAGGTATGCCAATTTGAGCGGCATAGAGCATTGGCTTCGGCCGTGCGGTCTGGTCTGGGCTCGCGCGACAGACCAGGGGACCACCCCAACCTGCAATGCCCAGAGTTCCGGGTCGATAGGTCAAGCCTAAGGGGTAGAAAAACTGCGTACCAAGTGGCCCAAAAGTGAAGAAATTGGGCTTGTTTTGGTCTTTTCAAACGCGAACCGCATACCTTTCTGCTGTGCTGCCTGACCTGGGCTCGCGCGAGTGACCGGGGGACCATCTGAACCTGCAACGCTCCGAGTTTCGGGTCGATGGGTCAAGGCAAAGGGGTAGAAAACTGCCTACCAAGTTGCCAACAGTCAAGGCCTTTGGGTTTGTTAGGGTTTTTCAGCAGTGAACCGCATGCCCTTGGGCTGAGCGATCTGACCTGGGCTCGCGCGAGTGACCAGGGGACCACCCGAACCTGCAACATTCCGAGTTTCGGGTCGATCGGTCAAGCCAAAGGGGTAGAAAACTGCGTACCAAGTTGCCAACAGTCGAGGCCTTTGGGCTTGTTTTGGCCTTTTCACGCGCGAACCGCATACCCTTCTGCTGTGCGGTCTGACCTGGGCTCGCGCGTGTGACCACGGGACCACCTGAACCTGCAATGCTCCGAGTTTCGGGTCGATCAGTCAAGGTCAAGGTCGACCCGTTGGGCCAGGTATGCCAATTTGAGCGGCATAGAGCATTGGCTTCGGCCGTGCGGTCTGGTCTGGGCTCGCGCGACAGACCAGGGGACCACCCCAACCTGCAATGCCCAGAGTTCCGGGTCGATAGGTCAAGCCTAAGGGGTAGAAAAACTGCGTACCAAGTGGCCCAAAAGTGAAGAAATTGGGCTTGTTTTGGTCTTTTCAAACGCGAACCGCATACCTTTCTGCTGTGCTGCCTGACCTGGGCTCGCGCGAGTGACCGGGGGACCATCTGAACCTGCAACGCTCCGAGTTTCGGGTCGATGGGTCAAGGCAAAGGGGTAGAAAACTGCCTACCAAGTTGCCAACAGTCAAGGCCTTTGGGTTTGTTAGGGTTTTTCAGCAGTGAACCGCATGCCCTTGGGCTGAGCGATCTGACCTGGGCTCGCGCGAGTGACCAGGGGACCACCCGAACCTGCAACATTCCTAGTTTCGGATCGATCGGTCAAGTTAAAGGGGTAGAAAACTGCGTACCAAGTTGCCAACAGTCGAGGCCTTTGGGCTTGTTTTGGCCTTTTCACGCGCGAACCGCATACCCTTCTGCTGTGCGGTCTGACCTGGGCTCGCGCGTGTGACCACGGGACCACCTGAACCTGCAACGCTCCGAGTTTCGGGTCGATCAGTCAAGGTCAAGGTCGACCCGTTGGGCCAGGTATGCCAATTTGAGCGGCATAGAGCATTGGCTTCGGCCGTGCGGTCTGGTCTGGGCTCGCGCGACAGACCAGGGGACCACCCCAACCTGCAATGCCCAGAGTTCCGGGTCGATGGTCAAGCCTAAGGGGTAGACAAACTGCGTACCAAGTGGCCCAAAAGTGAAGAAATTGGGCTTGTTTTGGTCTTTTCAAACGCGAACCGCATACCTTTCTGCTGTGCTGCCTGACCTGGGCTCGCGCGAGTGACCGGGGGACCATCTGAACCTGCAACGCTCCGAGTTTCGGGTCGATGGGTCAAGGCAAAGGGGTAGAAAACTGCCTACCAAGTTGCCAACAGTCAAGGCCTTTGGGTTTGTTAGGGTTTTTCAGCAGTGAACCGCATGCCCTTGGGCTGAGCGATCTGACCTGGGCTCGCGCCAGTGACCAGGGGACCACCCGAACCTGCAACATTCCGAGTTTCGGGTCGATCGGTCAAGCCAAAGGGGTAGAAAACTGTGTACCAAGTTGCCAACAGTCGAGGCCTTTGGGCTTGTTTTGGCCTTTTCACGCGCGAACCGCATACCCTTCTGCTGTGCGGTCTGACCTGGGCTCGCGCGTGTGACCACGGGACCACCTGAACCTGCAACGCTCCGAGTTTCGGGTCGATCAGTCAAGGTCAAGGTTGACCCGTTGGGCCAGGTATGCCAATTTGAGCGGCATAGAGCATTGGCTTCGGCCGTGCGGTCTGGTCTGGGCTCACGCGACAGACCAGGGGACCACCCCAACCTGCAATGCCCAGAGTTCCGGGTCGATAGGTCAAGCCTAAGGGGTAGAAAAACTGCGTACCAAGTGGCCCAAAAGTGAAGAAATTGGGCTTGTTTTGGTCTTTTCAAACGCGAACCGCATACCTTTCTGCTGTGCTGCCTGACCTGGGCTCGCGTGAGTGACCGGGGGACCATCTGAACCTGCAACGCTCCGAGTTTCGGGTCGATGGGTCAAGGCAAAGGGGTAGAAAACTGCCTACCAAGTTGCCAACAGTCAAGGCCTTTGGGTTTGTTAGGGTTTTTCAGCAGTGAACCGCATGCCCTTGGGCTGAGCGATCTGACCTGGGCTCGCGCGAGTGACCAGGGGACCACCCGAACCTGCAACATTCCGAGTTTCGGGTCGATCGGTCAAGCCAAAGGGGTAGAAAACTGCGTACCAAGTTGCCAACAGTCGAGGCCTTTGGGCTTGTTTTGGCCTTTTCACGCGCGAACCGCATACCCTTCTGCTGTGCGGTCTGACCTGGGCTCGCGCGTGTGACCACGGGACCACCTGAACCTGCAACGCTCCGAGTTTCGGGTCGATCAGTCAAGGTCAAGGTCGACCCGTTGGGCCAGGTATGCCAATTTGAGCGGCATAGAGCATTGGCTTCGGCCGTGCGGTCTGGTCTGGGCTCGCGCGACAGACCAGGGGACCACCCCAACCTGCAATGCCCAGAGTTCCGGGTCGATAGGTCAAGCCTAAGGGGTAGAAAAACTGCGTACCAAGTGGCCCAAAAGTGAAGAAATTGGGCTTGTTTTGGTCTTTTCAAACGCGAACCGCATACCTTTCTGCTGTGCTGCCTGACCTGGGCTCGCGCGAGTGACCGGGGGACCATCTGAACCTGCAACGCTCCGAGTTTCGGGTCGATGGGTCAAGGCAAAGGGGTAGAAAACTGCCTACCAAGTTGCCAACAGTCAAGGCCTTTGGGTTTGTTAGGGTTTTTCAGCAGTGAACCGCATGCCCTTGGGCTGAGCGATCTGACCTGGGCTCGCCCGAGTGACCAGGGGACCACCCGAACCTGCAACATTCCGAGTTTCGGGTCGATCGGTCAAGCCAAAGGGGTAGAAAACTGCGTACCAAGTTGCCAACAGTCGAGGCCTTTGGGCTTGTTTTGGCCTTTTCACGCGCGAACCGCATACCCTTCTGCTGTGCGGTCTGACCTGGGCTCGCGCGTGTGACCACGGGACCACCTGAACCTGCAACGCTCCGAGTTTCGGGTCGATCAGTCAAGGTCAAGGTCGACCCGTTGGGCCAGGTATGCCAATTTGAGCGGCATAGAGCATTGGCTTCGGCCGTGCGGTCTGGTCTGGGCTCGCGCGACAGACCAGGGGACCACCCCAACCTGCAATGCCCAGAGTTCCGGGTCGATAGGTCAAGCCTAAGGGGTAGAAAAACTGCGTACCAAGTGGCCCAAAAGTGAAGAAATTGGGCTTGTTTTGGTCTTTTCAAACGCGAACCGCATACCTTTCTGCTGTGCTGCCTGACCTGGGCTCGCGCGAGTGACCGGGGGACCATCTGAACCTGCAACGCTCCGAGTTTCGGGTCGATCGGTCAAGCCAAAGGGGTAGAAAACTGCGTACCAAGTTGCCAACAGTCGAGGCCTTTGGGCTTGTTTTGGCCTTTTCACGCGCGAACCGCATACCCTTCTGCTGTGCGGTCTGACCTGGGCTCGCGCGTGTGACCACGGGACCACCTGAACCTGCAACGCTCCGAGTTTCGGGTCGATCAGTCAAGGTCAAGGTCGACCCGTTGGGCCAGGTATGCCAATTTGAGCGGCATAGAGCATTGGCTTCGGCCGTGCGGTCTGGTCTGGGCTCGCGCGACAGACCAGGGGACCACCCCAACCTGCAATGCCCAGAGTTCCGGGTCGATAGGTCAAGCCTAAGGGGTAGAAAAACTGCGTACCAAGTGGCCCAAAAGTGAAGAAATTGGGCTTGTTTTGGTCTTTTCAAACGCGAACCGCATACCTTTCTGCTGTGCTGCCTGACCTGGGCTCGCGCGAGTGACCGGGGGACCATCTGAACCTGCAACGCTCCGAGTTTCGGGTCGATGGGTCAAGGCAAAGGGGTAGAAAACTGCCTACCAAGTTGCCAACAGTCAAGGCCTTTGGGTTTGTTAGGGTTTTTCAGCAGTGAACCGCATGCCCTTGGGCTGAGCGATCTGACCTGGGCTCGCGCGAGTGACCAGGGGACCACCCGAACCTGCAACATTCCGAGTTTAGGGTCGATCGGTCAAGCCAAAGGGGTAGAAAACTGCGTACCAAGTTGCCAACAGTCGAGGCCTTTGGGCTTGTTTTGGCCTTTTCGAGCGCGAACCGCATACCCTTCTGCTGTGCGGTCTGACCTGGGCTCGCGCGTGTGACCACGGGACCACCTGAACCTGCAACGCTCCGAGTTTCGGGTCGATCAGTCAAGGTCAAGGTCGACCCGTTGGGCCAGGTATGCCAATTTGAGCGGCATAGAGCATTGGCTTCGGCCGTGCGGTCTGGTCTGGGCTCGCGCGACAGACCAGGGGACCACCCCAACCTGCAATGCCCAGAGTTCCGGGTCGATAGGTCAAGCCTAAGGGGTAGAAAAACTGCGTACCAAGTGGCCCAAAAGTGAAGAAATTGGGCTTGTTTTGGTCTTTTCAAACGCGAACCGCATACCTTTCTGCTGTGCTGCCTGACCTGGGCTCGCGCGAGTGACCGGGGGACCATCTGAACCTGCAACGCTCCGAGTTTCGGGTCGATGGGTCAAGGCAAAGGGGTAGAAAACTGCCTACCAAGTTGGCAACAGTCAAGGCCTTTGGGTTTGTTAGGGTTTTTCAGCAGTGAACCGCATGCCCTTGGGCTGAGCGATCTGACCTGGGCTCGCGCGAGTGACCAGGGGACCACCCGAACCTGCAACATTCCAAGTTTCGGGTCGATCGGTCAAGCCAAAGGGGTAGAAAACTGCGTACCAAGTTGCCAACAGTCGAGGCCTTTGGGCTTGTTTTGGCCTTTTCACGCGCGAACCGCATACCCTTCTGCTGTGCGGTCTGACCTGGGCTCGCGCGTGTGACCACGGGACCACCTGAACCTGCAACGCTCGGAGTTTCGGGTCGATCAGTCAAGGTCAAGGTCGACCCGTTGGGCCAGGTATGCCAATTTGAGCGGCATAGAGCATTGGCTTCGGCCGGCGGTCTGGTCTGGGCTCGCGCGACAGACCAGGGGACCACCCCAACCTGCAATGCCCAGAGTTCCGGGTCGATAGGTCAAGCCTAAGGGGTAGAAAAACTGCGTACCAAGTGGCCCAAAAGTGAAGAAATTGGGCTTGTTTTGGTCTTTTCAAACGCGAACCGCATACCTTTCTGCTGTGCTGCCTGACCTGGGCTCGCGCGAGTGACCGGGGGACCATCTGAACCTGCAACGCTCCGAGTTTCGGGTCGATGGGTCAAGGCAAAGGGGTAGAAAACTGCCTACCAAGTTGCCAACAGTCAAGGCCTTTGGGTTTGTTAGGGTTTTTCAGCAGTGAACCGCATGCCCTTGGGCTGAGCGATCTGACCTGGGCTCGCGCGAGTGACCAGGGGACCACCCGAACCTGCAACATTCCGAGTTTCGGGTCGATCGATCAAGCCAAAGGGGTAGAAAACTGCGTACCAAGTTGCCAACAGTCGAGGCCTTTGGGCTTGTTTTGGCCTTTTCACGCGCGAACCGCATACCCTTCTGCTGTGCGGTCTGACCTGGGCTCGCGTGTGTGACCATGGGACCACCTGAACCTGCAACGCTCCCAGTTTCGGGTCGATCAGTCAAGGTCAAGGTCGACCCGTTGGGCCAGGTATGCCAATTTGAGCGGCATAGAGCATTGGCTTCGGCCGTGCGGTCTGGTCTGGGCTCGCGCGACAGACCAGGGGACCACCCCAACCTGCAATGCCCAGAGTTCCGGGTCGATAGGTCAAGCCTAAGGGGTAGAAAAACTGCGTACCAAGTGGCCCAAAAGTGAAGAAATTGGGCTTGTTTTGGTCTTTTCAAACGCGAACCGCATACCTTTCTGCTGTGCTGCCTGACCTGGGCTCGCGCGAGTGACCGGGGGACCATCTGAACCTGCAACCCTCCGAGTTTCGGGTCGATGGGTCAAGGCAAAGGGGTAGAAAACTGCCTACCAAGTTGCCAACAGTCAAGGCCTTTGGGTTTGTTAGGGTTTTTCAGCAGTGAACCGCATGCCCTTGGGCTGAGCGATCTGACCTGGGCTCGCGCGAGTGACCAGGGGACCACCCCAACCTGCAATGCCCAGAGTTCCGGGTCGATAGGTCAAGCCTAAGGGGTAGAAAAACTGCGTACCAAGTGGCCCAAAAGTGAAGAAATTGGGCTTGTTTTGGTCTTTTCAAACGCGAACCGCATACCTTTCTGCTGTGCTGCCTGACCTTGGCTCGCGCGAGTGACCGGGGGACCATCTGAACCTGCAACGCTCCGAGTTTCGGGTCGATGGGTCAAGGCAAAGGGGTAGAAAACTGCCTTCCAAGTTGCCAACAGTCAAGGCCTTTGGGTTTGTTAGGGTTTTTCAGCAGTGAACCGCATGCCCTTGGGCTGAGCGATCTGACCTGGGCTCGCGCGAGTGACCAGGGGACCACCCGAACCTGCAACATTACGAGTTTCGGGTCGATCGGTCAAGCCAAAGGGGTAGAAAACTGCGTACCAAGTTGCCAACAGTCGAGGCCTTTGGGCTTGTTTTGGCCTTTTCACGCGCGAACCGCATACCCTTCTGCTGTGCGGTCTGACCTGGGCTCGTGCGTGTGACCACGGGACCACCTGAACCTGCAACGCTCCGAGTTTCGGGTCGATCAGTCAAGGTCAAGGTCGACCCGTTGGGCCAGGTATGCCAATTTGAGCGGCATAGAGCATTGGCTTCGGCCGTGCGGTCTGGTCTGGGCTCGCGCGACAGACCAGGGGACCACCCCAACCTGCAATGCCCAGAGTTCCGGGTCGATAGGTCAAGCCTAAGGGGTAGAAAAACTGCGTACCAAGTGGCCCAAAAGTGAAGAAATTGGGCTTGTTTTGGTCTTTTCAAACGCGAACCGCATACCTTTCTGCTGTGCTGCCTGACCTGGGCTCGCGCGAGTGACCGGGGGACCATCTGAACCTGCAACCCTCCGAGTTTCGGGTCGATGGGTCAAGGCAAAGGGGTAGAAAACTGCCTACCAAGTTGCCAACAGTCAAGGCCTTTGGGTTTGTTAGGGTTTTTCAGCAGTGAACCGCATGCCCTTGGGCTGAGCGATCTGACCTGGGCTCGCGCGAGTGACCAGGGGACCACCCGAACCTGCAACATTCCGAGTTTCAGGTCGATCGGTCAAGCCAAAGGGGTAGAAAACTGCGTACCAAGTTGCCAACAGTCGAGGCCTTTGGGCTTGTTTTGGCCTTTTCACGCGCGAACCGCATACCCTTCTGCTGTGCGGTCTGACCTGGGCTCGCGCGTGTGACCACGGGACCACCTGAACCTGCAACGCTCCGAGTTTCGGGTCGATCAGTCAAGGTCAAGGTCGACCCGTTGGGCCAGGTATGCCAATTTGAGCGGCATAGAGCATTGGCTTCTGCCGTGCGGTCTGGTCTGGGCTCGCGCGACAGACCAGGGGACCACCCGAACCTGCAACATTCCGAGTTTCGGGTCGATCGGTCAAGCCAAAGGGGTAGAAAACTGCGTACCAAGTTGCCAACAGTCGAGGCCTTTGGGCTTGTTTTGGCCTTTTCACGCGCGAACCGCATACCCTTCTGCTGTGCGGTCTGACCTGGGCTCGCGCGTGTGACAACGGGACCACCTGAACCTGCAACGCTTTGAGTTTCGGGTCGATCAGTCAAGGTCAAGGTCGACCCGTTGGGCCAGGTATGCCAATTTGAGCGGCATAGAGCATTGGCTTCGGATGTGCGGTCTGGTCTGGGCTCGCGCGACAGACCAGGGGACCACCCCAACCTGCAATGCCCAGAGTTCCGGGTCGATAGGTCAAGCCTAAGGGGTAGAAAAACTGCGTACCAAGTGGCCCAAAAGTGAAGAAATTGGGCTTGTTTTGGTCTTTTCAAACGCGAACCGCATACCTTTCTGCTGTGCTGCCTGACCTGGGCTCGCGCGAGTGACCGGGGGACCATCTGAACCTGCAACGCTCCGAGTTTCGGGTCGATGGGTCAAGGCAAAGGGGTAGAAAACTGCCTACCAAGTTGCCAACAGTCAAGGCCTTTGGGTTTGTTAGGGTTTTTCAGCAGTGAACCGCATGCCCTTGGGCTGAGCGATCTGACCTGGGCTCGCGCGAGTGACCAGGGGACCACCCGAACCTGCAACAATCCGAGTTTCGGGTCGATCGGTCAAGCCAAAGGGGTAGAAAACTGCGTACCAAGTTGCCAACAGTCGAGGCCTTTGGGCTTGTTTTGGCCTTTTCACGCGCGAACCGCATACCCTTCTGCTGTGCGGTCTGACCTGGGCTCGCGCGTGTGACCACGGGACCACCTGAACCTGCAACGCTCCGAGTTTCGGGTCGATCAGTCAAGGTCAAGGTCGACCCGTTGGGCCAGGTATGCCAATTTGAGCGGCATAGAGCATTGGCTTCGGCCGTGCGGTCTGGTCTGGGCTCGCGCGACAGACCAGGGGACCACCCCAACCTGCAATGCCCAGAGTTCCGGGTCGATAGGTCAAGCCTAAGGGGTAGAAAAACTGCGTACCAAGTGGCCCAAAAGTGAAGAAATTGGGCTTGTTTTGGTCTTTTCAAACGCGAACCGCATACCTTTCTGCTGTGCTGCCTGACCTGGGCTCGCGCGAGTGACCGGGGGACCATCTGAACCTGCAACGCTCCGAGTTTCGGGTCGATGGGTCAAGGCAAAGGGGTAGAAAACTGCCTACCAAGTTGCCAACAGTCAAGGCCTTTGGGTTTGTTAGGGTTTTTCAGCAGTGAACCGCATGCCCTTGGGCTGAGCGATCTGACCTGGGCTCGCGCGAGTGACCAGGGGACCACCCGAACCTGCAACATTCCGAGTTTCGGGTCGATCGGTCAAGCCAAAGGGGTAGAAAACTGCGTACCAAGTTGCCAACAGTCGAGGCCTTTGGGCTTGTTTTGGCCTTTTCACGCGCGAACCGCATACCCTTCTGCTGTGTGGTCTGACCTGGGCTCGCGCGTGTGACCACGGGACCACCTGAACCTGCAACGCTCCGAGTTTCAGGTCGATCAGTCAAGGTCAAGGTCGACCCGTTGGGCCAGGTATGCCAATTTGAGCGGCATAGAGCATTGGCTTCGGCCGTGCGGTCTGGTCTGGGCTCGCGCGACAGACCAGGGGACCACCCCAACCTGCAATGCCCAGAGTTCCGGGTCGATAGGTCAAGCCTAAGGGGTAGAAAAACTGCGTACCAAGTGGCCCAAAAGTGAAGAAATTGGGCTTGTTTTGGTCTTTTCAAACGCGAACCGCATACCTTTCTGCTGTGCTGCCTGACCTGGGCTCGCGCGAGTGACCGGGGGACCATCTGAACCTGCAACGCTCCGAGTTTCGGGTCGATGGGTCAAGGCAAAGGGGTAGAAAACTGCCTACCAAGTTGCCAACAGTCAAGGCCTTTGGGTTTGTTAAGGTTTTTCAGCAGTGAACCGCATGCCCTTGGGCTGAGCGATCTGACCTGGGCTCGCGCGAGTGACCAGGGGACCACCCGAACCTGCAACATTCCGAGTTTCGGGTCGATCGGTCAAGCCAAAGGGGTAGAAAACTGCGTACCAAGTTGCCAACAGTCGAGGCCTTTGGGCTTGTTTTGGCCTTTTCACGCGCGAACCGCATACCCTTCTGCTGTGCGGTCTGACCTGGGCTCGCGCGTGTGACCACGGGACCACCTGAACCTGCAACGCTCCGAGTTTCGGGTCGATCAGTCAAGGTCAAGGTCGACCCGTTGGGCCAGGTATGCCAATTTGAGCGGCATAGAGCATTGGCTTTGGCCGTGCGGTCTGGTCTGGGCTCGCGCGACAGACCAGGGGACCACCCCAACCTGCAATGCCCAGAGTTCCGAGTCGATAGGTCAAGCCTAAGGGGTAGAAAAACTGCGTACCAAGTGGCCCAAAAGTGAAGAAATTGGGCTTGTTTTGGTCTTTTCAAACGCGAACCGCATACCTTTCTGCTGTGCTGCCTGACCTGGGCTCGCGCGAGTGACCGGGGGACCATCTGAACCTGCAACGCTCCGAGTTTCGGGTCGATGGGTCAAGGCAAAGGGGTAGAAAACTGCCTACCAAGTTGCCAACAGTCAAGGCCTTTGGGTTTGTTAGGGTTTTTCAGCAGTGAACCGCATGCCCTTGGGCTGAGCGATCTGACCTGGGCTCGCGCGAGTGACCAGGGGACCACCCGAACCTGCAACAATCCGAGTTTCGGGTCGATCGGTCAAGCCAAAGGGGTAGAAAACTGCGTACCAAGTTGCCAACAGTCGAGGCCTTTGGGCTTGTTTTGGCCTTTTCACGCGCGAACCGCATACCCTTCTGCTGTGCGGTCTGACCTGGGCTCGCGCGTGTGACCACGGGACCACCTGAACCTGCAACGCTCCGAGTTTCGGGTCGATCAGTCAAGGTCAAGGTCGACCCGTTGGGCCAGGTATGCCAATTTGAGCGGCATAGAGCATTGGCTTCGGCCGTGCGGTCTGGTCTGGGCTCGCGCGACAGACCAGGGGACCACCCCAACCTGCAATGCCCAGAGTTCCGGGTCGATAGGTCAAGCCTAAGGGGTAGAAAAACTGCGTACCAAGTGGCCCAAAAGTGAAGAAATTGGGCTTGTTTTGGTCTTTTCAAACGCGAACCGCATACCTTTCTGCTGTGCTGCCTGACCTGGGCTCGCGCGAGTGACCGGGGGACCATCTGAACCTGCAACGCTCCGAGTTTCGGGTCGATGGGTCAAGGCAAAGGGGTAGAAAACTGCCTACCAAGTTGCCAACAGTCAAGGCCTTTGGGTTTGTTAGGGTTTTTCAGCAGTGAACCGCATGCCCTTGGGCTGAGCGATCTGACCTGGGCTCGCGCGAGTGACCAGGGGACCACCCGAACCTGCAACATTCCGAGTTTCGGGTCGATCGGTCAAGCCAAAGGGGTAGAAAACTGCGTACCAAGTTGCCAACAGTCGAGGCCTTTGGGCTTGTTTTGGCCTTTTCACGCGCGAACCGCATACCCTTCTGCTGTGTGGTCTGACCTGGGCTCGCGCGTGTGACCACGGGACCACCTGAACCTGCAACGCTCCGAGTTTCAGGTCGATCAGTCAAGGTCAAGGTCGACCCGTTGGGCCAGGTATGCCAATTTGAGCGGCATAGAGCATTGGCTTCGGCCGTGCGGTCTGGTCTGGGCTCGCGCGACAGACCAGGGGACCACCCCAACCTGCAATGCCCAGAGTTCCGGGTCGATAGGTCAAGCCTAAGGGGTAGAAAAACTGCGTACCAAGTGGCCCAAAAGTGAAGAAATTGGGCTTGTTTTGGTCTTTTCAAACGCGAACCGCATACCTTTCTGCTGTGCTGCCTGACCTGGGCTCGCGCGAGTGACCGGGGGACCATCTGAACCTGCAACGCTCCGAGTTTCGGGTCGATGGGTCAAGGCAAAGGGGTAGAAAACTGCCTACCAAGTTGCCAACAGTCAAGGCCTTTGGGTTTGTTAAGGTTTTTCAGCAGTGAACCGCATGCCCTTGGGCTGAGCGATCTGACCTGGGCTCGCGCGAGTGACCAGGGGACCACCCGAACCTGCAACATTCCGAGTTTCGGGTCGATCGGTCAAGCCAAAGGGGTAGAAAACTGCGTACCAAGTTGCCAACAGTCGAGGCCTTTGGGCTTGTTTTGGCCTTTTCACGCGCGAACCGCATACCCTTCTGCTGTGCGGTCTGACCTGGGCTCGCGCGTGTGACCACGGGACCACCTGAACCTGCAACGCTCCGAGTTTCGGGTCGATCAGTCAAGGTCAAGGTCGACCCGTTGGGCCAGGTATGCCAATTTGAGCGGCATAGAGCATTGGCTTCGGCCGTGCGGTCTGGTCTGGGCTCGCGCGACAGACCAGGGGACCACCCCAACCTGCAATGCCCAGAGTTCCGGGTCGATAGGTCAAGCCTAAGGGGTAGAAAAACTGCGTACCAAGTGGCCCAAAAGTGAAGAAATTGGGCTTGTTTTGGTCTTTTCAAACGCGAACCGCATACCTTTCTGCTGTGCTGCCTGACCTGGGCTCGCGCGAGTGACCGGGGGACCATCTGAACCTGCAACGCTCCGAGTTTCGGGTCGATGGGTCAAGGCAAAAGGGTAGAAAACTGCCTACCAAGTTGCCAACAGTCAAGGCCTTTGGGTTTGTTAGGGTTTTTCAGCAGTGAACCGCATGCCCTTGGGCTGAGCGATCTGACCTGGGCTCGCGTGAGTGACCAGGGGACCACCCGAACCTGCAACATTCCGAGTTTCGGGTCGATCGGTCAAGCCAAAGGGGTAGAAAACTGCGTACCAAGTTGCCAACAGTCGAGGCCTTTGGGCTTGTTTTGGCCTTTTCACGCGCGAACCGCATACCCTTCTGCTGTGCGGTCTGACCTGGGCTCGCGCGTGTGACCACGGGACCACCTGAACCTGCAACGCTCGGAGTTTCGGGTCGATCAGTCAAGGTCAAGGTCGACCCGTTGGGCCAGGTATGCCAATTTGAGCGGCATAGAGCATTGGCTGCGGCCGTGCGGTCTGGTCTGGGCTCGCGCAACAGACCAGGGGACCACCCCAACCTGCAATGCCCAGAGTTCCGGGTCGATAGGTCAAGCCTAAGGGGTAGAAAAACTGCGTACCAAGTGGCCCAAAAGTGAAGAAATTGGGCTTGTTTTGGTCTTTTCAAACGCGAACCGCATACCTTTCTGCTGTGCTGCCTGACCTGGGCTCGCGCGAGTGACCGGGGGACCATCTGAACCTGCAACGCTCCGAGTTTCGGGTCGATGGGTCAAGGCAAAGGGGTAGAAAACTGCCTACCAAGTTGCCAACAGTCAAGGCCTTTGGGTTTGTTAGGGTTTTTCAGCAGTGAACCGCATGCCCTTGGGCTGAGCGATCTGACCTGGGCTTGCGCGAGTGACCAGGGGACCACCCGAACCTGCAACATTCCGAGTTTCGGGTCGATCGGTCAAGCCAAAGGGGTAGAAAACTGCGTACCAAGTGGCCAACAGTCGAGGCCTTTGGGCTTGTTTTGGCCTTTTCACGCGCGAACCGCATACCCTTCTGCTGTGCGGTCTGACCTGGGCTCGCGCGTGTGACCACGGGACCACCTGAACCTGCAACGCTCCGAGTTTCGGGTCGATCAGTCAAGGTCAAGGTCGACCCGTTGGGCCAGGTATGCCAATTTGAGCGGCATAGAGCATTGGCTTCGGCCGTGCGGTCTGGTCTGGGCTCGCGCGACAGACCAGGGGACCACCCCAACCTGCAATGCCCAGAGTTCTGGGTCGATAGGTCAAGCCTAAGGGGTAGAAAAACTGCGTACCAAGTGGCCCAAAAGTGAAGAAATTGGGCTTGTTTTGGTCTTTTCAAACGCGAACCGCATACCTTTCTGCTGTGCTGCCTGACCTGGGCTCGCGCGAGTGACCGGGGGACCATCTGAACCTGCAACGCTCCGAGTTTCGGGTCGATGGGTCAAGGCAAAGGGGTAGAAAACTGCCTACCAAGTTGCCAACAGTCAAGGCCTTTGGGTTTGTTAGGGTTTTTCAGCAGTGAACCGCATGCCCTTGGGCTGAGCGATCTGACCTGGGCTCGCGCGAGTGACCAGGGGACCACCCAAACCTGCAACATTCCGAGTTTCGGGTCGATCGGTCAAGCCAAAGGGGTAGAAAACTGCGTACCAAGTTGCCAACAGTCGAGGCCTTTGGGCTTGTTTTGGCCTTTTCACGCGCGAACCGCATACCCTTCTGCTGTGCGGTCTGACCTGGACTCGCGCGTGTGACCACGGGACCACCTGAACCTGCAACGCTCCGAGTTTCGGGTCGATCAGTCAAGGTCAAGGTCGACCCGTTGGGCCAGGTATGCCAATTTGAGCGGCATAGAGCATTGGCTTCGGCCGTGCGGTCTGGTCTGGGCTCGCGCGACAGACCAGGGGACCACCCCAACCTGCAATGCCCAGAGATCCGGGTCGATAGGTCAAGCCTAAGGGGTAGAAAAACTGCGTACCAAGTGGCCCAAAAGTGAAGAAATTGGGCTTGTTTTGGTCTTTTCAAACGCGAACCGCATACCTTTCTGCTGTGCTGCCTGACCTGGGCTCGCGCGAGTGACCGGGGGACCATCTGAACCTGCAACGCTCCGAGTTTCGGGTCGATGGGTCAAGGCAAAGGGGTAGAAAACTGCCTACCAAGTTGCCAACAGTCAAGGCCTTTGGGTTTGTTAGGGTTTTTCAGCAGTGAACCGCATGCCCTTGGGCTGAGCGATCTGACCTGGGCTCGCGCGAGTGACCAGGGGACCACCCGAACCTGCAACATTCCGAGTTTCGGGTCGATCGGTCAAGCCAAAGGGGTAGAAAACTGCGTACCAAGTTGCCAACAGTCGAGGCCTTTGGGCTTGTTTTGGCCTTTTCACGCGCGAACCGCATACCCTTCTGCTGTGCGGTCTGACCTGGGCTCGCGCGTGTGACCACGGGACCACCTGAACCTGCAACGCTCCGAGTTTTGGGTCGATCAGTCAAGGTCAAGGTCGACCCGTTGGGCCAGGTATGCCAATTTGAGCGGCATAGAGCATTGGCTTCGGCCGTGCGGTCTGGTCTGGGCTCGCGCGACAGACCAGGGGACCACCCCAACCTGCAATGCCCAGAGTTCCGGGTCGATAGGTCAAGCCTAAGGGGTAGAAAAACTGCGTACCAAGTGGCCCAAAAGTGAAGAAATTGGGCTTGTTTTGGTCTTTTCAAACGCGAACCGCATACCTTTCTGCTGTGCTGCCTGACCTGGGCTCGCGCGAGTGAACGGGGGACCATCTGAACCTGCAACGCTCCGAGTTTCGGGTCGATGGGTCAAGGCAAAGGGGTAGAAAACTGCCTACCAAGTTGCCAACAGTCAAGGCCTTTGGGTTTGTTAGGGTTTTTCAGCAGTGAACCGCATGCCCTTGGGCTGAGCGATCTGACCTGGGCTCGCGCGAGTGACCAGGGGACCACCCGAACCTGCAACATTCCGAGTTTCGGGTCGATCGGTCAAGCCAAAGGGGTAGAAAACTGCGTACCAAGTTGCCAACAGTCGAGGCCTTTGGGCTTGTTTTGGCCTTTTCACGCTCGAACCGCATACCCTTCTGCTGTGCGGTCTGACCTGGGCTCGCGCGTGTGACCACGGGACCACCTGAACCTGCAACGCTCCGAGTTTCGGGTCGATCAGTCAAGGTCAAGGTCGACCCGTTGGGCCAGGTATGCCAATTTGAGCGGCATAGAGCATTGGCTTCGGCCGTGCGGTCTGGTCTGGGCTCGCGCGACAGACCAGGGGACCACCCCAACCTGCAATGCCCAGAGTTCCGGGTCGATAGGTCAAGCCTAAGGGGTAGAAAAACTGCGTACCAAGTGGCCCAAAAGTGAAGAAATTGGGCTTGTTTTGGTCTTTTCAAACGCGAACCGCATACCTTTTTGCTGTGCTGCCTGACCTGGGCTCGCGCGAGTGACCGGAGGACCATCTGAACCTGCAACGCTCCGAGTTTCGGGTCGATGGGTCAAGGCAAAGGGGTAGAAAACTGCCTACCAAGTTGCCAACAGTCAAGGCCTTTGGGTTTGTTAGGGTTTTTCAGCAGTGAACCGCATGCCCTTGGGCTGAGCGATCTGACCTGGGCTCGCGCGAGTGACCAGGGGACCACCCGAACCTGCAACATTCCGAGTTTCGGGTCGATCGGTCAAGCCAAAGGGGTAGAAAACTGCGTACCAAGTTGCCAACAGTCGAGGCCTTTGGGCTTGTTTTGGCCTTTTCACGCGCGAACCGCATACCCTTCTGCTGTGCGGTCTGACCTGGGCTCGCGCGTGTGACCACGGGACCACCTGAACCTGCAACGCTCCGAGTTTCGGGTCGATCAGTCAAGGTCAAGGTCGACCCGTTGGGCCAGGTATGCCAATTTGAGCGACATAGAGCATTGGCTTCGGCCGTGCGGTCTGGTCTGGGCTCGCGCGACAGACCAGGGGACCACCCCAACCTGCAATGCCCAGAGTTCCGGGTCGATAGGTCAAGCCTAAGGGGTAGAAAAACTGCGTACCAAGTGGCCCAAAAGTGAAGAAATTGGGCTTGTTTTGGTCTTTTCAAACGCGAACCGCATACCTTTCTGCTGTGCTGCCTGACCTGGGCTCGCGCGAGTGACCGGGGGACCATCTGAACCTGCAACGCTCCCAGTTTTGGGTCGATGGGTCAAGGCAAAGGGGTAGAAAACTGCCTACCAAGTTGCCAACAGTCAAGGCCTTTGGGTTTGTTAGGGTTTTTCAGCAGTGAACCGCATGCCCTTGGGCTGAGCGATCTGACCTGGGCTCGCGCGAGTGACCAGGGGACCACCCGAACCTGCAACATTCCGAGTTTCGGGTCGATCGGTCAAGCCAAAGGGGTAGAAAACTGCGTACCAAGTTGCCAACAGTCGAGGCCTTTGGGCTTGTTTTGGCCTTTTCACGCGCGAACCGCATACCCTTATGCTGTGCGGTCTGACCTGGGCTCGCGCGTGTGACCACGGGACCACCTGAACCTGCAACGCTCCGAGTTTCGGGTCGATCAGTCAAGGTCAAGGTCGACCCGTTGGGCCAGGTATGCCAATTTGAGCGGCATAGAGCATTGGCTTCGGCCGTGCGGTCTGGTCTGGGCTCGCGCGACAGACCAGGGGACCACCCTAACCTGCAATGCCCAGAGTTCCGGGTCGATAGGTCAAGCCTAAGGGGTAGAAAAACTGCGTACCAAGTGGCCCAAAAGTGAAGAAATTGGGCTTGTTTTGGTCTTTTCAAACGCGAACCGCATACCTTTCTGCTGTGCTGCCTGACCTGGGCTCGCGCGAGTGACCGGGGGACCATCTGAACCTGCAACGCTCCGAGTTTCGGGTCGATGGGTCAAGGCAAAGGGGTAGAAAACTGCCTACCAAGTTGCCAACAGTCAAGGCCTTTGGGTTTGTTAGGGTTTTTCAGCAGTGAACCGCATGCCATTGGGCTGAGCGATCTGACCTGGGCTCGCGCGAGTGACCAGGGGACCACCCGAACCTGCAACATTCCGAGTTTCGGGTCGATCGGTCAAGCCAAAGGGGTAGAAAACTGCGTACCAAGTTGCCAACAGTCGAGGCCTTTGGGCTTGTTTTGGCCTTTTCACGCGCGAACCGCATACCCTTCTGCTGTGCGGTCTGACCTGGGCTCGCGCGTGTGACCACGGGACCACCTGAACCTGCAACGCTCCGAGTTTCGGGTCGATCAGTCAAGGTCAAGGTCGACCCGTTGGGCCAGGTATGCCAATTTGAGCGGCATAGAGCATTGGCTTCGGCCGTGCGGTCTGGTCTGGGCTCGCGCGACAGACCAGGGGACCACCCCAACCTGCAATGCCCAGAGTTCCGGGTCGATAGGTCAAGTCTAAGGGGTAGAAAAACTGCGTACCAAGTGGCCCAAAAGTGAAGAAATTGGGCTTGTTTTGGTCTTTTCAAACGCGAACCGCATACCTTTCTGCTGTGCTGCCTGACCTGGGCTCGCGCGAGTGACCGGGGGACCATCTGAACCTGCAACGCTCCGAGTTTCGGGTCGATGGGTCAAGGCAAAGGGGTAGAAAACTGCCTACCAAGTTGCCAACAGTCAAGGCCTTTGGGTTTGTTAGGGTTTTTCAGCAGTGAACCGCATGCCCTTGGGCTGAGCGATCTGACCTGGGCTCGCGCGAGTGACCAGGGGACCACCCGAACCTGCAACATTCCGAGTTTCGGGTCGATCGGTCAAGCCAAAGGGGTAGAAAACTGCGTACCAAGTTGCCAACAGTCGAGGCCTTTGGGCTTGTTTTGGCCTTTTCACGCGCGAACCGCATACCCTTCTGCTGTGCGGTCTGACCTGGGCTCGCGCGTGTGACCACGGGACCACCTGAACCTGCAACGCTCCGAGTTTCGGGTCGATCAGTCAAGGTCAAGGTCGACCCGTTGGGCCAGGTATGCCAATTTGAGCGGCATAGAGCATTGGCTTCGGCCGTGCGGTCTGGTCTGGTCTGGGCTCGCGCGACAGACCAGGGGACCACCCCAACCTGCAATGCCCAGAGTTCCGGGTCGATAGGTCAAGCCTAAGGGGTAGAAAAACTGCGTACCAAGTGGCCCAAAAGTGAAGAAATTGGGCTTGTTTTGGTCTTTTCAAACGCGAACCGCATACCTTTCTGCTGTGCTGCCTGACCTTGGCTCGCGCGAGTGACCGGGGGACCATCTGAACCTGCAACGCTCCGAGTTTCGGGTCGATGGGTCAAGGCAAAGGGGTAGAAAACTGCCTACCAAGTTGCCAACAGTCAAGGCCTTTGGGTTTGTTAGGGTTTTTCAGCAGTGAACCGCATGCCCTTGGGCTGAGCGATCTGACCTGGGCTCGCGCGAGTGACCAGGGGACCACCCGAACCTGCAACATTCCGAGTTTCGGGTCGATCGGTCAAGCCAAAGGGGTAGAAAACTGCCTACCAAGTTGCCAACAGTCGAGGCCTTTGGGCTTGTTTTGGCCTTTTCACGCGCGAACCGCATACCCTTCTGCTGTGCGGTCTGACCTGGGCTCGCGCGTGTGACCACGGGACCACCTGAACCTGCAACGCTCCGAGTTTCGGGTCGATCAGTCAAGGTCAAGGTCGACCCGTTGGGCCAGGTATGCCAATTTGAGCGGCATAGAGCATTGGCTTCGGCCGTGCGGTCTGGTCTGGGCTCGCGCGACAGACCAGGGGACCACCCCAACCTGCAATGCCCAGAGTTCCGGGTCGATAGGTCAAGCCTAAGGGGTAGAAAAACTGCGTACCAAGTGGCCCAAAAGTGAAGAAATTGGGCTTGTTTTGGTCTTTTCAAACGCGAACCGCATACCTTTCTGCTGTGCTGCCTGACCTGGGCTCGCGCAAGTGACCGGGGGACCATCTGAACCTGCAACGCTCCGAGTTTCGGGTCGATGGGTCAAGGCAAAGGGGTAGAAAACTGCCTACCAAGTTGCCAACAGTCAAGGCCTTTGGGTTTGTTAGGGTTTTTCAGCAGTGAACCGCATGCCCTTGGGCTGAGCGATCTGACCTGGGCTCGCCCGAGTGACCAGGGGACCACCCGAACCTGCAACATTCCGAGTTTCGGGTCGATCGGTCAAGCCAAAGGGGTAGAAAACTGCGTACCAAGTTGCCAACAGTCGAGGCCTTTGGGCTTGTTTTGGCCTTTTCACGCGCGAACCGCATACCCTTCTGCTGTGCGGTCTGACCTGGGCTCGCGCGTGTGACCACGGGACCACCTGAACCTGCAACGCTCCGAGTTTCGGGTCGATCAGTCAAGGTCAAGGTCGACCCGTTGGGCCAGGTATGCCAATTTGAGCGGCATAGAGCATTGGCTTCGGCCGTGCGGTCTGGTCTGGGCTCGCGCGACAGACCAGGGGACCACCCCAACCTGCAATGCCCAGAGTTCCGGGTCGATAGGTCAAGCCTAAGGGGTAGAAAAACTGCGTACCAAGTGGTTCAAAAGTGAAGAAATTGGGCTTGTTTTGGTCTTTTCAAACGCGAACCGCATACCTTTCTGCTGTGCTGCCTGACCTGGGCTCGCGCGAGTGACCGGGGGACCATCTGAACCTGCAACGCTCCGAGTTTTGGGTCGATGGGTCAAGGCAAAGGGGTAGAAAACTGCCTACCAAGTTGCCAACAGTCAAGGCCTTTGGGTTTGTTAGGGTTTTTCAGCAGTGAACCGCATGCCCTTGGGCTGAGCGATCTGACCTGGGCTCGCGCGAGTGACCAGGGGACCACCCGAACCTGCAACATTCCGAGTTTCGGGTCGATCGGTCAAGCCAAAGGGGTAGAAAACTGCGTACCAAGTTGCTAACAGTCGAGGCCTTTGGGCTTGTTTTGGCCTTTTCACGCGCGAACCGCATACCCTTCTGCTGTGCGGTCTGACCTGGGCTCGCGCGTGTGACCACGGGACCACCTGAACCTGCAACGCTCCGAGTTTCGGGTCGATCAGTCAAGGTCAAGGTCGACCCGTTGGGCCAGGTATGCCAATTTGAGCGGCATAGAGCATTGGCTTCGGCCGTGCGGTCTGGTCTGGGCTCGCGCGACAGACCAGGGGACCACCCCAACCTGCAATGCCCAGAGTTCCGGGTCGATAGGTCAAGCCTAAGGGGTAGAAAAACTGCTTACCAAGTGGCCCAAAAGTGAAGAAATTGGGCTTGTTTTGGTCTTTTCAAACGCGAACCGCATACCTTTCTGCTGTGCTGCCTGACCTGGGCTTGCGCGAGTGACCGGGGGACCATCTGAACCTGCAACGCTCCGAGTTTCGGGTCGATGGGTCAAGGCAAAGGGGTAGAAAACTGCCTACCAAGTTGCCAACAGTCAAGGCCTTTGGGTTTGTTAGGGTTTTTCAGCAGTGAACCGCATGCCCTTGGGCTGAGCGATCTGACCTGGGCTCGCGTGAGTGACCAGGGGACCACCCGAACCTGCAACATTCCGAGTTTCGGGTCAATCGGTCAAGCCAAAGGGGTAGAAAACTGCGTACCAAGTTGCCAACAGTCGAGGCCTTTGGGCTTGTTTTGGCCTTTTCACGCGCGAACCGCATACCCTTCTGCTGTGCGGTCTGACCTGGGCTCGCGCGTGTGACCACGGGACCACCTGAACCTGCAACACTCCGAGTTTCGGGTCGATCAGTCAAGGTCAAGGTCGACCCGTTGGGCCAGGTATGCCAATTTGAGCGGCATAGAGCATTGGCTTCGGCCGTGCGGTCTGGTCTGGGCTCGCGCGACAGACCAGGGGACCACCCCAACCTGCAATGCCCAGAGTTCCGGGTCGATAGGTCAAGCCTAAGGGGTAGAAAAATTGCGTACCAAGTGGCCCAAAAGTGAAGAAATTGGGCTTGTTTTGGTCTTTTCAAACGCGAACCGCATACCTTTCTGCTGTGCTGCCTGACCTGGGCTCGCGCGAGTGACCGGGGGACCATCTGAACCTGCAACGCTCCGAGTTTCGGGTCGATGGGTCAAGGCAAAGGGGTAGAAAACTGCCTACCAAGTTGCCAACAGTCAAGGCCTTTGGGTTTGTTAGGGTTTTTCAGCAGTGAACCGCATGCCCTTGGGCTGAGCGATCTGACCTGGGCTCGCGCGAGTGACCAGGGGACCACCCGAACCTGCAACATTCCGAGTTTCGGGTCGATCGGTCAAGCCAAAGGGGTAGAAAACTGCGTACCAAGTTGCCAACAGTCGAGGCCTTTGGGCTTGTTTTGGCCTTTTCACGCGCGAACCGCATACCCTTCTGCTGTGCGGTCTGACCTGGGCTCGCGCGTGTGACCACGGGACCACCTGAACCTGCAACGCTCCGAGTTTCGGGTCGATCAGTCAAGGTCAAGGTCGACCCGTTGGGCCAGGTATGCCAATTTGAGCGGCATAGAGCATTGGCTTCGGCCGTGCGGTCTGGTCTGGGCTCGCGCGACAGACCAGGGGACCACCCCAACCTGCAATGCCCAGAGTTCCGGGTCGATAGGTCAAGCCTAAGGGGTAGAAAAACTGCGTACCAAGTGGCCCAAAAGTGAAGAAATTGGGCTTGTTTTGGTCTTTTCAAACGCGAACCGCATACCTTTCTGCTGTGCTGCCTGACCTGGGCTCGCGCGAGTGACCGGGGGACCATCTGAACCTGCAACGCTCCGAGTTTCGGGTCGATGGGTCAAGGCAAAGGGGTAGAAAACTGCCTACCAAGTTGCCAACAGTCAAGGCCTTTGGGTTTGTTAGGGTTTTTCAGCAGTGAACCGCATGAACTTGGGCTGAGCGATCTGACCTGGGCTCGCGCGAGTGACCAGGGGACCACCCGAACCTGCAACATTCCGAGTTTCGGGTCGATCGGTCAAGCCAAAGGGGTAGAAAACTGCGTACCAAGTTGCCAACAGTCGAGGCCTTTGGGCTTGTTTTGGCCTTTTCACGCGCGAACCGCATACCCTTCTGCTGTGCGGTCTGACCTGGGCTCGCGCGTGTGACCACGGGACCACCTGAACCTGCAACGCTCCGAGTTTCGGGTCGATCAGTCAAGGTCAAGGTCGACCCGTTGGGCCAGGTATGATAATTTGAGCGGCATAGAGCATTGGCTTCGGCCGTGCGGTCTGGTCTGGGCTCGCGCGACAGACCAGGGGACCACCCCAACCTGCAATGCCCAGAGTTCCGGGTCGATAGGTCAAGCCTAAGGGGTAGAAAAACTGCGTACCAAGTGGCCCAAAAGTGAAGAAATTGGGCTTGTTTTGGTCTTTTCAAACGCGAACCGCATACCTTTCTGCTGTGCTGCCTGACCTGGGCTCGCGAGAGTGACCTGCGGACCATCTGAACCTGCAACGCTCCGAGTTTCGGGTCGATGGGTCAAGGCAAAGGGGTAGAAAACTGCCTACCAAGTTGCCAACAGTCAAGGCCTTTGGGTTTGTTAGGGTTTTTCAGCAGTGAACCGCATGCCCTTGGGCTGAGCGATCTGACCTGGGCTCGCCCGAGTGACCAGGGGACCACCCGAACCTGCAACATTCCGAGTTTCGGGTCGATCGGTCAAGCCAAAGGGGTAGAAAACTGCGTACCAAGTTGCCAACAGTCGAGGCCTTTGGGCTTGTTTTGGCCTTTTCACGCGCGAACCGCATACCCTTCTGCTGTGCGGTCTGACCTGGGCTCGCGCGTGTGACCACGGGACCACCTGAACCTGCAACGCTCCGAGTTTCGGGTCGATCAGTCAAGGTCAAGGTCGACCCGTTGGGCCAGGTATGCCAATTTGAGCGGCATAGAGCATTGGCTTCGGCCGTGCGGTCTGGTCTGGGCTCGCGCGACAGACCAGGGGACCACCCCAACCTGCAATGCCCAGAGTTCCGGGTCGATAGGTCAAGCCTAAGGGGTAGAAAAACTGCGTACCAAGTGGCCCAAAAGTGAAGAAATTGGGCTTGTTTTGGTCTTTTCAAATGCGAACCGCATACCTTTCTGCTGTGCTGCCTGACCTGGGCTCGCGAGAGTGACCGGCGGACCATCTGAACCTGCAACGCTCCGAGTTTCGGGTCGATGGGTCAAGGCAAAGGGGTAGAAAACTGCCTACCAAGTTGCCAACAGTCAAGGCCTTTGGGTTTGTTAGGGTTTTTCAGCAGTGAACCGCATGCCCTTGGGCTGAGCAATCTGACCTGGGCTCGCGCGAGTGACCAGGGGACCACCTGAACCTGCAACATTCCGAGTTTCGGGTCGATCGGTCAAGCCAAAGGGGTAGAAAACTGCGTACCAAGTTGCCAACAGTCGAGGCCTTTGGGCTTGTTTTGGCCTTTTCACGCGCGAACCGCATACCCTTCTGCTGAGCGGTCTGACCTGGGCTCGCGCTTGTGACCACGGGACCACCTGAACCTGCAACGCTCCCAGTTTCGGGTCGATCAGTCAAGGTCAAGGTCGACCCGTTGGGCCAGGTATGCCAATTTGAGCGGCATAGAGCATTGGCTTCGGCCGTGCGGTCTGGTCTTGGCTCGCGCGACAGACCAGGGGACCACCCCAACCTGCAATGCCCAGAGTTCCGGGTCGATAGGTCAAGCCTAAGGGGTAGAAAAACTGCGTACCAAGTGGCCCAAAAGTGAAGAAATTGGGCTTGTTTTGGTCTTTTCAAACGCGAACCGCATACCTTTCTGCTGTGCTGCCTGACCTGGGCTCGCGCGAGTGACCGGGGGACCATCTGAACCTGCAACGCTCCGAGTTTCGGGTCGATGGGTCAAGGCAAAGGGGTAGAAAACTGCCTACCAAGTTGCCAACAGTCAAGGCCTTTGGGTTTGTTAGGGTTTTTCAGCAGTGAACCGCATGCCCTTGGGCTGAGCGATCTGACCTGGGCTTGCGCGAGTGACCAGGGGACCACCCGAACCTGCAACATTCCGAGTTTCTGGTCGATCGGTCAAGCCAAAGGGGTAGAAAACTGCGTACCAAGTTGCCAACAGTCGAGGCCTTTGGGCTTGTTTTGGCCTTTTCACGCGCGAACCGCATACCCTTCTGCTGTGCGGTCTGACCTGGGCTCGCGCGTGTGACCACGGGACCACCTGAACCTGCAACGCTCCGAGTTTCGGGTCGATCAGTCAAGGTCAAGGTCGACCCGTTGGGCCAGGTATGCCAATTTGAGCGGCATAGAGCATTGGCTTCGGCCGTGCGGTCTGGTCTGGGCTCGCGCGACAGACCAGGGGACCACCCCAACCTGCAATGCCCAGAGTTCCGGGTCGATAGGTCAAGCCTAAGGGGTAGAAAAACTGCGTACCAAGTGGCCCAAAAGTGAAGAAATTGGGCTTGTTTTGGTCTTTTCAAACGCGAACCGCATACCTTTCTGCTGTGCTGCCTGACCTGGGCTCGCGCGAGTGACCGGGGGACCATCTGAACCTGCAACGCTCCGAGTTTCGGGTCGATGGGTCAAGGCAAAGGGGTAGAAAACTGCCAACCAAGTTGCCAACAGTCAAGGCCTTTGGGTTTGTTAGGGTTTTTCAGCAGTGAACCGCATGCCCTTGGGCTGAGCGATCTGACCTGGGCTTGCGCGAGTGACCAGGGGTCCACCCGAACCTGCAACATTCCGAGTTTCGGGTCGATCGGTCAAGCCAAAGGGGTAGAAAACTGCGTACCAAGTTGCCAACAGTCGAGGCCTTTGGGCTTGTTTTGGCCTTTTCACGCGCGAACCGCATACCCTTCTGCTGTGCGGTCTGACCTGGGCTCGCGCGTGTGACCACGGGACCACCTGAACCTGCAACGCTCCGAGTTTCGGGTCGATCAGTCAAGGTCAAGGTCGACCCGTTGGGCCAGGTATGCCAATTTGAGCGGCATAGAGCATTGGCTTCGGCCGTGCGGTCTGGTCTGGGCTCGCGCGACAGACCAGGGGACCACCCCAACCTGCAATGCCCAGAGTTCCGGGTCGATAGGTCAAGCCTAAGGGGTAGAAAAACTGCGTACCAAGTGGCCCAAAAGTGAAGAAATTGGGCTTGTTTTGGTCTTTTCAAACGCGAACCGCATACCTTTCTGCTGTGCTGCCTGACCTGGGCTCGCGCGAGTGACCGGGGGACCATCTGAACCTGCAACGCTCCGAGTTTCGGGTCGATGGGTCAAGGCAAAGGGGTAGAAAACTGCCTACCAAGTTGCCAACAGTCAAGGCCTTTGGGTTTGTTAGGGTTTTTCAGCAGTGAACCACATGCCCTTGGGCTGAGCAATCTGACCTGGGCTCGCGCGAGTGACCAGGGGACCACCCGAACCTGCAACATTCCGAGTTTCGGGTCGATCGGTCAAGCCAAAGGGGTAGAAAACTGCGTACCAAGTTGCCAACAGTCGAGGCCTTTGGGCTTGTTTTGGCCTTTTCACGCGCGAACCGCATACCCTTCTGCTGTGCGGTCTGACCTGGGCTCGCGCGTGTGACCACGGGACCACCTGAACCTGCAACGCTCCGAGTTTCGGGTCGATCAGTCAAGGTCAAGGTCGACCCGTTGGGCCAGGTATGCCAATTTGAGCGGCATAGAGCATTGGCTTCGGCCGTGCGGTCTGGTCTGGGCTCGCGCGACAGACCAGGGGACCACCCCAACCTGCAATGCCCAGAGTTCCGGGTCGATAGGTCAAGCCTAAGGGGTAGAAAAACTGTGTACCAAGTGGCCCAAAAGTGAAGAAATTGGGCTTGTTTTGGTCTTTTCAAACGCGAACCGCATACCTTTCTGCTGTGCTGCCTGACCTGGGCTCGCGCGAGTGACCGGGGGACCATCTGAACCTGCAACGCTCCGAGTTTCGGGTCGATGGGTCAAGGCAAAGGGGTAGAAAACTGCCTACCAAGTTGCCAACAGTCAAGGCCTTTGGGTTTGTTAGGGTTTTTCAGCAGTGAACCGCATGCCCTTGGGCTGAGCGATCTGACCTGGGCTCGCGCGAGTGACCAGGGGACCACCCGAACCTGCAACATTCCGAGTTTCGGGTCGATCGGTCAAGCCAAAGGGGTAGAAAACTGCGTACCAAGTTGCCAACAGTCGAGGCCTTTGGGCTTGTTTTGGCCTTTTCACGCGCGAACCGCTTACCCTTCTGCTGTGCGGTCTGACCTGGGCTCGCGCGTGTGACCACGGGACCACCTGAACCTGCAACGCTCCGAGTTTCGGGTCGATCAGTCAAGGTCAAGGTCGACCCGTTGGGCCAGGTATGCCAATTTGAGCGGCATAGAGCATTGGCTTCGGCCGTGCGGTCTGGTCTGGGCTCGCGCGACAGACCAGGGGACCACCCCAACCTGCAATGCCCAGAGTTCCGGGTCGATAGGTCAAGCCTAAGGGGTAGAAAAACTGCGTACCAAGTGGCCCAAAAGTGAAGAAATTGGGCTTGTTTTGGTCTTTTCAAACGCGAACCGCATACCTTTCTGCTGTGCTGCCTGACCTGGGCTCGCGCGAGTGACCGGGGGACCATCTGAACCTGCAACGCTCCGAGTTTCGGGTCGATGGGTCAAGGCAAAGGGGTAGAAAACTGCCTACCAAGTTGCCAACAGTCAAGGCCTTTGGGTTTGTTAGGGTTTTTCAGCAGTGAACCGCATGCCCTTGGGCTGAGCGATCTGACCTGGGCTCGCGCGAGTGACCAGGGGACCACCCGAACCTGCAACATTCCGAGTTTCGGGTCGATCGGTCAAGCCAAAGGGGTAGAAAACTGCGTACCAAGTTGCCAACAGTCGAGGCCTTTGGGCTTGTTTTGGCCTTTTCACGCACGAACCGCATACCCTTCTGCTGTGCGGTCTGACCTGGGCTCGCGCGTGTGACCACGGGACCACCTGAACCTGCAACGCTCCGAGTTTCGGGTCGATCAGTCAAGGTCAAGGTCGACCCGTTGGGCCAGGTATGCCAATTTGAGCGGCATAGAGCATTGGCTTCGGCCGTGCGGTCTGGTCTGGGCTCGTGCGACAGACCAGGGGACCACCCCAACCTGCAATGCCCAGAGTTCCGGGTCGATAGGTCAAGCCTAAGGGGTAGAAAAACTGCGTACCAAGTGGCCCAAAAGTGAAGAAATTGGGCTTGTTTTGGTCTTTTCAAACGCGAACCGCATACCTTTCTGCTGTGCTGCCTGACCTGGGCTCGCGCGAGTGACCGGGGGACCATCTGAACCTGCAACACTCCGAGTTTCGGGTCGATGGGTCAAGGCAAAGGGGTAGAAAACTGCCTACCAAGTTGCCAACAGTCAAGGCCTTTGGGTTTGTTAGGGTTTTTCAGCAGTGAACCGCATGCCCTTGGGCTGAGCGATCTGACCTGGGCTTGCGCGAGTGACCAGGGGACCACCCGAACCTGCAACATTCCGAGTTTCGGGTCGATCGGTCAAGCCAAAGGGGTAGAAAACTGCGTACCAAGTTGCCAACAGTCGAGGCCTTTGGGCTTGTTTTGGCCTTTTCACGCGCGAACCGCATACCCTTCTGCTGTGCGGTCTGACCTGGGCTCGCGCGTGTGACCACGGGACCACCTGAACCTGCAGCGCTCCGAGTTTCGGGTCGATCAGTCAAGGTCAAGGTCGACCCGTTGGGCCAGGTATGCCAATTTGAGCGGCATAGAGCATTGGCTTCGGCCGTGCGGTCTGGTCTGGGCTCGCGCGACAGACCAGGGGACCACCCCAACCTGCAATGCCCAGAGTTCCGGGTCGATAGGTCAAGCCTAAGGGGTAGAAAAACTGCGTACCAAGTGGCCCAAAAGTGAAGAAATTGGGCTTGTTTTGGTCTTTTCAAACGCGAACCGCATACCTTTCTGCTGTGCTGCCTGACCTGGGCTCGCGCGAGTGACCGGGGGACCATCTGAACCTGCAACGCTCCGAGTTTCGGGTCGATGGGTCAAGGCAAAGGGGTAGAAAACTGCCTACCAAGTTGCCAACAGTCAAGGCCTTTGGGTTTGTTAGGGTTTTTCAGCAGTGAACCGCATGCCCTTGGGCTGAGCGATCTGACCTGGGCTCGCGCGAGTGACCAGGGGACCACCCGAACCTGCAACATTCTGAGTTTCAGGTTGATCGGTCAAGCCAAAGGGGTAGAAAACTGCGTACCAATTTGCCAACAGTCGAGGCCTTTGGGCTTGTTTTGGCCTTTTCACGCGCGAACCGCATACCCTTCTGCTGTGCGGTCTGACCTGGGCTCGCGCGTGTGACCACGGGACCACCTGAACCTGCAACGCTCCGAGTTTCGGGTTGATCAGTCAAGGTCAAGGTCGACCCGTTGGGCCAGGTATGCCAATTTGAGCGGCATAGAGCATTGGCTTCGGCCGTGCGGTCTGGTCTGGGCTCGCGTGACAGACCAGGGGACCACCCCAACCTGCAATGCCCAGAGTTCCGGGTCGATAGGTCAAGCCTAAGGGGTAGAAAAACTGCGTACCAAGTGGCCCAAAAGTGAAGAAATTGGGCTTGTTTTGGTCTTTTCAAACGCGAACCGCATACCTTTCTGCTGTGCTGCCTGACCTGGGCTCGCGCGAGTGACCGGGGGACCATCTGAACCTGCAACGCTCCGAGTTTCGGGTCGATGGGTCAAGGCAAAGGGGTAGAAAACTGCCTACCAAGTTGCCAACAGTCAAGGCCTTTGGGTTTGTTAGGGTTTTTCAGCAGTGAACCTCATGCCCTTGGGCTGAGCGATCTGACCTGGGCTCGCGCGAGTGACCAGGGGACCACCCGAACCTGCAACATTCCAAGTTTCGGGTCAATCGGTCAAGCCAAAGGGGTAGAAAACTGCGTACCAAGTTGCCAACAGTCGAGGCCTTTGGGCTTGTTTTGGCCTTTTCACGCGCGAACCGCATACCCTTCTGCTGTGCGGTCTGACCTGGGCTCGCGCGTGTGACCACGGGACCACCTGAACCTGCAACGCTCCGAGTTTCGGGTCGATCAGTCAAGGTCAAGGTCGACCCGTTGGGCCAGGTATGCCAATTTGAGCGGCATAGAGCATTGGCTTCGGCCGTGCGGTCTGGTCTGGGCTCGCGCGACAGACCAGGGGACCACCCCAACCTGCAATGCCCAGAGTTCCGGGTCGATAGGTCAAGCCTAAGGGGTAGAAAAACTGCGTACCAAGTGGCCCAAAAGTGAAGAAATTGGGCTTGTTTTGGTCTTTTCAAACGCGAACCGCATACCTTTCTGCTGTGCTGCCTGACCTGGGCTCGCGCGAGTGACCGGGGGACCATCTGAACCTGCAACGCTCCGAGTTTCGGGTCGATGGGTCAAGGCAAAGGGGTAGAAAACTGCCTACCAAGTTGCCAACAGTCAAGGCCTTTGGGTTTGTTAGGGTTTTTCAGCAGTGAACCGCATGCCCTTGGGCTGAGCGATCTGACCTGGGCTCGCGCGAGTGACCAGGGGACCACCAGAACCTGCAACATTCCGAGTTTCGGGTCGATCGGTCAAGCCAAAGGGGTAGAAAACTGCGTACCAAGTTGCCAACAGTCGAGGCCTTTGGGCTTGTTTTGGCCTTTTCACGCGCGAACCGCATACCCTTCTGCTGTGCGGTCTGACCTGGGCTCGCGCGTGTGACCACGGGACCACCTGAACCTGCAACGCTCCAAGTTTCGGGTCGATCAGTCAAGGTCAAGGTCGACCCGTTGGGCCAGGTATGCCAATTTGAGCGGCATAGAGCATTGGCTTCGGCCGTGCGGTCTGGTCTGGGCTCGCGCGACAGACCAGGGGACCACCCCAACCTGCAATGCCCAGAGTTCCGGGTCGATAGGTCAAGCCTAAGGGGTAGAAAAACTGCGTACCAAGTGGCCCAAAAGTGAAGAAATTGGGCTTGTTTTGGTCTTTTCAAACGCGAACCGCATACCTTATTGCTGTGCTGCCTGACCTGGGCTCGCGCGAGTGACCGGGGGACCATCTGAACCTGCAACGCTCCGAGTTTCGGGTCGATGGGTCAAGGCAAAGGGGTAGAAAACTGCCTACCAAGTTGCCAACAGTCAAGGCCTTTGGGTTTGTTAGGGTTTTTCAGCAGTGAACCGCATGCCCTTGGGCTGAGCGATCTGACCTGGGCTCGCGCGAGTGACCAGGGGACCACCCGAACCTGCAACATTCCGAGTTTCGGGTCGATCGGTCAAGCCAAAGGGGTAGAAAACTGCGTACCAAGTTGCCAACAGTCGAGGCCTTTGGGCTTGTTTTGGCCTTTTCACGCGCGAACCGCATACCCTTCTGCTGTGCGGTCTGACCTGGGCTCGCGCGTGTGACCACGGGACCACCTGAACCTGCAACGCTCCGAGTTTCGGGTCGATCAGTCAAGGTCAAGGTCGACCCGTTGGGCCAGGTATGCCAATTTGAGCGGCATAGAGCATTGGCTTCGGCCGTGCGGTCTGGTCTGGGCTCGCGCGACAGACCAGGGGACCACCCCAACCTGCAATGCCCAGAGTTCCGGGTCGATAGGTCAAGCCTAAGGGGTAGAAAAACTGCGTACCAAGTGGCCCAAAAGTGAAGAAATTGGGCTTGTTTTGGTCTTTTCAAACGCGAACCGCATACCTTTCTGCTGTGCTGCCTGACCTGGGCTCGCGCGAGTGACCGGGGGACCATCTGAACCTGCAACGCTCCGAGTTTCGGGTCGATGGGTCAAGGCAAAGGGGTAGAAAACTGCCTACCAAGTTGCCAACAGTCAAGGCCTTTGGGTTTGTTAGGGTTTTTCAGCAGTGAACCGCATGCCCTTGGGCTGAGCGATCTGACCTGGGCTCGCGCGAGTGACCAGGGGACCACCCGAACCTGCAACATTCCGAGTTTAGGGTCGATCGGTCAAGCCAAAGGGGTAGAAAACTGCGTACCAAGTTGCCAACAGTCGAGGCCTTTGGGCTTGTTTTGGCCTTTTCACGCGCGAACCGCATACCCTTCTGCTGTGCGGTCTGACCTGGGCTCGCGCGTGTGACCACGGGACCACCTGAACCTGCAACGCTCCGAGTTTCGGGTCGATCAGTCAAGGTCAAGGTCGACCCGTTGGGCCAGGTATGCCAATTTGAGCGGCATAGAGCATTGGCTTCGGCCGTGCGGTCTGGTCTGGGCTCGCGCGACAGACCAGGGGACCACCCCAACCTGCAATGCCCAGAGTTCCGGGTCGATAGGTCAAGCCTAAGGGGTAGAAAAACTGCGTACCAAGTGGCCCAAAAGTGAAGAAATTGGGCTTGTTTTGGTCTTTTCAAACGCGAACCGCATACCTTTCTGCTGTGCTGCCTGACCTGGGCTCGCGCGAGTGACCGGGGGACCATCTGAACCTGCAACGCTCCGAGTTTCGGGTCGATGGGTCAAGGCAAAGGGGTAGAAAACTGCCTACCAAGTTGCCAACAGTCAAGGCCTTTGGGTTTGTTAGGGTTTTTCAGCAGTGAACCGCATGCCCTTGGGCTGAGCGATCTGACCTGGGCTCGCGCGAGTGACCAGGGGACCACCCGAACCTGCAACATTCCGAGTTTCGGGTCGATCGGTCAAGCCAAAGGGGTAGAAAACTGCGTACCAAGTTGCCAACAGTCGAGGCCTTTGGGCTTGTTTTGGCCTTTTCACGCGCGAACCGCATACCCTTCTGCTGTGCGGTCTGACCTGGGCTCGCGCGTGTGACCACGGGACCACCTGAACCTGCAACGCTCCGAGTTTCGGGTCGATCAGTCAAGGTCAAGGTCGACCCGTTGGGCCAGGTATGCCAATTTGAGCGGCATAGAGCATTGGCTTCGGCCGTGCGGTCTGTTCTGGGCTCGCGCGACAGACCAGGGGACCACCCCAACCTGCAATGCCCAGAGTTCCGGGTCGATAGGTCAAGCCTAAGGGGTAGAAAAACTGCGTACCAAGTGGCCCAAAAGTGAAGAAATTGGGCTTGTTTTGGTCTTTTCAAACGCGAACCGCATACCTTTCTGCTGTGCTGCCTGACCTGGGCTCGCGCGAGTGACCGGGGGACCATCTGAACCTGCAACGCTCCGAGTTTCGGGTCGATGGGTCAAGGCAAAGGGGTAGAAAACTGCCTACCAAGTTGCCAACAGTCAAGGCCTTTGGGTTTGTTAGGGTTTTTCAGCAGTGAACCGCATGCCCTTGGGCTGAGCGATCTGACCTGGGCTCGCGCGAGTGACCAGGGGACCACCCGAACCTGCAACATTCCGAGTTTCGGGTCGATCGGTCAAGCCAAAGGAGTAGAAAACTGCGTACCAAGTTGCCAACAGTCGAGGCCTTTGGGCTTGTTTTGGCCTTTTCACGCGCGAACCGCATACCCTTCTGCTGTGCGGTCTGACCTGGGCTCGCGCGTGTGACCACGGGACCACCTGAACCTGCAACGCTCCGAGTTTCGGTCGATCAGTCAAGGTCAAGGTCGACCCGTTGGGCCAGGTATGCCAATTGGAGAGGCATAGAGCATTGGCTTCGGCCGTGCGGTCTGTTCTGGGCTCGCGCGACAGACCAGGGGACCACCCCAACCTGCAATGCCCAGAGTTCCGGGTCGATAGGTCAAGCCTAAGGGGTAGAAAAACTGCGTACCAAGTGGCCCAAAAGTGAAGAAATTGGGCTTGTTTTGGTCTTTTCAAACGCGAACCGCATACCTTTCTGCTGTGCTGCCTGACCTGGGCTCGCGCGAGTGACCGGGGGACCATCTGAACCTGCAACGCTCCGAGTTTCGGGTCGATGGGTCAAGGCAAAGGGGTAGAAAACTGCCTACCAAGTTGCCAACAGTCAAGGCCTTTGGGTTTGTTAGGGTTTTTCAGCAGTGAACCGCATGCCCTTGGGCTGAGCGATCTGACCTGGGCTCGCGCGAGTGACCAGGGGACCACCCGAACCTGCAACATTCCGAGTTTCGGGTCGATCGGTCAAGCCAAAGGGGTAGAAAACTGCGTACCAAGTTGCCAACAGTCGAGGCCTTTGGGCTTGTTTTGGCCTTTTCACGCGCGAACCGCATACCCTTCTGCTGTGCGGTCTGACCTGGGCTCGCGCGTGTGACCACGGGACCACCTGAACCTGCAACGCTCCGAGTTTTGGGTCGATCAGTCAAGGTCAAGGTCGACCCGTTGGGCCAGGTATGCCAATTTGAGCGGCATAGAGCATTGGCTTCGGCCGTGCGGTCTGGTCTGGGCTCGCGCGACAGACCAGGGGACCACCCCAACCTGCAATGCCCAGAGTTCCGGGTCGATAGGTCAAGCCTAAGGGGTAGAAAAACTGCGTACCAAGTGGCCCAAAAGTGAAGAAATTGGGCTTGTTTTTGTCTTTTCAAACGCGAACCGCATACCTTTCTGCTGTGCTGCCTGACCTGGGCTCGCGCGAGTGACCGGGGGACCATCTGAACCTGCAACGCTCCGAGTTTCGGGTCGATGGGTCAAGGCAAAGGGGTAGAAAACTGCCTACCAAGTTGCCAACAGTCAAGGCCTTTGGGTTCGTTAGGGTTTTTCAGCAGTGAACCGCATGCCCTTGGGCTGAGCGATCTGACCTGGGCTCGCGCGAGTGACCAGGGGACCACCCGAACCTGCAACATTCCGAGTTTCGGGTCCATCGGTCAAGCCAAAGGGGTAGAAAACTGCGTACCAAGTTGCCAACAGTCGAGGCCTTTGGGCTTGTTTTGGCCTTTTCACGCGCGAACCGCATACCCTTCTGCTGTGCGGTCTGACCTGGGCTCGCGCGTGTGACCACGGGACCACCTGAACCTGCAACGCTCCGAGTTTCGGGTCGATCAGTCAAGGTCAAGGTCGACCCGTTGGGCCAGGTATGCCAATTTGAGCGGCATAGAGCATTGGCTTCGGCCGTGCGGTCTGGTCTGGGCTCGCGCGACAGACCAGGGGACCACCCCAACCTGCAATGCCCAGAGTTCCGGGTCGATAGGTCAAGCCTAAGGGGTAGAAAAACTGCGTACCAAGTGGCCCAAAAGTGAAGAAATTGGGCTTGTTTTGGTCTTTTCAAACGCAAACCGCATACCTTTCTGCTGTGCTGCCTGACCTGGGCTCGCGCGAGTGACCGGGGGACCATCTGAACCTGCAACGCTCCGAGTTTCGGGTCGATGGGTCAAGGCAAAGGGGTAGAAAACTGCCTACCAAGTTGCCAACAGTCAAGGCCTTTGGGTTTGTTAGGGTTTTTCAGCAGTGAACCGCATGCCCTTGGGCTGAGCGATCTGACCTGGGCTCGCGCGAGTGACCAGGGGACCACCCGAACCTGCAACATTCCGAGTTTCGGGTCGATCGGTCAAGCCAAAGGGGTAGAAAACTGCGTACCAAGTTGCCAACAGTCGAGGCCTTTGGGCTTGTTTTGGCCTTTTCACGCGCGAACCGCATACCCTTCTGCTGTGCGGTCTGACCTGGGCTCGCGCGTGTGACCACGGGACCACCTGAACCTGCAACGCTCCGAGTTTCGGGTCGATCAGTCAAGGTCAAGGTCGACCCGTTGGGCCAGGTATGCCAATTTGAGCGGCATAGAGCATTGGCTTCGGCCGTGCGGTCTGGTCTGGGCTCGCGCGACAGACCAGGGGACCACCCCAACTTGCAATGCCCAGAGTTCCGGGTCGATAGGTCAAGCCTAAGGGGTAGAAAAACTGCGTACCAAGTGGCCCAAAAGTGAAGAAATTGGGCTTGTTTTGGTCTTTTCAAACGCGAACCGCATACCTTTCTGCTGTGCTGCCTGACCTGGGCTCGCGCGAGTGACCGGGGGACCATCTGAACCTGCAACGCTCCGAGTTTCGGGTCGATGGGTCAAGGCAAAGGGGTAGAAAACTGCCTACCAAGTTGCCAACAGTCAAGGCCTTTGGGTTTGTTAGGGTTTTTCAGCAGTGAACCGCATGCCCTTGGGCTGAGCGATCTGACCTGGGCTCGCGCGAGTGACCAGGGGACCACCCGAACCTGCAACATTCCGAGTTTCGGGTCGATCGGTCAAGCCAAAGGGGTAGAAAACTGCGTACCAAGTTGCCAACAGTCGAGGCCTTTGGGCTTGTTTTGGCCTTTTCACGCGCGAACCGCATACCCTTCTGCTGTGCGGTCTGACCTGGGCTCGCGCGTGTGACCACGGGACCACCTGAACCTGCAACGCTCCGAGTTTCGGGTCGATCAGTCAAGGTCAAGGTCGACCCGTTGGGCCAGGTATGCCAATTTGAGCGGCATAGAGCATTGGCTTCGGCCGTGCGGTCTGGTCTGGGCTCGCGCGACAGACCAGGGGACCACCCCAACCTGCAATGCCCAGAGTTCCGGGTCGATAGGTCAAGCCTAAGGGGTAGAAAAACTGCGTACCAAGTGGCCCAAAAGTGAAGAAATTGGGCTTGTTTTGGTCTTTTCAAACGCGAACCGCATACCTTTCTGCTGTGCTGCCTGACCTGGGCTCGCGCGAGTGACCGGGGGACCATCTGAACCTGCAACGCTCCGAGTTTCGGGTCGATGGGTCAAGGCAAAGGGGTAGAAAACTGCCTACCAAGTTGCCAACAGTCAAGGCCTTTGGGTTTGTTAGGGTTTTTCAGCAGTGAACCGCATGCCCTTGGGCTGAGCGATCTGACCTGGGCTCGCGCGAGTGACCAGGGGACCACCCGAACCTGCAACATTCCGAGTTTCGGGTTGATCGGTCAAGCCAAAGGGGTAGAAAACTGCGTACCAAGTTGCCAACAGTCGAGGCCTTTGGGCTTGTTTTGGCCTTTTCACGCGCGAACCGCATACCCTTCTGCTGTGCGGTCTGACCTGGGCTCGCGCGTGTGACCACGGGACCACCTGAACCTGCAACGCTCCGAGTTTCGGGTCGATCAGTCAAGGTCAAGGTCGACCCGTTGGGCCAGGTATGCCAATTTGAGCGGCATAGAGCATTGGCTTCGGCCGTGCGGTCTGGTCTGGGCTCGCGCGACAGACCAGGGGACCACCCCAACCTGCAATGCCCAGAGTTCCGGGTCGATAGGTCAAGCCTAAGGGGTAGAAAAACTGCGTACCAAGTGGCCCAAAAGTGAAGAAATTGGGCTTGTTTTGGTCTTTTCAAACGCGAACCGCATACCTTTCTGCTGTGCTGCCTGACCTGGGCTCGCGCGAGTGACCGGGGGACCATCTGAACCTGCAACGCTCCGAGTTTCGGGTCGATGGGTCAAGGCAAAGGGGTAGAAAACTGCCTACCAAGTTGCCAACAGTCAAGGCCTTTGGGTTTGTTAGGGTTTTTCAGCAGTGAACCGCATGCCCTTGGGCTGAGCGATCTGACCTGGGCTCGCGCGAGTGACCAGGGGACCACCTGAACCTGCAACATTCCGAGTTTCGGGTCGATCGGTCAAGCCAAAGGGGTAGAAAACTGCGTACCAAGTTGCCAACAGTCGAGGCCTTTGGGCTTGTTTTGGCCTTTTCACGCACGAACCGCATACCCTTCTGCTGTGCGGTCTGACCTGGGCTCGCGCGTGTGACCACGGGACCACCTGAACCTGCAACGCTCCGAGTTTCTGGTCGATCAGTCAAGGTCAAGGTCGACCCGTTGGGCCAGGTATGCCAATTTGAGCGGCATAGAGCATTGGCTTCGGCCGTCGGTCTGGTCTGGGCTCGCGCGACAGACCAGGGGACCACCCCAACCTGCAATGCCCAGAGTTCCGGGTAGATAGGTCAAGCCTAAGGGGTAGAAAAACTGCGTACCAAGTGGCCCAAAAGTGAAGAAATTGGGCTTGTTTTGGTCTTTTCAAACGCGAACCGCATACCTTTCTGCTGTGCTGCCTGACCTGGGCTCGTGCGAGTGACCGGGGGACCATCTGAACCTGCAACGCTCCGAGTTTCGGGTCGATGGGTCAAGGCAAAGGGGTAGAAAACTGCCTACCAAGTTGCCAACAGTCAAGGCCTTTGGGTTTGTTAGGGTTTTTCAGCAGTGAACCGCATGCCCTTGGGCTGAGCGATCTGACCTGGGCTCGCGCGAGTGACCAGGGGACCACCCGAACCTGCAACATTCCGAGTTTCGGGTTGATCGGTCAAGCCAAAGGGGTAGAAAACTGCGTACCAAGTTGCCAACAGTCGAGGCCTTTGGGCTTGTTTTGGCCTTTTCACGCGCGAACCACATACCCTTCTGCTGTGCGGTCTGACCTGGGCTCGCGCGTGTGACCACGGGACCACCTGAACCTGCAACGCTCCGAGTTTCGGGTCGATCAGTCAAGGTCAAGGTCGACCCGTTGGGCCAGGTATGCCAATTTGAGCGGCATAGAGCATTGGCTTCGGCCGTGCGGTCTGGTCTGGGCTCGCGCGACAGACCAGGGGACCACCCCAACCTGCAATGCCCAGAGTTCCGGGTCGATAGGTCAAGCCTAAGGGGTAGAAAAACTGCGTACCAAGTGGCCCAAAAGTGAAGAAATTGGGCTTGTTTTGGTCTTTTCAAACGCGAACCGCATACCTTTCTGCTGTGCTGCCTGACCTGGGCTCGCGCGAGTGACCGGGGGACCATCTGAACCTGCAACGCTCCGAGTTTCGGGTCGATGGGTCAAGGCAAAGGGGTAGAAAACTGCCTACCAAGTTGCCAACAGTCAAGGCCTTTGGGTTTGTTAGGGTTTTTCAGCAGTGAACCGCATGCCCTTGGGCTGAGCGATCTGACCTGGGCTCGCGCGAGTGACCAGGGGACCACCCGAACCTGCAACATTCCGAGTTTCGGGTCGATCGGTCAAGCCAAAGGGGTAGAAAACTGCGTACCAAGTTGCCAACAGTCGAGGCCTTTGGGCTTGTTTTGGCCTTTTCACGCGCGAACCGCATACCCTTCTGCTGTGCGGTCTGACCTGGGCTCGCGCGTGTGACCACGGGACCACCTGAACCTGCAACGCTCCGAGTTTCGGGTCAATCAGTCAAGGTCAAGGTCGACCCGTTGGGCCAGGTATGCCAATTTGAGCGGCATAGAGCATTGGCTTCGGCCGTGCGGTCTGGTCTGGGCTCGCGCAACAGACCAGGGGACCACCCCAACCTGCAATGCCCAGAGTTCCGGGTCGATAGGTCAAGCCTAAGGGGTAGAAAAACTGCGTACCAAGTGGCCCAAAAGTGAAGAAATTGGGCTTGTTTTGGTCTTTTCAAACGCGAACCGCATACCTTTCTGCTGTGCTGCCTGACCTGGGCTCGCGCGAGTGACCGGGGGACCATCTGAACCTGCAACGCTCCGAGTTTCGGGTCGATGGGTCAAGGCAAAGGGGTAGAAAACTGCCTACCAAGTTGCCAACAGTCAAGGCCTTTGGGTTTGTTAGGGTTTTTCAGCAGTGAACCGCATGCCCTTGGGCTGAGCGATCTGACCTGGGCTCGCGCGAGTGACCAGGGGACCACCCGAACCTGCAACATTCCGAGTTTCGGGTCGATCGGTCAAGCCAAAGGGGTAGAAAACTGCGTACCAAGTTGCCAACAGTCGAGGCCTTTGGGCTTGTTTTGGCCTTTTCACGCGCGAACCGCATACCCTTCTGCTGTGCGGTCTGACCTGGGCTCGCGCGTGTGACCACGGGACCACCTGAACCTGCAACGCTCCGAGTTTCGGGTCGATCAGTCAAGGTCAAGGTCGACCCGTTGGGCCAGGTATGCCAATTTGAGCGGCATAGAGCATTGGCTTCGGCCGTGCGGTCTGGTCTGGGCTCGCGCGACAGACCAGGGGACCACCCCAACCTGCAATCCCCAGAGTTCCGGGTCGATAGGTCAAGCCTAAGGGGTAGAAAAACTGCGTACCAAGTGGCCCAAAAGTGAAGAAATTGGGCTTGTTTTGGTCTTTTCAAACGCGAACCGCATACCTTTCTGCTGTGCTGCCTGACCTGGGCTCGCGCGAGTGACCGGGGGACCATCTGAACCTGCAACGCTCCGAGTTTCGGGTCGATGGGTCAAGGCAAAGGGGTAGAAAACTGCCTACCAAGTTGCCAACAGTCAAGGCCTTTGGGTTTGTTAGGGTTTTTCAGCAGTGAACCGCATGCCCTTGGGCTGAGCGATCTGACCTGGGCTCGCGCGAGTGACCAGGGGACCACCCGAACCTGCAACATTCCGAGTTTCGGGTCATTCGGTCAAGCCAAAAGGGTAGAAAACTGCGTACCAAGTTGCCAACAGTCGAGGCCTTTGGGCTTGTTTTGGCCTTTTCACGCGCGAACCGCATACCCTTCTGCTGTGCGGTCTGACCTGGGCTCGCGCGTGTGACCACGGGACCACCTGAACCTGCAACGCTCCGAGTTTCGGGTCGATCAGTCAAGGTCAAGGTCGACCTGTTGGGCCAGGTATGCCAATTTGAGCGGCATAGAGCATTGGCTTCGGCCGTGCGGTCTGGTCTGGGCTCGCGCGACAGACCAGGGGACCACCCCAACCTGCAATGCCCAGAGTTCCGGGTCGATAGGTCAAGCCTAAGGGGTAGAAAAACTGCGTACCAAGTGGCCCAAAAGTGAAGAAATTGGGCTTGTTTTGGTCTTTTCAAACGCGAACCGCATACCTTTCTGCTGTGCTGCCTGACCTGGGCTCGCGCGAGTGACCGGGGGACCATCTGAACCTGCAACGCTCCGAGTTTCGGGTCGATGGGTCAAGGCAAAGGGGTAGAAAACTGCCTACCAAGTTGCCAACAGTCAAGGCCTTTGGGTTTGTTAGGGTTTTTCAGCAGTGAACCGCATGCCCTTGGGCTGAGCGATCTGACCTGGGCTCGCGCGAGTGACCAGGGGACCACCCGAACCTGCAACATTCCGAGTTTCGGGTCGATCGGTCAAGCCAAAGGGGTAGAAAACTGCGTACCAAGTTGCCAACAGTCGAGGCCTTTGGGCTTGTTTTGGCCTTTTCACGCGCGAACCGCATACCCTTCTGCTGTGCGGTCTGACCTGGGCTCGCGCGTGTGACCACGGGACCACCTGAACCTGCAACGCTCCGAGTTTCGGGTCGATCAGTCAAGGTCAAGGTCGACCCGTTGGGCCAGGTATGCCAATTTGAGCGGCATAGAGCATTGGCTTCGGCCGTGCGGTCTGGTCTGGGCTCGCGCGACAGACCAGGGGACCACCCCAACCTGCAATGCCCAGAGTTCCGGGTCGATAGGTCAAGCCTAAGGGGTAGAAAAACTGCGTACCAAGTGGCCCAAAAGTGAAGAAATTGGGCTTGTTTTGGTCTTTTCAAACGCGAACCGCATACCTTTCTGCTGTGCTGCCTGACCTGGGCTCGCGCGAGTGACCGGGGGACCATCTGAACCTGCAACGCTCCGAGTTTCGGGTCGATGGGTCAAGGCAAAGGGGTAGAAAACTGCCTACCAAGTTGCCAACAGTCAAGGCCTTTGGGTTTGTTAGGGTTTTTCAGCAGTGAACCGCATGCCCTTGGGCTGAGCGATCTGACCTGGGCTCGCGCGAGTGACCAGGGGACCACCCGAACCTGCAACATTCCGAGTTTCGGGTCGATCGGTCAAGCCAAAGGGGTAGAAAACTGCGTTCCAAGTTGCCAACAGTCGAGGCCTTTGGGCTTGTTTTGGCCTTTTCACGCGCGAACCGCATACCCTTCTGCTGTGCGGTCTGACCTGGGCTCGCGCGTGTGACCACGGGACCACCTGAACCTGCAACGCTCCGAGTTTCGGGTCGATCAGTCAAGGTCAAGGTCGACCCGTTGGGCCAGGTATGCCAATTTGAGCGGCATAGAGCATTGGCTTCGGCCGTGCGGTCTGGTCTGGGCTCGCGCGACAGACCAGGGGACCACCCCAACCTGCAATGCCCAGAGTTCCGGGTCGATAGGTCAAGCCTAAGGGGTAGAAAAACTGCGTACCAAGTGGCCCAAAAGTGAAGAAATTGGGCTTGTTTTGGTCTTTTCAAACGCGAACCGCATACCTTTCTGCTGTGCTGCCTGACCTGGGCTTGCGCGAGTGACCGGGGGACCATCTGAACCTGCAACGCTCCGAGTTTCGGGTCGATGGGTCAAGGCAAAGGGGTAGAAAACTGCCTACCAAGTTGCCAACAGTCAAGGCCTTTGGGTTTGTTAGGGTTTTTCAGCAGTGAACCGCATGCCCTTGGGCTGAGCGATCTGACCTGGGCTCGCGCGAGTGACCAGGGGACCACCCGAACCTGCAACATTCCGAGTTTCGGGTCGATCGGTCAAGCCAAAGGGGTAGAAAACTGCGTACCAAGTTGCCAACAGTCGAGGCCTTTGGGCTTGTTTTGGCCTTTTCACGCGCGAACCGCATACCCTTCTGCTGTGCGGTCTGACCTGGGCTCGCGCGTGTGACCACGGGACCACCTGAACCTGCAACGCTCCGAGTTTCGGGTCGATCAGTCAAGGTCAAGGTCGACCCGTTGGGCCAGGTATGCCAATTTGAGCGGCATAGAGCATTGGCTTCGGCCGTGCGGTCTGGTCTGGGCTCGCGCGACAGACCAGGGGACCACCCCAACCTGCAATGCCCAGAGTTCCGGGTCGATAGGTCAAGCCTAAGGGGTAGAAAAACTGCGTACCAAGTGGCCCAAAAGTGAAGAAATTGGGCTTGTTTTGGTCTTTTCAAACGCGAACCGCATACCTTTCTGCTGTGCTGCCTGACCTGGGCTCGCGCGAGTGACCGGGGGACCATCTGAACCTGCAACGCTCCGAGTTTCGGGTCGATGGGTCAAGGCAAAGGGGTAGAAAACTGCCTACCAAGTTGCCAACAGTCAAGGCCTTTGGGTTTGTTAGGGTTTTTCAGCAGTGAACCGCATGCCCTTGGGCTGAGCGATCTGACCTGGGCTCGCGCGAGTGACCAGGGGACCACCCGAACCTGCAACATTCCGAGTTTCGGGTTGATCGGTCAAGCCAAAGGGGTAGAAAACTGCGTACCAAGTTGCCAACAGTCGAGGCCTTTGGGCTTGTTTTGGCCTTTTCACGCGCGAACCGCATACCCTTCTGCTGTGCGGTCTGACCTGGGCTCGCGCGTGTGACCACGGGACCACCTGAACCTGCAACGCTCCGAGTTTCGGGTCGATCAGTCAAGGTCAAGGTCGACCCGTTGGGCCAGGTATGCCAATTTGAGCGGCATAGAGCATTGGCTTCGGCCGTGCGGTCTGGTCTGGGCTCGCGCGACAGACCAGGGGACCACCCCAACCTGCAATGCCCAGAGTTCCGGGTCGATAGGTCAAGCCTAAGGGGTAGAAAAACTGCGTACCAAGTGGCCCAAAAGTGAAGAAATTGGGCTTGTTTTGGTCTTTTCAAACGCGAACCGCATACCTTTCTGCTGTGCTGCCTGACCTGGGCTCGCGCGAGTGACCGGGGGACCATCTGAACCTGCAACGCTCCGAGTTTCGGGTCGATGGGTCAAGGCAAAGGGGTAGAAAACTGCCTACCAAGTTGCCAACAGTCAAGGCCTTTGGGTTTGTTAGGGTTTTTCAGCAGTGAACCGCATGCCCTTGGGCTGAGCGATCTGTCCTGGGCTCGCGCGAGTGACCAGGGGACCACCCGAACCTGCAACATTCCGAGTTTCGGGTCGATCGGTCAAGCCAAAGGGGTAGAAAACTGCGTACCAAGTTGCCAACAGTCGAGGCCTTTGGGCTTGTTTTGGCCTTTTCACGCGCGAACCGCATACCCTTCTGCTGTGCGGTCTGACCTGGGCTCGCGCGTGTGACCACGGGACCACCTGAACCTGCAACGCTCCGAGTTTCGGGTCGATCAGTCAAGGTCAAGGTCGACCCGTTGGGCCAGGTATGCCAATTTGAGCGGCATAGAGCATTGGCTTCGGCCGTGCGGTCTGGTCTGGGCTCGCGCGACAGACCAGGGGACCACCCCAACCTGCAATGCCCAGAGTTCCGGGTCGATAGGTCAAGCCTAAGGGGTAGAAAAACTGCGTACCAAGTGGCCCAAAAGTGAAGAAATTGGGCTTGTTTTGGTCTTTTCAAACGCGAACCGCATACCTTTCTGCTGTGCTGCCTGACCTGGGCTCGCGCGAGTGACCGGGGGACCATCTGAACCTGCAACGCTCCGAGTTTCGGGTCGATGGGTCAAGGCAAAGGGGTAGAAAACTGCCTACCAAGTTGCCAACAGTCAAGGCCTTTGGGTTTGTTAGGGTTTTTTCAGCAGTGAACCGCATGCCCTTGGGCTGAGCGATCTGACCTGGGCTCGCGCGAGTGACCAGGGGACCACCCGAACCTGCAACATTCCGAGTTTCGGGTTGATCGGTCAAGCCAAAGGGGTAGAAAACTGCGTACCAAGTTGCCAACAGTCGAGGCCTTTGGGCTTGTTTTGGCCTTTTCACGCGCGAACCGCATACCCTTCTGCTGTGCGGTCTGACCTGGGCTCGCGCGTGTGACCACGGGACCACCTGAACCTGCAACGCTCCGAGTTTCGGGTCGATCAGTCAAGGTCAAGGTCGACCCGTTGGGCCAGGTATGCCAATTTGAGCGGCATAGAGCATTGGCTTCGGCCGTGCGGTCTGGTCTGGGCTCGCGCGACAGACCAGGGGACCACCCCAACCTGCAATGCCCAGAGTTCCGGGTCGATAGGTCAAGCCTAAGGGGTAGAAAAACTGCGTACCAAGTGGCCCAAAAGTGAAGAAATTGGGCTTGTTTTGGTCTTTTCAAACGCGAACCGCATACCTTTCTGCTGTGCTGCCTGACCTGGGCTCGCGCGAGTGACCGGGGGACCATCTGAACCTGCAACGCTCCGAGTTTCGGGTCGATGGGTCAAGGCAAAGGGGTAGAAAACTGCCTACCAAGTTGCCAACAGTCAAGGCCTTTGGGTTTGTTAGGGTTTTTCAGCAGTGAACCGCATGCCCTTGGGCTGAGCGATCTGACCTGGGCTCGCGCGAGTGACCAGGGGACCACCCAAACCTGCACCATTCCGAGTTTCGGGTTGATCGGTCAAGCCAAAGGGGTAGAAAACTGCGTACCAAGTTGCCAACAGTCGAGGCCTTTGGGCTTGTTTTGGCCTTTTCACGCGCGAACCGCATACCCTTCTGCTGTGCGGTCTGACCTGGGCTCGCGCGTGTGACCACGGGACCACCTGAACCTGCAACGCTCCGAGTTTCGGGTCGATCAGTCAAGGTCAAGGTCGACCCGTTGGGCCAGGTATGCCAATTTGAGCGGCATAGAGCATTGGCTTCGGCCGTGCGGTCTGGTCTGGGCTCGCGCGACAGACCAGGGGACCACCCCAACCTGCAATGCCCAGAGTTCCGGGTCGATAGGTCAAGCCTAAGGGGTAGAAAAACTGCGTACCAAGTGGCCCAAAAGTGAAGAAATTGGGCTTGTTTTGGTCTTTTCAAACGCGAACCGCATACCTTTCTGCTGTGCTGCCTGACCTGGGCTCGCGCGAGTGACCGGGGGACCCTCTGAACCTGCAACGCTCCGAGTTTCGGGTCGATGGGTCAAGGCAAAGGGGTAGAAAACTGCCTACCAAGTTGCCAACAGTCAAGGCCTTTGGGTTTGTTAGGGTTTTTCAGCAGTGAACCGCATGCCCTTGGGCTGAGCGATCTGACCTGGGCTCGCGCGAGTGACCAGGGGACCACCCGAACCTGCAACATTCCGAGTTTCGGGTCGATCGGTCAAGCCAAAGGGGTAGAAAACTGCGTACCAAGTTGCCAACAGTCGAGGCCTTTGGGCTTGTTTTGGCCTTTTCACGCGCGAACCGCATACCCTTCTGCTGTGCGGTCTGACCTGGGCTCGCGCGTGTGACCACGGGACCACCTGAACCTGCAACGCTCCGAGTTTCGGGTCGATCAGTCAAGGTCAAGGTCGACCCGTTGGGCCAGGTATGCCAATTTGAGCGGCATAGAGCATTGGCTTCGGCCGTGCGGTCTGGTCTGGGCTCGCGCGACAGACCAGGGGACCACCCCAACCTGCAATGCCCAGAGTTCCGGGTCGATAGGTCAAGCCTAAGGGGTAGAAAAACTGCGTACCAAGTGGCCCAAAAGTGAAGAAATTGGGCTTGTTTTGGTCTTTTCAAACGCGAACCGCATACCTTTCTGCTGTGCTGCCTGACCTGGGCTCGCGCGAGTGACCGGGGGACCATCTGAACCTGCAACGCTCCGAGTTTCGGGTCGATGGGTCAAGGCAAAGGGGTAGAAAACTGCCTACCAAGTTGCCAACAGTCAAGGCCTTTGGGTTTGTTAGGGTTTTTCAGCAGTGAACCGCATGCCCTTGGGCTGAGCGATCTGACCTGGGCTCGCGCGAGTGACCAGGGGACCACCCGAACCTGCAACATTCCGAGTTTCGGGTCGATCGGTCAAGCCAAAGGGGTAGAAAACTGCGTACCAAGTTGCCAACAGTCGAGGCCTTTGGGCTTGTTTTGGCCTTTTCACGCGCGAACCGCATACCCTTCTGCTGTGCGGTCTGACCTGGGCTCGCGCGTGTGACCACGGGACCACCTGAACCTGCAACGCTCCGAGTTTCGGGTCGATCAGTCAAGGTCAAGGTCGACCCGTTGGGCCAGGTATGCCAATTTGAGCGGCATAGAGCATTGGCTTCGGCCGTGCGGTCTGGTCTGGGCTCGCGCGACAGACCAGGGGACCACCCCAACCTGCAATGCCCAGAGTTCCGGGTCGATAGGTCAAGCCTAAGGGGTAGAAAAACTGCGTACCAAGTGGCCCAAAAGTGAAGAAATTGGGCTTGTTTTGGTCTTTTCAAACGCGAACCGCATACCTTTCTGCTGTGCTGCCTGACCTGGGCTCGCGCGAGTGACCGGGGGACCATCTGAACCTGCAACGCTCCGAGTTTCGGGTCGATGGGTCAAGGCAAAGGGGTAGAAAACTGCCTACCAAGTTGCCAACAGTCAAGGCCTTTGGGTTTGTTAGGGTTTTTCAGCAGTGAACCGCATGCCCTTGGGCTGAGCGATCTGACCTGGGCTCGCGCGAGTGACCAGGGGACCACCCGAACCTGCAACATTCCGAGTTTCGGGTCGATCGGTCAAGCCAAAGGGGTAGAAAACTGCGTACCAAGTTGCCAACAGTCGAGGCCTTTGGGCTTGTTTTGGCCTTTTCACGCGCGAACCGCATACCCTTCTGCTGTGCAGTCTGACCTGGGCTCGCGCGTGTGACCACGGGACCACCTGAACCTGCAACGCTCCGAGTTTCGGGTCGATCAGTCAAGGTCAAGGTCGACCCGTTGGGCCAGGTATGCCAATTTGAGCGGCATAGAGCATTGGCTTCGGCCGTGCGGTCTGGTCTGGGCTCGCGCGACAGACCAGGGGACCACCCCAACCTGCAATGCCCAGAGTTCCAGGTCGATAGGTCAAGCCTAAGGGGTAGAAAAACTGCGTACCAAGTGGCCCAAAAGTGAAGAAATTGGGCTTGTTTTGGTCTTTTCAAACGCGAACCGCATACCTTTCTGCTGTGCTGCCTGACCTGGGCTCGCGCGAGTGACCGGGGGACCATCTGAACCTGCAACGCTCCGAGTTTCGGGTCGATGGGTCAAGGCAAAGGGGTAGAAAACTGCCTACCAAGTTGCCAACAGTCAAGGCCTTTGGGTTTGTTAGGGTTTTTCAGCAGTGAACCGCATGCCCTTGGGCTGAGCGATCTGACCTGGGCTCGCGCGAGTGACCAGGGGACCACCCGAACCTGCAACATTCCGAGTTTCGGGTCAATCGGTCAAGCCAAAGGGGTAGAAAACTGCGTACCAAGTTGCCAACAGTCGAGGCCTTTGGGCTTGTTTTGGCCTTTTCACGCGCGAACCGCATACCCTTCTGCTGTGCGGTCTGACCTGGGCTCGCGCGTGTGACCACGGGACCACCTGAACCTGCAACGCTCCGAGTTTCGGGTCGATCAGTCAAGGTCAAGGTCGACCCGTTGGGCCAGGTATGCCAATTTGAGCGGCATAGAGCATTGGCTTCGGCCGTGCGGTCTGGTCTGGGCTCGCGCGACAGACCAGGGGACCACCCCAACCTGCAATGCCCAGAGTTCCGGGTCGATAGGTCAAGCCTAAGGGGTAGAAAAACTGCGTACCAAGTGGCCCAAAAGTGAAGAAATTGGGCTTGTTTTGGTCTTTTCAAACGCGAACCGCATACCTTTCTGCTGTGCTGCCTGACCTGGGCTCGCGCGAGTGACCGGGGGACCATCTGAACCTGCAACGCTCCGAGTTTCGGGTCGATGGGTCAAGGCAAAGGGGTAGAAAACTGCCTACCAAGTTGCCAACAGTCAAGGCCTTTGGGTTTGTTAGGGTTTTTCAGCAGTGAACCGCATGCCCTTGGGCTGAGCGATCTGACCTGGGCTCGCGCGAGTGACCAGGGGACCACCCGAACCTGCAACATTCCGAGTTTCGGGTCGATCGGTCAAGCCAAAGGGGTAGAAAACTGCGTACCAAGTTGCCAACAGTCGAGGCCTTTGGGCTTGTTTTGGCCTTTTCACGCGCGAACCGCATACCCTTCTGCTGTGCGGTCTGACCTGGGCTCGCGCGTGTGACCACGGGACCACCTGAACCTGCAACGCTCCGAGTTTCGGGTCGATCAGTCAAGGTCAAGGTCGACCCGTTGGGCCAGGTATGCCAATTTGAGTGGCATAGAGCATTGGCTTCGGCCGTGCGGTCTGGTCTGGGCTCGCGCGACAGACCAGGGGACCACCCCAACCTGCAATGCCCAGAGTTCCGGGTCGATAGGTCAAGCCTAAGGGGTAGAAAAACTGCGTACCAAGTGGCCCAAAAGTGAAGAAATTGGGCTTGTTTTGGTCTTTTCAAACGCGAACCGCATACCTTTCTGCTGTGCTGCCTGACCTGGGCTCGCGCGAGTGACCGGGGGACCATCTGAACCTGCAACGCTCCGAGTATCGGGTCGATGGGTCAAGGCAAAGGGGTAGAAAACTGCCTACCAAGTTGCCAACAGTCAAGGCCTTTGGGTTTGTTAGGGTTTTTCAGCAGTGAACCACATGCCCTTGGGCTGAGCGATCTGACCTGGGCTCGCCCGAGTGACCAGGGGACCACCCGAACCTGCAACATTCCGAGTTTCGGGTCAATCGGTCAAGCCAAAGGGGTAGAAAACTGCGTACCAAGTTGCCAACAGTCGAGGCCTTTGGGCTTGTTTTGGCCTTTTCACGCGTGAACCGCATACCCTTCTGCTGTGCGGTCTGACCTGGGCTCGCGCGTGTGACCACGGGACCACCTGAACCTGCAACGCTCCGAGTTTCGGGTCGATCAGTCAAGGTCAAGGTCGACCCGTTGGGCCAGGTATGCCAATTTGAGCGGCATAGAGCATTGGCTTCGGCCGTGCGGTCTGGTCTGGGCTCACGCGACAGACCAGGGGACCACCCCAACCTGCAATGCCCAGAGTTCGGGGTCGATAGGTCAAGCCTAAGGGGTAGAAAAACTGCGTACCAAGTGGCCCAAAAGTGAAGAAATTGGGCTTGTTTTGGTCTTTTCAAACGCGAACCGCATACCTTTCTGCTGTGCTGCCTGACCTGGGCTCGCGCGAGTGACCGGGGGACCATCTGAACCTGCAACGCTCCGAGTTTCGGGTCGATGGGTCAAGGCAAAGGGGTAGAAAACTGCCTACCAAGTTGCCAACAGTCAAGGCCTTTGGGTTTGTTAGGGTTTTTCAGCAGTGAACCGCATGCCCTTGGGCTGAGCGATCTGACCTGGGCTCGCGCGAGTGACCAGGGGACCACCCGAACCTGCAACATTCCGAGTTTCGGGTCGATCGGTCAAGCCAAAGGGGTAGAAAACTGCGTACCAAGTTGCCAACAGTCGAGGCCTTTGGGCTTGTTTTGGCCTTTTCACGCGCGAACCGCATACCCTTCTGCTGTGCGGTCTGACCTGGGCTCGCGCGTGTGACCACGGGACCACCTGAACCTGCAACGCTCCCAGTTTCGGGTCGATCAGTCAAGGTCAAGGTCGACCCGTTGGGCCAGGTATGCCAATTTGAGCGGCATAGAGCATTGGCTTCGGCCGTGCGGTCTGGTCTGGGCTCGCGCGACAGACCAGGGGACCACCCCAACCTGCAATGCCCAGAGTTCCGGGTCGATAGGTCAAGCCTAAGGGGTAGAAAAACTGCGTACCAAGTGGCCCAAAAGTGAAGAAATTGGGCTTGTTTTGGTCTTTTCAAACGCGAACCGCATACCTTTCTGCTGTGCTGCCTGACCTGGGCTCGCGCGAGTGACCGGGGGACCATCTGAACCTGCAACGCTCCGAGTTTCGGGTCGATGGGTCAAGGCAAAGGGGTAGAAAACTGCCTACCAAGTTGCCAACAGTCAAGGCCTTTGGGTTTGTTAGGGTTTTTCAGCAGTGAACCGCATGCCCTTGGGCTGAGCGATCTGACCTGGGCTCGCGCGAGTGACCAGGGGACCACCCGAACCTGCAACATTCCGAGTTTAGGGTCGATCGGTCAAGCCAAAGGGGTAGAAAACTGCGTACCAAGTTGCCAACAGTCGAGGCCTTTGGGCTTGTTTTGGCCTTTTCACGCGCGAACCGCATACCCTTCTGCTGTGCGGTCTGACCTGGGCTCGCGCGTGTGACCACGGGACCACCCCAACCTGCAATGCCCAGAGTTCCGGGTCGATAGGTCAAGCCTAAGGGGTAGAAAAACTGCGTACCAAGTGGCCCAAAAGTGAAGAAATTGGGCTTGTTTTGGTCTTTTCAAACGCGAACCGCATACCTTTCTGCTGTGCTGCCTGACCTGGGCTCGCGCGAGTGACCGGGGGACCATCTGAACCTGCAACGCTCCGAGTTTCGGGTCGATGGGTCAAGGCAAAGGGGTAGAAAACTGCCTACCAAGTTGCCAACAGTCAAGGCCTTTGGGTTTGTTAGGGTTTTTCAGCAGTGAACCGCATGCCCTTGGGCTGAGCGATCTGACCTGGGCTCGCGCGAGTGACCAGGGGACCACCCGAACCTGCAACATTCCGAGTTTCAGGTCGATCGGTCAAGCCAAAGGGGTAGAAAACTGCGTACCAAGTTGCCAACAGTCGAGGCCTTTGGGCTTGTTTTGGCCTTTTCACGCGCGAACCGCATACCCTTCTGCTGTGCGGTCTGACCTGGGCTCGCGCGTGTGACCACGGGACCACCTGAACCTGCAACGCTCCGAGTTTCGGGTCGATCAGTCAAGGTCAAGGTCGACCCGTTGGGCCAGGTATGCCAATTTGAGCGGCATAGAGCATTGGCTTCGGCCGTGCGGTCTGGTCTGGACTCGCGCGACAGACCAGGGGACCACCCCAACCTGCAATGCCCAGAGTTCCGGGTCGATAGGTCAAGCCTAAGGGGTAGAAAAACTGCGTACCAAGTGGCCCAAAAGTGAAGAAATTGGGCTTGTTTTGGTCTTTTCAAACGCGAACCGCATACCTTTCTGCTGTGCTGCCTGACCTGGGCTCGCGCGAGTGACCGGGGGGACCATCTGAACCTGCAACGCTCCGAGTTTCGGGTCGATGGGTCAAGGCAAAGGGGTAGAAAACTGCCTACCAAGTTGCCAACAGTCAAGGCCTTTGGGTTTGTTAGGGTTTTTCAGCAGTGAACCGCATGCCCTTGGGCTGAGCAATCTGACCTGGGCTCGCGCGAGTGACCAGGGGACCACCCGAACCTGCAACATTCCGAGTTTCGGGTCGATCGGTCAAGCCAAAGGGGTAGAAAACTGCGTACCAAGTTGCCAACAGTCGAGGCCTTTGGGCTTGTTTTGGCCTTTTCACACGCGAACCGCATACCCTTCTGCTGTGCGGTCTGACCTGGGCTCGCGCGTGTGACCACGGGACCACCTGAACCTGCAACGCTCCGAGTTTCGGGTCGATCAGTCAAGGTCAAGGTCGACCCGTTGGGCCAGGTATGCCAATTTGAGCGGCATAGAGCATTGGCTTCGGCCGTGTGGTCTGGTCTGGGCTCGCGCGACAGACCAGGGGACCACCCCAACCTGCAATGCCCAGAGTTCCGGGTCGATAGGTCAAGCCTAAGGGGTAGAAAAACTGCGTACCAAGTGGCCCAAAAGTGAAGAAATTGGGCTTGTTTTGGTCTTTTCAAACGCGAACCGCATACCTTTCTGCTGTGCTGCCTGACCTGGGCTCGCGCGAGTGACCGGGGGACCATCTGAACCTGCAACGCTCCGAGTTTCGGGTCGATGGGTCAAGGCAAAGGGGTAGAAAACTGCCTACCAAGTTGCCAACAGTCAAGGCCTTTGGGTTTGTTAGGGTTTTTCAGCAGTGAACCGCATGCCCTTGGGCTGAGCGATCTGACCTGGGCTCGCGCGAGTGACCAGGGGACCACCCGAACCTGCAACATTCCGAGTTTCGGGTCGATCGGTCAAGCCAAAGGGGTAGAAAACTGCGTACCAAGTTGCCAACAGTCGAGGCCTTTGGGCTTGTTTTGGCCTTTTCACGCGCGAACTGCATACCCTTCTGCTGTGCGGTCTGACCTGGGCTCGCGCGTGTGACCACGGGACCACCTGAACCTGCAACGCTCCGAGTTTCGGGTCGATCAGTCAAGGTCAAGGTCGACCCGTTGGGCCAGGTATGCCAATTTGAGCGGCATAGAGCATTGGCTTCGGCCGTGCGGTCTGGTCTGGGCTTGCGCGACAGACCAGGGGACCACCCCAACCTGCAATGCCCAGAGTTCCAGGTCGATAGGTCAAGCCTAAGGGGTAGAAAAACTGCGTACCAAGTGGCCCAAAAGTGAAGAAATTGGGCTTGTTTTGGTCTTTTCAAACGCGAACCGCATACCTTTCTGCTGTGCTGCCTGACCTGGGCTCGCGCGAGTGACCGGGGGACCATCTGAACCTGCAACGCTCCGAGTTTTGGGTCGATGGGTCAAGGCAAAGGGGTAGAAAACTGCCTACCAAGTTGCCAACAGTCAAGGCCTTTGGGTTTGTTAGGGTTTTTCAGCAGTGAACCGCATGCCCTTGGGCTGAGCGATCTGACCTGGGCTCGCGCAAGTGACCAGGGGACCACCCGAACCTGCAACATTCCGAGTTTCGGGTTGATCAGTCAATCCAAAGGGGTAGAAAACTGCGTACCAAGTTGCCAACAGTCGAGGCCTTTGGGCTTGTTTTGGCCTTTTCACGCGCGAACCGCATACCCTTCTGCTGTGCGGTCTGACCTGGGCTCGCGCGTGTGACCACGGGACCACCTGAACCTGCAACGCTCCGAGTTTCGGGTCGATCAGTCAAGGTCAAGGTCGACCCGTTGGGCCAGGTATGCCAATTTGAGCGGCATAGAGCATTGGCTTCGGCCGTGCGGTCTGGTCTGGGCTCGCGCGACAGACCAGGGGACCACCCCAACCTGCAATGCCCAGAGTTCCGGGTCGATAGGTCAAGCCTAAGGGGTAGAAAAACTGCGTACCAAGTGGCCCAAAAGTGAAGAAATTGGGCTTGTTTTGGTCTTTTCAAACGCGAACCGCATACCTTTCTGCTGTGCTGCCTGACCTGGGCTCGCGCGAGTGACCGGGGGACCATCTGAACCTGCAACGCTCCGAGTTTCGGGTCGATGGGTCAAGGCAAAGGGGTAGAAAACTGCCTACCAAGTTGCCAACAGTCAAGGCCTTTGGGTTTGTTTTGGCCTTTTCACGCGTGAACCGCATACCCTTCTGCTGTGCGGTCTGACCTGGGCTCGCGCGTGTGACCACGGGACCACCTGAACCTGCAACGCTCCGAGTTTCGGGTCGATCAGTCAAGGTCAAGGTCCACCCGTTGGGCCAGGTATGCCAATTTGAGCGGCATAGAGCATTGGCTTCGGCCGTGCGGTCTGGTCTGGGCTCACGCGACAGACCAGGGGACCACCCCAACCTGCAATGCCCAGAGTTCGGGGTCGATAGGTCAAGCCTAAGGGGTAGAAAAACTGCGTACCAAGTGGCCCAAAAGTGAAGAAATTGGGCTTGTTTTGGTCTTTTCAAACGCGAACCGCATACCTTTCTGCTGTGCTGCCTGACCTGGGCTCGCGCGAGTGACCGGGGGACCATCTGAACCTGCAACGCTCCGAGTTTCGGGTCGATGGGTCAAGGCAAAGGGGTAGAAAACTGCCTACCAAGTTGCCAACAGTCAAGGCCTTTGGGTTTGTTAGGGTTTTTCAGCAGTGAACCGCATGCCCTTGGGCTGAGCGATCTGACCTGGGCTCGCGCGAGTGACCAGGGGACCACCCGAACCTGCAACATTCCGAGTTTCGGGTCGATCGGTCAAGCCAAAGGGGTAGAAAACTGCGTACCAAGTTGCCAACAGTCGAGACCTTTGGGCTTGTTTTGGCCTTTTCACGCGCGAACCGCATACCCTTCTGCTGTGCGGTCTGACCTGGGCTCGCGCGTGTGACCACGGGACCACCTGAACCTGCAACGCTCCCAGTTTCGGGTCGATCAGTCAAGGTCAAGGTCGACCCGTTGGGCCAGGTATGCCAATTTGAGCGGCATAGAGCATTGGCTTCGGCCGTGCGGTCTGGTCTGGGCTCGCGCGACAGACCAGGGGACCACCCCAACCTGCAATGCCCAGAGTTCCGGGTCGATAGGTCAAGCCTAAGGGGTAGAAAAACTGCGTACCAAGTGGCCCAAAAGTGAAGAAATTGGGCTTGTTTTGGTCTTTTCAAACGCGAACCGCATACCTTTCTGCTGTGCTGCCTGACCTGGGCTCGCGCGAGTGACCGGGGGACCATCTGAACCTGCAACGCTCCGAGTTTCGGGTCGATGGGTCAAGGCAAAGGGGTAGAAAACTGCCTACCAAGTTGCCAACAGTCAAGGCCTTTGGGTTTGTTAGGGTTTTTCAGCAGTGAACCGCATGCCCTTGGGCTGAGCGATCTGACCTGGGCTCGCGCGAGTGACCAGGGGACCACCCGAACCTGCAACATTCCGAGTTTAGGGTCGATCGGTCAAGCCAAAGGGGTAGAAAACTGCGTACCAAGTTGCCAACAGTCGAGGCCTTTGGGCTTGTTTTGGCCTTTTCACGCGCGAACCGCATACCCTTCTGCTGTGCGGTCTGACCTGGGCTCGCGCGTGTGACCACGGGACCACCCCAACCTGCAATGCCCAGAGTTCCGGGTCGATAGGTCAAGCCTAAGGGGTAGAAAAACTGCGTACCAAGTGGCCCAAAAGTGAAGAAATTGGGCTTGTTTTGGTCTTTTCAAACGCGAACCGCATACCTTTCTGCTGTGCTGCCTGACCTGGGCTCGCGCGAGTGACCGGGGGACCATCTGAACCTGCAACGCTCCGAGTTTCGGGTCGATGGGTCAAGGCAAAGGGGTAGAAAACTGCCTACCAAGTTGCCAACAGTCAAGGCCTTTGGGTTTGTTAGGGTTTTTCAGCAGTGAACCGCATGCCCTTGGGCTGAGCGATCTGACCTGGGCTCGCGCGAGTGACCAGGGGACCACCCGAACCTGCAACATTCCGAGTTTCAGGTCGATCGGTCAAGCCAAAGGGGTAGAAAACTGCGTACCAAGTTGCCAACAGTCGAGGCCTTTGGGCTTGTTTTGGCCTTTTCACGCGCGAACCGCATACCCTTCTGCTGTGCGGTCTGACCTGGGCTCGCGCGTGTGACCACGGGACCACCTGAACCTGCAACGCTCCGAGTTTCGGGTCGATCAGTCAAGGTCAAGGTCGACCCGTTGGGCCAGGTATGCCAATTTGAGCGGCATAGAGCATTGGCTTCGGCCGTGCGGTCTGGTCTGGACTCGCGCGACAGACCAGGGGACCACCCCAACCTGCAATGCCCAGAGTTCCGGGTCGATAGGTCAAGCCTAAGGGGTAGAAAAACTGCGTACCAAGTGGCCCAAAAGTGAAGAAATTGGGCTTGTTTTGGTCTTTTCAAACGCGAACCGCATACCTTTCTGCTGTGCTGCCTGACCTGGGCTCGCGCGAGTGACCGGGGGACCATCTGAACCTGCAACGCTCCGAGTTTCGGGTCGATGGGTCAAGGCAAAGGGGTAGAAAACTGCCTACCAAGTTGCCAACAGTCAAGGCCTTTGGGTTTGTTAGGGTTTTTCAGCAGTGAACCGCATGCCCTTGGGCTGAGCAATCTGACCTGGGCTCGCGCGAGTGACCAGGGGACCACCCGAACCTGCAACATTCCGAGTTTCGGGTCGATCGGTCAAGCCAAAGGGGTAGAAAACTGCGTACCAAGTTGCCAACAGTCGAGGCCTTTGGGCTTGTTTTGGCCTTTTCACACGCGAACCCCATACCCTTCTGCTGTGCGGTCTGACCTGGGCTCGCGCGTGTGACCACGGGACCACCTGAACCTGCAACGCTCCGAGTTTCGGGTCGATCAGTCAAGGTCAAGGTCGACCCGTTGGGCCAGGTATGCCAATTTGAGCGGCATAGAGCATTGGCTTCGGCCGTGCGGTCTGGTCTGGGCTCGCGCGACAGACCAGGGGACCACCCCAACCTGCAATGCCCAGAGTTCCGGGTCGATAGGTCAAGCCTAAGGGGTAGAAAAACTGCGTACCAAGTGGCCCAAAAGTGAAGAAATTGGGCTTGTTTTGGTCTTTTCAAACGCGAACCGCATACCTTTCTGCTGTGCTGCCTGACCTGGGCTCGCGCGAGTGACCGGGGGACCATCTGAACCTGCAACGCTCCGAGTTTCGGGTCGATGGGTCAAGGCAAAGGGGTAGAAAACTGCCTACCAAGTTGCCAACAGTCAAGGCCTTTGGGTTTGTTAGGGTTTTTCAGCAGTGAACCGCATGCCCTTGGGCTGAGCGATCTGACCTGGGCTCGCGCGAGTGACCAGGGGACCACCCGAACCTGCAACATTCCGAGTTTCGGGTCGATCGGTCAAGCCAAAGGGGTAGAAAACTGCGTACCAAGTTGCCAACAGTCGAGGCCTTTGGGCTTGTTTTGGCCTTTTCACGCGCGAACTGCATACCCTTCTGCTGTGCGGTCTGACCTGGGCTCGCGCGTGTGACCACGGGACCACCTGAACCTGCAACGCTCCGAGTTTCGGGTCGATCAGTCAAGGTCAAGGTCGACCCGTTGGGCCAGGTATGCCAATTTGAGCGGCATAGAGCATTGGCTTCGGCCGTGCGGTCTGGTCTGGGCTTGCGCGACAGACCAGGGGACCACCCCAACCTGCAATGCCCAGAGTTCCAGGTCGATAGGTCAAGCCTAAGGGGTAGAAAAACTGCGTACCAAGTGGCCCAAAAGTGAAGAAATTGGGCTTGTTTTGGTCTTTTCAAACGCGAACCGCATACCTTTCTGCTGTGCTGCCTGACCTGGGCTCGCGCGAGTGACCGGGGGACCATCTGAACCTGCAACGCTCCGAGTTTTGGGTCGATGGGTCAAGGCAAAGGGGTAGAAAACTGCCTACCAAGTTGCCAACAGTCAAGGCCTTTGGGTTTGTTAGGGTTTTTCAGCAGTGAACCGCATGCCCTTGGGCTGAGCGATCTGACCTGGGCTCGCGCAAGTGACCAGGGGACCACCCGAACCTGCAACATTCCGAGTTTCGGGTTGATCAGTCAATCCAAAGGGGTAGAAAACTGCGTACCAAGTTGCCAACAGTCGAGGCCTTTGGGCTTGTTTTGGCCTTTTCACGCGCGAACCGCATACCCTTCTGCTGTGCGGTCTGACCTGGGCTCGCGCGTGTGACCACGGGACCACCTGAACCTGCAACGCTCCGAGTTTCGGGTCGATCAGTCAAGGTCAAGGTCGACCCGTTGGGCCAGGTATGCCAATTTGAGCGGCATAGAGCATTGGCTTCGGCCGTGCGGTCTGGTCTGGGCTCGCGCGACAGACCAGGGGACCACCCCAACCTGCAATGCCCAGAGTTCCGGGTCGATAGGTCAAGCCTAAGGGGTAGAAAAACTGCGTACCAAGTGGCCCAAAAGTGAAGAAATTGGGCTTGTTTTGGTCTTTTCAAACGCGAACCGCATACCTTTCTGCTGTGCTGCCTGACCTGGGCTCGCGCGAGTGACCGGGGGACCATCTGAACCTGCAACGCTCCGAGTTTCGGGTCGATGGGTCAAGGCAAAGGGGTAGAAAACTGCCTACCAAGTTGCCAACAGTCAAGGCCTTTGGGTTTGTTAGGGTTTTTCAGCAGTGAACCGCATGCTCTTGGGCTGAGCGATCTGACCTGGGCTCGCGCGAGTGACCAGGGGACCACCCGAACCTGCAACATTCCGAGTTTAGGGTCGATCGGTCAAGCCAAAGGGGTAGAAAACTGCGTACCAAGTTGCCAACAGTCGAGGCCTTTGGGCTTGTTTTGGCCTTTTCACGCGCGAACCGCATACCCTTCTGCTGTGCGGTCTGACCTGGGCTCGCGCGTGTGACCACGGGACCACCTGAACCTGCAACGCTCCGAGTTTCGGGTCGATCAGTCAAGGTCAAGGTCGACCCGTTGGGCCAGGTATGCCAATTTGAGCGGCATAGAGCATTGGCTTCGGCCGTGCGGTCTGGTCTGGGCTTGCGGGACAGACCAGGGGACCACCGCAACCTGCAATGCCCAGAGTTCCGGGTCGATATTTCAAGCCTAAGGGGTAGAAAAACTGCGTACCAAGTGGCCCAAAAGTGAAGAAATTGGGCTTGTTTTGGTCTTTTCAAACGCGAACCGCATACCTTTCTGCTGTGCTGCCTGACCTGGGCTCGCGCGAGTGACCGGGGGACCATCTGAACCTGCAACGCTCCGAGTTTCGGGTCGATGGGTCAAGGCAAAGGGGTAGAAAACTGCCTACCAAGTTGCCAACAGTCAAGGCCTTTGGGTTTGTAAGGGTTTTTCAGCAGTGAACCGCATGCCCTTGGGCTGAGTGATCTGACCTGGGCTCGCCCGAGTGACCAGGGGACCACCCGAACCTGCAACATTCCGAGTTTAGGGTCGATCGGTCAAGCCAAAGGGGTAGAAAACTGCTTACCAAGTTGCCAACAGTCGAGGCCTTTGGGCTTGTTTTGGCCTTTTCACGCGCGAACCGCATACCCTTCTGCTGTGCGGTCTGACCTGGGCTCGCGCGTGTGACCACGGGACCACCTGAACCTGCAACGCTCCCAGTTTCGGGTCGATCAGTCAAGGTCAAGGTCGACCCGTTGGGCCAGGTATGCCAATTTGAGCGGCATAGAGCATTGGCTTCGGCCGTGCGGTCTGGTCTGGGCTCGCGCGACAGACCAGGGGACCACCCCAACCTGCAATGCCCAGAGTTCCGGGTCGATAGGTCAAGCCTAAGGGGTAGAAAAACTGCGTACCAAGTGGCCCAAAAGTGAAGAAATTGGGCTTGTTTTGGTCTTTTCAAACGCGAACCGCATACCTTTCTGCTGTGCTGCCTGACCTGGGCTCGCGCGAGTGACCGGGGGACCATCTGAACCTGCAACGCTCCGAGTTTCGGGTCGATGGGTCAAGGCAAAGGGGTAGAAAACTGCCTACCAAGTTGCCAACAGTCAAGGCCTTTGGGTTTGTTAGGGTTTTTCAGCAGTGAACCGCATGCCCTTGGGCTGAGCGATCTGACCTGGGCTCGCGCGAGTGACCAGGGGACCACCCGAACCTGCAACATTCCGAGTTTAGGGTTGATCGGTCAAGCCAAAGGGGTAGAAAACTGCGTACCAAGTTGCCAACAGTCGAGGCCTTTGGGCTTGTTTTGGCCTTTTCACGCGCGAACCGCATACCCTTCTGCTGTGCGGTCTGACCTGGGCTCGCGCGTGTGACCACGGGACCACCTGAACCTGCAACGCTCCGAGTTTCGGGTCGATCAGTCAAGGTCAAGGTCGACCCGTTGGGCCAGGTATGCCAATTTGAGCGGCATAGAGCATTGGCTTCGGCCGTGCGGTCTGGTCTGGGCTCGCGCGACAGACCAGGGGACCACCCAAACCTGCAATGCCCAGAGTTCCAGGTCGATAGGTCAAGCCTAAGGGGTAGAAAAACTGCGTACCAAGTGGCCCAAAAGTGAAGAAATTGGGCTTGTTTTGGTCTTTTCAAACGCGAACCGCATACCTTTCTGCTGTGCTGCCTGACCTGGGCTCGCGCGAGTGACCGGGGGACCATCTGAACCTGCAACGCTCCGAGTTTCGGGTTGATGGGTCAAGGCAAAGGGGTAGAAAACTGCCTACCAAGTTGCCAACAGTCAAGGCCTTTGGGTTTGTTAGGGTTTTTCAGCAGTGAACCGCATGCCCTTGGGCTGAGCGATCTGACCTGGGCTCGCCCAAGTGACCAGGGGACCACCCGAACCTGCAACATTCCGAGTTTCGGGTCGATCGGTCAAGCCAAAGGGGTAGAAAACTGCGTACCAAGTTGCCAACAGTCGAGGCCTTTGGGCTTGTTTTGGCCTTTTCACGCGCGAACCGCATACCCTTCTGCTGTGCGGTCTGACCTGGGCTCGCGCGTGTGACCACGGGACCACCTGAACCTGCAACGCTCCGAGTTTCGGGTCGATCAGTCAAGGTCAAGGTCGACCCGTTGGGCCAGGTATGCCAATTTGAGCGGCATAGAGCATTGGCTTCGGCCGTGCGGTCTGGTCTGGGCTCGCGCGACAGACCAGGGGACCACCCCAACCTGCAATGCCCAGAGTTCCGGGTCGATAGGTCAAGCCTAAGGGGTAGAAAAACTGCGTACCAAGTGGCCCAAAAGTGAAGAAATTGGGCTTGTTTTGGTCTTTTCAAACGCGAACCGCATACCTTTCTGCTGTGCTGCCTGACCTAGGCTCGCGCGAGTGACCGGGGGACCATCTGAACCTGCAACGCTCCGAGTTTCGGGTCGATGGGTCAAGGCAAAGGGGTAGAAAACTGCCTACCAAGTTGCCAACAGTCAAGGCCTTTGGGTTTGTTAGGGTTTTTCAGCAGTGAACCACATGCCCTTGGGCTGAGCGATCTGACCTGGGCTCGCGCGAGTGACCAGGGGACCACCCGAACCTGCAACATTCCGAGTTTCGGGTCGATCGGTCAAGCCAAAGGGGTAGAAAACTGCGTACCAAGTTGCCAACAGTCGAGGCCTTTGGGCTTGTTTTGGCCTTTTCACGCGCGAACCGCATACCCTTCTGCTGTGCGGTCTGACCTGGGCTCGCGCGTGTGACCACGGGACCACCTGAACCTGCAACGCTCCGAGTTTCGGGTCGATCAGTCAAGGTCAAGGTCGACCCGTTGGGCCAGGTATGCCAATTTGAGCGGCATAGAGCATTGGCTTCGGCCGTGCGGTCTGGTCTGGGCTCGCGCGACAGACCAGGGGACCACCCCAACCTGCAATGCCCAGAGTTCCGGGTCGATAGGTCAAGCCTAAGGGGTAGAAAAACTGCGTACCAAGTGGCCCAAAAGTGAAGAAATTGGGCTTGTTTTGGTCTTTTCAAACGCGAACCGCATACCTTTCTGCTGTGCTGCCTGACCTGGGCTCGCGCGAGTGACCGGGGGACCATCTGAACCTGCAACGCTCCGAGTTTCGGGTCGATGGGTCAAGGCAAAGGGGTAGAAAACTGCCTACCAAGTTGCCAACAGTCAAGGCCTTTGGGTTTGTTAGGGTTTTTCAGCAGTGAACCGCATGCCCTTGGGCTGAGCGATCTGACCTGGGCTCGCGCGAGTGACCAGGGAACTACCCGAACCTGCAACATTCCGAGTTTTGGGTCGATCGGTCAAGCCAAAGGGGTAGAAAACTGCGTACCAAGTTGCCAACAGTCGAGGCCTTTGGGCTTGTTTTGGCCTTTTCACGCGCGAACCGCATACCCTTCTGCTGTGCGGTCTGACCTGGGCTCGCGCGTGTGACCACGGGACCACCTGAACCTGCAACGCTCCGAGTTTCGGGTCGATCAGTCAAGGTCAAGGTCGACCCGTTGGGCCAGGTATGCCAATTTGAGCGGCATAGAGCATTGGCTTCGGCCGTGCGGTCTGGTCTGGGCTCGCGCGACAGACCAGGGGACCACCCCAACCTGCAATGCCCAGAGTTCCGGGTCGATAGGTCAAGCCTAAGGGGTAGAAAAACTGCGTACCAAGTGGCCCAAAAGTGAAGAAATTGGGCTTGTTTTGGTCTTTTCAAACGCGAACCGCATACCTTTCTGCTGTGCTGCCTGACCTGGGCTCGCGCGAGTGACCGGGGGACCATCTGAACCTGCAACGCTCCGAGTTTCGGGTCGATGGGTCAAGGCAAAGGGGTAGAAAACTGCCTACCAAGTTGCCAACAGTCAAGGCCTTTGGCTTGGTTAGGGTTTTTCAGCAGTGAACCGCATGCCCTTGGGCTGAGCGATCTGACCTGGGCTCGCGCGAGTGACCAGGGGACCACCCGAACCTGCAACATTCCGAGTTTCGGGTTGATCGGTCAAGCCAAAGGGGTAGAAAACTGCGTACCAAGTTGCCAACAGTCGAGGCCTTTGGGCTTGTTTTGGCCTTTTCACGCGCGAACCGCATACCCTTCTGCTGTGCGGTCTGACCTGGGCTCGCGCGTGTGACCACGGGACCACCTGAACCTGCAACGCTCCCAGTTTCGGGTCGATCAGTCAAGGTCAAGGTCGACCCGTTGGGCCAGGTATGCCAATTTGAGCGGCATAGAGCATTGGCTTCGGCCGTGCGGTCTGGTCTGGGCTCGCGCGACAGACCAGGGGACCACCCCAACCTGCAATGCCCAGAGTTCCGGGTCGATAGGTCAAGCCTAAGGGGTAGAAAAACTGCGTACCAAGTGGCCCAAAAGTGAAGAAATTGGGCTTGTTTTGGTCTTTTCAAACGCGAACTGCATACCTTTCTGCTGTGCTGCCTGACCTGGGCTCACGCGAGTGACCGGGGGACCATCTGAACCTGCAACGCTCCGAGTTTCGGGTCGATGGGTCAAGGCAAAGGGGTAGAAAACTGCCTACCAAGTTGCCAACAGTCAAGGCCTTTGGGTTTGTTAGGGTTTTTCAGCAGTGAACCGCATGCCCTTGGGCTGAGCGATCTGACCTGGGCTCGCGCGAGTGACCAGGGGACCACCCGAACCTGCAACATTCCGAGTTTCGGGTCGATCGGTCAAGCCAAAGGGGTAGAAAACTGCGTACCAAGTTGCCAACAGTCGAGGCCTTTGGGCTTGTTTTGGCCTTTTCACGCGCGAACCGCATACCCTTCTGCTGTGCGGTCTGACCTGGGCTCGCGCGTGTGACCACGGGACCACCTGAACCTGCAACGCTCCGATTTTCGGGTCGATCAGTCAAGGTCAAGGTCGACCCGTTGGGCCAGGTATGCCAATTTGAGCGGCATAGAGCATTGGCTTCGGCCGTGCGGTCTGGTCTGGACTCGCGCGACAGACCAGGGGACCACCCCAACCTGCAATGCCCAGAGTTCCGGGTCGATAGGTCAAGCCTAAGGGGTAGAAAAACTGCGTACCAAGTGGCCCAAAAGTGAAGAAATTGGGCTTGTTTTGGTCTTTTCAAACGCGAACCGCATACCTTTCTGCTGTGCTGCCTGACCTGGGCTCGCGCGAGTGACCGGGGGACCATCTGAACCTGCAACGCTCCGAGTTTCGGGTCGATCAGTCAAGGTCAAGGTCGACCCGTTGGGCCAGGTATGCCAATTTGAGCGGCATAGAGCATTGGCTTCGGCCGTGCGGTCTGGTCTGGGCTCGCGCGACAGACCAGGGGACCACCCCAACCTGCAATGCCCAGAGTTCCGGGTCGATAGGTCAAGCCTAAGGGGTAGAAAAACTGCGTACCAAGTGGCCCAAAAGTGAAGAAATTGGGCTTGTTTTGGTCTTTTCAAACGCGAACCGCATACCTTTCTGCTGTGCTGCCTGACCTGGGCTCGCGCGAGTGACCGGGGGACCATCTGAACCTGCAACGCTCCGAGTTTCGGGTCGATGGGTCAAGGCAAAGGGGTAGAAAACTGCCTACCAAGTTGCCAACAGTCAAGGCCTTTGGGTTTGTTAGGGTTTTTCAGCAGTGAACCGCATGCCCTTGGGCTGAGCGATCTGACCTGGGCTCGCGCGAGTGACCAGGGGACCACCCGAACCTGCAACATTCCGAGTTTCGGGTCGATCGGTCAAGCCAAAGGGGTAGAAAACTGCGTACCAAGTTGCCAACAGTCGAGGCCTTTGGGCTTGTTTTGGCCTTTTCACGCGCGAACCGCATACCCTTCTGCTGTGCGGTCTGACCTGGGCTCGCGCGTGTGACCACGGGACCACCTGAACCTGCAACGCTCCGAGTTTCGGGTCGATCAGTCAAGGTCAAGGTCGACCCGTTGGGCCAGGTATGCCAATTTGAGCGGCATAGAGCATTGGCTTCGGCCGTGCGGTCTGGTCTGGGCTCGCGCTACAGACCAGGGGACCACCCCAACCTGCAATGCCCAGAGTTCCGGGTCGATAGGTCAAGCCTAAGGGGTAGAAAAACTGCGTACCAAGTGGCCCAAAAGTGAAGAAATTGGGCTTGTTTTGGTCTTTTCAAACGCGAACCGCATACCTTTCTGCTGTGCTGCCTGACCTGGGCTCGCGCGAGTGACCGGGGGACCATCTGAACCTGCAACGCTCCGAGTTTCGGGTCGATGGGTCAAGGCAAAGGGGTAGAAAACTGCCTACCAAGTTGCCAACAGTCAAGGCCTTTGGGTTTGTTAGGGTTTTTCAGCAGTGAACCGCATGCCCTTGGGCTGAGCGATCTGACCTGGGCTCGCGCGAGTGACCAGGGGACCACCCGAACCTGCAACATTCCGAGTTTCGGGTCGATCGGTCAAGCCAAAGGGGTAGAAAACTGCGTACCAAGTTGCCAACAGTCGAGGCCTTTGGGCTTGTTTTGGCCTTTTCACGCGCGAACCGCATACCCTTCTGCTGTGCGGTCTGACCTGGGCTCGCGCGTGTGACCACGGGACCACCTGAACCTGCAACGCTCCGAGTTTCGGGTCGATCAGTCAAGGTCAAGGTCGACCCGTTGGGCCAGGTATGCCAATTTGAGCGGCATAGAGCATTGGCTTCGGCCGTGCGGTCTGGTCTGGGCTCGCGCGACAGACCAGGGGACCACCCCAACCTGCAATGCCCAGAGTTCCGGGTCGATAGGTCAAGCCTAAGGGGTAGAAAAACTGCGTACCAAGTGGCCCAAAAGTGAAGAAATTGGGCTTGTTTTGGTCTTTTCAAACGCGAACCGCATACCTTTCTGCTGTGCTGCCTGACCTGGGCTCGCGCGAGTGACCGGGGGACCATCTGAACCTGCAACGCTCCGAGTTTCGGGTCGATGGGTCAAGGCAAAGGGGTAGAAAACTGCCTACCAAGTTGCCAACAGTCAAGGCCTTTGGGTTTGTTAGGGTTTTTCAGCAGTGAACCGCATGCCCTTGGGCTGAGCGATCTGACCTGGGCTCGCCCGAGTGACCAGGGGACCACCCGAACCTGCAACATTCCGAGTTTCGGGTCGATCGGTCAAGCCAAAGGGGTAGAAAACTGCGTACCAAGTTGCCAACAGTCGAGGCCTTTGGGCTTGTTTTGGCCTTTTCACGCGCGAACCGCATACCCTTCTGCTGTGCGGTCTGACCTGGGCTCGCGCGTGTGACCACGGGACCACCTGAACCTGCAACGCTCCCAGTTTCCGGTCGATCAGTCAAGGTCAAGGTCGACCCGTTGGGCCAGGTATGCCAATTTGAGCGGCATAGAGCATTGGCTTCGGCCGTGCGGTCTGGTCTGGGCTCGCGCGACAGACCAGGGGACCACCCCAACCTGCAATGCCCAGAGTTCCGGGTCGATAGGTCAAGCCTAAGGGGTAGAAAAACTGCGTACCAAGTGGCCCAAAAGTGAAGAAATTGGGCTTGTTTTGGTCTTTTCAAACGCGAACCGCATACCTTTCTGCTGTGCTGCCTGACCTGGGCTCGCGCGAGTGACCAGGGGACCATCTGAACCTGCAACGCTCCGAGTTTCGGGTCGATGGGTCAAGGCAAAGGGGTAGAAAACTGCCTACCAAGTTGCCAACAGTCAAGGCCTTTGGGTTTGTTAGGGTTTTTCAGCAGTGAACCACATGCCCTTGGGCTGAGCGATCTGACCTGGGCTCGCGCGAGTGACCAGGGGACCACCCGAACCTGCAACATTCCGAGTTTCGGGTCGATCGGTCAAGCCAAAGGGGTAGAAAACTGCGTACCAAGTTGCCAACAGTCGAGGCCTTTGGGCTTGTTTTGGCCTTTTCACGCGCGAACCGCATACCCTTCTGCTGTGCGGTCTGACCTGGGCTCGCGCGTGTGACCACGGGACCACCTGAACCTGCAACGCTCCCAGTTTCGGGTCGATCAGTCAAGGTCAAGGTCGACCCGTTGGGCCAGGTATGCCAATTTGAGCGGCATAGAGCATTGGCTTCGGCCGTGCGGTCTGGTTTGGGCTCGCGCGACAGACCAGGGGACCACCCCAACCTGCAATGCCCAGAGTTCCGGGTCGATAGGTCAAGCCTAAGGGGTAGAAAAACTGCGTACCAAGTGGCCCAAAAGTGAAGAAATTGGGCTTGTTTTGGTCTTTTCAAACGCGAACCGCATACCTTTCTGCTGTGCTGCCTGACCTGGGCTCGCGCGAGTGACCGGGGGACCATCTGAACCTGCAACGCTCCGAGTTTCGGGTCGATGGGTCAAGGCAAAGGGGTAGAAAACTGCCTACCAAGTTGCCAACAGTCAAGGCCTTTGGGTTTGTTAGGGTTTTTCAGCAGTGAACCGCATGCCCTTGGGCTGAGCGATCTGACCTGGGCTTGCGCGAGTGACCAGGGGACCACCGGAACCTGCAACATTCCGAGTTTCGGGTCGATCGGTCAAGCCAAAGGGGTAGAAAACTGCGTACCAAGTTGCCAACAGTCGAGGCCTTTGGGCTTGTTTTGGCCTTTTCACGCGCGAACCGCATACCCTTCTGCTGTGCGGTCTGACCTGGGCTCGCGCGTGTGACCACGGGACCACCTGAACCTGCAACGCTCCCAGTTTCGGGTCGATCAGTCAAGGTCAAGGTCGACCCGTTGGGCCAGGTATGCCAATTTGAGCGGCATAGAGCATTGGCTTCGGCCGTGCGGTCTGGTCTGGGCTCGCGCGACAGACCAGGGGACCACCCCAACCTGCAATGCCCAGAGTTCCGGGTCGATAGGTCAAGCCTCAGGGGTAGAAAAACTGCGTACCAAGTGGCCCAAAAGTGAAGAAATTGGGCTTGTTTTGGTCTTTTCAAACGCGAACCGCATACCTTTCTGCTGTGCTGCCTGACCTGGGCTCGCGCGAGTGACCGGGGGACCATCTGAACCTGCAACGCTCCGAGTTTCGGGTCGATGGGTCAAGGCAAAGGGGTAGAAAACTGCCTACCAAGTTGCCAACAGTCAAGGCCTTTGGGTTTGTTAGGGTTTTTCAGCAGTGAACCGCATGCCCTTGGGCTGAGCGATCTGACCTGGGCTCGCGCGAGTGACCAGGGGACCACCCGAACCTGCAACATTCCGAGTTTCGGGTCGATCGGTCAAGCCAAAGGGGTAGAAAACTGCGTACCAAGTTGCCAACAGTCGAGGCCTTTGGGCTTGTTTTGGCCTTTTCACGCGCGAACCGCATACCCTTCTGCTGTGCGGTCTGACCTGGGCTCGCGCGTGTGACCACGGGACCACCTGAACCTGCAACGCTCCGAGTTTCGGGTCGATCAGTCAAGGTCAAGGTCGACCCGTTGGGCCAGGTATGCCAATTTGAGCGGCATAGAGCATTGGCTTCGGCCGTGCGGTCTGGTCTGGGCTCGCGCGACAGACCAGGGGACCACCCCAACCTGCAATGCCCAGAGTTCCGGGTCGATAGGTCAAGCCTAAGGGGTAGAAAAACTGCGTACCAAGTGGCCCAAAAGTGAAGAAATTGGGCTTGTTTTGGTCTTTTCAAACGCGAACCGCATACCTTTCTGCTGTGCTGCCTGACCTGGGCTCGCGCGAGTGACCGGGGGACCATCTGAACCTGCAACGCTCCGAGTTTCGGGTTGATGGGTCAAGGCAAAGGGGTAGAAAACTGCCTACCAAGTTGCCAACAGTCAAGGCCTTTGGGTTTGTTAGGGTTTTTCAGCAGTGAACCGCATGCCCTTGGGCTGAGCGATCTGACCTGGGCTCGCGCGAGTGACCAGGGGACCACCCGAACCTGCAACATTCCGAGTTTCGGGTTGATCGGTCAAGCCAAAGGGGTAGAAAACTGCGTACCAAGTTGCCAACAGTCGAGGCCTTTGGGCTTGTTTTGGCCTTTTCACGCGCGAACCGCATACCCTTCTGCTGTGCGGTCTGACCTGGGCTCGCGCGTGTGACCACGGGACCACCTGAACCTGCAACGCTCCGAGTTTCGGGTCGAACAGTCAAGGTCAAGGTCGACCCGTTGGGCCAGGTATGCCAATTTGAGCGGCATAGAGCATTGGCTTCGGCCGTGCGGTCTGGTCTGGGCTCGCGCGACAGACCAGGGGACCACCCCAACCTGCAATGCCCAGAGTTCCGGGTCGATAGGTCAAGCCTAAGGGGTAGAAAAACTGCGTACCAAGTGGCCCAAAAGTGAAGAAATTGGGCTTGTTTTGGTCTTTTCAAACGCGAACCGCATACCTTTCTGCTGTGCTGCCTGACCTGGGCTCGCGCGAGTGACCGGGGGACCATCTGAACCTGCAACGCTCCGAGTTTCGGGTCGATGGGTCAAGGCAAAGGGGTAGAAAACTGCCTACCAAGTTGCCAACAGTCAAGGCCTTTGGGTTTGTTAGGGTTTTTCAACAGTGAACCGCATGCCCTTGGGCTGAGCGATCTGACCTGGGCTCGCGCGAGTGACCAGGGGACCACCCGAACCTGCAACATTCCGAGTTTCGGGTCGATCGGTCAAGCCAAAGGGGTAGAAAACTGCGTACCAAGTTGCCAACAGTCGAGGCCTTTGGGCTTGTTTTGGCCTTTTCACGCGCGAACCGCATACCCTTCTGCTGTGCGGTCTGACCTGGGCTCGCGCGTGTGACCACGGGACCACCTGAACCTGCAACGCTCCCAGTTTCGGGTCGATCAGTCAAGGTCAAGGTCGACCCGTTGGGCCAGGTATGCCAATTTGAGCGGCATAGAGCATTGGCTTCGGCCGTGCGGTCTGGTCTGGGCTCGCGCGACAGACCAGGGGACCACCCCAACCTGCAATGCCCAGAGTTCCGGGTCGATAGGTCAAGCCTAAGGGGTAGAAAAACTGCGTACCAAGTGGCCCAAAAGTGAAGAAATTGGGCTTGTTTTGGTCTTTTCAAACGCGAACCGCATACCTTTCTGCTGTGCTGCCTGACCTGGGCTCGCGCGAGTGACCGGGGGACCATCTGAACCTGCAACGCTCCGAGTTTCGGGTCGATGGGTCAAGGCAAAGGGGTAGAAAACTGCCTACCAAGTTGCCAACAGTCAAGGCCTTTGGGTTTGTTAGGGTTTTTCAGCAGTGAACCGCATGCCCTTGGGCTGAGCGATCTGACCTGGGCTCGCGCGAGTGACCAGGGGACCACCCGAACCTGCAACATTCCGAGTTTCGGGTCGATCGGTCAAGCCAAAGGGGTAGAAAACTGCGTACCAAGTTGCCAACAGTCGAGGCCTTTGGGCTTGTTTTGGCCTTTTCACGCGCGAACCGCATACCCTTCTGCTGTGCGGTCTGACCTGGGCTCGCGCGTGTGACCACGGGACCACCTGAACCTGCAACGCTCCGAGTTTCGGGTCGATCAGTCAAGGTCAAGGTCGACCCGTTGGGCCAGGTATGCCAATTTGAGCGGCATAGAGCATTGGCTTCGGCCGTGCGGTCTGGTCTGGGCTCGCGCGACAGACCAGGGGACCACCCCAACCTGCAATGCCCAGAGTTCCGGGTCGATAGGTCAAGCCTAAGGGGTAGAAAAACTGCGTACCAAGTGGCCCAAAAGTGAAGAAATTGGGCTTGTTTTGGTCTTTTCAAACGCGAACCGCATACCTTTCTGCTGTGCTGCCTGACCTGGGCTCGCGCGAGTGACCGGGGGACCATCTGAACCTGCAACGCTCCAAGTTTCGGGTCGATGGGTCAAGGCAAAGGGGTAGAAATCTGCCTACCAAGTTGCCAACAGTCAAGGCCTTTGGGTTTGTTAGGGTTTTTCAGCAGTGAACCGCATGCCCTTGGGCTGAGCGATCTGACCTGGGCTCGCCCGAGTGACCAGGGGACCACCCGAACCTGCAACATTCCGAGTTTCGGGTCGATCGGTCAAGCCAAAGGGGTAGAAAACTGCGTACCAAGTTGCCAACAGTCGAGGCCTTTGGGCTTGTTTTGGCCTTTTCACGCGCGAACCGCATACCCTTCTGCTGTGGGGTCTGACCTGGGCTCGCGCGTGTGACCACGGGACCACCTGAACCTGCAACGCTCCGAGTTTCGGGTCGATCAGTCAAGGTCAAGGTCGACCCGTTGGGCCAGGTATGCCAATTTGAGCGGCATAGAGCATTGGCTTCGGCCGTGCAGTCTGGTCTGGGCTCGCGCGACAGACCAGGGGACCACCCCAACCTGCAATGCCCAGAGTTCCGGGTCGATAGGTCAAGCCTAAGGGGTAGAAAAACTGCGTACCAAGTGGCCCAAAAGTGAAGAAATTGGGCTTGTTTTGGTCTTTTCAAACGCGAACCGCATACCTTTCTGCTGTGCTGCCTGACCTGGGCTCGCGCGAGTGACCGGGGGACCATCTGAACCTGCAACGCTCCGAGTTTCGGGTCGATGGGTCAAGGCAAAGGGGTAGAAAACTGCCTACCAAGTTGCCAACAGTCAAGGCCTTTGGGTTTGTTATGGTTTTTCAGCAGTGAACCGCATGCCCTTGGGCTGAGCGATCTGACCTGGGCTCGCGCGAGTGACCAGGGGACCACCCGAACCTGCAACATTCCGAGTTTAGGGTCGATCGGTCAAGCCAAAGGGGTAGAAAACTGCGTACCAAGTTGCCAACAGTCGAGGCCTTTGGGCTTGTTTTGGCCTTTTCACGCGCGAACCGCATACCCTTCTGCTGTGCGGTCTGACCTGGGCTCGCGCGTGTGACCACGGGACCACCTGAACCTGCAACGCTCCGAGTTTCGGGTCGATCAGTCAAGGTCAAGGTCGACCCGTTGGGCCAGGTATGCCAATTTGAGCGGCATAGAGCATTGGCTTCGGCCGTGCGGTCTGGTCTGGGCTCGCGCGACAGACCAGGGGACCACCCCAACCTGCAATGCCCAGAGTTCCGGGTCGATAGGTCAAGCCTAAGGGGTAGAAAAACTGCGTACCAAGTGGCCCAAAAGTGAAGAAATTGGGCTTGTTTTGGTCTTTTCAAACGCGAACCGCATACCTTTCTGCTGTGCTACCTGACCTGGGCTCGCGCGAGTGACCGGGGGACCATCTGAACCTGCAACGCTCCGAGTTTCGGGTCGATGGGTCAAGGCAAAGGGGTAGAAAACTGCCTACCAAGTTGCCAACAGTCAAGGCCTTTGGGTTTGTTAGGGTTTTTCAGCAGTGAACCGCATGCCCTTGGGCTGAGCGATCTGACCTGGGCTCGCGCGAGTGACCAGGGGACCACCCGAACCTGCAACATTCCGAGTTTAGGGTCGATCGGTCAAGCCAAAGGGGTAGAAAACTGTATACCAAGTTGCCAACAGTTGAGGCCTTTGGGCTTGTTTTGGCCTTTTCACGCGCGAACCGCATACCCTTCTGCTGTGCGGTCTGACCTGGGCTCGCGCGTGTGACCACGGGACCACCTGAACCTGCAACGCTCCGAGTTTCGGGTCGATCAGTCAAGGTCAAGGTCGACCCGTTGGGCCAGGTATGCCAATTTGAGCGGCATAGAGCATTGGCTTCGGCCGTGCGGTCTGGTCTGGGCTCGCGCGACAGACCAGGGGAACACCCCAACCTGCAATGCCCAGAGTTCCGGGTCGATAGGTCAAGCCTAAGGGGTAGAAAAACTGCGTACCAAGTGGCCCGAAGGTGAAGAAATTGGGCTTGTTTTGGTCTTTTCAAACGCGAACCGCATACCTTTCTGCTGTGCTGCCTGACCTGGGCTCGCGCGAGTGACCGGGGGACCATCTGAACCTGCAACGCTCCGAGTTTCGGGTCGATGGGTCAAGGCAAAGGGGTAGAAAACTGCCTACCAAGTTGCCAACAGTCAAGGCCTTTGGGTTTGTTAGGGTTTTTCAGCAGTGAACCGCATGCCCTTGGGCTGAGCAACTGACCTGGGCTCGCGCGAGTGACCAGGGGACCACCCGAACCTGCAACATTCCGAGTTTCGGGTCGATCGGTCAAGCCAAAGGGGTAGAAAACTGCGTACCAAGTTGCCAACAGTCGAGGCCTTTGGGCTTGTTTTGGCCTTTTCACGCGCGAACCGCATACCCTTCTGCTGTGCGGTCTGACCTGGGCTCGCGCGTGTGACCACGGGACCACCTGAACCTGCAACGCTCCGAGTTTCGGGTCGATCAGTCAAGGTCAAGGTCGACCCGTTGGGCCAGGTATGCCAATTTGAGCGGCATAGAGCATTGGCTTCGGCCGTGCGGTCTGGTCTGGGCTCGCGCGACAGACCAGGGGACCACCCCAACCTGCAATGCCCAGAGTTCCGGGTCGATAGGTCAAGCCTAAGGGGTAGAAAAACTGCGTACCAAGTGGCCCAAAAGTGAAGAAATTGGGCTTGTTTTGGTCTTTTCAAACGCGAACCGCATACCTTTCTGCTGTGCTGCCTGACCTGGGCTCGCGCGAGTGACCGGGGGACCATCTGAACCTGCAACGCTCCGAGTTTCGGGTCGATGGGTCAAGGCAAAGGGGTAGAAAACTGCCTACCAAGTTGCAAACAGTCAAGGCCTTTGGGTTTGTTAGGGTTTTTCAGCAGTGAACCGCATGCCCTTGGGCTGAGCGATCTGACCTGGGCTCGCGCGAGTGACCAGGGGACCACCCGAACCTGCAACATTCCGAGTTTCGGGTCGATCGGTCAAGCCAAAGGGGTAGAAAACTGCGTACCAAGTTGCCAACAGTCGAGGCCTTTGGGCTTGTTTTGGCCTTTTCACGCGCGAACCGCATACCCTTCTGCTGTGCGGTCTGACCTGGGCTCGCGCGTGTGACCACGGGACCACCTGAACCTGCAACGCTCCGAGTTTCGGGTCGATCAGTCAAGGTCAAGGTCGACCCATTGGGCCAGGTATGCCAATTTGAGCGGCATAGAGCATTGGCTTCGGCCGTGCGGTCTGGTCTGGGCTCGCGCGACAGACCAGGGGACCACCCCAACCTGCAATGCCCAGAGTTCCGGGTCGATAGGTCAAGCCTAAGGGGTAGAAAAACTGCGTACCAAGTGGCCCAAAAGTGAAGAAATTGGGCTTGTTTTGGTCTTTTCAAACGCGAACCGCATACCTTTCTGCTGTGCTGCCTGACCTGGGCTCGCGCGAGTGACCGGGGGACCATCTGAACCTGCAACGCTCCGAGTTTCGGGTCGATGGGTCAAGGCAAAGGGGTAGAAAACTGCCTACCAAGTTGCCAACAGTCAAGGCCTTTGGGTTTGTTAGGGTTTTTCAGCAGTGAACCGCATGCCCTTGGGCTGAACGATCTGACCTGGGCTCGCGCGAGTGACCAGGGGACCACCCGAACCTGCAACATTCCGAGTTTCGGGTCGATCGGTCAAGCCAAAGGGGTAGAAAACTGCGTACCAAGTTGCCAACAGTCGAGGCCTTTGGGCTTGTTTTGGCCTTTTCACGCGCGAACCGCATACCCTTCTGCTGTGCGGTCTGACCTGGGCTCGCGCGTGTGACCACGGGACCACCTGAACCTGCAATGCTACGAGTACAGGTTCGATCAGTCAAGGTCAAGGTCGACCCGTTGGGCCAGGTATGCCAATTTGAGCGGCATAGAGCATTGGCTTCGGCCGTGCGGTCTGGTCTGGGCTCGCGCGACAGACCAGGGGACCACCCCAACCTGCAATGCCCAGAGTTCCGGGTCGATAGGTCAAGCCTAAGGGGTAGAAAAACTGCGTACCAAGTGGCCCAAAAGTGAAGAAATTGGGCTTGTTTTGGTCTTTTCAAACGCGAACCGCATACCTTTCTGCTGTGCTGCCTGACCTGGGCTCGCGCGAGTGACCGGGGGACCATCTGAACCTGCAACGCTCCGAGTTTCGGGTCGATGGGTCAAGGCAAAGGGGTAGAAAACTGCCTACCAAGTTGCCAACAGTCAAGGCCTTTGGGTTTGTTAGGGTTTTTCAGCAGTGAACCGCATGCCCTTGGGCTGAGCGATCTGACCTGGGCTCGCGCGAGTGACCAGGGGACCACCCGAACCTGCAACATTCCGAGTTTCGGGTCGATCGGTCAAGCCAAAGGAGTAGAAAACTGCGTACCAAGTTGCCAACAGTCGAGGCCTTTGTGCTTGTTTTGGCCTTTTCACGCGCGAACCGCATACCCTTCTGCTGTGCGATCTGACCTGGGCTCGCGCGTGTGACCACAGGACCACCTGAACCTGCAACGCTCCGAGTTTCGGGTCGATCAGTCAAGGTCAAGGTCGACCCGTTGGGCCAGGTATGCCAATTTGAGCGGCATAGAGCATTGGCTTCGGCCGTGCGGTCTGGTCTAGGCTCGCGCGACAGACCAGGGGACCACCCCAACCTGCAATGCCCAGAGTTCCGGGTCGATAGGTCAAGCCTAAGGGGTAGAAAAACTGCGTACCAAGTGGCCCAAAAGTGAAGAAATTGGGCTTGTTTTGGTCTTTTCAAACGCGAACCGCATACCTTTCTGCTGTGCTGCCTGACCTGGGCTCGCGCGAGTGACCGGGGGACCATCTGAACCTGCAACGCTCCGAGTTTCGGGTCGATGGGTCAAGGCAAAGGGGTAGAAAACTGCCTACCAAGTTGCCAACAGTCAAGGCCTTTGGGTTTGTTAGGGTTTTTCAGCAGTGAACCGCATGCCCTTGGGCTGAGCGATCTGACCTGGGCTCGCCCGAGTGACCAGGGGACCACCCGAACCTGCAACATTCCGAGTTTCGGGTCGATCGGTCAATCCAAAGGGGTAGAAAACTGCGTACCAAGTTGCCAACAGTCGAGGCCTTTGGGCTTGTTTTGGCCTTTTCACGCGCGAACCGCATACCCTTCTGCTGTGCGGTCTGACCTGGGCTCGCGCGTGTGACCACGGGACCACCTGAACCTGCAATGCTACGAGTACAGGTTCGATCAGTCAAGGTCAAGGTCGACCCGTTGGGCCAGGTATGCCAATTTGAGCGGCATAGAGCATTGGCTTCGGCCGTGCGGTCTGGTCTGGGCTCGCGCGACAGACCAGGGGACCACCCCAACCTGCAATGCCCAGAGTTCCGGGTCGATAGGTCAAGCCTAAGGGGTAGAAAAACTGCGTACCAAGTGGCCCAAAAGTGAAGAAATTGGGCTTGTTTTGGTCTTTTCAAACGCGAACCGCATACCTTTCTGCTGTGCTGCCTGACCTGGGCTCGCGCGAGTGACCGGGGGACCATCTGAACCTGCAACGCTCCGAGTTTCGGGTCGATGGGTCAAGGCAAAGGGGTAGAAAACTGCCTACCAAGTTGCCAACAGTCAAGGCCTTTGGGTTTGTTAGGGTTTTTCAGCAGTGAACCGCATGCCCTTGGGCTGAGCGATCTGACCTGGGCTCGCGCGAGTGACCAGGGGACCACCCGAACCTGCAACATTCCGAGTTTCGGGTCGATCGGTCAAGCCAAAGGGGTAGAAAACTGCGTACCAAGTTGCCAACAGTCGAGGCCTTTGGGCTTGTTTTGGCCTTTTCACGCGCGAACCGCATACCCTTCTGCTGTGCGGTCTGACCTGGGCTCGCGCGTGTGACCACGGGACCACCTGAACCTGCAACGCTCCGAGTTTCGGGTCGATCAGTCAAGGTCAAGGTCGACCCGTTGGGCCAGGTATGCCAATTTGAGCGGCATGGAGCATTGGCTTCGGCCGTGCGGTCTGGTCTGGGCTCGCGCGACAGACCAGGGGACCACCCCAACCTGCAATGCCCAGAGTTCCGGGTCGATAGGTCAAGCCTAAGATGTAGAAAAACTGCGTACCAAGTGGCCCAAAAGTGAAGAAATTGGGCTTGTTTTGGTCTTTTCAAACGCGAACCGCATACCTTTCTGCTGTGCTGCCTGACCTGGGCTCGCGCGAGTGACCGGGGGACCATCTGAACCTGCAACGCTCCGAGTTTCGGGTCGATGGGTCAAGGCAAAGGGGTAGAAAACTGCCTACCAAGTTGCCAACAGTCAAGGCCTTTGGGTTTGTTAGGGTTTTTCAGCAGTGAACCGCATGCCCTTGGGCTGAGCGATCAGACCTGGGCTCGCGCGAGTGACCAGGGGACCACCTGAACCTGCAACATTCCGAGTTTCGGGTCGATCGGTCAAGCCAAAGGGGTAGAAAACTGCGTACCAAGTTGCCAACAGTCGAGGCCTTTTGGCTTGTTTTGGCCTTTTCACGCGCGAACCGCATACCCTTCTGCTGTGCGGTCTGACCTGGGCTCGCGCGTGTGACCACGGGACCACCTGAACCTGCAACGCTCCCAGTTTCGGGTCGATCAGTCAAGGTCAAGGTCGACCCGTTGGGATAGGTATGCCAATTTGAGCGGCATAGAGCATTGGCTTCGGCCGTGCGGTCTGGTCTGGGCTCGCGCGACAGACCAGGGGACCACCCCAACCTGCAATGCCCAGAGTTCCGGGTCGATAGGTCAAGCCTAAGGGGTAGAAAAACTGCGTACCAAGTGGCCCAAAAGTGAAGAAATTGGGCTTGTTTTGGTCTTTTCAAACGCGAACCGCATACCTTTCTGCTGTGCTGCCTGACCTGGGCTCGCGCGAGTGACCGGGGGACCATCTGAACCTGCAACGCTCCGAGTTTCGGGTCGATGGGTCAAGGCAAAGGGGTAGAAAACTGCCTACCAAGTTGCCAACAGTCAAGGCCTTTGGGTTTGTTAGGGTTTTTCAGCAGTGAACCGCATGCCCTTGGGCTGAGCGATCTGACCTGGGCTCGCGCGAGTGACCAGGGGACCACCCGAACCTGCAACATTCCGAGTTTCGGGTCGATCGGTCAAGCCAAAGGGGTAGAAAACTGCGTACCAAGTTGCCAACAGTCGAGGCCTTTGGGCTTGTTTGGCCTTTTCACGCGCGAACCGCATACCCTTCTGCTGTGCGGTCTGACCTGGGCTCGCGCGTGTGACCACGGGACCACCTGAACCTGCAACGCTCCGAGTTTCGGGTCGATCAGTCAAGGTCAAGGTCGACCCGTTGGGCCAGGTATGCCAATTTGAGCGGCATAGAGCATTGGCTTCGGCCGTGCGGTCTGGTCTGGGCTCGCGCGACAGACCAGGGGACCACCCCAACCTGCAATGCCCAGAGTTCCGGGTCGATAGGTCAAGCCTAAGGGGTAGAAAAACTGCGTACCAAGTGGCCCAAAAGTGAAGAAATTGGGCTTGTTTTGGTCTTTTCAAACGCGAACCGCATACCTTTCTGCTGTGCTGCCTGACCTGGGCTCGCGCGAGTGACCGGGGGACCATCTGAACCTGCAACGCTCCGAGTTTCGGGTCGATGGGTCAAGGCAAAGGGGTAGAAAACTGCCTACCAAGTTGCCAACAGTCAAGGCCTTTGGGTTTGTTAGGGTTTTTCAGCAGTGAACCGCATGCCCTTGGGCTGAGCGATCTGACCTGGGCTCGCCCGAGTGACCAGGGGACCACCCGAACCTGCAACATTCCGAGTTTAGGGTCGATCGGTCAAGCCAAAGGGGTAGAAAACTGCGTACCAAGTTGCCAACAGTCGAGGCCTTTGGGCTTGTTTTGGCCTTTTCACGCGCGAACCGCATACCCTTCTGCTGTGCGGTCTGACCTGAGCTCGCGCGTGTGACCACGGGACCACCTGAACCTGCAACGCTCCGAGTTTCGGGTCGATCAGTCAAGGTCAAGGTCGACCCGTTGGGCCAGGTATGCCAATTTGAGCGGCATAGAGCATTGGCTTCGGCCGTGCGGTCTGGTCTGGGCTCGCGCGACAGACCAGGGGACCACCCCAACCTGCAATGCCCAGAGTTCCGGGTCGATAGGTCAAGCCTAAGGGGTAGAAAAACTGCGTACCAAGTGGCCCAAAAGTGAAGAAATTGGGCTTGTTTTGGTCTTTTCAAACGCGAACCGCATACCTTTCTGCTGTGCTGCCTGACCTGGGCTCGCGCGAGTGACCGGGGGACCATCTGAACCTGCAACGCTCCGAGTTTTGGGTCGATGGGTCAAGGCAAAGGGGTAGAAAACTGCCTACCAAGTTGCCAACAGTCAAGGCCTTTGGGTTTGTTAGGGTTTTTCAGCAGTGAACCGCATGCCCTTGGGCTGAGCGATCTGACCTGGGCTCGCGCGAGTGACCAGGGGACCACCCGAACCTGCAACATTCCGAGTTTCGGGTCGATCGGTCAAGCCAAAGGGGTAGAAAACTGCGTACCAAGTTGCCAACAGTCGAGGCCTTTGGGCTTGTTTTGGCCTTTTCACGCGCGAACCGCATACCCTTCTGCTGTGCGGTCTGACCTGGGCTCGCGCGTGTGACCACGGGACCACCTGAACCTGCAACGCTCCGAGTTTCGGGTCGATCAGTCAAGGTCAAGGTCGACCCGTTGGGCCAGGTATGCCAATTTGAGCGGCATAGAGCATTGGCTTCGGCCGTGCGGTCTGGTCTGGGCTCGCGCGACAGACCAGGGGACCACCCCAACCTGCAATGCCCAGAGTTCCGGGTCGATAGGTCAAGCCTAAGGGGTAGAAAAACTGCGTACCAAGTGGCCCAAAAGTGAAGAAATTGGGCTTGTTTTGGTCTTTTCAAACGCGAACCGCATACCTTTCTGCTGTGCTGCCTGACCTGGGCTCGCGCGAGTGAACGGGGGACCATCTGAACCTGCAACGCTCCGAGTTTCGGGTCGATGGGTCAAGGCAAAGGGGTAGAAAACTGCCTACCAAGTTGCCAACAGTCAAGGCCTTTGGGTTTGTTAGGGTTTTTCAGCAGTGAACCGCATGCCCTTGGGCTGAGCGATCTGACCTGGGCTCGCGCGAGTGACCAGGGGACCACCCGAACCTGCAACATTCCGAGTTTCGGGTCGATCGGTCAAGCCAAAGGGGTAGAAAACTGCGTACCAAGTTGCCAACAGTCGAGGCCTTTGGGCTTGTTTTGGCCTTTTCACGCGCGAACCGCATACCCTTCTGCTGTGCGGTCTGACCTGGGCTCGCGCGTGTGACCACGGGACCACCTGAACCTGCAACGCTCCGAGTTTCGGGTCAACAGTCAAGGTCAAGGTCGACCCGTTGGGCCAGGTATGCCAATTTGAGCGGCATAGAGCATTGGCTTCGGCCGTGCGGTCTGGTCTGGGCTCGCGCGACAGACCAGGGGACCACCCCAACCTGCAATGCCCAGAGTTCCGGGTCGATAGGTCAAGCCTAAGGGGTAGAAAAACTGCGTACCAAGTGGCCCAAAAGTGAAGAAATTGGGCTTGTTTTGGTCTTTTCAAACGCGAACCGCATACCTTTCTGCTGTGCTGCCTGACCTGGGCTCGTGCGAGTGAACGGGGGACCATCTGAACCTGCAACGCTCCGAGTTTCGGGTCGATGGGTCAAGGCAAAGGGGTAGAAAACTGCCTACCAAGTTGCCAACAGTCAAGGCCTTTGTTTTTGTTAGGGTTTTTCAGCAGTGAACCGCATGCCCTTGGGCTGAGCGATCTGACTTTGGCTCGCGCGAGTGACCAGGGGACCACCCGAACCTGCAACATTCCGAGTTTCGGGTCGATCGGTCAAGCCAAAGGGGTAGAAAACTGCGTACCAAGTTGCCAACAGTTGAGGCCTTTGGGCTTGTTTTGGCCTTTTCACGCGCGAACCGCATACCCTTCTGCTGTGCGGTCTGACCTGGGCTCGCGCGTGTGACCACGGGACCACCTGAACCTGCAACGCTCCGAGTTTCCGGTCGATCAGTCAAGGTCAAGGTCGACCCGTTGGGCCAGGTATGCCAATTTGAGCGGCATAGAGCATTGGCTTCGGCCGTGCAGTCTGGTCTGGGCTCGCGCGACAGACCAGGGGACCACCCCAACCTGCAATGCCCAGAGTTCCGGGTCGATAGGTCAAGCCTAAGGGGTAGAAAAACTGCGTACCAAGTGGCCCAAAAGTGAAGAAATTGGGCTTGTTTTGGTCTTTTCAAACGCGAACCGCATACCTTTCTGCTGTGCTGCCTGACCTGGGCTCGCGCGAGTGACCGGGGGACCATCTGACCCTGCAACGCTCCAAGTTTCGGGTCGATGGGTCAAGGCAAAGGGGTAGAAAACTGCCTACCAAGTTGCCAACAGTCAAGGCCTTTGGGTTTGTTAGGGTTTTTCAGCAGTGAACCGCATGCCCTTGGGCTGAGCGATCTGACCTGGGCTCGCGCGAGTGACCAGGGGACCACCCGAACCTGCAACATTCCGAGTTTCGGGTCGATCGGTCAAGCCAAAGGGGTAGAAAACTGCGTACCAAGTTGCCAACAGTCGAGGCCTTTGGGCTTGTTTTGGCCTTTTCACGCGCGAACCGCATACCCTTCTGCTGTGCGGTCTGACCTGGGCTCGCGCGTGTGACCACGGGACCACCTGAACCTGCAACGCTCCGAGTTTCGGGTCGATCAGTCAAGGTCAAGGTCGACCCGTTGGGCCAGGTATGCCAATTTGAGCGGCATAGAGCATTGGCTTCGGCCGTGCGGTCTGGTCTGGGCTCGCGCGACAGACCAGGGGACCACCCCAACCTGCAATGCCCAGAGTTCCGGGTCGATAGGTCAAGCCTAAGGGGTAGAAAAACTGCGTACCAAGTGGCCCAAAAGTGAAGAAATTGGGCTTGTTTTGGTCTTTTCAAACGCGAACCGCATACCTTTCTGCTGTGCTGCCTGACCTGGGCTCGCGCGAGTGACCAGGGGACCATCTGAACCTGCAACGCTCCGAGTTTCGGGTCGATGGGTCAAGGCAAAGGGGTAGAAAACTGCCTACCAAGTTGCCAACAGTCAAGGCCTTTGGGTTTGTTAGGGTTTTTCAGCAGTGAACCGCATGCCCTTGGGCTGAGCGATCTGACCTGGGCTCGCGCGAGTGACCAGGGGACCACCCGAACCTGCAACATTCCGAGTTTCGGGTCGATCGGTCAAGCCAAAGGGGTAGAAAACTGCGTACCAAGTTGCCAACAGTCGAGGCCTTTGGGCTTGTTTTGGCCTTTTCACGCGCGAACCGCATACCCTTCTGCTGTGCGGTCTGACCTGGGCTCGCGCGTGTGACCACGGGACCATCTGAACCTGCAACGCTCCGAGTTTCGGGTCGATCAGTCAAGGTCAAGGTCGACCCGTTGGGCCAGGTATGCCAATTTGAGCGGCATAGAGCATTGGCTTCGGCCGTGCGGTCTGGTCTGGGCTCGCGCGACAGACCAGGGGACCACCCCAACCTGCAATGCCCAGAGTTCCGGGTCGATAGGTCAAGCCTAAGGGGTAGAAAAACTGCGTACCAAGTGGCCCAAAAGTGAAGAAATTGGGCTTGTTTTGGTCTTTTCAAACGCGAACCGCATACCTTTCTGCTGTGCTGCCTGACCTGGGCTCGCGCGAGTGACCGGGGGACCATCTGAACCTGCAACGCTCCGAGTTTCGGGTCGATGGGTCAAGGCAAAGGGGTAGAAAACTGCCTACCAAGTTGCCAACAGTCAAGGCCTTTGGGTTTGTTAGGGTTTTTCAGCAGTGAACCGCATGCCCTTGGGCTGAGCGATCTGACCTGGGCTCGCGCGAGTGACCAGGGGACCACCCGAACCTGCAACATTCCGAGTTTTGGGTCGATCGGTCAAGCCAAAGGGGTAGAAAACTGCGTACCAAGTTGCCAACAGTCGAGGCCTTTGGGCTTGTTTTGGCCTTTTCACACGCGAACCGCATACCCTTCTGCTGTGCGGTCTGACCTGGGCTCGCGCGTGTAACCACGGGACCACCTGAACCTGCAACGCTCCGAGTTTCGGGTCGATCAGTCAAGGTCAAGGTCGACCCGTTGGGCCAGGTATGCCAATTTGAGCGGCATAGAGCATTGGCTTCGGCCGTGCGGTCTGGTCTGGGCTCGCGCGACAGACCAGGGGACCACCCCAACCTGCAATGCCCAGAGTTCCGGGTCGATAGGTCAAGCCTTAGGGGTAGAAAAACTGCGTACCAAGTGGCCCAAAAGTGAAGAAATTGGGCTTGTTTTGGTCTTTTCAAACGCGAACCGCATACCTTTCTGCTGTGCTGCCTGACCTGGGCTCGCGCGAGTGACCGGGGGACCATCTGAACCTGCAACGCTCCGAGTTTCGGGTCGATGGGTCAAGGCAAAGGGGTAGAAAACTGCCTACCAAGTTGCCAACAGTCAAGGCCTTTGGGTTTGTTAGGGTTTTTCAGCAGTGAACCGCATGCCCTTGGGCTGAGCGATCTGACCTGGGCTCGCGCAAGTGACCAGGGGACCACCCGAACCTGCAACATTCCGAGTTTCGGGTCGATCGGTCAGGCCAAAGGGGTAGAAAACTGCGTACCAAGTTGCCAACAGTCGAGGCCTTTGGGCTTGTTTTGGCCTTTTCACGCGCGAACCGCATACCCTTCTGCTGTGCGGTCTGACCTGGGCTCGCGCGTGTGACCACGGGACCACCTGAACCTGCAACGCTCCGAGTTTCGGGTCGATCAGTCAAGGTCAAGGTCGACCCGTTGGGCCAGGTATGCCAATTTGAGCGGCATAGAGCATTGGCTTCGGCCGTGCGGTCTGGTCTGGGCTCGCGCGACAGACCAGGGGACCACCCCAACCTGCAATGCCCAGAGTTCCGGGTCGATAGGTCAAGCCTAAGGGGTAGAAAAACTGCGTACCAAGTGGCCCAAAAGTGAAGAAATTGGGCTTGTTTTGGTCTTTTCAAACGCGAACCGCATACCTTTCTGCTGTGCTGCCTGACCTGGGCTCGCGCGAGTGACCGGGGGACCATCTGAACCTGCAACGCTCCGAGTTTCGGGTCGATGGGTCAAGGCAAAGGGGTAGAAAACTGCCTACCAAGTTGCCAACAGTCAAGGCCTTTGGGTTTGTTAGGGTTTTTCAGCAGTGAACCGCATGCCCTTGGGCTGAGCGATCTGACCTGGGCTCGCCCGAGTGACCAGGGGACCACCCGAACCTGCAACATTCCGAGTTTCGGGTCGATCGGTCAAGCCAAAGGGGTAGAAAACTGCGTACCAAGTTGCCAACAGTCGAGGCCTTTGGGCTTGTTTTGGCCTTTTCACGCGCGAACCGCATACCCTTCTGCTGTGCGGTCTGACCTGGGCTCGCGCGTGTGACCACGGGACCACCTGAACCTGCAACGCTCCGAGTTTCGGGTCGATCAGTCAAGGTCAAGGTCGACCCGTTGGGCCAGGTATGCCAATTTGAGCGGCATAGAGCATTGGCTTCGGCCGTGCGGTCTGGTCTGGGCTCGCGCGACAGACCAGGGGACCACCCCAACCTGCAATGCCCAGAGTTCCGGGTCGATAGGTCAAGCCTAAGGGGTAGAAAAACTGCGTACCAAGTGGCCCAAAAGTGAAGAAATTGGGCTTGTTTTGGTCTTTTCAAACGCGAACCGCATACCTTTCTGCTGTGCTGCCTGAAATGGGCTCGCGCGAGTGACCGGGGGACCATCTGAACCTGCAACGCTCCGAGTTTCGGGTCGATGGGTCAAGGCAAAGGGGTAGAAAACTGCCTACCAAGTTGCCAACAGTCAAGGCCTTTGGGTTTGTTAGGGTTTTTCAGCAGTGAACCGCATGCCCTTGGGCTGAGTGATCTGACCTGGGCTCGCGCGAGTGACCAGGGGACCACCCGAACCTGCAACATTCCGAGTTTCGGGTCGATCGGTCAAGCCAAAGGGGTAGAAAACTGCGTACCAAGTTGCCAACAGTCGAGGCCTTTGGGCTTGTTTTGGCCTTTTCACGCGCGAACCGCATACCCTTCTGCTGTGCGGTCTGACCTGGGCTCGCGCGTGTGACCACGGGACCACCTGAACCTGCAACGCTCCGAGTTTCGGGTCGATCAGTCAAGGTCAAGGTCGACCCGTTGGGCAAGGTATGCCAATTTGAGCGGCATAGAGCATTGGCTTCAGCCGTGCGGTCTGGTCTGGGCTCGCGCTACAGACCAGGGGACCACCCCAACCTGCAATGCCCAGAGTTCCGGGTCGATAGGTCAAGCCTAAGGGGTAGAAAAACTGCGTACCAAGTGGCCCAAAAGTGAAGAAATTGGGCTTGTTTTGGTCTTTTCAAACGCGAACCGCATACCTTTCTGCTGTGCTGCCTGACCTGGGCTCGCGCGAGTGACCGGGGGACCATCTGAACCTGCAACGCTCCGAGTTTCGGGTCGATGGGTCAAGGCAAAGGGGTAGAAAACTGCCTACCAAGTTGCCAACAGTCAAGGCCTTTGGGTTTGTTAGGGTTTTTCAGCAGTGAACCGCATGCCCTTGGGCCGAGCGATCTTACCTGGGCTCGCGCGAGTGACCAGGGGACCACCCGAACCTGCAACATTCCGAGTTTCGGGTCGATCGGTCAAGCCAAAGGGGTAGAAAACTGCGTACCAAGTTGCCAACAGTCGAGGCCTTTGGGCTTGTTTTGGCCTTTTCACGCGCGAACCGCATACCCTTCTGCTGTGCGGTCTGACCTGGGCTCGCGCGTGTGACCACGGGACCACCTAAACCTGCAACGCTCCGAGTTTCGGGTCGATCAGTCAAGGTCAAGGTCGACCCGTTGGGCCAGGTATGCCAATTTGAGCGGCATAGAGCATTGGCTTCGGCCGTGCGGTCTGGTCTGGGCTCGCGCGACAGACCAGGGGACCACCCCAACCTGCAATGCCCAGAGTTCCGGGTCGATAGGTCAAGCCTAAGGGGTAGAAAAACTGCGTACCAAGTGGCCCAAAAGTGAAGAAATTGGGCTTGTTTTGGTCTTTTCAAACGCGAACCGCATACCTTTCTGCTGTGCTGCCTGACCTGGGCTCGCGCGAGTGACCGGGGGACCATCTGAACCTGCAACGCTCCGAGTTTCGGGTCGATGGGTCAAGGCAAAGGGGTAGAAAACTGCCTACCAAGTTGCCAACAGTCAAGGCCTTTGGGTTTGTTAGGGTTTTTCAGCAGTGAACCGCATGCCCTTGGGCTGAGCGATCTGACCTGGGCTCACGCGAGTGACCAGGGGACCACCCGAACCTGCAACATTCCGAGTTTCGGGTCGATCGGTCAAGCCAAAGGGGTAGAAAACTGCGTACCAAGTTGCCAACAGTCGAGGCCTTTGGGCTTGTTTTGGCCTTTTCACGCGCGAACCGCATACCCTTCTGCTGTGCGGTCTGACCTGGGCTCGCGCGTGTGACCACGGGACCACCTGAACCTGCAACGCTCCGAGTTTCGGGTCGATCAGTCAAGGTCAAGGTCGACCCGTTGGGCCAGGTATGCCAATTTGAGCGGCATAGAGCATTGGCTTCGGCCGTGCGGTCTGGTCTGGGCTCGCGCGACAGACCAGGGGACCACCCCAACCTGCAATGCCCAGAGTTCCGGGTCGATAGGTCAAGCCTAAGGGGTAGAAAAACTGCGTACCAAGTGGCCCAAAAGTGAAGAAATTGGGCTTGTTTTGGTCTTTTCAAACGCGAACCGCATACCTTTCTGCTGTGCTGCCTGACCTGGGCTCGCGCGAGTGACCGGGGGACCATCTGAACCTGCAACGCTCCGAGTTTCGGGTCGATGGGTCAAGGCAAAGGGGTAGAAAACTGCCTACCACGTTGCCAACAGTCAAGGCCTTTGGGTTTGTTAGGGTTTTTCAGCAGTGAACCGCATGCCCTTGGGCTGAGCGATCTGACCTGGGCTCGCGCGAGTGACCAGGGGACCACCCGAACCTGCAACATTCCGAGTTTCGGGTCGATCGGTCAAGCCAAAGGGGTAGAAAACTGCGTACCAAATTGCCAACAGTCGAGGCCTTTGGGCTTGTTTTGGCCTTTTCACGCGCGAACTGCATACCCTTCTGCTGTGCGGTCTGACCTGGGCTCGCGCGTGTGACCACGGGACCACCTGAACCTGCAACGCTCCGAGTTTCGGGTCGATCAGTCAAGGTCAAGGTCGACCCGTTGGGCCAGGTATGCCAATTTGAGCGGCATAGAGCATTGGCTTCGGCCGTGCGGTCTGGTCTGGGCTCGCGCGACAGACCAGGGGACCACCCCAACCTGCAATGCCCAGAGTTCCGGGTCGATAGGTCAAGCCTAAGGGGTAGAAAAACTGCGTACCAAGTGGCCCAAAAGTGAAGAAATTGGGCTTGTTTTGGTCTTTTCAAACGCGAACCGCATACCTTTCTGCTGTGCTGCCTGACCTGGGCTCGCGCGAGTGACCGGGGGACCATCTGAACCTGCAACGCTCCGAGTTTCGGGTCGATGGGTCAAGGCAAAGGGGTAGAAAACTGCCTACCAAGTTGCCAACAGTCAAGGCCTTTGGGTTTGTTAGGGTTTTTCAGCAGTGAACCGCATGCCCTTGGGCTGAGCGATCTGACCTGGGCTCGCCCGAGTGACCAGGGGACCACCCGAACCTGCAACATTCCGAGTTTCGGGTCGATCGGTCAAGCCAAAGGGGTAGAAAACTGCGTACCCAGTTGCCAACAGTCGAGGCCTTTGGGCTTGTTTTGGCCTTTTCACGCGCGAACCGCATACCCTTCTGCTGTGCGGTCTGACCTGGGCTCGCGCGTGTGACCACGGGACCACCTGAACCTGCAACGCTCCGAGTTTCGGGTCGATCAGTCAAGGTCAAGGTCGACCCGTTGGGCCAGGTATGCCAATTTGAGCGGCATAGAGCATTGGCTTCGGCCGTGCGGTCTGGTCTGGGCTCGCGCGACAGACCAGGGGACCACCCCAACCTGCAATGCCCAGAGTTCCGGGTCGATAGGTCAAGCCTAAGGGGTAGAAAAACTGCGTACCAAGTGGCCCAAAAGTGAAGAAATTGGGCTTGTTTTGGTCTTTTCAAACGCGAACCGCATACCTTTCTGCTGTGCTGCCTGACCTGGGCTCGCGCGAGTGACCGGGGGACCATCTGAACCTGCAACGCTCCGAGTTTCGGGTCGATGGGTCAAGGCAAAGGGGTAGAAAACTGCCTACCAAGTTGCCAACAGTCAAGGCCTTTGGGTTTGTTAGGGTTTTTCAGCAGTGAACCGCATGCCCTTGGGCTGAGCGATCTGACCTGGGCTCGCGCGAGTGACCAGGGGACCACCCGAACCTGCAACATTCCGAGTTTCGGGTCGATCGGTCAAGCCAAAGGGGTAGAAAACTGCGTACCAAGTTGCCAACAGTCGAGGCCTTTGAGCTTGTTTTGGCCTTTTCACGCGCGAACCGCATACCCTTCTGCTGTGCGGTCTGACCTGGGCTCGCGCGTGTGACCACGGGACCACCTGAACCTGCAACGCTCCGAGTTTCGGGTCGATCAGTCAAGGTCAAGGTCGACCCGTTGGGCCAGGTATGCCAATTTGAGCGGCATAGAGCATTGGCTTCGGCCGTGCGGTCTGGTCTGGGCTCGCGCGACAGACCAGGGGACCACCCCAACCTGCAATGCCCAGAGTTCCGGGTCGATAGGTCAAGCCTAAGGGGTAGAAAAACTGCGTACCAAGTGGCCCAAAAGTGAAGAAATTGGGCTTGTTTTGGTCTTTTCAAACGCGAACCGCATACCTTTCTGCTGTGCTGCCTGACCTGGGCTCGCGCGAGTGACCGGGGGACCATCTGAACCTGCAACGCTCCGAGTTTCGGGTCGATGGGTCAAGGCAAAGGGGTAGAAAACTGCCTACCAAGTTGCCAACAGTCAAGGCCTTTGGGTTTGTTAGGGTTTTTCAGCAGTGAACCGCATGCCCTTGGGCTGAGCGATCTGACCTGGGCTCGCCCGAGTGACCAGGGGACCACTCGAACCTGCAACATTCCGAGTTTCGGGTCGATCGGTCAAGCCAAAGGGGTAGAAAACTGCGTACCAAGTTGCCAACAGTCGAGGCCTTTGAGCTTGTTTTGGCCTTTTCACGCGCGAACCGCATACCCTTCTGCTGTGCGGTCTGACCTGGGCTCGCGCGTGTGACCACGGGACCACCTGAACCTGCAACGCTCCGAGTTTCGGGTCGATCAGTCAAGGTCAAGGTCGACCCGTTGGGCCAGGTATGCCAATTTGAGCGGCATAGAGCATTGGCTTCGGCCGTGCGGTCTGGTCTGGGCTCGCGCGACAGACCAGGGGACCACCCCAACCTGCAATGCCCAGAGTTCCGGGTAGATAGGTCAAGCCTAAGGGGTAGAAAAACTGCGTACCAAGTGGCCCAAAAGTGAAGAAATTGGGCTTGTTTTGGTCTTTTCAAACGCGAACCGCATACCTTTCTGCTGTGCTGCCTGACCTGGGCTCGCGCGAGTGACCGGGGGACCATCTGAACCTGCAACGCTCTGAGTTTCGGGTCGATGGGTCAAGGCAAAGGGGTAGAAAACTGCCTACCAAGTTGCCAACAGTCAAGGCCTTTGGGTTTGTTAGGGTTTTTCAGCAGTGAACCGCATGCCCTTGGGCTGAGCGATCTGACCTGGGCTCGCGCGAGTGACCAGGGGACCACCCGAACCTGCAACATTCCGAGTTTCGGGTCGATCGGTCAAGCCAAAGGGGTAGAAAACTGCGTACCAAGTTGCCAACAGTCGAGGCCTTTGAGCTTGTTTTGGCCTTTTCACGTGCGAACCGCATACCCTTCTGCTGTGCGGTCTGACCTGGGCTCGCGCGTGTGACCACGGGACCACCTGAACCTGCAACGCTCCGAGTTTCGGGTCGATCAGTCAAGGTCAAGGTCGACCCGTTGGGCCAGGTATGCCAATTTGAGCGGCATAGAGCATTGGCTTCGGCCGTGCGGTCTGGTCTGGGCTCGCGCGACAGACCAGGGGACCACCCCAACCTGCAATGCCCAGAGTTCCGGGTCGATAGGTCAAGCCTAAGGGGTAGAAAAACTGCGTACCAAGTGGCCCAAAAGTGAAGAAATTGGGCTTGTTTTGGTCTTTTCAAACGCGAACCGCATACCTTTCTGCTGTGCTGCCTGACCTGGGCTCGCGCGAGTGACCGGGGGACCATCTGAACCTGCAACGCTCCGAGTTTCGGGTCGATGGGTCAAGGCAAAGGGGTAGAAAACTGCCTACCAAGTTGCCAACAGTCAAGGCCTTTGGGTTTGTTAGGGTTTTTCAGCAGTGAACCGCATGCCCTTGGGCTGAGCGATCTGACCTGGGCTCGCCCGAGTGACCAGGGGACCACCCGAACCTGCAACATTCCGAGTTTCGGGTCGATCGGTCAAGCCAAAGGGGTAGAAAACTGCGTACCAAGTTGCCAACAGTCGAGGCCTTTGAGCTTGTTTTGGCCTTTTCACGCGCGAACCGCATACCCTTCTGCTGTGCGGTCTGACCTGGGCTCGCGCGTGTGACCACGGGACCACCTGAACCTGCAACGCTCCGAGTTTCGGGTCGATCAGTCAAGGTCAAGGTCGACCCGTTGGGCCAGGTATGCCAATTTGAGCGGCATAGAGCATTGGCTTCGGCCGTGCGGTCTGGTCTGGGCTCGCGCGACAGACCAGGGGACCACCCCAACCTGCAATGCCCAGAGTTCCGGGTCGATAGGTCAAGCCTAAGGGGTAGAAAAACTGCGTACCAAGTGGCCCAAAAGTGAAGAAATTGGGCTTGTTTTGGTCTTTTCAAACGCGAACCGCATACCTTTCTGCTGTGCTGCCTGACCTGGGCTCGCGCGAGTGACCGGGGGACCATCTGAACCTGCAACGCTCCGAGTTTCGGGTCGATGGGTCAAGGCAAAGGGGTAGAAAACTGCCTACCAAGTTGCCTACAGTCAAGGCCTTTGGGTTTGTTAGGGTTTTTCAGCAGTGAACCGCATGCCCTTGGGCTGAGCGATCTGACCTGGGCTCGCCCGAGTGACCAGGGGACCACCCGAACCTGCAACATTCCGAGTTTTGGGTCGATCGGTCAAGCCAAAGGGGTAGAAAACTGCGTACCAAGTTGCCAACAGTCGAGGCCTTTGAGCTTGTTTTGGCCTTTTCACGCGCGAACCGCATACCCTTCTGCTGTGCGGTCTGACCTGGGCTCGCGCGTGTGACCACGGGACCACCTGAACCTGCAACGCTCCGAGTTTCGGGTCGATCAGTCAAGGTCAAGGTCGACCCGTTGGGCCAGGTATGCCAATTTGAGCGGCATAGAGCATTGGCTTCGGCCGTGCGGTCTGGTCTGGGCTCGCGCGACAGACCAGGGGACCACCCCAACCTGCAATGCCCAGAGTTCCGGGTAGATAGGTCAAGCCTAAGGGGTAGAAAAACTGCGTACCAAGTGGCCCAAAAGTGAAGAAATTGGGCTTGTTTTGGTCTTTTCAAACGCGAACCGCATACCTTTCTGCTGTGCTGCCTGACCTGGGCTCGCGCGAGTGACCGGGGGACCATCTGAACCTGCAACGCTCTGAGTTTCGGGTCGATGGGTCAAGGCAAAGGGGTAGAAAACTGCCTACCAAGTTGCCAACAGTCAAGGCCTTTGGGTTTGTTAGGGTTTTTCAGCAGTGAACCGCATGCCCTTGGGCTGAGCGATCTGACCTGGGCTCGCGCGAGTGACCAGGGGACCACCCGAACCTGCAACATTCCGAGTTTCGGGTCGATCGGTCAAGCCAAAGGGGTAGAAAACTGCGTACCAAGTTGCCAACAGTCGAGGCCTTTGAGCTTGTTTTGGCCTTTTCACGCGCGAACCGCATACCCTTCTGCTGTGCGGTCTGACCTGGGCTCGCGTGTGTGACCACGGGACCACCTGAACCTGCAACGCTCCGAGTTTCGGGTCGATCAGTCAAGGTCAAGGTCGACCCGTTGGGCCAGGTATGCCAATTTGAGCGGCATAGAGCATTGGCTTCGGCCGTGCGGTCTGGTCTGGGCTCGCGCGACAGACCAGGGGACCACCCCAACCTGCAATGCCCAGAGTTCCGGGTCGATAGGTCAAGCCTAAGGGGTAGAAAAACTGCGTACCAAGTGGCCCAAAAGTGAAGAAATTGGGCTTGTTTTGGTCTTTTCAAACGCGAACCGCATACCTTTCTGCTGTGCTGCCTGACCTGGGCTCGCGCGAGTGACCGGGGGACCATCTGAACCTGCAACGCTCCGAGTTTCGGGTCGATGGGTCAAGGCAAAGGGGTAGAAAACTGCCTACCAAGTTGCCAACAGTCAAGGCCTTTGGGTTTGTTAGGGTTTTTCAGCAGTGAACCGCATGCCCTTGGGCTGAGCGATCTGACCTGGGCTCGCGCGAGTGACCAGGGGACCACCCGAACCTGCAACATTCCGAGTTTCGGGTCGATCGGTCAAGCCAAAGGGGTAGAAAACTGCGTACCAAGTTGCCAACAGTCGAGGCCTTTGGGCTTGTTTTGGCCTTTTCACGCGCGAACCGCATACCCTTCTGCTGTGCGGTCTGACCTGGGCTCGCGCGTGTGACCACGGGACCACCTGAACCTGCAACGCTCCCAGTTTCGGGTCGATCAGTCAAGGTCAAGGTCGACCCGTTGGGCCAGGTATGCCAATTTGAGCGGCATAGAGCATTGGCTTCGGCCGTGCGGTCTGGTCTGGGCTCGCGCGACAGACCAGGGGACCACCCCAACCTGCAATGCCCAGAGTTCCGGGTAGATAGGTCAAGCCTAAGGGGTAGAAAAACTGCGTACCAAGTGGCCCAAAAGTGAAGAAATTGGGCTTGTTTTGGTCTTTTCAAACGCGAACGGCATACCTTTCTGCTGTGCTGCCTGACCTGGGCTCGCGCGAGTGACCGGGGGACCATCTGAACCTGCAACGCTTCGAGTTTCGGGTCGATGGGTCAAGGCAAAGGGGTAGAAAACTGCCTACCAAGTTGCCAACAGTCAAGGCCTTTGGGTTTGTTAGGGTTTTTCAGCAGTGAACCGCATGCCCTTGGGCTGAGCGATCTGACCTGGGCTCGCGCGAGTGACCAGGGGACCACCCGAACCTGCAACATTCCGAGTTTAGGGTCGATCGGTCAAGCCAAAGGGTTAGAAAACTGCGTACCAAGTTGCCAACAGTCGAGGCCTTTGGGCTTGTTTTGGCCTTTTCACGCGCGAACCGCATACCCTTCTGCTGTGCGGTCTGACCTGGGCTCGCGCGTGTGACCACGGGACCACCTGAACCTGCAACGCTCCGAGTTTCGGGTCGATCAGTCAAGGTCAAGGTCGACCCGTTGGGCCAGGTATGCAAATTTGAGCGGCATAGAGCATTGGCTTCGGCCGTGCGGTCTGGTCTGGGCTCGCGCGACAGACCAGGGGACCACCCCAACCTGCAATGCCCAGAGTTCCGGGTCGATAGGTCAAGCCTAAGGGGTAGAAAAACTGCGTACCAAGTGGCCCAAAAGTGAAGAAATTGGGCTTGTTTTGGTCTTTTCAAACGCGAACCGCATACCTTTCTGCTGTGCTGCCTGACCTGGGCTCGCGCGAGTGACCGGGGGACCATCTGAACCTGCAACGCTCCGAGTTTCGGGTCGATGGGTCAAGGCAAAGGGGTAGAAAACTGCCTACCAAGTTGCCAACAGTCAAGGCCTTTGGGTTTGTTAGGGTTTTTCAGCAGTGAACCTCATGCCCTTGGGCTGAGCGATCTGACCTGGGCTCGCGCGAGTGACCAGGGGACCACCCGAACCTGCAACATTCCGAGTTTCGGGTCGATCGGTCAAGCCAAAGGGGTAGAAAACTGCGTACCAAGTTGCCAACAGTCGAGGCCTTTGGGCTTGTTTTGGCCTTTTCACGCACGAACCGCATACCCTTCTGCTGTGCGGTCTGACCTGGGCTCGCGCGTGTGACCACGGGACCACCTGAACCTGCAACGCTCCGATTTTCGGGTCGATCAGTCAAGGTCAAGGTCGACCCGTTGGGCCAGGTATGCCAATTTGAGCGGCATAGAGCATTGGCTTCGGCCGTGCAGTCTGGTCTGGGCTCGCGCGACAGACCAGGGGACCACCCCAACCTGCAATGCCCAGAGTTCCGGGTCGATAGGTCAAGCCTAAGGGGTAGAAAAACTGCGTACCAAGTGGCCCAAAAGTGAAGAAATTGGGCTTGTTTTGGTCTTTTCAAACGCGAACCGCATACCTTTCTGCTGTGCTGCCTGACCTGGGCTCGCGCGAGTGACCGGGGGACCATCTGAACCTGCAACGCTCCGAGTTTCGGGTCGATGGGTCAAGGCAAAGGGGTAGAAAACTGCCTACCAAGTTGCCAACAGTCAAGGCCTTTGGGTTTGTTAGGGTTTTTCAGCAGTGAACCGCATGCCCTTGGGCTGAGCGATCTGACCTGGGCTCGCGCGAGTGACCAGGGGACCACCCGAACCTGCAACATTCCGAGTTTCGGGTCGATCGGTCAAGCCAAAGGGGTAGAAAACTGCGTACCAAGTTGCCAACAGTCGAGGCCTTTGGGCTTGTTTTGGCCTTTTCACGCGCGAACCGCATACCCTTCTGCTGTGCGGTCTGACCTGGGCTCGCGCGTGTGACCACGGGACCACCTGAACCTGCAACTCTCCGATTTTCGGGTCGATCAGTCAAGGTCAAGGTCGACCCGTTGGGCCAGGTATGCCAATTTGAGCGGCATAGAGCATTGGCTTCGGCCGTGCGGTCTGGTCTGGGCTCGCGCGACAGACCAGGGGACCACCCCAACCTGCAATGCCCAGAGTTCCGGGTCGATAGGTCAAGCCTAAGGGGTAGAAAAACTGCGTACCAAGTGGCCCAAAAGTGAAGAAATTGGGCTTGTTTTGGTCTTTTCAAACGCGAACCGCATACCTTTCTGCTGTGCTGCCTGACCTGGGCTCGCGCGAGTGACCGGGGGACCATCTGAACCTGCAACGCTCCGAGTTTCGGGTCGATGGGTCAAGGCAAAGGGGTAGAAAACTGCCTACCAAGTTGCCAACAGTCAAGGCCTTTGGGTTTGTTAGGGTTTTTCAGCAGTGAACCGCATGCCCTTGGGCTGAGCGATCTGACCTGGGCTCGCGCGAGTGACCAGGGGACCACCCGAACCTGCAACATTCCGAGTTTCGGGTCGATCGGTCAAGCCAAAGGGGTAGAAAACTGCGTACCAAGTTGCCAACAGTCGAGGCCTTTGGGCTTGTTTTGGCCTTTTCACGCGCGAACCGCATACCCTGCTGCTGTGCGGTCTGACCTGGACTCGCGCGTGTGACCACGGGACCACCTGAACCTGCAACGCTCCGAGTTTCGGGTCGATCAGTCAAGGTCAAGGTCGACCCGTTGGGCCAGGTATGCCAATTTGAGCGGCATAGAGCATTGGCTTCGGCCGTGCGGTCTGGTCTGGGCTCGCGCGACAGACCAGGGGACCACCCCAACCTGCAATGCCCAGAGTTCCGGGTCGATAGGTCAAGCCTAAGGGGTAGAAAAACTGCGTACCAAGTGGCCCAAAAGTGAAGAAATTGGGCTTGTTTTGGTCTTTTCAAACGCGAACCGCATACCTTTCTGCTGTGCTGCCTGACCTGGGCTCGCGCGAGTGACCGGGGGACCATCTGAACCTGCAACGCTCCGAGTTTCGGGTCGATGGGTCAAGGCAAAGGGGTAGAAAACTGCCTACCAAGTTGCCAACAGTCAAGGCCTTTGGGTTTGTTAGGGTTTTTCAGCAGTGAACCGCATGCCCTTGGGCTGAGCGATCTGACCTGGGCTTGCGCGAGTGACCAGGGGACCACCCGAACCTGCAACATTCCGAGTTTCGGGTCGATCGGTCAAGCCAAAGGGGTAGAAAACTGCGTACCAAGTTGCCAACAGTCGAGGCCTTTGGGCTTGTTTTGGCCTTTTCACGCGCGAACCGCATACCCTGCTGCTGTGCGGTCTGACCTGGACTCGCGCGTGTGACCACGGGACCACCTGAACCTGCAACGCTCCGAGTTTCGGGTCGATCAGTCAAGGTCAAGGTCAACCCGTTGGGCCAGGTATGCCAATTTGAGCGGCATAGAGCATTGGCTTCGGCCGTGCGGTCTGGTCTGGGCTCGCGCGACAGACCAGGGGACCACCCCAACCTGCAATGCCCAGAGTTCCGGGTCGATAGGTCAAGCCTAAGGGGTAGAAAAACTGCGTACCAAGTGGCCCAAAAGTGAAGAAATTGGGCTTGTTTTGGTCTTTTCAAACGCGAACCGCATACCTTTCTGCTGTGCTGCCTGACCTGGCCTGCGCGAGTGACCGGGGGACCATCTGAACCTGCAACGCTCCGAGTTTCGGGTCGATGGGTCAAGGCAAAGGGGTAGAAAACTGCCTACCAAGTTGCCAACAGTCAAGGCCTTTGGGTTTGTTAGGGTTTTTCAGCAGTGAACCGCATGCCCTTGGGCTGAGCGATCTGACCTGGGCTCGCGCGAGTGACCAGGGGACCACCCGAACCTGCAACATTCCGAGTTTCGGGTCGATCGGTCAAGCCAAAGGGGTAGAAAACTGCGTACCAAGTTGCCAACAGTCGAGGCCTTTGGGCTTGTTTTGGCCTTTTCACGCGCGAACCGCATACCCTTCTGCTGTGCGGTCTGACCTGGGCTCGCGCGTGTGACCACGGGACCACCTGAACCTGCAACGCTCCGATTTTCGGGTCGATCAGTCAAGGTCAAGGTCGACCCGTTGGGCCAGGTATGCCAATTTGAGCGGCATAGAGCATTGGCTTCGGCCGTGCAGTCTGGTCTGGGCTCGCGCGACAGACCAGGGGACCACCCCAACCTGCAATGCCCAGAGTTCCGGGTCGATAGGTAAAGCCTAAGGGGTAGAAAAACTGCGTACCAAGTGGCCCAAAAGTGAAGAAATTGGGCTTGTTTTGGTCTTTTCAAACGCGAACCGCATACCTTTCTGCTGTGCTGCCTGACCTGGGCTCGCGCGAGTGACCGGGGGACCATCTGAACCTGCAACGCTCCGAGTTTCGGGTCGATGGGTCAAGGCAAAGGGGTAGAAAACTGCCTACCAAGTTGCCAACAGTCAAGGCCTTTGGGTTTGTTAGGGTTTTTCAGCAGTGAACCGCATGCCCTTGGGCTGAGCGATCTGACCTGGGCTCGCGCGAGTGACCAGGGGACCACCCAAACCTGCAACATTCCGAGTTTCGGGTCGATCGGTCAAGCCAAAGGGGTAGAAAACTGCGTACCAAGTTGCCAACAGTCGAGGCCTTTGGGCTTGTTTTGGCCTTTTCACGCGCGAACCGCATACCCTTCTGCTGTGCGGTCTGACCTGGGCTCGCGCGTGTGACCACGGGACCACCTGAACCTGCAACGCTCCGAGTTTCGGGTCGATCAGTCAAGGTCAAGGTCGGCCCGTTGGGCCAGGTATGCCAATTTGAGCGGCATAGAGCATTGGCTTCGGCCGTGCGGTCTGGTCTGGGCTCGCGCGACAGACCAGGGGACCACCCCAACCTGCAATGCCCAGAGTTCCGGGTCGACAGGTCAAGCCTAAGGGGTAGAAAAACTGCGTACCAAGTGGCCCAAAAGTGAAGAAATTGGGCTTGTTTTGGTCTTTTCAAACGCGAACCGCATACCTTTCTGCTGTGCTGCCTGACCTGGGCTCGCGCGAGTGACCGGGGGACCATCTGAACCTGCAACGCTCCGAGTTTCGGGTCGATGGGTCAAGGCAAAGGGGTAGAAAACTGCCTACCAAGTTGCCAACAGTCAAGGCCTTTGGGTTTGTTAGGGTTTTTCAGCAGTGAACCGCATGCCCTTGGGCTGAGCGATCTGACCTGGGCTCGCGCGAGTGACCAGGGGACCACCCGAACCTGCAACATTCCGAGTTTCGGGTCGATCGGTCAAGCCAAAGGGGTAGAAAACTGCGTACCAAGTTGCCAACAGTCGAGGCCTTTGGGCTTGTTTTGGCCTTTTCACGCGCGAACCGCATACCCTTCTGCTGTGCGGTCTGACCTGGGCTCGCGCGTGTGACCACGGGACCACCTGAACCTGCAACGCTCCGAGTTTCGGGTCGATCAGTCAAGGTCAAGGTCGACCCGTTGGGCCAGGTATGCCAATTTGAGCGGCATAGAGCATTGGCTTCGGCCGTGCGGTCTGGTCTGGGCTCGCGCGACAGACCAGGGGACCACCCCAACCTGCAATGCCCAGAGTTCCGGGTCGATAGGTCAAGCCTAAGGGGTAGAAAAACTGCGTACCAAGTGGCCCAAAAGTGAAGAAATTGGGCTTGTTTTGGTCTTTTCAAACGCGAACCGCATACCTTTCTGCTGTGCTGCCTGACCTGGGCTCGCGCGAGTGACCGGGGGACCATCTGAACCTGCAACGCTCCGAGTTTCGGGTCGATGGGTCAAGGCAAAGGGGTAGAAAACTGCCTACCAAGTTGCCAACAGTCAAGGCCTTTGGGTTTGTTAGGGTTTTTCAGCAGTGAACCGCATGCCCTTGGGCTGAGCGATCTGACCTGGGCTCGCGCGAGTGACCAGGGGACCACCCGAACCTGCAACATTCCGAGTTTCGGGTCGATCGGTCAAGCCAAAGGGGTAGAAAACTGCGTACCAAGTTGCCAACAGTCGAGGCCTTTGGGCTTGTTTTGGCCTTTTCACGCGCGAACCGCATACCCTTCTGCTGTGCGGTCTGACCTGGACTCGCGCGTGTGACCACGGGACCACCTGAACCTGCAACGCTCCGAGTTTCGGGTCGATCAGTCAAGGTCAAGGTCGACCCGTTGGGCCAGGTATGCCAATTTGAGCGGCATAGAGCATTGGCTTCGGCCGTGCGGTCTGGTCTGGGCTCGCGCGACAGACCAGGGGACCACCCCAACCTGCAATGCCCAGAGTTCCGGGTCGATAGGTCAAGCCTAAGGGGTAGAAAAACTGCGTACCAAGTGGCCCAAAAGTGAAGAAATTGGGCTTGTTTTGGTCTTTTCAAACGCGAACCGCATACCTTTCTGCTGTGCTGCCTGACCTGGGCTCGCGCGAGTGACCGGGGGACCATCTGAACCTGCAACGCTCCGAGTTTCGGGTCGATGGGTCAAGGCAAAGGGGTAGAAAACTGCCTACCAAGTTGCCAACAGTCAAGGACTTTGGGTTTGTTAGGGTTTTTCAGCAGTGAACCGCATGCCCTTGGGCTGAGCGATCTGACCTGGGCTCGCGCGAGTGACCAGGGGACCACCCGAACCTGCAACATTCCGAGTTTCGGGTCGATCGGTCAAGCCAAAGGGGTAGAAAACTGCGTACCAAGTTGCCAACAGTCGAGGCCTTTGGGCTTGTTTTGGCCTTTTCACGCGCGAACCGCATACCCTTCTGCTGTGCGGTCTGACCTGGGCTCGCGCGTGTGACCACGGGACCACCTGAACCTGCAACGCTCCGAGTTTCGGGTCGATCAGTCAAGGTCAAGGTCGACCCGTTGGGCCAGGTATGCCAATTTGAGCGGCATAGAGCATTGGCTTCGGCCGTGCGGTCTGGTCTGGGCTCGCGCGACAGACCAGGGGACCACCCCAACCTGCAATGCCCAGAGTTCCGGGTCGATAGGTCAAGCCTAAGGGGTAGAAAAACTGCGTACCAAGTGGCCCAAAAGTGAAGAAATTGGGCTTGTTTTGGTCTTTTCAAACGCGAACCGCATACCTTTCTGCTGTGCTGCCTGACCTGGGCTCGCGCGAGTGACCGGGGGACCATCTGAACCTGCAACGCTCCGAGTTTCGGGTCGATGGGTCAAGGCAAAGGGGTAGAAAACTGCCTACCAAGTTGCCAACAGTCAAGGCCTTTGGGTTTGTTAGGGTTTTTCAGCAGTGAACCGCATGCCCTTGGGCTGAGCGATCTGACCTGGGCTTGCGCGAGTGACCAGGGGACCACCCGAACCTGCAACATTCCGAGTTTCGGGTCGATCGGTCAAGCCAAAGGGGTAGAAAACTGCGTACCAAGTTGCCAACAGTCGAGGCCTTTGGGCTTGTTTTGGCCTTTTCACGCGCGAACCGCATACCCTTCTGCTGTGCGGTCTGACCTGGGCTCGCGCGTGTGACCACGGGACCACCTGAACCTGCAACGCTCCGATTTTCGGGTCGATCAGTCAAGGTCAAGGTCGACCCGTTGGGCCAGGTATGCCAATTTGAGCGGCATAGAGCATTGGCTTCGGCCGTGCGGTCTGGTCTGGGCTCGCGCGACAGACCAGGGGACCACCCCAACCTGCAATGCCCAGAGTTCCAGGTCGATAGGTCAAGCCTAAGGGGTAGAAAAACTGCGTACCAAGTGGCCCAAAAGTGAAGAAATTGGGCTTGTTTTGGTCTTTTCAAACGCGAACCGCATACCTTTCTGCTGTGCTGCCTGACCTGGGCTCGCGCGAGTGACCGGGGGACCATCTGAACCTGCAACGCTCCGAGTTTCGGGTCGATGGGTCAAGGCAAAGGGGTAGAAAACTGCCTACCAAGTTGCCAACAGTCAAGGCCTTTGGGTTTGTTAGGGTTTTTCAGCAGTGAACCGCATGCCCTTGGGCTGAGCGATCTGACCTGGGCTCGCGCGAGTGACCAGGGGACCACCCGAACCTGCAACATTCCGAGTTTCGGGTCGATCGGTCAAGCCAAAGGGGTAGAAAACTGCGTACCAAGTTGCCAACAGTCGAGGCCTTTGGGCTTGTTTTGGCCTTTTCACGCGCGAACCGCATACCCTTCTGCTGTGCGGTCTGACCTGGGCTCGCGCGTGTGACCACGGGACCACCTGAACCTGCAACGCTCCGAGTTTCGGGTCGATCAGTCAAGGTCAAGGTCGACCCGTTGGGCCAGGTATGCCAATTTGAGCGGCATAGAGCATTGGCTTCGGCCGTGCGGTCTGGTCTGGGCTCGCGCGACAGACCAGGGGACCACCCCAACCTGCAATGCCCAGAGTTCCGGGTCGATAGGTCAAGCCTAAGGGGTAGAAAAACTGCGTACCAAGTGGCCCAAAAGTGAAGAAATTGGGCTTGTTTTGGTCTTTTCAAACGCGAACCGCATACCTTTCTGCTGTGCTGCCTGACCTGGGCTCGCGCGAGTGACCGGGGGACCATCTGAACCTGCAACGCTCCGAGTTTCGGGTCGATGGGTCAAGGCAAAGGGGTAGAAAACTGCCTACCAAGTTGCCAACAGTCAAGGCCTTTGGGTTTGTTAGGGTTTTTCAGCAGTGAACCGCATGCCCTTGGGCTGAGCGATCTGACCTGGGCTCGCGCGAGTGACCAGGGGACCACCCGAACCTGCAACATTCCGAGTTTCGGGTCGATCGGTCAAGCCAAAGGGGTAGAAAACTGCGTACCAAGTTGCCAACAGTCGAGGCCTTTGGGCTTGTTTTGGCCTTTTCACGCGCGAACCGCATACCCTTCTGCTGTGCGGTCTGACCTGGGCTCGCGCGTGTGACCACGGGACCACCTGAACCTGCAACGCTCCGAGTTTCGGGTCGATCAGTCAAGGTCAAGGTCGACCCGTTGGGCCAGGTATGCCAATTTGAGCGGCATAGAGCATTGGCTTTGGCCGTGCGGTCTGGTCTGGGCTCGCGCGACAGACCAGGGGACCACCCCAACCTGCAATGCCCAGAGTTCCGGGTCGATAGGTCAAGCCTAAGGGGTAGAAAAACTGCGTACCAAGTGGCCCAAAAGTGAAGAAATTGGGCTTGTTTTGGTCTTTTCAAACGCGAACCGCATACCTTTCTGCTGTGCTGCCTGACCTGGGCTCGCGCGAGTGACCGGGGGACCATCTGAACCTGCAACGCTCCGAGTTTCGGGTCGATGGGTCAAGGCAAAGGGGTAGAAAACTGCCTACCAAGTTGCCAACAGTCAAGGCCTTTGGGTTTGTTAGGGTTTTTCAGCAGTGAACCGCATGCCCTTGGGCTGAGCGATCTGACCTGGGCTCGCGCAAGTGACCAGGGGACCACCCGAACCTGCAACATTCCGAGTTTCGGGTCGATCGGTCAAGCCAAAGGGGTAGAAAACTGCGTACCAAGTGGCCCAAAAGTGAAGAAATTGGGCTTGTTTTGGTCTTTTCAAACGCGAACCGCATACCTTTCTGCTGTGCTGCCTGACCTGGGCTCGCGCGAGTGACCGGGGGACCATCTGAACCTGCAACATTCCGAGTTTCGGGTCCATCGGTCAAGCCAAAGGGGTAGAAAACTGCGTACCAAGTTGCCAACAGTCGAGGCCTTTGGGCTTGTTTTGGCCTTTTCACGCGCGAACCGCATACCCTTCTGCTGTGCGGTCTGACCTGGACTCGCGCGTGTGACCACGGGACCACCTGAACCTGCAACGCTCCGAGTTTCGGGTCGATCAGTCAAGGTCAAGGTCGACCCGTTGGGCCAGGTATGCCAATTTGAGCGGCATAGAGCATTGGCTTCGGCCGTGCGGTCTGGTCTGGGCTCGCGCGACAGACCAGGGGACCACCCCAACCTGCAATGCCCAGAGTTCCGGGTCGATAGGTCAAGCCTAAGGGGTAGAAAAACTGCGTACCAAGTGGCCCAAAAGTGAAGAAATTGGGCTTGTTTTGGTCTTTTCAAACGCGAACCGCATACCTTTCTGCTGTGCTGCCTGACCTGGGCTCGCGCGAGTGACCGGGGGACCATCTGAACCTGCAACGCTCCGAGTTTCGGGTCGATGGGTCAAGGCAAAGGGGTAGAAAACTGCCTACCAAGTTGCCAACAGTCAAGGCCTTTGGGTTTGTTAGGGTTTTTCAGCAGTGAACCGCATGCCCTTGGGCTGAGCGATCTGACCTGGGCTCGCGCGAGTGACCAGGGGACCACCCGAACCTGCAACATTCCGAGTTTAGGGTCGATCGGTCAAGCCAAAGGGGTAGAAAACTGCGTACCAAGTTGCCAACAGTCGAGGCCTATGGGCTTGTTTTGGCCTTTTCACGCGCGAACCGCATACCCTTCTGCTGTGCGGTCTGACCTGGGCTCGCGCGTGTGACCACGGGACCACCTGAACCTGCAACGCTCCGAGTTTCGGGTCGATCAGTCAAGGTCAAGGTCGACCCGTTGGGCCAGGTATGCCAATTTGAGCGGCATAGAGCATTGGCTTCGGCCGTGCGGTCTGGTCTGGGCTCGCGCGACAGACCAGGGGACCACCCCAACCTGCAATGCCCAGAGTTCCGGGTCGATAGGTCAAGCCTAAGGGGTAGAAAAACTGCGTACCAAGTGGCCCAAAAGTGAAGAAATAGGGCTTGTTTTGGTCTTTTCAAACGCGAACCGCATACCTTTCTGCTGTGCTGCCTGACCTGGGCTCGCGCGAGTGACCGGGGGACCATCTGAACCTGCAACGCTCCGAGTTTCGGGTCGATGGGTCAAGGCAAAGGGGTAGAAAACTGCCTACCAAGTTGCCAACAGTCAAGGCCTTTGGGTTTGTTAGGGTTTTTCAGCAGTGAACCGCATGCCCTTGGGCTGAGCGATCTGACCTGGGCTCGCGCGAGTGACCAGGGGACCACCTGAACCTGCAACATTCCGAGTTTAGGGTCGATCGGTCAAGCCAAAGGGGTAGAAAACTGCGTACCAAGTTGCCAACAGTCGAGGCCTTTGGGCTTGTTTTGGCCTTTTCACGCGCGAACCGCATACCCTTCTGCTGTGCCGTCTGACCTGGACTCGCGCGTGTGACCACGGGACCACCTGAACCTGCAACGCTCCGAGTTTCGGGTCGATCAGTCAAGGTCAAGGTCGACCCGTTGGGCCAGGTATGCCAATTTGAGCGGCATAGAGCATTGGCTTCGGCCGTGCGGTCTGGTCTGGGCTCGCGCGACAGACCAGGGGACCACCCCAACCTGCAATGCCCAGAGTTCCGGGTCGATAGGTCAAGCCTAAGGGGTAGAAAAACTGCGTACCAAGTGGCCCAAAAGTGAAGAAATTGGGCTTGTTTTGGTCTTTTCAAACGCGAACCGCATACCTTTCTGCTGTGCTGCCTGACCTGGGCTCGCGCGAGTGACCGGGGGACCATCTGAACCTGCAACGCTCCGAGTTTCGGGTCGATGGGTCAAGGCAAAGGGGTAGAAAACTGCCTACCAAGTTGCCAACAGTCAAGGCCTTTGGGTTTGTTAGGGTTTTTCAGCAGTGAACCGCATGCCCTTGGGCTGAGCGATCTGACCTGGGCTCGCGCGAGTGACCAGGGGACCACCCGAACCTGCAACATTCCGAGTTTCGGGTCGATCGGTCAAGCCAAAGGGGTAGAAAACTGCGTACCAAGTTGCCAACAGTCGAGGCCTTTGGGCTTGTTTTGGCCTTTTCACGCGCGAACCGCATACCCTTCTGCTGTGCGGTCTGACCTGGGCTCGCGCGTGTGACCATGGGACCACCTGAACCTGCAACGCTCCGAGTTTCGGGTCGATCAGTCAAGGTCAAGGTCGACCCGTTGGGCCAGGTATGCCAATTTGAGCGGCATAGAGCATTGGCTTCGGCCGTGCGGTCTGGTCTGGGCTCGCGCGACAGACCAGGGGACCACCCCAACCTGCAATGCCCAGAGTTCCGGGTCGATAGGTCAAGCCTAAGGGGTAGAAAAACTGCGTACCAAGTGGCCCAAAAGTGAAGAAATTGGGCTTGTTTTGGTCTTTTCAAACGCGAACCGCATACCTTTCTGCTGTGCTGCCTGACCTGGGCTCGCGCGAGTGACCGGGGGACCATCTGAACCTGCAACGCTCCGAGTTTCGGGTCGATGGGTCAAGGCAAAGGGGTAAAAAACTGCCTACCAAGTTGCCAACAGTCAAGGCTTTTGGGTTTGTTAGGGTTTTTCAGCAGTGAACCGCATGCCCTTGGGCTGAGCGATCTGACCTGGGCTCGCGCGAGTGACCAGGGGACCACCCGAACCTGCAACATTCCGAGTTTCGGGTCGATCGGTCAAGCCAAAGGGGTAGAAAACTGCGTACCAAGTTGCCAACAGTCGAGGCCTTTGGGCTTGTTTTGGCCTTTTCACGCGCGAACCGCATACCCTTCTGCTGTGCGGTCTGACCTGGGCTCGCGCGTGTGACCACGGGACCACCTGAACCTGCAACGCTCCGAGTTTCGGGTCGATCAGTCAAGGTCAAGGTCGACCCGTTGGGCCAGGTATGCCAATTTGAGCGGCATAGAGCATTGGCTTCGGCCGTGCGGTCTGGTCTGGGCTCGCGCGACAGACCAGGGGACCACCCCAACCTGCAATGCCCAGAGTTCCGGGTCGATAGGTCAAGCCTAAGGGGTAGAAAAACTGCGTACCAAGTGGCCCAAAAGTGAAGAAATTGGGCTTGTTTTGGTCTTTTCAAACGCGAACCGCATACCTTTCTGCTGTGCTGCCTGACCTGGGCTCGCGCGAGTGACCGGGGGACCATCTGAACCTGCAACGCTCCGAGTTTCGGGTCGATGGGTCAAGGCAAAGGGGTAGAAAACTGCCTACCAAGTTGCCAACAGTCAAGGCCTTTGGGTTTGTTAGGGTTTTTCAGCAGTGAACCGCATGCCCTTGGGCTGAGCGATCTGACCTGGGCTCGCGCGAGTGACCAGGGGACCACCCGAACCTGCAACATTCCGATTTTCGGGTCGATCGGTCAAGCCAAAGGGGTAGAAAACTGCGTACCAAGTTGCCAACAGTCGAGGCCTTTGGGCTTGTTTTGGCCTTTTCACGCGCGAACCGCATACCCTTCTGCTGTGCGGTCTGACCTGGGCTCGCGCGTGTGACCACGGGACCACCTGAACCTGCAACGCTCCGAGTTTCGGGTCGATCAGTCAAGGTCAAGGTCGACCCGTTGGGCCAGGTATGCCAATTTGAGCGGCATAGAGCATTGGCTTCGGCCGTGCGGTCTGGTCTGGGCTCGCGCGACAGACCAGGGGACCACCCCAACCTGCAATGCCCAGAGTTCCGGGTCGATAGGTCAAGCCTAAGGGGTAGAAAAACTGCGTACCAAGTGGCCCAAAAGTGAAGAAATTGGGCTTGTTTTGGTCTTTTCAAACGCGAACCGCATACCTTTCTGCTGTGCTGCCTGACCTGGGCTCGCGCGAGTGACCGGGGGACCATCTGAACCTGCAACGCTCCGAGTTTCGGGTAGATGGGTCAAGGCAAAGGGGTAGAAAACTGCCTACCAAGTTGCCAACAGTCAAGGCCTTTGGGTTTGTTAGGGTTTTTCAGCAGTGAACCGCATGCCCTTGGGCTGAGCGATCTGACCTGGGCTCGCGCGAGTGACCAGGGGACCACCCGAACCTGCAACATTCCGAGTTTCGGGTCGATCGGTCAAGCCAAAGGGGTAGAAAACTGCGTACCAAGTTGCCAACAGTCGAGGCCTTTGGGCTTGTTTTGGCCTTTTCACGCGCGAACCGCATACCCTTCTGCTGTGCGGTCTGACCTGGGCTCGCGCGTGTGACCACGGGACCACCTGAACCTGCAACGCTCCGAGTTTCGGGTCGATCAGTCAAGGTCAAGGTCGACCCGTTGGGCCAGGTATGCCAATTTGAGCGGCATAGAGCATTGGCTTCGGCCGTGCGGTCTGGTCTGGGCTCGCGAGACAGACCAGGGGACCACCCCAACCTGCAATGCCCAGAGTTCCGGGTCGATAGGTCAAGCCTAAGGGGTAGAAAAACTGCGTACCAAGTGGCCCAAAAGTGAAGAAATTGGGCTTGTTTTGGTCTTTTCAAACGCGAACCGCATACCTTTCTGCTGTGCTGTCTGACCTGGGCTCGCGCGAGTGACCGGGGGACCATCTGAACCTGCAACGCTCCGAGTTTCGGGTCGATGGGTCAAGGCAAAGGGGTAGAAAACTGCCTACCAAGTTGCCAACAGTCAAGGCCTTTGGGTTAATAGGGTTTTTCAGCAGTGAACCGCATGCCCTTGGGCTGAGCGATCTGACCTGGACTCGCGCGAGTGACCAGGGGACCACCCGAACCTGCAACATTCCGATTTTCGGGTCGATCGGTCAAGCCAAAGGGGTAGAAAACTGCGTACCAAGTTGCCAACAGTCGAGGCCTTTGGGCTTGTTTTGGCCTTTTCACGCGCGAACCGCATACCCTTCTGCTGTGCGGTCTGACCTGGGCTCGCGCGTGTGACCACGGGACCACCTGAACCTGCAACGCTCCGAGTTTCGGGTCGATCAGTCAAGGTCAAGGTCGACCCGTTGGGCCAGGTATGCCAATTTGAGCGGCATAGAGCATTGGCTTCGGCCGTGCGGTCTGGTCTGGGCTTGCGCGACAGACCAGGGGACCACCCCAACCTGCAATGCCCAGAGTTCCGGGTCGATAGGTCAAGCCTAAGGGGTAGAAAAACTGCGTACCAAGTGGCCCAAAAGTGAAGAAATTGGGCTTGTTTTGGTCTTTTCAAACGCGAACCGCATACCTTTCTGCTGTGCTGCCTGACCTGGGCTCGCGCGAGTGACCGGGGGACCATCTGAACCTGCAACGCTCCGAGTTTCGGGTCGATGGGTCAAGGCAAAGGGGTAGAAAACTGCCTACCAAGTTGCCAACAGTCAAGGCCTTTGGGTTTGTTAGGGTTTTTCAGCAGTGAACCGCATGCCCTTGGGCTGAGCGATCTGACCTGGGCTCGCCCGAGTGACCAGGGGACCACCCGAACCTGCAACATTCCGAGTTTCGGGTCGATCGGTCAAGCCAAAGGGGTAGAAAACTGCGTACCAAGTTGCCAACAGTCGAGGCCTTTGGGCTTGTTTTGGCCTTTTCACGCGCGAACCGCATCCCCTTCTGCTGTGCGGTCTGACCTGGGCTCGCGCGTGTGACCACGGGACCACCTGAACCTGCAACGCTCCGAGTTTCGGGTCGATCAGTCAAGGTCAAGGTCGACCCGTTGGGCCAGGTATGCCAATTTGAGCGGCATAGAGCATTGGCTTCGGCCGTGCGGTCTGGTCTGGGCTCGCGCGACAGACCAGGGGACCACCCCAACCTGCAATGCCCAGAGTTCCGGGTCGATAGGTCAAGCCTAAGGGGTAGAAAAACTGCGTACCAAGTGGCCCAAAAGTGAAGAAATTGGGCTTGTTTTGGTCTTTTCAAACGCGAACCGCATACCTTTCTGCTGTGCTGCCTGACCTGGGCTCGCGCGAGTGACCGGGGGACCATCTGAACCTGCAACGCTCCGAGTTTCGGGTCGATGGGTCAAGGCAAAGGGGTAGAAAACTGCCTACCAAGTTGCCAACAGTCAAGGCCTTTGGGTTTGTTAGGGTTTTTCAGCAGTGAACCGCATGCCCTTGGGCTGAGCGATCTGACCTGGGCTTGCGCGAGTGACCAGGGGACCACCCGAACCTGCAACATTCCGAGTTTCGGGTCGATCGGTCAAGCCAAAGGGGTAGAAAACTGCGTACCAAGTTGCCAACAGTCGAGGCCTTTGGGCTTGTTTTGGCCTTTTCACGCGCGAACCGCATACCCTTCTGCTGTGCGGTCTGACCTGGGCTCGCGCGTGTGACCACGGGACCACCTAAACCTGCAACGCTCCGAGTTTCGGGTCGATCAGTCAAGGTCAAGGTCGACCCGTTGGGCCAGGTATGCCAATTTGAGCAGCATAGAGCATTGGCTTCGGCCGTGCAGTCTGGTCTGGGCTCACGCGACAGACCAGGGGACCACCCCAACCTGCAATGCCCAGAGTTCCGGGTCGATAGGTCAAGCCTAAGGGGTAGAAAAACTGCGTACCAAGTGGCCCAAAAGTGAAGAAATTGGGCTTGTTTTGGTCTTTTCAAACGCGAACCGCATACCTTTCTGCTGTGCTGCCTGACCTGGGCTCGCGCGAGTGACCGGGGGACCATCTGAACCTGCAACGCTCCGAGTTTCGGGTCGATGGGTCAAGGCAAAGGGGTAGAAAACTGCCTACCAAGTTGCCAACAGTCAAGGCCTTTGGGTTTGTTAGGGTTTTTCAGCAGTGAACCGCATGCCCTTGGGCTGAGCGATCTGACCTGGGCTCGCGCGAGTGACCAGGGGACCACCCGAACCTGCAACATTCCGAGTTTCGGGTCGATCGGTCAAGCCAAAGGGGTAGAAAACTGCGTACCAAGTTGCCAACAGTCGAGGCCTTTGGGCTTGTTTTGGCCTTTTCACGCGCGAACCGCATACCCTTCTGCTGTGCGGTCTGACCTGGGCTCGCGCGTGTGACCACGGGACCACCTGAACCTGCAACGCTCCGAGTTTCGGGTCGATCAGTCAAGGTCAAGGTCGACCCGTTGGGCCAGGTATGCCAATTTGAGCGGCATAGAGCATTGGCTTCGGCCGTGCGGTCTGGTCTGGGCTCGCGCGACAGACCAGGGGACCACCCCAACCTGCAATGCCCAGAGTTCCGGGTCGATAGGTCAAGCCTAAGGGGTAGAAAAACTGCGTACCAAGTGGCCCAAAAGTGAAGAAATTGGGCTTGTTTTGGTCTTTTCAAACGCGAACCGCATACCTTTCTGCTGTGCTGCCTGACCTGGGCTCGCGCGAGTGACCGGGGGACCATCTGAACCTGCAACGCTCCGAGTTTCGGGTCGATGGGTCAAGGCAAAGGGGTAGAAAACTGCCTACCAAGTTGCCAACAGTCAAGGCCTTTGGGTTTGTTAGGGTTTTTCAGCAGTGAACCGCATGCCCTTGGGCTGAGCGATCTGACCTGGGCTCGCGCGAGTGACCAGGGGACCACCCGAACCTGCAACATTCCGAGTTTCGGGTCGATCGGTCAAGCCAAAGGGGTAGAAAACTGCGTACCAAGTTGCCAACAGTCGAGGCCTTTGGGCTTGTTTTGGCCTTTTCACGCGCGAACCGCATACCCTTCTGCTGTGCGGTCTGACCTGGGCTCGCGCGTGTGACCACGGGACCACCTGAACCTGCAACGCTCCGAGTTTCGGGTCGATCAGTCAAGGTCAAGGTCGACCCGTTGGGCCAGGTATGCCAATTTGAGCGGCATAGAGCATTGGCTTCGGCCGTGCGATCTGGTCTGGGCTCGCGCGACAGACCAGGGGACCACCCCAACCTGCAATGCCCAGAGTTCCGGGTCGATAGGTCAAGCCTAAGGGGTAGAAAAACTGCGTACCAAGTGGCCCAAAAGTGAAGAAATTGGGCTTGTTTTGGTCTTTTCAAACGCGAACCGCATACCTTTCTGCTGTGCTGCCTGACCTGGGCTCGCGCGAGTGACCGGGGGACCATCTGAACCTGCAACGCTCCGAGTTTCGGGTCGATGGGTCAAGGCAAAGGGGTAGAAAACTGCCTACCAAGTTGCCAACAGTCAAGGCCTTTGGGTTTGTTAGGGTTTTTCAGCAGTGAACCGCATGCCCTTGGGCTGAGCGATCTGACCTGGGCTCGCCCGAGTGACCAGGGGACCACCCGAACCTGCAACATTCCGAGTTTCGGGTCGATCGGTCAAGCCAAAGGGGTAGAAAACTGCGTACCAAGTTGCCAACAGTCGAGGCCTTTGGGCTTGTTTTGGCCTTTTCACGCGCGAACCGCATACCCTTCTGCTGTGCGGTCTGACCTGGGCTCGCGCGTGTGACCACGGGACCACCTGAACCTGCAACGCTCCGAGTTTCGGGTCGATCAGTCAAGGTCAAGGTCGACCCGTTGGGCCAGGTATGCCAATTTGAGCGGCATAGAGCATTGGCTTCGGTCGTGCGGTCTGGTCTGGGCTCGCGCGACAGACCAGGGGACCACCCCAACCTGCAATGCCCAGAGTTCCGGGTCGATAGGTCAAGCCTAAGGGGTAGAAAAACTGCGTACCAAGTGGCCCAAAAGTGAAGAAATTGGGCTTGTTTTGGTCTTTTCAAACGCGAACCGCATACCTTTCTGCTGTGCTGCCTGACCTGGGCTCGCGCGAGTGACCGGGGGACCATCTGAACCTGCAACGCTCCGAGTTTCGGGTCGATGGGTCAAGGCAAAGGGGTAGAAAACTGCCTACCAAGTTGCCAACAGTCAAGGCCTTTGGGTTTGTTAGGGTTTTTCAGCAGTGAACCGCATGCCCTTGGGCTGAGCGATCTGACCTGGGCTCGCGCGAGTGACCAGGGGACCACCCGAACCTGCAACATTCCGAGTTTCGGGTCGATCGGTCAAGCCAAAGGGGTAGAAAACTGCGTACCAAGTTGCCAACAGTCGAGGCCTTTGGGCTTGTTTTGGCCTTTTCACGCGCGAACCGCATACCCTTCTGCTGTGCGGTCTGACCTGGGCTCGCGCGTGTGACCACGGGACCACCTGAACCTGCAACGCTCCCAGTTTCGGGTCGATCAGTCAAGGTCAAGGTCGACCCGTTGGGCCAGGTATGCCAATTTGAGCGGCATAGAGCATTGGCTTCGGCCGTGCGGTCTGGTCTGGGCTCGCGCGACAGACCAGGGGACCACCCCAACCTGCAATGCCCAGAGTTCCGGGTCGATAGGTCAAGCCTAAGGGGTAGAAAAACTGCGTACCAAGTGGCCCAAAAGTGAAGAAATTGGGCTTGTTTTGGTCTTTTCAAACGCGAACCGCATACCTTTCTGCTGTGCTGCCTGACCTGGGCTCGCGCGAGTGACCGGGGGACCATCTGAACCTGCAACGCTCCGAGTTTCGGGTCGATGGGTCAAGGCAAAGGGGTAGAAAACTGCCTACCAAGTTGCCAACAGTCAAGGCCTTTGGGTTTGTTAGGGTTTTTCAGCAGTGAACCGCATGCCCTTGGGCTGAGCGATCTGACCTGGGCTCACCCGAGTGACCAGGGGACCACCCGAACCTGCAACATTCCGAGTTTCGGGTCGATCGGTCAAGCCAAAGGGGTAGAAAACTGCGTACCAAGTTGCCAACAGTCGAGGCCTTTGGGCTTGTTTTGGCCTTTTCACGCGCGAACCGCATACCCTTCTGCTGTGCGGTCTGACCTGGGCTCGCGCGTGTGACCACGGGACCACCTGAACCTGCAACGCTCCGAGTTTCGGGTCGATCAGTCAAGGTCAAGGTCGACCCGTTGGGCCAGGTATGCCAATTTGAGCGGCATAGAGCATTGGCTTCGGCCGTGCGGTCTGGTCTGGGCTCGCGCGACAGACCAGGGGACCACCCCAACCTGCAATGCCCAGAGTTCCGGGTCGATAGGTCAAGCCTAAGGGGTAGAAAAACTGCGTACCAAGTGGCCCAAAAGTGAAGAAATTGGGCTTGTTTTGGTCTTTTCAAACGCGAACCGCATACCTTTCTGCTGTGCTGCCTGACCTGGGCTCGCGCGAGTGACCGGGGGACCATCTGAACCTGCAACGCTCCGAGTTTCGGGTCGATGGGTCAAGGCAAAGGGGTAGAAAACTGCCTACCAAGTTGCCAACAGTCAAGGCCTTTGGGTTTGTTAGGGTTTTTCAGCAGTGAACCGCATGCCCTTGGGCTGAGCGATCTGACCTGGGCTCGCGCGAGTGACCAGGGGACCACCCGAACCTGCAACATTCCGAGTTTCGGGTCGATCGGTCAAGCCAAAGGGGTAGAAAACTGCGTACCAAGTTGCCAACAGTCGAGGCCTTTGGGCTTGTTTTGGCCTTTTCACGCGCGAACCGCATACCCTTCTGCTGTGCGGTCTGACCTGGGCTCGCGCGTGTGACCACGGGACCACCTGAACCTGCAACGCTCCCAGTTTCGGGTCGATCAGTCAAGGTCAAGGTCGACCCGTTGGGCCAGGTATGCCAATTTGAGCGGCATAGAGCATTGGCTTCGGCCGTGCGGTCTGGTCTGGGCTCGCGCGACAGACCAGGGGACCACCCCAACCTGCAATGCCCAGAGTTCCGGGTCGATAGGTCAAGCCTAAGGGGTAGAAAAACTGCGTACCAAGTGGCCCAAAAGTGAAGAAATTGGGCTTGTTTTGGTCTTTTCAAACGCGAACCGCATACCTTTCTGCTGTGCTGCCTGACCTGGGCTCGCGCGAGTGACCGGGGGACCATCTGAACCTGCAACGCTCCGAGTTTCGGGTCGATGGGTCAAGGCAAAGGGGTAGAAAACTGCCTACCAAGTTGCCAACAGTCAAGGCCTTTGGGTTTGTTAGGGTTTTTCAGCAGTGAACCGCATGCCCTTGGGCTGAGCGATCTGACCTGGGCTCACCCGAGTGACCAGGGGACCACCCGAACCTGCAACATTCCGAGTTTCGGGTCGATCGGTCAAGCCAAAGGGGTAGAAAACTGCGTACCAAGTTGCCAACAGTCGAGGCCTTTGGGCTTGTTTTGGCCTTTTCACGCGCGAACCGCATACCCTTCTGCTGTGCGGTCTGACCTGGGCTCGCGCGTGTGACCACGGGACCACCTGAACCTGCAACGCTCCGAGTTTCGGGTCGATCAGTCAAGGTCAAGGTCGACCCGTTGGGCCAGGTATGCCAATTTGAGCGGCATAGAGCATTGGCTTCGGCCGTGCGGTCTGGTCTGGGCTCGCGCGACAGACCAGGGGACCACCCCAACCTGCAATGCCCAGAGTTCCGGGTCGATAGGTCAAGCCTAAGGGGTAGAAAAACTGCGTACCAAGTGGCCCAAAAGTGAAGAAATTGGGCTTGTTTTGGTCTTTTCAAACGCGAACCGCATACCTTTCTGCTGTGCTGCCTGACCTGGGCTCGCGCGAGTGACCGGGGGACCATCTGAACCTGCAACGCTCCGAGTTTCGGGTCGATGGGTCAAGGCAAAGGGGTAGAAAACTGCCTACCAAGTTGCCAACAGTCAAGGCCTTTGGGTTTGTTAGGGTTTTTCAGCAGTGAACCGCATGCCCTTGGGCTGAGCGATCTGACCTGGGCTCGCGCGAGTGACCAGGGGACCACCCGAACCTGCAACATTCCGAGTTTCGGGTCGATCGGTCAAGCCAAAGGGGTAGAAAACTGCGTACCAAGTTGCCAACAGTCGAGGCCTTTGGGCTTGTTTTGGCCTTTTCACGCGCGAACCGCATACCCTTCTGCTGTGCGGTCTGACCTGGGCTCGCGCGTGTGACCACGGGACCACCTGAACCTGCAACGCTCCCAGTTTCGGGTCGATCAGTCAAGGTCAAGGTCGACCCGTTGGGCCAGGTATGCCAATTTGAGCGGCATAGAGCATTGGCTTCGGCCGTGCGGTCTGGTCTGGGCTCGCGCGACAGACCAGGGGACCACCCCAACCTGCAATGCCCAGAGTTCCGGGTCGATAGGTCAAGCCTAAGGGGTAGAAAAACTGCGTACCAAGTGGCCCAAAAGTGAAGAAATTGGGCTTGTTTTGGTCTTTTCAAACGCGAACCGCATACCTTTCTGCTGTGCTGCCTGACCTGGGCTCGTGCGAGTGACCGGGGGACCATCTGAACCTGCAACGCTCCGAGTTTCGGGTCGATGGGTCAAGGCAAAGGGGTAGAAAACTGCCTACCAAGTTGCCAACAGTCAAGGCCTTTGGGTTTGTTAGGGTTTTTCAGCAGTGAACCGCATGCCCTTGGGCTGAGCGATCTGACCTGGGCTCGCGCGAGTGATCAGGGGACCACCCGAACCTGCAACATTCCGAGTTTAGGGTCGATCGGTCAAGCCAAAGGGGTAGAAAACTGCGTACCAAGTTGCCAACAGTCGAGGCCTTTGGGCTTGTTTTGGCCTTTTCACGCGCGAACCGCATACCCTTCTGCTGTGCGGTCTGACCTGGGCTCGCGCGTGTGACCACGGGACCACCTGAACCTGCAACGCTCCGAGTTTCGGGTCGATCAGTCAAGGTCAAGGTCGACCCGTTGGGCCAGGTATGCCAATTTGAGCGGCATAGAGCATTGGCTTCGGCCGTGCGGTCTGGTCTGGGCTCGCGCGACAGACCAGGGGACCACCCCAACCTGCAATGCCCAGAGTTCCGGGTCGATAGGTCAAGCCTAAGGGGTAGAAAAACTGCGTACCAAGTGGCCCAAAAGTGAAGAAATTGGGCTTGTTTTGGTCTTTTCAAACGCGAACCGCATACCTTTCTGCTGTGCTGCCTGACCTGGGCTCGCGCGAGTGACCGGGGGACCATCTGAACCTGCAACGCTCCGAGTTTCGGGTCGATGGGTCAAGGCAAAGGGGTAGAAAACTGCCTACCAAGTTGCCAACAGTCAAGGCCTTTGGGTTAATAGGGTTTTTCAGCAGTGAACCGCATGCCCTTGGGCTGAGCGATCTGACCTGGGCTTGCGCAAGTGACCAGGGGACCACCCGAACCTGCAACATTCCGAGTTTCGGGTCGATCGGTCAAGCCAAAGGGGTAGAAAACTGCGTACCAAGTTGCCAACAGTCGAGGCCTTTGGGCTTGTTTTGGCCTTTTCACGCGCGAACCGCATACCCTTCTGCTGTGCGGTCTGACCTGGGCTTGCGCGTGTGACCACGGGACCACCTGAACCTGCAACGCTCCGAGTTTCGGGTCGATCAGTCAAGGTCAAGGTCGACCCGTTGGGCCAGGTATGCCAATTTGAGCGGCATAGAGCATTGGCTTCGGCCGTGCGGTCTGGTCTGGGCTCGCGCGACAGACCAGGGGACCACCCCAACCTGCAATGCCCAGAGTTCCGGGTCGATAGGTCAAGCCTAAGGGGTAGAAAAACTGCGTACCAAGTGGCCCAAAAGTGAAGAAATTGGGCTTGTTTTGGTCTTTTCAAACGCGAACCGCATACCTTTCTGCTGTGCTGCCTGACCTGGGCTCGCGCGAGTGACCGGGGGACCATCTGAACCTGCAACGCTCCGAGTTTCGGGTCGATGGGTCAAGGCAAAGGGGTAGAAAACTGCCTACCAAGTTGCCAACAGTCAAGGCCTTTGGGTTTGTTAGGGTTTTTCAGCAGTGAACCGCATGCCCTTGGGCTGAGCGATCTGACCTGGGCTCGCGCGAGTGACCAGGGGACCACCCGAACCTGCAACATTCCGAGTTTCGGGTCGATCGGTCAAGCCAAAGGGGTAGAAAACTGCGTACCAAGTTGCCAACAGTCGAGGCCTTTGGGCTTGTTTTGGCCTTTTCACGTGCGAACCGCATACCCTTCTGCTGTGCGGTCTGACCTGGGCTCGCGCGTGTGACCACGGGACCAGCTGAACCTGCAACGCTCCGAGTTTCGGGTCGATCAGTCAAGGTCAAGGTCGACCCGTTGGGCCAGGTATGCCAATTTGAGCGGCATAGAGCATTGGCTTCGGCCGTGCGGTCTGGTCTGGGCTCGCGCGACAGACCAGGGGACCACCCCAACCTGCAATGCCCAGAGTTCCGGGTCGATAGGTCAAGCCTAAGGGGTAGAAAAACTGCGTACCAAGTGGCCCAAAAGTGAAGAAATTGGGCTTGTTTTGGTCTTTTCAAACGCGAACCGCATACCTTTCTGCTGTGCTGCCTGACCTGGGCTCGCGCGAGTGACCGGGGGACCATCTGAACCTGCAACGCTCCGAGTTTCGGGTCGATGGGTCAAGGCAAAGGGGTAGAAAACTGCCTACCAAGTTGCCAACAGTCAAGGCCTTTGGGTTTGTTAGGGTTTTTCAGCAGTGAACCGCATGCCCTTGGGCTGAGCGATCTGACCTGGGCTCGCGCGAGTGACCAGGGGACCACCCGAACCTGCAACATTCCGAGTTTCGGGTCGATCGGTCAAGCCAAAGGGGTAGAAAACTGCGTACCAAGTTGCCAACAGTCGAGGCCTTTGGGCTTGTTTTGGCCTTTTCACGCGCGAACCGCATACCCTTCTGCTGTGCGGTCTGACCTGGGCTCGCGCGTGTGACCACGGGACCACCTGAACCTGCAACGCTCCGAGTTTCGGGTCGATCAGTCAAGGTCAAGGTCGACCCGTTGGGCCAGGTATGCCAATTTGAGCGGCATAGAGCATTGGCTTCGGCCGTGCGGTCTGGTCTGGGCTCGCGCGACAGACCAGGGGACCACCCCAACCTGCAATGCCCAGAGTTCCGGGTCGATAGGTCAAGCCTAAGGGGTAGAAAAACTGCGTACCAAGTGGCCCAAAAGTGAAGAAATTGGGCTTGTTTTGGTCTTTTCAAACGCGAACCGCATACCTTTCTGCTGTGCTGCCTGACCTGGGCTCGCGCGAGTGACCGGGGGACCATCTGAACCTGCAACGCTCCGAGTTTCGGGTCGATGGGTCAAGGCAAAGGGGTAGAAAACTGCCTACCAAGTTGCCAACAGTCAAGGCCTTTGGGTTTGTTAGGGTTTTTCAGCAGTGAACCGCATGCCCTTGGGCTGAGCGATCTGACCTGGGCTCGCGCGAGTGACCAGGGGACCACCCGAACCTGCAACATTCCGAGTTTCGGGTCGATCGGTCAAGCCAAAGGGGTAGAAAACTGCGTACCAAGTTGCCAACAGTCGAGGCCTTTGGGCTTGTTTTGGCCTTTTCACGCGCGAACCGCATACCCTTCTGCTGTGCGGTCTGACCTGGGCTCGCGCGTGTGACCACGGGACCACCTGAACCTGCAACGCTCCGAGTTTCGGGTCGATCAGTCAAGGTCAAGGTCGACCCGTTGGGCCAGGTATGCCAATTTGAGCGGCATAGAGCATTGGCTTCGGCCGTGCGGTCTGGTCTGGGCTCGCGCGACAGACCAGGGGACCACCCCAACCTGCAATGCCCAGAGTTCCGGGTCGATAGGTCAAGCCTAAGGGGTAGAAAAACTGCGTACCAAGTGGCCCAAAAGTGAAGAAATTGGGCTTGTTTTGGTCTTTTCAAACGCGAACCGCATACCTTTCTGCTGTGCTGCCTGACCTGGGCTCGCGCGAGTGACCGGGGGACCATCTGAACCTGCAACGCTCCGAGTTTCGGGTCGATGGGTCAAGGCAAAGGGGTAGAAAACTGCCTACCAAGTTGCCAACAGTCAAGGCCTTTGGGTTTGTTAGGGTTTTTCAGCAGTGAACCGCATGCCCTTGGGCTGAGCGATCTGACCTGGGCTCGCGCGAGTGACCAGGGGACCACCCGAACCTGCAACATTCCGAGTTTCGGGTCGATCGGTCAAGCCAAAGGGGTAGAAAACTGCGTACCAAGTTGCCAACAGTCGAGGCCTTTGGGCTTGTTTTGGCCTTTTCACGCGCGAACCGCATACCCTTCTGCTGTGCGGTCTGACCTGGGCTCGCGCGTGTGACCACGGGACCACCTGAACCTGCAACGCTCCGAGTTTCGGGTCGATCAGTCAAGGTCAAGGTCGACCCGTTGGGCCAGGTATGCCAATTTGAGCGGCATAGAGCATTGGCTTCGGCCGTGCGGTCTGGTCTGGGCTCGCGCGACAGACCAGGGGACCACCCCAACCTGCAATGCCCAGAGTTCCGGGTCGATAGGTCAAGCCTAAGGGGTAGAAAAACTGCGTACCAAGTGGCCCAAAAGTGAAGAAATTGGGCTTGTTTTGGTCTTTTCAAACGCGAACCGCATACCTTTCTGCTGTGCTGCCTGACCTGGGCTCGCGCGAGTGACCGGGGGACCATCTGAACCTGCAACGCTCCGAGTTTCGGGTCGATGGGTCAAGGCAAAGGGGTAGAAAACTGCCTACCAAGTTGCCAACAGTCAAGGCCTTTGGGTTTGTTAGGGTTTTTCAGCAGTGAACCGCATGCCCTTGGGCTGAGCGCTCTGACCTGGGCTCGCGCGAGTGACCAGGGGACCACCCGAACCTGCAACATTCCGAGTTTCGGGTCGATCGGTCAAGCCAAAGGGGTAGAAAACTGCGTACCAAGTTGCCAACAGTCGAGGCCTTTGGGCTTGTTTTGGCCTTTTCACGCGCGAACCGCATACCCTTCTGCTGTGCGGTCTGACCTGGGCTCGCGCGTGTGACCACGGGACCACCTGAACCTGCAACGCTCCGAGTTTCGGGTCGATCAGTCAAGGTCAAGGTCGACCCGTTGGGCCAGGTATGCCAATTTGAGCGGCATAGAGCATTGGCTTCGGCCGTGCGGTCTGGTCTGGGCTCGCGCGACAGACCAGGGGACCACCCCAACCTGCAATGCCCAGAGTTCCGGGTCGATAGGTCAAGCCTAAGGGGTAGAAAAACTGCGTACCAAGTGGCCCAAAAGTGAAGAAATTGGGCTTGTTTTGGTCTTTTCAAACGCGAACCGCATACCTTTCTGCTGTGCTGCCTGACCTGGGCTCGCGCGAGTGACCGGGGGACCATCTGAACCTGCAACGCTCCGAGTTTCGGGTCGATGGGTCAAGGCAAAGGGGTAGAAAACTGCCTACCAAGTTGCCAACAGTCAAGGCCTTTGGGTTTGTTAGGGTTTTTCAGCAGTGAACCGCATGCCCTTGGGCTGAGCGATCTGACCTGGACTCGCGCGAGTGACCAGGGGACCACCCGAACCTGCAACATTCCGAGTTTCGGGTCGATCGGTCAAGCCAAAGGGGTAGATAACTGCGTACCAAGTTGCCAACAGTCGAGGCCTTTGGGCTTGTTTTGGCCTTTTCACGCGCGAACCGCATACCCTTCTGCTGTGCGGTCTGACCTGGGCTCGCGCGTGTGACCACGGGACCACCTGAACCTGCAACGCTCCGAGTTTCGGGTCGATCAGTCAAGGTCAAGGTCGACCCGTTGGGCCAGGTATGCCAATTTGAGCGGCATAGAGCATTGGCTTCGGCCGTGCGGTCTGGTCTGGGCTCGCGCGACAGACCAGGGGACCACCCCAACCTGCAATGCCCAGAGTTCCGGGTCAATAGGTCAAGCCTAAGGGGTAGAAAAACTGCGTACCAAGTGGCCCAAAAGTGAAGAAATTGGGCTTGTTTTGGTCTTTTCAAACGCGAACCGCATACCTTTCTGCTGTGCTGCCTGACCTGGGCTCGCGCGAGTGACCGGGGGACCATCTGAACCTGCAACGCTCCGAGTTTCGGGTCGATGGGTCAAGGCAAAGGGGTAGAAAACTGCCTACCAAGTTGCCAACAGTCAAGGCCTTTGGGTTTGTTAGGGTTTTTCAGCAGTGAACCGCATGCCCTTGGGCTGAGCGATCTGACCTGGGCTCGCGCGAGTGACCAGGGGACCACCCGAACCTGCAACATTCCGAGTTTCGGATCGATCGGTCAAGCCAAAGGGGTAGAAAACTGCGTACCAAGTTGCCAACAGTCGAGGCCTTTGGGCTTGTTTTGGCCTTTTCACGCGCGAACCGCATACCCTTCTGCTGTGCGGTCTGACCTGGGCTCGCGCGTGTGACCACGGGACCACCTGAACCTGCAACGCTCCGAGTTTCGGGTCGATCAGTCAAGGTCAAGGTCGACCCGTTGGGCCAGGTATGCCAATTTGAGCGGCATAGAGCATTGGCTTCGGCCGTGCGGTCTGGTCTGGGCTCACGCGACAGACCAGGGGACCACCCCAACCTGCAATGCCCAGAGTTCCGGGTCGATAGGTCAAGCCTAAGGGGTAGAAAAACTGCGTACCAAGTGGCCCAAAAGTGAAGAAATTGGGCTTGTTTTGGTCTTTTCAAACGCGAACCGCATACCTTTCTGCTGTGCTGCCTGACCTGGGCTCGCGCGAGTGACCGGGGGACCATCTGAACCTGCAACGCTCCGAGTTTCGGGTCGATGGGTCAAGGCAAAGGGGTAGAAAACTGCCTACCAAGTTGCCAACAGTCAAGGCCTTTGGGTTTGTTAGGGTTTTTCAGCAGTGAACCGCATGCCCTTGGGCTGAGCGATCTGACCTGGGCTCGTGCGAGTGACCAGGGGACCACCCGAACCTGCAACATTCCGAGTTTCGGGTCGATCCTTCAAGCCAAAGGGGTAGAAAACTGCGTACCAAGTTGCCAACAGTCGAGGCCTTTGGGCTTGTTTTGGCCTTTTCACGCGCGAACCGCATACCCTTCTGCTGTGCGGTCTGACCTGGGCTCGCGCGTGTGACCACGGGACCACCTGAACCTGCAACGCTCCGAGTTTCGGGTCGATCAGTCAAGGTCAAGGTCGACCCGTTGGGCCAGGTATGCCAATTTGAGCGGCATAGAGCATTGGCTTCGGCCGTGCGGTCTGGTCTGGGCTCGCGCGACAGACCAGGGGACCACCCCAACCTGCAATGCCCAGAGTTCCAGGTCGATAGGTCAAGCCTAAGGGGTAGAAAAACTGCGTACCAAGTGGCCCAAAAGTGAAGAAATTGGGCTTGTTTTGGTCTTTTCAAACGCAAACCGCATACCTTTCTGCTGTGCTTCCTGACCTGGGCTCGCGCGAGTGACCGGGGGACCATCTGAACCTGCAACGCTCCGAGTTTCGGGTCGATGGGTCAAGGCAAAGGGGTAGAAAACTGCCTACCAAGTTGCCAACAGTCAAGGCCTTTGGGTTTGTTAGGGTTTTTCAGCAGTGAACCGCATGCCCTTGGGCTGAGCGATCTGACCTGGGCTCGCGCGAGTGACCAGGGGACCACCCGAACCTGCAACATTCCGAGTTTCGGGTCGATCGGTCAAGCCAAAGGGGTAGAAAACTGCGTACCAAGTTGCCAACAGTCGAGGCCTTTGGGCTTGTTTTGGCCTTTTCACGCGCGAACCGCATACCCTTCTGCTGTGCGGTCTGACCTGGGCTCGCGCGTGTGACCACGGGACCACCTGAACCTGCAACGCTCCGAGTTTCGGGTCGATCAGTCAAGGTCAAGGTCGACCCGTTGGGCCAGGTATGCCAATTTGAGCGGCATAGAGCATTGGCTTCGGCCGTGCGGTCTGGTCTGGGCTCGCGCGACAGACCAGGGGACCACCCCAACCTGCAATGCCCAGAGTTCCGGGTCGATAGGTCAAGCCTAAGGGGTAGAAAAACTGCGTACCAAGTGGCCCAAAAGTGAAGAAATTGGGCTTGTTTTGGTCTTTTCAAACGCGAACCGCATACCTTTCTGCTGTGCTGCCTGACCTGGGCTCGCGCGAGTGACCGGGGGACCATCTGAACCTGCAACGCTCCGAGTTTCGGGTCGATGGGTCAAGGCAAAGGGGTAGAAAACTGCCTACCAAGTTGCCAACAGTCAAGGCCTTTGGGTTTGTTAGGGTTTTTCAGCAGTGAACCGCATGCCCTTGGGCTGAGCGATCTGACCTGGGCTCGCGCGAGTGACCAGGGGACCACCCGAACCTGCAACATTCCGAGTTTCGGGTCGATCGGTCAAGCCAAAGGGGTAGAAAACTGCGTACCAAGTTGCCAACAGTCGAGGCCTTTGGGCTTGTTTTGGCCTTTTCACGCGCGAACCGCATACCCTGCTGTGCGGTCTGACCTGGGCTCGCGCGTGTGACCACGGGACCACCTGAACCTGCAACGCTCCGAGTTTCGGGTCGATCAGTCAAGGTCAAGGTCGACCCGTTGGGCCAGGTATGCCAATTTGAGCGGCATAGAGCATTGGCTTCGGCCGTGCGGTCTGGTCTGGGCTCGCGCGACAGACCAGGGGACCACCCCAACCTGCAATGCCCAGAGTTCCGGGTCGATAGGTCAAGCCTAAGGGGTAGAAAAACTGCGTACCAAGTGGCCCAAAAGTGAAGAAATTGGGCTTGTTTTGGTCTTTTCAAACGCGAACCGCATACCTTTCTGCTGTGCTGCCTGACCTGGGCTCGTGCGAGTGACCGGGGGACCATCTGAACCTGCAACGCTCCGAGTTTCGGGTCGATGGGTCAAGGCAAAGGGGTAGAAAACTGCCTACCAAGTTGCCAACAGTCAAGGCCTTTGGGTTTGTTAGGGTTTTTCAGCAGTGAACCGCATGCCCTTGGGCTGAGCGATCTGACCTGGGCTCGCGCGAGTGACCAGGGGACCACCCGAACCTGCAACATTCCGAGTTTCGGGTCGATCGGTCAAGCCAAAGGGGTAGAAAACTGCGTACCAAGTTGCCAACAGTCGAGGCCTTTGGGCTTGTTTTGGCCTTTTCACGCGCGAACCGCATACCCTTCTGCTGTGCGGTCTGACCTGGGCTCACGCGTGTGACCACGGGACCACCTGAACCTGCAACGCTCCAAGTTTCGGGTCGATCAGTCAAGGTCAAGGTCGACCCGTGTGGCCAGGTATGCCAATTTGAGCGGCATAGAGCATTGGCTTCGGCCGTGCGGTCTGGTCTGGGCTCGCGCGACAGACCAGGGGACCACCCCAACCTGCAATGCCCAGAGTTCCGGGTCGATAGGTCAAGCCTAAGGGGTAGAAAAACTGCGTACCAAGTGGCCCAAAAGTGAAGAAATTGGGCTTGTTTTGGTCTTTTCAAACGCGAACCGCATACCTTTCTGCTGTGCTGCCTGACCTGGGCTCGCGCGAGTGACCGGGGGACCATCTGAACCTGCAACGCTCCGAGTTTCGGGTCGATGGGTCAAGGCAAAGGGGTAGAAAACTGCCTACCAAGTTGCCAACAGTCAAGGCCTTTGGGTTTGTTAGGGTTTTTCAGCAGTGAACCGCATGCCCTTGGGCTGAGCGCTCTGACCTGGGCTCGCGCGAGTGACCAGGGGACCACCCGAACCTGCAACATTCCGAGTTTCGGGTCGATCGGTCAAGCCAAAGGGGTAGAAAACTGCGTACCAAGTTGCCAACAGTCGAGGCCTTTGGGCTTGTTTTGGCCTTTTCACGCGCGAACCGCATACCCTTCTGCTGTGCAGTCTGACCTGGGCTCACGCGTGTGACCACGGGACCACCTGAACCTGCAACGCTCCAAGTTTCGGGTCGATCAGTCAAGGTCAAGGTCGACCCGTGTGGCCAGGTATGCCAATTTGAGCGGCATAGAGCATTGGCTTCGGCCGTGCGGTCTGGTCTGGGCTCGCGCGACAGACCAGGGGACCACCCCAACCTGCAATGCCCAGAGTTCCGGGTCGATAGGTCAAGCCTAAGGGGTAGAAAAACTGCGTACCAAGTGGCCCAAAAGTGAAGAAATTGGGCTTGTTTTGGTCTTTTCAAACGCGAACCGCATACCTTTCTGCTGTGCTGCCTGACCTGGGCTCGCGCGAGTGACCGGGGGACCATCTGAACCTGCAACGCTCCGAGTTTCGGGTCGATGGGTCAAGGCAAAGGGGTAGAAAACTGCCTACCAAGTTGCCAACAGTCAAGGCCTTTGGGTTTGTTAGGGTTTTTCAGCAGTGAACCGCATGCCCTTGGGCTGAGCGATCTGACCTGGGCTCGCGCGAGTGACCAGGGGACCACCCGAACCTGCAACATTCCGAGTTTCGGGTCAATCGGTCAAGCCAAAGGGGTAGAAAACTGCGTACCAAGTTGCCAACAGTTGAGGCCTTTGGGCTTGTTTTGGCCTTTTCACGCGCGAACCGCATACCCTTCTGCTGTGCGGTCTGACCTGGGCTTGCGCGTGTGACCACGGGACCACCTGAACCTGCAACGCTCCGAGTTTCGGGTCGATCAGTCAAGGTCAAGGTCGACCCGTTGGGCCAGGTATGCCAATTTGAGCGGCATAGAGCATTGGCTTCGGCCGTGCGGTCTGGTCTGGGCTCGCGCGACAGACCAGGGGACCACCCCAACCTGCAATGCCCAGAGTTCCGGGTCGATAGGTCAAGCCTAAGGGGTAGAAAAACTGCGTACCAAGTGGCCCAAAAGTGAAGAAATTGGGCTTGTTTTGGTCTTTTCAAACGCGAACCGCATACCTTTCTGCTGTGCTGCCTGACCTGGGCTCGCGAGAGTGACCGGGGGACCATCTGAACCTGCAACGCTCCGAGTTTCGGGTCGATGGGTCAAGGCAAAGGGGTAGAAAACTGCCTACCAAGTTGCCAACAGTCAAGGCCTTTGGGTTTGTTAGGGTTTTTCAGCAGTGAACCGCATGCCCTTGGGCTGAGCGATCTGACCTGGGCTCGCGCGAGTGACCAGGGGACCACCCGAACCTGCAACATTCCGAGTTTCGGGTCGATCGGTCAAGCCAAAGGGGTAGAAAACTGCGTACCAAGTTGCCAACAGTCGAGGCCTTTGGGCTTGTTTTGGCCTTTTCACGCGCGAACCGCATACCCTTCTGCTGTGCGGTCTGACCTGGGCTCGCGCGTGTGACCACGGGACCACCTGAACCTGCAACGCTCCGAGTTTCGGGTCGATCAGTCAAGGTCAAGGTCGACCCGTTGGGCCAGGTATGCCAATTTGAGCGGCATAGAGCATTGGCTTCGGCCGTGCGGTCTGGTCTGGGCTCGCGGGACAGACCAGGGGACCACCCCAACCTGCAATGCCCAGAGTTCCGGGTCGATAGGTCAAGCCTAAGGGGTAGAAAAACTGCGTACCAAGTGGCCCAAAAGTGAAGAAATTGGGCTTGTTTTGGTCTTTTCAAACGCGAACTGCATACCTTTCTGCTGTGCTGCCTGACCTGGGCTCGCGCGAGTGACCGGGGGACCATCTGAACCTGCAACGCTCCGAGTTTCGGGTCGATGGGTCAAGGCAAAGGGGTAGAAAACTGCCTACCAAGTTGCCAACAGTCAAGGCCTTTGGGTTTGTTAGGGTTTTTCAGCAGTGAACCGCATGCCCTTGGGCTGAGCGATCTGACCTGGGCTCGCGCGAGTGACCAGGGGACCACCCGAACCTGCAACATTCCGAGTTTCGGGTCGATCGGTCAAGCCAAAGGGGTAGAAAACTGCGTACCAAGTTGCCAACAGTCGAGGCCTTTGGGCTTGTTTTGGCCTTTTCACGCGCGAACCGCATACCCTTCTGCTGTGCGGTCTGACCTGGGCTCGCGCGTGTGACCACGGGACCACCTGAACCTGCAACGCTCCGAGTTTCGGGTCGATCAGTCAAGGTCAAGGTCGACCCGTTGGGCCAGGTATGCCAATTTGAGCGGCATAGAGCATTGGCTTCGGCCGTGCGGTCTGGTCTGGGCTCGCGCGACAGACCAGGGGACCACCCCAACCTGCAATGCCCAGAGTTCCGGGTCGATAGGTCAAGCCTAAGGGGTAGAAAAACTGCGTACCAAGTGGCCCAAAAGTGAAGAAATTGGGCTTGTTTTGGTCTTTTCAAACGCGAACCGCATACCTTTCTGCTGTGCTGCCTGACCTGGGCTCGCGCGAGTGACCGGGGGACCATCTGAACCTGCAACGCTCCGAGTTTCGGGTCGATGGGTCAAGGCAAAGGGGTAGAAAACTGCCTACCAAGTTGCCAACAGTCAAGGCCTTTGGGTTTGTTAGGGTTTTTCAGCAGTGAACCGCATGCCCTTGGGCTGAGCGATCTGACCTGGGCTCGCGCGAGTGACCAGGGGACTACCCGAACCTGCAACATTCCGAGTTTCGGGTCGATCGGTCAAGCCAAAGGGGTAGAAAACTGCGTACCAAGTTGCCAACAGTCGAGGCCTTTGGGCTTGTTTTGGCCTTTTCACGCGCGAACCGCATACCCTTCTGCTGTGCGGTCTGACCTGGGCTCGCGCGTGTGACCACGGGACCACCTGAACCTGCAACGCTCCGAGTTTCGGGTCGATCAGTCAAGGTCAAGGTCGACCCGTTGGGCCAGGTATGCCAATTTGAGCGGCATAGAGCATTGGCTTCGGCCGTGCGGTCTGGTCTGGGCTCGCGCGACAGACCAGGGGACCACCCCAACCTGCAATGCCCAGAGTTCCGGGTCGATAGGTCAAGCCTAAGGGGTAGAAAAACTGCGTACCAAGTGGCCCAAAAGTGAAGAAATTGGGCTTGTTTTGGTCTTTTCAAACGCGAACCGCATACCTTTCTGCTGTGCTGCCTGACCTGGGCTCGCGCGAGTGACCGGGGGACCATCTGAACCTGCAACGCTCCGAGTTTCGGGTCGATGGGTCAAGGCAAAGGGGTAGAAAACTGCCTACCAAGTTGCCAACAGTCAAGGCCTTTGGGTTTGTTAGGGTTTTTCAGCAGTGAACCGCATGCCCTTGGGCTGAGCGATCTGACCTGGGCTCGCGCGAGTGACCAGGGGACCACCCGAACCTGCAACATTCCGAGTTTCGGGTCGATCGGTCAAGCCAAAGGGGTAGAAAACTGCGTACCAAGTTGCCAACAGTCGAGGCCTTTGGGCTTGTTTTGGCCTTTTCACGCGCGAACCGCATACCCTTCTGCTGTGCGGTCTGACCTGGGCTCGCGCGTGTGACCACGGGACCACCTGAACCTGCAACGCTCTGAGTTTCGGGTCGATCAGTCAAGGTCAAGGTCGACCCGTTGGGCCAGGTATGCCAATTTGAGCGGCATAGAGCATTGGCTTCGGCCGTGCGGTCTGGTCTGGGCTCGCGCGACAGACCAGGGGACCACCCCAACCTGCAATGCCCAGAGTTCCGGGTCGATAGGTCAAGCCTAAGGGGTAGAAAAACTGCGTACCAAGTGGCCCAAAAGTGAAGAAATTGGGCTTGTTTTGGTCTTTTCAAACGCGAACCGCATACCTTTCTGCTGTGCTGCCTGACCTGGGCTCGCGCGAGTGACCGGGGGACCATCTGAACCTGCAACGCTCCGAGTTTCGGGTCGATGGGTCAAGGCAAAGGGGTAGAAAACTGCCTACCAAGTTGCCAACAGTCAAGGCCTTTGGGTTTGTTAGGGTTTTTCAGCAGTGAACCACATGCCCTTGGGCTGAGCGATCTGACCTGGGCTCGCGCGAGTGACCAGGGGACCACCCGAACCTGCAACATTCCGAGTTTCGGGTCGATCGGTCAAGCCAAAGGGGTAGAAAACTGCGTACCAAGTTGCCAACAGTCGAGGCCTTTGGGCTTGTTTTGGCCTTTTCACGCGCGAACCGCATACCCTTCTGCTGTGCGGTCTGACCTGGGCTCGCGCGTGTGACCACGGGACCACCTGAACCTGCAACGCTCCGAGTTTCGGGTCGATCAGTCAAGGTCAAGGTCGACCCGTTGGGCCAGGTATGCCAATTTGAGCGGCATAGAGCATTGGCTTCGGCCGTGCGGTCTGGTCTGGGCTCGCGCGACAGACCAGGGGACCACCCCAACCTGCAATGCCCAGAGTTCCGGGTCGATAGGTCAAGCCTAAGGGGTAGAAAAACTGCGTACCAAGTGGCCCAAAAGTGAAGAAATTGGGCTTGTTTTGGTCTTTTCAAACGCGAACCGCATACCTTTCTGCTGTGCTGCCTGACCTGGGCTCGCGCGAGTGACCGGGGGACCATCTGAACCTGCAACGCTCCGAGTTTCGGGTCGATGGGTCAAGGCAAAGGGGTAGAAAACTGCCTACCAAGTTGCCAACAGTCAAGGCCTTTGGGTTTGTTAGGGTTTTTCAGCAGTGAACCGCATGCCCTTGGGCTGAGCGATCTGACCTGGGCTCGCGCGAGTGACCAGGGGACCACCCGAACCTGCAACATTCCGAGTTTCGGGTCGATCGGTCAAGCCAAAGGGGTAGAAAACTGCGTACCAAGTTGCCAACAGTCGAGGCCTTTGGGCTTGTTTTGGCCTTTTCACGCGCGAACCGCATACCCTTCTGCTGTGCGGTCTGACCTGGGCTCGCGCGTGTGACCACGGGACCACCTGAACCTGCAACGCTCCGAGTTTCGGGTCGATCAGTCAAGGTCAAGGTCGACCCGTTGGGCCAGGTATGCCAATTTGAGCGGCATAGAGCATTGGCTTCGGCCGTGCGGTCTGGTCTGGGCTCGCGCGACAGACCAGGGGACCACCCCAACCTGCAATGCCCAGAGTTCCGGGTCGATAGGTCAAGCCTAAGGGGTAGAAAAACTGCGTACCAAGTGGCCCAAAAGTGAAGAAATTGGGCTTGTTTTGGTCTTTTCAAACGCGAACCGCATACCTTTCTGCTGTGCTGCCTGACCTGGGCTCGCGCGAGTGACTGGGGGACCATCTGAACCTGCAACGCTCCGAGTTTCGGGTCGATGGGTCAAGGCAAAGGGGTAGAAAACTGCCTACCAAGCTGCCAACAGTCAAGGCCTTTGGGTTTGTTAGGGTTTTTCAGCAGTGAACCGCATGCCCTTGGGCTGAGCGATCTGACCTGGGCTCGCGCGAGTGACCAGGGGACCACCCGAACCTGCAACATTCCGAGTTTCGGGTCGATCGGTCAAGCCAAAGGGGTAGAAAACTGCGTACCAAGTTGCCAACAGTCGAGGCCTTTGGGCTTGTTTTGGCCTTTTCACGCGCGAACCGCATACCCTTCTGCTGTGCGGTCTGACCTGGGCTCGCGCGTGTGACCACGGGACCACCTGAACCTGCAACGCTCCGAGTTTCGGGTCGATCAGTCAAGGTCAAGGTCGACCCGTTGGGCCAGGTATGCCAATTTGAGCGGCATAGAGCATTGGCTTCGCCCGTGCGGTCTGGTCTGGGCTCGCGCGACAGACCAGGGGACCACCCCAACCTGCAATGCCCAGAGTTCCGGGTCGATAGGTCAAGCCTAAGGGGTAGAAAAACTGCGTACCAAGTGGCCCAAAAGTGAAGAAATTGGGCTTGTTTTGGTCTTTTCAAACGCGAACCGCATACCTTTCTGCTGTGCTGCCTGACCTGGGCTCGCGCGAGTGACCGGGGGACCATCTGAACCTGCAACGCTCTGAGTTTCAGGTCGATGGGTCAAGGCAAAGGGGTAGAAAACTGCCTACCAAGTTGCCAACAGTCAAGGCCTTTGGGTTTGTTAGGGTTTTTCAGCAGTGAACCGCATGCCCTTGGGCTGAGCGATCTGACCTGGGCTCGCGCGAGTGACCAGGGGACTACCCGAACCTGCAACATTCCGAGTTTCGGGTCGATCGGTCAAGCCAAAGGGGTAGAAAACTGCGTACCAAGTTGCCAACAGTCGAGGCCTTTGGGCTTGTTTTGGCCTTTTCACGCGCGAACCGCATACCCTTCTGCTGTGTGGTCTGACCTGGGCTCGCGCGTGTGACCACGGGACCACCTGAACCTGCAACGCTCCGAGTTTCGGGTCGATCAGTCAAGGTCAAGGTCGACCCGTTGGGCCAGGTATGCCAATTTGAGCGGCATAGAGCATTGGCTTCGGCCGTGCGGTCTGGTCTGGGCTCGCGCGACAGACCAGGGGACCACCCCAACCTGCAATGCCCAGAGTTCCGGGTCGATAGGTCAAGCCTAAGGGGTAGAAAAACTGCGTACCAAGTGGCCCAAAAGTGAAGAAATTGGGCTTGTTTTGGTCTTTTCAAACGCGAACCGCATACCTTTCTGCTGTGCTGCCTGACCTGGGCTCGCGCGAGTGACCGGGGGACCATCTGAACCTGCAACGCTCCGAGTTTCGGGTCGATGGGTCAAGGCAAAGGGGTAGAAAACTGCCTACCAAGTTGCCAACAGTCAAGGCCTTTGGGTTTGTTAGGGTTTTTCAGCAGTGAACCGCATGCCCTTGGGCTGAGCGATCTGACCTGGGCTCGCGCGAGTGACCAGGGGACCACCCGAACCTGCAACATTCCGAGTTTCGGGTCGATCGGTCAAGCCAAAGGGGTAGAAAACTGCGTACCAAGTTGCCAACAGTCGAGGCCTTTGGGCTTGTTTTGGCCTTTTCACGCGCGAACCGCATACCCTTCTGCTGTGCGGTCTGACCTGGGCTCGCGCGTGTGACCACGGGACCACCTGAACCTGCAACGCTCCGAGTTTCGGGTCGATCAGTCAAGGTCAAGGTCGACCCGTTGGGCCAGGTATGCCAATTTGAGCGGCATAGAGCATTGGCTTCGGCCGTGCGGTCTGGTCTGGGCTCGCGCGACAGACCAGGGGACCACCCCAACCTGCAATGCCCAGAGTTCCGGGTCGATAGGTCAAGCCTAAGGGGTAGAAAAACTGCGTACCAAGTGGCCCAAAAGTGAAGAAATTGGGCTTGTTTTGGTCTTTTCAAACGCGAACCGCATACCTTTCTGCTGTGCTGCCTGACCTGGGCTCGCGCGAGTGACCGGGGGACCATCTGAACCTGCAACGCTCCGAGTTTCGGGTCGATGGGTCAAGGCAAAGGGGTAGAAAACTGCCTACCAAGTTGCCAACAGTCAAGGCCTTTGGGTTTGTTAGGGTTTTTCAGCAGTGAACCGCATGCCCTTGGGCTGAGCGATCTGACCTGGGCTCGCGCGAGTGACCAGGGGACCACCCGAACCTGCAACATTCCGAGTTTCGGGTCGATCGGTCAAGCCAAAGGGGTAGAAAACTGCGTACCAAGTTGCCAACAGTCGAGGCCTTTGGGCTTGTTTTGGCCTTTTCACGCGCGAACCGCATACCCTTCTGCTGTGCGGTCTGACCTGGGCTCGCGCGTGTGACCACGGGACCACCTGAACCTGCAACGCTCCGAGTTTCGGGTCGATCAGTCAAGGTCAAGGTCGACCCGTTGGGCCAGGTATGCCAATTTGAGCGGCATAGAGCATTGGCTTCGGCCGTGCGGTCTGGTCTGGGCTCGCGCGACAGACCAGGGGACCACCCCAACCTGCAATGCCCAGAGTTCCGGGTCGATAGGTCAAGCCTAAGGGGTAGAAAAACTGCGTACCAAGTGGCCCAAAAGTGAAGAAATTGGGCTTGTTTTGGTCTTTTCAAACGCGAACCGCATACCTTTCTGCTGTGCTGCCTGACCTGGGCTCGCGCGAGTGACCGGGGGACCATCTGAACCTGCAACGCTCCGAGTTTCGGGTCGATGGGTCAAGGCAAAGGGGTAGAAAACTGCCTACCAAGTTGCCAACAGTCAAGGCCTTTGGGTTTGTTAGGGTTTTTCAGCAGTGAACCGCATGCCCTTGGGCTGAGCGATCTGACCTGGGCTCGCGCGAGTGACCAGGGGACCACCCGAACCTGCAACATTCCGAGTTTCGGGTCGATCGGTCAAGCCAAAGGGGTAGAAAACTGCGTACCAAGTTGCCAACAGTCGAGGCCTTTGGGCTTGTTTTGGCCTTTTCACGCGCGAACCGCATACCCTTCTGCTGTGCGGTCTGACCTGGGCTCGCGCGTGTGACCACGGGACCACCTGAACCTGCAACGCTCCGAGTTTCGGGTCGATCAGTCAAGGTCAAGGTCGACCCGTTGGGCCAGGTATGCCAATTTGAGCAGCATAGAGCATTGGCTTCGGCCGTGCGGTCTGGTCTGGGCTCGCGCGACAGACCAGGGGACCACCCAAACCTGCAATGCCCAGAGTTCCGGGTCGATAGGTCAAGCCTAAGGGGTAGAAAAACTGCGTACCAAGTGGCCCAAAAGTGAAGAAATTGGGCTTGTTTTGGTCTTTTCAAACGCGAACTGCATACCTTTCTGCTGTGCTGCCTGACCTGGGCTCGCGCGAGTGACCGGGGGACCATCTGAACCTGCAACGCTCCGAGTTTCGGGTCGATGGGTCAAGGCAAAGGGGTAGAAAACTGCCTACCAAGTTGCCAACAGTCAAGGCCTTTGGGTTTGTTAGGGTTTTTCAGCAGTGAACCGCATGCCCTTGGGCTGAGCGATCTGAACTGGGCTCGCCCGAGTGACCAGGGGACCACCCGAACCTGCAACATTCCGAGTTTCGGGTCGATCGGTCAAGCCAAAGGGGTAGAAAACTGCGTACCAAGTTGCCAACAGTCGAGGCCTTTGGGCTTGTTTTGGCCTTTTCACGCGCGAACCGCATACCCTTCTGCTGTGCGGTCTGACCTGGGCTCGCGCGTGTGACCACGGGACCACCTGAACCTGCAACGCTCCGAGTTTCGGGTCGATCAGTCAAGGTCAAGGTCGACCCGTTGGGCCAGGTATGCCAATTTGAGCGGCATAGAGCATTGGCTTCGGCCGTGCGGTCTGGTCTGGGCTCGCGCGACAGACCAGGGGACCACCCCAACCTGCAATGCCCAGAGTTCCGGGTCGATAGGTCAAGCCTAAGGGGTAGAAAAACTGCGTACCAAGTGGCCCAAAAGTGAAGAAATTGGGCTTGTTTTGGTCTTTTCAAACGCGAACCGCATACCTTTCTGCTGTGCTGCCTGACCTGGGCTCGCGCGAGTGACCGGGGGACCATCTGAACCTGCAACGCTCCGAGTTTCGGGTCGATGGGTCAAGGCAAAGGGGTAGAAAACTGCCTACCAAGTTGCCAACAGTCAAGGCCTTTGGGTTTGTTAGGGTTTTTCAGCAGTGAACCGCATGCCCTTGGGCTGAGCGATCTGAACTGGGCTCGCGCGAGTGACCAGGGGACCACCCGAACCTGCAACATTCCGAGTTTCGGGTCGATCGGTCAAGCCAAAGGGGTAGAAAACTGCGTACCAAGTTGCCAACAGTCGAGGCCTTTGGGCTTGTTTTGGCCTTTTCACGCGCGAACCGCATACCCTTCTGCTGTGCGGTCTGACCTGGGCTCGCGCGTGTGACCACGGGACCACCTGAACCTGCAACGCTCCGAGTTTCGGGTCGATCAGTCAAGGTCAAGGTCGACCCGTTGGGCCGGTATGCCAATTTGAGCGGCATAGAGCATTGGCTTCGGCCGTGCGGTCTGGTCTGGGCTCGCGCGACAGACCAGGGGACCACCCCAACCTGCAATGCCCAGAGTTCCGGGTCGATAGGTCAAGCCTAAGGGGTAGAAAAACTGCGTACCAAGTGGCCTAAAAGTGAAGAAATTGGGCTTGTTTTGGTCTTTTCAAACGCGAACCGCATACCTTTCTGCTGTGCTGCCTGACCTGGGCTCGCGTGAGTGACCGGGGGACCATCTGAACCTGCAACGCTCCGAGTTTCGGGTCGATGGGTCAAGGCAAAGGGGTAGAAAACTGCCTACCAAGTTGCCAACAGTCAAGGCCTTTGGGTTTGTTAGGGTTTTTCAGCAGTGAACCGCATGCCCTTGGGCTGAGCGATCTGACCTGGGCTCGCGCGAGTGACCAGGGGACCACCCGAACCTGCAACATTCCGAGTTTCGGGTCGATCGGTCAAGCCAAAGGGGTAGAAAACTGCGTACCAAGTTGCCAACAGTCGAGGCCTTTGGGCTTGTTTTGGCCTTTTCACGCGCGAACCGCATACCCTTCTGCTGTGCGGTCTGACCTGGGCTCGCGCGTGTGACCACGGGACCACCTGAACCTGCAACGCTCCGAGTTTCGGGTCGATCAGTCAAGGTCAAGGTCGACCCGTTGGGCCAGGTATGCCAATTTGAGCGGCATAGAGCATTGGCTTCGGCCGTGCGGTCTGGTCTGGGCTCGCGCGACAGACCAGGGGACCACCCCAACCTGCAATGCCCAGAGTTCCGGGTCGATAGGTCAAGCCTAAGGGGTAGAAAAACTGCGTACCAAGTGGCCCAAAAGTGAAGAAATTGGGCTTGTTTTGGTCTTTTCAAACGCGAACCGCATACCTTTCTGCTGTGCTGCCTGACCTGGGCTCGCGCGAGTGACCGGGGGACCATCTGAACCTGCAACGCTCCGAGTTTCGGGTCGATGGGTCAAGGCAAAGGGGTAGAAAACTGCCTACCAAGTTGCCAACAGTCAAGGCCTTTGGGTTTGTTAGGGTTTTTCAGCAGTGAACCGCATGCCCTTGGGCTGAGCGATCTGACCTGGGCTCGCGCGAGTGACCAGGGGACCACCCGAACCTGCAACATTCCGAGTTTCGGGTCGATCGGTCAAGCCAAAGGGGTAGAAAACTGCGTACCAAGTTGCCAACAGTCGAGGCCTTTGGGCTTGTTTTGGCCTTTTCACGCGCGAACCGCATACCCTTCTTCTGTGCGGTCTGACCTGGGCTCGCGCGTGTGACCACGGGACCACCTGAACCTGCAACGCTCCGAGTTTCGGGTCGATCAGTCAAGGTCAAGGTCGACCCGTTGGGCCAGGTATGCCAATTTGAGCGGCATAGAGCATTGGCTTCGGCCGTGCGGTCTGGTCTGGGCTCGCGCGACAGACCAGGGGACCACCCCAACCTGCAATGCCCAGAGTTCCGGGTCGATAGGTCAAGCCTAAGGGGTAGAAAAACTGCGTACCAAGTGGCCCAAAAGTGAAGAAATTGAGCTTGTTTTGGTCTTTTCAAACGCGAACCGCATACCTTTCTGCTGTGCTGCCTGACCTGGGCTCGCGCGAGTGACCGGGGGACCATCTGAACCTGCAACGCTCCGAGTTTCGGGTCGATGGGTCAAGGCAAAGGGGTAGAAAACTGCCTACCAAGTTGCCAACAGTCAAGGCCTTTGGGTTTGTTAGGGTTTTTCAGCAGTGAACCGCATGCCCTTGGGCTGAGCGATCTGACCTGGGCTCGCGCGAGTGACCAGGGGACCACCCGAACCTGCAACATTCCAAGTTTCGGGTCGATCGGTCAAGCCAAAGGGGTAGAAAACTGCGTACCAAGTTGCCAACAGTCGAGGCCTTTGGGCTTGTTTTGGCCTTTTCACGCGCGAACCGCATACCCTTCTGCTGTGCGGTCTGACCTGGGCTCGCGCGTGTGACCACGGGACCACCTGAACCTGCAACGCTCCGAGTTTCGGGTCGATCAGTCAAGGTCAAGGTCGACCCGTTGGGCCAGGTATGCCAATTTGAGCGGCATAGAGCATTGGCTTCGGCCGTGCGGTCTGGTCTGGGCTCGCGCGACAGACCAGGGGACCACCCCAACCTGCAATGCCCAGAGTTCCGGGTCGATAGGTCAAGCCTAAGGGGTAGAAAAACTGCGTACCAAGTGGCCCAAAAGTGAAGAAATTGGGCTTGTTTTGGTCTTTTCAAACGCGAACCGCATACCTTTCTGCTGTGCTGCCTGACCTGGGCTCGCGCGAGTGACCGGGGGACCATCTGAACCTGCAACGCTCCGAGTTTCGGGTCGATGGGTCAAGGCAAAGGGGTAGAAAACTGCCTACCAAGTTGCCAACAGTCAAGGCCTTTGGGTTTGTTAGGGTTTTTCAGCAGTGAACCGCATGCCCTTGGGCTGAGCGATCTGACCTGGGCTCGCGCGAGTGACCAGGGGACCACCCGAACCTGCAACATTCCGAGTTTCGGGTCGATCGGTCAAGCCAAAGGGGTAGAAAACTGCGTACCAAGTTGCCAACAGTCGAGGCCTTTGGGCTTGTTTTGGCCTTTTCACGCGCGAACCGCATACCCTTCTGCTGTGCGGTCTGACCTGGGCTCGCGCGTGTGACCACGGGACCACCTGAACCTGCAACGCTCCGAGTTTCGGGTCGATCAGTCAAGGTCAAGGTCGACCCGTTGGGCCAGGTATGCCAATTTGAGCGGCATAGAGCATTGGCTTCGGCCGTGCGGTCTGGTCTGGGCTCGCGCGACAGACCAGGGGACCACCCCAACCTGCAATGCCCAGAGTTCCGGGTCGATAGGTCAAGCCTAAGGGGTAGAAAAACTGCGTACCAAGTGGCCCAAAAGTGAAGAAATTGGGCTTGTTTTGGTCTTTTCAAACGCGAACCGCATACCTTTCTGCTGTGCTGCCTGACCTGGGCTCGCGCGAGTGACCGGGGGACCATCTGAACCTGCAACGCTCCGAGTTTCGGGTCGATGGGTCAAGGCAAAGGGGTAGAAAACTGCCTACCAAGTTGCCAACAGTCAAGGCCTTTGGGTTTGTTAGGGTTTTTCAGCAGTGAACCGCATGCCCTTGGGCTGAGCGATCTGACCTGGGCTCGCGCGAGTGACCAGGGGACCACCCGAACCTGCAACATTCCGAGTTTCGGGTCGATCGGTCAAGCCAAAGGGGTAGAAAACTGCATACCAAGTTGCCAACAGTCGAGGCCTTTGGGCTTGTTTTGGCCTTTTCACGCGCGAACCGCATACCCTTCTGCTGTGCGGTCTGACCTGGGCTCGCGCGTGTGACCACGGGACCACCTGAACCTGCAACGCTCCGAGTTTCGGGTCGATCAGTCAAGGTCAAGGTCGACCCGTTGGGCCAGGTATGCCAATTTGAGCGGCATAGAGCATTGGCTTCGGCCGTGCGGTCTGGTCTGGGCTCGCGCGACAGACCAGGGGACCACCCCAACCTGCAATGCCCAGAGTTCCGGGTCGATAGGTCAAGCCTAAGGGGTAGAAAAACTGCGTACCAAGTGGCCCAAAAGTGAAGAAATTGGGCTTGTTTTGGTCTTTTCAAACGCGAACCGCATACCTTTCTGCTGTGCTGCCTGACCTGGGCTCGCGCGAGTGACCGGGGGACCATCTGAACCTGCAACGCTCCGAGTTTCGGGTCGATGGGTCAAGGCAAAGGGGTAGAAAACTGCCTACCAAGTTGCCAACAGTCAAGGCCTTTGGGTTTGTTAGGGTTTTTCAGCAGTGAACCGCATGCCCTTGGGCTGAGCGATCTGACTTGGGCTCGCGCGAGTGACCAGGGGACCACCCGAACCTGCAACATTCCGAGTTTCGGGTCGATCGGTCAAGCCAAAGGGGTAGAAAACTGCGTACCAAGTTGCCAACAGTCGAGGCCTTTGGGCTTGTTTTGGCCTTTTCACGCGCGAACCGCATACACTTCTGCTGTGCGGTCTGACCTGGGCTCGCGCGTGTGACCACGGGACCACCTGAACCTGCAACGCTCCGAGTTTCGGGTCGATCAGTCAAGGTCAAGGTCGACCCGTTGGGCCAGGTATGCCAATTTGAGCGGCATAGAGCATTGGCTTCGGCCGTGCGGTCTGGTCTGGGCTCGCGCGACAGACCAGGGGACCACCCCAACCTGCAATGCCCAGAGTTCCGGGTCGATAGGTCAAGCCTAAGGGGTAGAAAAACTGCGTACCAAATGGCCCAAAAGTGAAGAAATTGGGCTTGTTTTGGTCTTTTCAAACGCGAACCGCATACCTTTCTGCTGTGCTGCCTGACCTGGGCTCGCGCGAGTGACCGGGGGACCATCTGAACCTGCAACGCTCCGAGTTTCGGGTCGATGGGTCAAGGCAAAGGGGTAGAAAACTGCCTACCAAGTTGCCAACAGTCAAGGCCTTTGGGTTTGTTAGGGTTTTTCAGCAGTGAACCGCATGCCCTTGGGCTGAGCGATCTGACCTGGGCTCGCGCGAGTGACCAGGGGACCACCCGAACCTGCAATATTCCGAGTTTCGGGTCGATCGGTCAAGCCAAAGGGGTAGAAAACTGCGTACCAAGTTGCCAACAGTCGAGGCCTTTGGGCTTGTTTTGGCCTTTTCACGCGCGAACCGCATACCCTTCTGCTGTGCGGTCTGACCTGGGCTCGCGCGTGTGACCACGGGACCACCTGAACCTGCAACGCTCCGAGTTTCGGGTCGATCAGTCAAGGTCAAGGTCGACCCGTTGGGCCAGGTATGCCAATTTGAGCGGCATAGAGCATTGGCTTCGGCCGTGCGGTCTGGTCTGGGCTCGCGCGACAGACCAGGGGACCACCCCAACCTGCAATGCCCAGAGTTCCGGGTCGATAGGTCAAGCCTAAGGGGTAGAAAAACTGCGTACCAAGTGGCCCAAAAGTGAAGAAATTGGGCTTGTTTTGGTCTTTTCAAACGCGAACCGCATACCTTTCTGCTGTGCTGCCTGACCTGGGCTCGCGCGAGTGACCGGGGGACCATCTGAACCTGCAACGCTCCGAGTTTCGGGTCGATGGGTCAAGGCAAAGGGGTAGAAAACTGCCTACCAAGTTGCCAACAGTCAAGGCCTTTGGGTTTGTTAGGGTTTTTCAGCAGTGAACCACATGCCCTTGGGCTGAGCGATCTGACCTGGGCTCGCGCGAGTGACCAGGGGACCACCCGAACCTGCAACATTCCGAGTTTCGGGTCGATCGGTCAAGCCAAAGGGGTAGAAAACTGCGTACCAAGTTGCCAACAGTCGAGGCCTTTGGGCTTGTTTTGGCCTTTTCACGCGCGAACCGCATACCCTTCTGCTGTGCGGTCTGACCTGGGCTCGCGCGTGTGACCACGGGACCACCTGAACCTGCAACGCTCCGAGTTTCGGGTCGATCAGTCAAGGTCAAGGTCGACCCGTTGGGCCAGGTATGCCAATTTGAGCGGCATAGAGCATTGGCTTCGGCCGTGCGGTCTGGTCTGGGCTCGCGCGACAGACCAGGGGACCACCCCAACCTGCAATGCCCAGAGTTCCGGGTCGATAGGTCAAGCCTAAGGGGTAGAAAAACTGCGTACCAAGTGGCCCAAAAGTGAAGAAATTGGGCTTGTTTTGGTCTTTTCAAACGCGAACCGCATACCTTTCTGCTGTGCTGCCTGACCTGGGCTCGCGCGAGTGACCGGGGGACCATCTGAACCTGCAACGCTCCGAGTTTCGGGTCGATGGGTCAAGGCAAAGGGGTAGAAAACTGCCTACCAAGTTGCCAACAGTCAAGGCCTTTGGGTTTGTTAGGGTTTTTCAGCAGTGAACCGCATGCCCTTGGGCTGAGCGATCTGACCTGGGCTCGCCCGAGTGACCAGGGGACCACCCGAACCTGCAACATTCCGAGTTTCGGGTCGATCGGTCAAGCCAAAGGGGTAGAAAACTGCGTACCAAGTTGCCAACAGTCGAGGCCTTTGGGCTTGTTTTGGCCTTTTCACGCGCGAACCGCATACCCTTCTGCTGTGCGGTCTGACCTGGGCTCGCGCGTGTGACCACGGGACCACCTGAACCTGCAACGCTCCGAGTTTCGGGTCGATCAGTCAAGGTCAAGGTCGACCCGTTGGGCCAGGTATGCCAATTTGAGCGGCATAGAGCATTGGCTTCGGCCGTGCGGTCTGGTCTGGGCTCGTGCGACAGACCAGGGGACCACCCCAACCTGCAATGCCCAGAGTTCCGGGTCGATAGGTCAAGCCTAAGGGGTAGAAAAACTGCGTACCAAGTGGCCCAAAAGTGAAGAAATTGGGCTTGTTTTGGTCTTTTCAAACGCGAACCGCATAACTTTCTGCTGTGCTGCCTGACCTGGGCTCGCGCGAGTGACCGGGGGACCATCTGAACCTGCAACGCTCCGAGTTTCGGGTCGATGGGTCAAGGCAAAGGGGTAGAAAACTGCCTACCAAGTTGCCAACAGTCAAGGCCTTTGGGTTTGTTAGGGTTTTTCAGCAGTGAACCGCATGCCCTTGGGCTGAGCGATCTGACCTGGGCTCGCGCGAGTGACCAGGGGACCACCCGAACCTGCAACATTCCGAGTTTCGGGTCGATCGGTCAAGCCAAAGGGGTAGAAAACTGCGTACCAAGTTGCCAACAGTCGAGGCCTTTGGGCTTGTTTTGGCCTTTTCACGCGCGAACCGCATACCCTTCTGCTGTGCGGTCTGACCTGGGCTCGCGCGTGTGACCACGGGACCACCTGAACCTGCAACGCTCCGAGTTTCGGGTCGATCAGTCAAGGTCGAGGTCGACCCGTTGGGCCAGGTATGCCAATTTGAGCGGCATAGAGCATTGGCTTCGGCCGTGCGGTCTGGTCTGGGCTCGCGCGACAGACCAGGGGACCACCCCAACCTGCAATGCCCAGAGTTCCGGGTCGATAGGTCAAGCCTAAGGGGTAGAAAAACTGCGTACCAAGTGGCCCAAAAGTGAAGAAATTGGGCTTGTTTTGGTCTTTTCAAACGCGAACCGCATACCTTTCTGCTGTGCTGCCTGACCTGGGCTCGCGCGAGTGACCGGGGGACCATCTGAACCTGCAACGCTCCGAGTTTCGGGTCGATGGGTCAAGGCAAAGGGGTAGAAAACTGCCTACCAAGTTGCCAACAGTCAAGGCCTTTGGGTTTGTTAGGGTTTTTCAGCAGTGAACCGCATGCCCTTGGGCTGAGCGATCTGACCTGGGCTCGCGCGAGTGACCAGGGGACCACCCGAACCTGCAACATTCCGAGTTTCGGGTTGATCGGTCAAGCCAAAGGGGTAGAAAACTGCGTACCAAGTTGCCAACAGTCGAGGCCTTTGGGCTTGTTTTGGCCTTTTCACGCGCGAACCGCATACCCTTCTGCTGTGCGGTCTGACCTGGGCTCGCGCGTGTGACCACGGGACCACCTGAACCTGCAACGCTCCGAGTTTCGGGTCGATCAGTCAAGGTCAAGGTCGACCCGTTGGGCCAGGTATGCCAATTTGAGCGGCATAGAGCATTGGCTTCGGCCGTGCGGTCTGGTCTGGGCTCGCGCGACAGACCAGGGGACCACCCCAACCTGCAATGCCCAGAGTTCCGGGTCGATAGGTCAAGCCTAAGGGGTAGAAAAACTGCGTACCAAGTGGCCCAAAAGTGAAGAAATTGGGCTTGTTTTGGTCTTTTCAAACGCGAACCGCATACCTTTCTGCTGTGCTGCCGACCTGGGCTCGCGCGAGTGACCGGGGGACCATCTGAACCTGCAACGCTCCGAGTTTCGGGTCGATGGGTCAAGGCAAAGGGGTAGAAAACAGCCTACCAAGTTGCCAACAGTCAAGGCCTTTGGGTTTGTTAGGGTTTTTCAGCAGTGAACCGCATGCCCTTGGGCTGAGCGATCTGACCTGGGCTCGCGCGAGTGACCAGGGGACCACCCGAACCTGCAACATTCCAAGTTTCGGGTCGATCGGTCAAGCCAAAGGGGTAGAAAACTGCGTACCAAGTTGCCAACAGTCGAGGCCTTTGGGCTTGTTTTGGCCTTTTCACGCGCGAACCGCATACCCTTCTGCTGTGCGGTCTGACCTGGGCTCGCGCGTGTGACCACGGGACCACCTGAACCTGCAACGCTCCGAGTTTCGGGTCGATCAGTCAAGGTCAAGGTCGACCCGTTGGGCCAGGTATGCTAATTTGAGCGGCATAGAGCATTGGCTTCGGCCGTGCGGTCTGGTCTGGGCTCGCGCGACAGACCAGGGGACCACCCCAACCTGCAATGCCCAGAGTTCCGGGTCGATAGGTCAAGCCTAAGGGGTAGAAAAACTGCGTACCAAGTGGCCCAAAAGTGAAGAAATTGGGCTTGTTTTGGTCTTTTCAAACGCGAACCGCATACCTTTCTGCTGTGCTGCCTGACCTGGGCTCGCGCGAGTGACCGGGGGACCATCTGAACCTGCAACGCTCCGAGTTTCGGGTCGATGGGTCAAGGCAAAGGGGTAGAAAACTGCCTACCAAGTTGCCAACAGTCAAGGCCTTTGGGTTTGTTAGGGTTTTTCAGCAGTGAACCGCATGCCCTTGGGCTGAGCGATCTGACCTGGGCTCGCGCGAGTGACCAGGGGACCACCCGAACCTGCAACATTCCGAGTTTCGGGTCGATCGGTCAAGCCAAAGGGGTAGAAAACTGCGTACCAAGTTGCCAACAGTCGAGGCCTTTGGGCTTGTTTTGGCCTTTTCACGCGCGAACCGCATACCCTTCTGCTGTGCGGTCTGACCTGGGCTCGCGCGTGTGACCACGGGACCACCTGAACCTGCAACGCTCCGAGTTTCGGGTCGATCAGTCAAGGTCAAGGTCGACCCGTTGGGCCAGGTATGCCAATTTGAGCGGCATAGAGCATTGGCTTCGGCCGTGCGGTCTGGTCTGGGCTCGCGCGACAGACCGGGGGACCACCCCAACCTGCAATGCCCAGAGTTCCGGGTCGATAGGTCAAGCCTAAGGGGTAGAAAAACTGCGTACCAAGTGGCCCAAAAGTGAAGAAATTGGGCTTGTTTTGGTCTTTTCAAACGCGAACCGCATACCTTTCTGCTGTGCTGCCTGACCTGGGCTCGCGCGAGTGACCGGGGGACCATCTGAACCTGCAACGCTCCGAGTTTCGGGTCGATGGGTCAAGGCAAAGGGGTAGAAAACTGCCTACCAAGTTGCCAACAGTCAAGGCCTTTGGGTTTGTTAGGGTTTTTCAGCAGTGAACCGCATGCCCTTGGGCTGAGCGATCTGACCTGGGCTCGCGCGAGTGACCAGGGGACCACCCGAACCTGCAACATTCCGAGTTTCGGGTCGATCGGTCAAGCCAAAGGGGTAGAAAACTGCGTACCAAGTTGCCAACAGTCGAGGCCTTTAGGCTTGTTTTGGCCTTTTCACGCGCGAACCGCATACCCTTCTGCTGTGCGGTCTGACCTGGGCTCGCGCGTGTGACCACGGGACCACCTGAACCTGCAACGCTCCGAGTTTCGGGTCGATCAGTCAAGGTCAAGGTCGACCCGTTGGGCCAGGTATGCCAATTTGAGCGGCATAGAGCATTGGCTTCGGCCGTGCGGTCTGGTCTGGGCTCGCGCGACAGACCAGGGGACCACCCCAACCTGCAATGCCCAGAGTTCCGGGTCGATAGGTCAAGCCTAAGGGGTAGAAAAACTGCGTACCAAGTGGCCCAAAAGTGAAGAAATTGGGCTTGTTTTGGTCTTTTCAAACGCGAACCGCATACCTTTCTGCTGTGCTGCCTGACCTGGGCTCGCGCGAGTGACCGGGGGACCATCTGAACCTGCAACGCTCCGAGTTTCGGGTCGATGGGTCAAGGCAAAGGGGTAGAAAACTGCCTACCAAGTTGCCAACAGTCAAGGCCTTTGGGTTTGTTAGGGTTTTTCAGCAGTGAACCGCATGCCCTTGGGCTGAGCGATCTGACCTGGGCTCGCGCGAGTGACCAGGGGACCACCCGAACCTGCAACATTCCGAGTTTCGGGTCGATCGGTCAAGCCAAAGGGGTAGAAAACTGCGTACCAAGTTGCCAACAGTCGAGGCCTTTGGGCTTGTTTTGGCCTTTTCACGCGCAAACCGCATACCCTTCTGCTGTGCGGTCTGACCTGGGCTCGCGCGTGTGACCACGGGACCACCTGAACCTGCAACGCTCCGAGTTTCGGGTCGATCAGTCAAAGTCAAGGTCGACCCGTTGGGCCAGGTATGCCAATTTGAGCGGCATAGAGCATTGGCTTCAGCCGTGCGGTCTGGTCTGGGCTCGCGCGACAGACCAGGGGACCACCCCAACCTGCAATGCCCAGAGTTCCGGGTCGATAGGTCAAGCCTAAGGGGTAGAAAAACTGCGTACCAAGTGGCCCAAAAGTGAAGAAATTGGGCTTGTTTTGGTCTTTTCAAACGCGAACCGCATACCTTTCTGCTGTGCTGCCTGACCTGGGCTCGCGCGAGTGACCGGGGGACCATCTGAACCTGCAACGCTCCGAGTTTCGGGTCGATGGGTCAAGGCAAAGGGGTAGAAAACTGCCTACCAAGTTGCCAACAGTCAAGGCCTTTGGGTTTGTTAGGGTTTTTCAGCAGTGAACCGCATGCCCTTGGGCTGAGCGATCTGACCTGGGCTCGCGCGAGTGACCAGGGGACCACCCGAACCTGCAACATTCCGAGTTTCGGGTCGATCGGTCAAGCCAAAGGGGTAGAAAACTGCGTACCAAGTTGCCAACAGTCGAGGCCTTTGGGCTTGTTTTGGCCTTTTCACGCGTGAACCGCATACCCTTCTGCTGTGCGGTCTGACCTGGGCTCGCGCGTGTGACCACGGGACCACCTGAACCTGCAACGCTCCGAGTTTCGGGTCGATCAGTCAAGGTCAAGGTCGACCCGTTGGGCCAGGTATGCCAATTTGAGCGGCATAGAGCATTGGCTTCGGCCGTGCGGTCTTGTCTGGGCTCGCGCGACAGACCAGGGGACCATCCCAACCTGCAATGCCCAGAGTTCCGGGTCGATAGGTCAAGCCTAAGGGGTAGAAAAACTGCGTACCAAGTGGCCCAAAAGTGAAGAAATTGGGCTTGTTTTGGTCTTTTCAAACGCGAACCGCATACCTTTCTGCTGTGCTGCCTGACCTGGGCTCGCGCGAGTGACCGGGGGACCATCTGAACCTGCAACGCTCCGAGTTTCGGGTCGATGGGTCAAGGCAAAGGGGTAGAAAACTGCCTACCAAGTTGCCAACAGTCAAGGCCTTTGGGTTTGTTAGGGTTTTTCAGCAGTGAACCGCATGCCCTTGGGCTGAGCGATCTGACCTGGGCTCGCGCGAGTGACCAGGGGACCACCCGAACCTGCAACATTCCGAGTTTCGGGTCGATCGGTCAAGCCAAAGGGGTAGAAAACTGCGTACCAAGTTGCCAACAGTCGAGGCCTTTAGGCTTGTTTTGGCCTTTTCACGCGCGAACCGCATACCCTTCTGCTGTGCGGTCTGACCTGGGCTCGCGCGTGTGACCACGGGACCACCTGAACCTGCAACGCTCCGAGTTTCGGGTCGATCAGTCAAGGTCAAGGTCGACCCGTTGGGCCAGGTATGCCAATTTGAGCGGCATAGAGCATTGGCTTCGGCCGTGCGGTCTGGTCTGGGCTCGCGCGACAGACCAGGGGACCACCCCAACCTGCAATGCCCAGAGTTCCGGGTCGATAGGTCAAGCCTAAGGGGTAGAAAAACTGCGTACCAAGTGGCCCAAAAGTGAAGAAATTGGGCTTGTTTTGGTCTTTTCAAACGCGAACCGCATACCTTTCTGCTGTGCTGCCTGACCTGGGCTCGCGCGAGTGACCGGGGGACCATCTGAACCTGCAACGCTCCAAGTTTCGGGTCGATGGGTCAAGGCAAAGGGGTAGAAAACTGCCTACCAAGTTGCCAACAGTCAAGGCCTTTGGGTTTGTTAGGGTTTTTCAGCAGTGAACCGCATGCCCTTGGGCTGAGCGATCTGACCTGGGCTCGCGCGAGTGACCAGGGGACCACCCGAACCTGCAACATTCCGAGTTTCGGGTCGATCGGTCAAGCCAAAGGGGTAGAAAACTGCGTACCAAGTTGCCAACAGTCGAGGCCTTTGGGCTTGTTTTGGCCTTTTCACGCGCGAACCGCATACCCTTCTGCTGTGCGGTCTGACCTGGGCTCGCGCGTGTGACCACGGGACCACCTGAACCTGCAACGCTCCGAGTTTCGGGTCGATCAGTCAAGGTCAAGGTCGACCCGTTGGGCCAGGTATGCCAATTTGAGCGGCATAGAGCATTGGCTTCGGCCGTGCGGTCTGGTCTGGGCTCGCGCGACAGACCAGGGGACCACCCCAACCTGCAATGCCCAGAGTTCCGGGTCGATAGGTCAAGCCTAAGGGGTAGAAAAACTGCGTACCAAGTGGCCCAAAAGTGAAGAAATTGGGCTTGTTTTGGTCTTTTCAAACGCGAACCGCATACCTTTCTGCTGTGCTGCCTGACCTGGGCTCGCGCGAGTGACCGGGGGACCATCTGAACCTGCAACGCTCCGAGTTTCGGGTCGATGGGTCAAGGCAAAGGGGTAGAAAACTGCCTACCAAGTTGCCAACAGTCAAGGCCTTTGGGTTTGTTAGGGTTTTTCAGCAGTGAACCGCATGCCCTTGGGCTGAGCGATCTGACCTGGGCTCGTGGAGTGACCAGGGGACCACCCGAACCTGCAACATTCCGAGTTTCGGGTCGATCGGTCAAGCCAAAGGGGTAGAAAACTGCGTACCAAGTTGCCAACAGTCGAGGCCTTTGGGCTTGTTTTGGCCTTTTCACGCGCGAACCGCATACCCTTCTGCTGTGCGGTCTGACCTGGGCTCGCGCGTGTAACCACGGGACCACCTGAACCTGCATCGCTCCGAGTTTCGGGTCGATCAGTCAAGGTCAAGGTCGACCCGTTGGGCCAGGTATGCCAATTTGAGCGGCATAGAGCATTGGCTTCGGCCGTGCGGTCTGGTCTGGGCTCGCGCGACAGACCAGGGGACCACCCCAACCTGCAATGCCCAGAGTTCCGGGTCGATAGGTCAAGCCTAAGGGGTAGAAAAACTGCGTACCAAGTGGCCCAAAAGTGAAGAAATTGGGCTTGTTTTGGTCTTTTCAAACGCGAACCGCATACCTTTCTGCTGTGCTGCCTGACCTGGGCTCGCGCGAGTGACCGGGGGACCATCTGAACCTGCAACGCTCCGAGTTTCGGGTCGATGGGTCAAGGCAAAGGGGTAGAAAACTGCCTACCAAGTTGCCAACAGTCAAGGCCTTTGGGTTTGTTAGGGTTTTTCAGCAGTGAACCGCATGCCCTTGGGCTGAGCGATCTGACCTGGGCTCGCGCGAGTGACCAGGGGACCACCCGAACCTGCAACATTCCGAGTTTCGGGTCGATCGGTCAAGCCAAAGGGGTAGAAAACTGCGTACCAAGTTGCCAACAGTCGAGGCCTTTGGGCTTGTTTTGGCCTTTTCACGCGCGAACCGCATACCCTTCTGCTGTGCGGTCTGACCTGGGCTCGCGCGTGTGACCACGGGACCACCTGAACCTGCAACGCTCCGAGTTTCGGGTCGATCAGTCAAGGTCAAGGTCGACCCGTTGGGCCAGGTATGCCAATTTGAGCGGCATAGAGCATTGGCTTCGGCCGTGCGGTCTGGTCTGGGCTCGCGCGACAGACCAGGGGACCACCCCAACCTGCAATGCCCAGAGTTCCGGGTCGATAGGTCAAGCCTAAGGGGTAGAAAAACTGCGTACCAAGTGGCCCAAAAGTGAAGAAATTGGGCTTGTTTTGGTCTTTTCAAACGCGAAGTGCATACCTTTCTGCTGTGCTGCCTGACCTGGGCTCGCGCGAGTGACCGGGGGACCATCTGAACCTGCAACGCTCCGAGTTTCGGGTCGATGGGTCAAGGCAAAGGGGTAGAAAACTGCCTACCAAGTTGCCAACAGTCAAGGCCTTTGGGTTTGTTAGGGTTTTTCAGCAGTGAACCGCATGCCCTTGGGCTGAGCGATCTGACCTGGGCTCGCGCGAGTGACCAGGGGACCACCCGAACCTGCAACATTCCGAGTTTCGGGTCGATCGGTCAAGCCAAAGGGGTAGAAAACTGCGTACCAAGTTGCCAACAGTCGAGGCCTTTGGGCTTGTTTTGGCCTTTTCACGCGCGAACCGCATACCCTTCTGCTGTGCGGTCTGACCTGGGCTCGCGCGTGTGACCACGGGACCACCTGAACCTGCAACGCTCCGAGTTTCGGGTCGATCAGTCAAGGTCAAGGTCGACCCGTTGGGCCAGGTATGCCAATTTGAGCGGCATAGAGCATTGGCTTCGGCCGTGCGGTCTGGTCTGGGCTCGCGCGACAGACCAGGGGACCACCCCAACCTGCAATGCCCAGAGTTCCGGGTCGATAGGTCAAGCCTAAGGGGTAGAAAAACTGCGTACCAAGTGGCCCAAAAGTGAAGAAATTGGGCTTGTTTTGGTCTTTTCAAACGCGAACCGCATACCTTTCTGCTGTGCTGCCTGACCTGGGCTCGCGCGAGTGACCGGGGGACCATCTGAACCTGCAACGCTCCGAGTTTCGGGTCGATGGGTCAAGGCAAAGGGGTAGAAAACTGCCTACCAAGTTGCCAACAGTCAAGGCCTTTGGGTTTGTTAGGGTTTTTCAGCAGTGAACCGCATGCCCTTGGGCTGAGCGATCTGACCTGGGCTCGCGCGAGTGACCAGGGGACCACCCGAACCTGCAACATTCCGAGTTTCGGGTCGATCGGTCAAGCCAAAGGGGTAGAAAACTGCGTACCAAGTTGCCAACAGTCGAGGCCTTTGGGCTTGTTTTGGCCTTTTCACGCGCAAACCGCATACCCTTCTGCTGTGCGGTCTGACCTGGGCTCGCGCGTGTGACCACGGGACCACCTGAACCTGCAACGCTCCGAGTTTCGGGTCGATCAGTCAAGGTCAAGGTCGACCCGTTGGGCCAGGTATGCCAATTTGAGCGGCATAGAGCATTGGCTTCGGCCGTGCGGTCTGGTCTGGGCTTGCGCGACAGACCAGGGGACCACCCCAACCTGCAATGCCCAGAGTTCCGGGTCGATAGGTCAAGCCTAAGGGGTAGAAAAACTGCGTACCAAGTGGCCCAAAAGTGAAGAAATTGGGCTTGTTTTGGTCTTTTCAAACGCGAAGCGCATACCTTTCTGCTGTGCTGCCTGACCTGGGCTCGCGCGAGTGACTGGGGGACCATCTGAACCTGCAACGCTCCGAGTTTCGGGTCGATGGGTCAAGGCAAAGGGGTAGAAAACTGCCTACCAAGTTGCCAACAGTCAAGGCCTTTGGGTTTGTTAGGGTTTTTCAGCAGTGAACCGCATGCCCTTGGGCTGAGCGATCTGACCTGGGCTCGCGCGAGTGACCAGGGGACCACCCGAACCTGCAACATTCCGAGTTTCGGGTCGATCGGTCAAGCCAAAGGGGTAGAAAACTGCATACCAAGTTGCCAACAGTCGAGGCCTTTGGGCTTGTTTTGGCTTTTTCACGCGCGAACCGCATACCCTTCTGCTGTGCGGTCTGACCTGGGCTCGCGCGTGTGACCACGGGACCACCTGAACCTGCAACGCTCCGAGTTTCGGGTCGATCAGTCAAGGTCAAGGTCGACCCGTTGGGCCAGGTATGCCAATTTGAGCGGCATAGAGCATTGGCTTCGGCCGTGCGGTCTGGTCTGGGCTCGCGCGACAGACCAGGGGACCACCCCAACCTGCAATGCCCAGAGTTCCGGGTCGATAGGTCAAGCCTAAGGGGTAGAAAAACTGCGTACCAAGTGGCCCAAAAGTGAAGAAATTGGGCTTGTTTTGGTCTTTTCAAACGCAAACCGCATACCTTTCTGCTGTGCTGCCTGACCTGGGCTCGCGCGAGTGACCGGGGGACCATCTGAACCTGCAACGCTCCGAGTTTCGGGTCGATGGGTCAAGGCAAAGGGGTAGAAAACTGCCTACCAAGTTGCCAACAGTCAAGGCCTTTGGGTTTGTTAGGGTTTTTCAGCAGTGAACCGCATGCCCTTGGGCTGAGCGATCTGACCTGGGCTCGCGCGAGTGACCAGGGGACCACCCGAACCTGCAACATTCCGAGTTTCGGGTCGATCGGTCAAGCCAAAGGGGTAGAAAACTGCGTACCAAGTTGCCAACAGTCGAGGCCTTTGGGCTTGTTTTGGCCTTTTCACGCGCGAACCGCATACCCTTCTGCTGTGCGGTCTGACCTGGGCTCGCGCGTGTGACCACGGGACCACCTGAACCTGCAACGCTCCGAGTTTCGGGTCGATCAGTCAAGGTCAAGGTCGACCCGTTGGGCCAGGTATGCCAATTTGAGCGGCATAGAGCATTGGCTTCGGCCGTGCGGTCTGGTCTGGGCTCGCGCGACAGACCAGGGGACCACCCCAACCTGCAATGCCCAGAGTTCCGGGTCGATAGGTCAAGCCTAAGGGGTAGAAAAACTGCGTACCAAGTGGCCCAAAAGTGAAGAAATTGGGCTTGTTTTGGTCTTTTCAAACGCGAACCGCAAACCTTTCTGCTGTGCTGCCTGACCTGGGCTCGCGCGAGTGACCGGGGGACCATCTGAACCTGCAACGCTCCGAGTTTCGGGTCGATGGGTCAAGGCAAAGGGGTAGAAAACTGCCTACCAAGTTGCCAACAGTCAAGGCCTTTGGGTTTGTTAGGGTTTTTCAGCAGTGAACCGCATGCCCTTGGGCTGAGCGATCTGACCTGGGCTCGCGCGAGTGACCAGGGGACCACCCGAACCTGCAACATTCCGAGTTTCGGGTCGATCGGTCAAGCCAAAGGGGTAGAAAACTGCGTACCAAGTTGCCAACAGTCGAGGCCTTTGGGCTTGTTTTGGCCTTTTCACGCGCGAACCGCATACCCTTCTGCTGTGCGGTCTGACCTGGGCTCGCGCGTGTGACCACGGGACCACCTGAACCTGCAACGCTCCGAGTTTCGGGTCGATCAGTCAAGGTCAAGGTCGACCCGTTGGGCCAGGTATGCCAATTTGAGCGGCATAGAGCATTGGCTTCGGCCGTCAGTCTGGTCTGGGCTCGCGCGACAGACCAGGGGACCACCCCAACCTGCAATGCCCAGAGTTCCGGGTCGATAGGTCAAGCCTAAGGGGTAGAAAAACTGCGTACCAAGTGGCCCAAAAGTGAAGAAATTGGGCTTGTTTTGGTCTTTTCAAACGCGAAGCGCATACCTTTCTGCTGTGCTGCCTGACCTGGGCTCGCGCGAGTGACCGGGGGACCATCTGAACCTGCAACGCTCCGAGTTTCGGGTCGATGGGTCAAGGCAAAGGGGTAGAAAACTGCCTACCAAGTTGCCAACAGTCAAGGCCTTTGGGTTTGTTAGGGTTTTTCAGCAGTGAACCGCATGCCCTTGGGCTGAGCGATCTGACCTGGGCTCGCGCGAGTGACCAGGGGACCACCCGAACCTGCAACATTCCGAGTTTCGGGTCGATCGGTCAAGCCAAAGGGGTAGAAAACTGCGTACCAAGTTGCCAACAGTCGAGGCCTTTGGGCTTGTTTTGGCCTTTTCACGCGCGAACCGCATACCCTTCTGCTGTGCGGTCTGACCTGGGCTCGCGCGTGTGACCACGGGACCACCTGAACCTGCAACGCTCCGAGTTTCGGGTCGATCAGTCAAGGTCAAGGTCGACCCGTTGGGCCAGGTATGCCAATTTGAGCGGCATAGAGCATTGGCTTCGGCCGTGCGGTCTGGTCTGGGCTCGCGCGACAGACCAGGGGACCACCCCAACCTGCAATGCCCAGAGTTCCGGGTCGATAGGTCAAGCCTAAGGGGTAGAAAAACTGCGTACCAAGTGGCCCAAAAGTGAAGAAATTGGGCTTGTTTTGGTCTTTTCAAACGCGAAGCGCATACCTTTCTGCTGTGCTGCCTGACCTGGGCTCGCGCGAGTGACCGGGGGACCATCTGAACCTGCAACGCTCCGAGTTTCGGGTCGATGGGTCAAGGCAAAGGGGTAGAAAACTGCCTACCAAGTTGCCAAATCAAGGCCTTTGGGTTTGTTAGGGTTTTTCAGCAGTGAACCGCATGCCCTTGGGCTGAGCGATCTGACCTGGGCTCGCGCGAGTGACCAGGGGACCACCCGAACCTGCAACATTCCGAGTTTCGGGTCGATCGGTCAAGCCAAAGGGGTAGAAAACTGCGTACCAAGTTGCCAACAGTCGAGGCCTTTGGGCTTGTTTTGGCCTTTTCACGCGCGAACCGCATACCCTTCTGCTGTGCGGTCTGACCTGGGCTCGCGCGTGTGACCACGGGACCACCTGAACCTGCAACGCTCCGAGTTTCGGGTCGATCAGTCAAGGTCAAGGTCGACCCGTTGGGCCAGGTATGCCAATTTGAGCGGCATAGAGCATTGGCTTCGGCCGTGCGGTCTGGTCTGGGCTCGCGCGACAGACCAGGGGACCACCCCAACCTGCAATGCCCAGAGTTCCGGGTCGATAGGTCAAGCCTAAGGGGTAGAAAAACTGCGTACCAAGTGGCCCAAAAGTGAAGAAATTGGGCTTGTTTTGGTCTTTTCAAACGCGAACCGCATACCTTTCTGCTGTGCTGCCTGACCTGGGCTCGCGCGAGTGACCGGGGGACCATCTGAACCTGCAACGCTCCGAGTTTCGGGTCGATGGGTCAAGGCAAAGGGGTAGAAAACTGCCTACCAAGTTGCCAACAGTCAAGGCCTTTGGGTTTGTTAGGGTTTTTCAGCAGTGAACCGCATGCCCTTGGGCTGAGCGATCTGACCTGGGCTCGCGCGAGTGACCAGGGGACCACCCGAACCTGCAACATTCCGAGTTTCGAGTCGATCGGTCAAGCCAAAGGGGTAGAAAACTGCGTACCAAGTTGCCAACAGTCGAGGCCTTTGGGCTTGTTTTGGCCTTTTCACGCGCGAACCGCATACCCTTCTGCTGTGCGGTCTGACCTGGGCTCGCGCGTGTGACCACGGGACCACCTGAACCTGCAACGCTCCGAGTTTCGGGTCGATCAGTCAAGGTCAAGGTCGACCCGTTGGGCCAGGTATGCCAATTTGAGCGGCATAGAGCATTGGCTTCGGCCGTGCGGTCTGGTCTGGGCTCGCGCAACAGACCAGGGGACCACCCCAACCTGCAATGCCCAGAGTTCCGGGTCGATAGGTCAAGCCTAAGGGGTAGAAAAACTGCGTACCAAGTGGCCCAAAAGTGAAGAAATTGGGCTTGTTTTGGTCTTTTCAAACGCGAACCGCATACCTTTCTGCTGTGCTGCCTGACCTGGGCTCGCGCGAGTGACCGGGGGACCATCTGAACCTGCAACGCTCCGAGTTTCGGGTCGATGGGTCAAGGCAAAGGGGTAGAAAACTGCCTACCAAGTTGCCAACAGTCAAGGCCTTTGGGTTTGTTAGGGTTTTTCAGCAGTGAACCGCATGCCCTTGGGCTGAGCGATCTGACCTGGGCTCGCGCGAGTGACCAGGGGACCACCCGAACCTGCAACATTCCGAGTTTCGGGTCGATCGGTCAAGCCAAAGGGGTAGAAAACTGCGTACCAAGTTGCCAACAGTCGAGGCCTTTGGGCTTGTTTTGGCCTTTTCACGCGCGAACCGCATACCCTTCTGCTGTGCGGTCTGACCTGGGCTCGCGCGTGTGACCACGGGACCACCTGAACCTGCAACGCTCCGAGTTTCGGGTCGATCAGTCAAGGTCAAGGTCGACCCGTTGGGCCAGGTATGCCAATTTGAGCGGCATAGAGCATTGGCTTCGGCCGTGCGGTCTGGTCTGGGCTCGCGCGACAGACCAGGGGACCACCCCAACCTGCAATGCCCAGAGTTCCGGGTCGATAGGTCAAGCCTAAGGGGTAGAAAAACTGCGTACCAAGTGGCCCAAAAGTGAAGAAATTGGGCTTGTTTTGGTCTTTTCAAACGCGAACCGCATACCTTTCTGCTGTGCTGCCTGACCTGGGCTCGCGCGAGTGACCGGGGGACCATCTGAACCTGCAACGCTCCGAGTTTCGGGTCGATGGGTCAAGGCAAAGGGGTAGAAAACTGCCTACCAAGTTGCCAACAGTCAAGGCCTTTGGGTTTTTTAGGGTTTTTCAGCAGTGAACCGCATGCCCTTGGGCTGAGCGATCTGACCTGGGCTCGCCCGAGTGACCAGGGGACCACCCGAACCTGCAACATTCCGAGTTTCGGGTCGATCGGTCAAGCCAAAGGGGTAGAAAACTGCGTACCAAGTTGCCAACAGTCGAGGCCTTTGGGCTTGTTTTGGCCTTTTCACGCGCGAACCGCATACCCTTCTGCTGTGCGGTCTGACCTGGGCTCGCGCGTGTGACCACGGGACCACCTGAACCTGCAACGCTCCGAGTTTCGGGTCGATCAGTCAAGGTCAAGGTCGACCCGTTGGGCCAGGTATGCCAATTTGAGCGGCATAGAGCATTGGCTTCGGCCGTGCGGTCTGGTCTGGGCTCGCGCGACAGACCAGGGGACCACCCCAACCTGCAATGCCCAGAGTTCCGGGTCGATAGGTCAAGCCTAAGGGGTAGAAAAACTGCGTACCAAGTGGCCCAAAAGTGAAGAAATTGGGCTTGTTTTGGTCTTTTCAAACGCGAACCGCATACCTTTCTGCTGTGCTGCCTGACCTGGGCTCGCGCGAGTGACCGGGGGACCATCTGAACCTGCAACGCTCCGAGTTTCGGGTCGATGGGTCAAGGCAAAGGGGTAGAAAACTGCCTACCAAGTTGCCAACAGTCAAGGCCTTTGGGTTTGTTAGGGTTTTTCAGCAGTGAACCGCATGCCCTTGGGCTGAGCGATCTGACCTGGGCTCGCGCGAGTGACCAGGGGACCACCCGAACCTGCAACATTCCGAGTTTCGGGTCGATCGGTCAAGCCAAAGGGGTAGAAAACTGCGTACCAAGTTGCCAACAGTCGAGGCCTTTGGGCTTGTTTTGGCCTTTTCACGCGCGAACCGCATACCCTTCTGCTGTGCGGTCTGACCTGGGCTAGCGCGTGTGACCACGGGACCACCTGAACCTGCAACGCTCCGAGTTTCGGGTCGATCAGTCAAGGTCAAGGTCGACCCGTTGGGCCAGGTATGCCAATTTGAGCGGCATAGAGCATTGGCTTCGGCCGTGCGGTCTGGTCTGGGCTCGCGCGACAGACCAGGGGACCACCCCAACCTGCAATGCCCAGAGTTCCGGGTCGATAGGTCAAACCTAAGGGGTAGAAAAACTGCGTACCAAGTGGCCCAAAAGTGAAGAAATTGGGCTTGTTTTGGTCTTTTCAAACGCGAACCGCATACCTTTCTGCTGTGCTGCCTGACCTGGGCTCGCGCGAGTGACCGGGGGACCATCTGAACCTGCAACGCTCCGAGTTTCGGGTCGATGGGTCAAGGCAAAGGGGTAGAAAACTGCCTACCAAGTTCCCAACAGTCAAGGCCTTTGGGTTTGTTAGGGTTTTTCAGCAGTGAACCGCATGCCCTTGGGCTGAGCGATCTGACCTGGGCTCGCCCGAGTGACCAGGGGACCACCCGAACCTGCAACATTCCGAGTTTCGGGTCGATCGGTCAAGCCAAAGGGGTAGAAAACTGCGTACCAAGTTGCCAACAGTCGAGGCCTTTGGGCTTGTTTTGGCCTTTTCACGCGCGAACCGCATACCCTTCTGCTGTGCGGTCTGACCTGGGCTCGCGCGTGTGACCACGGGACCACCTGAACCTGCAACGCTCCGAGTTTCGGGTCGATCAGTCAAGGTCAAGGTCGACCCGTTGGGCCAGGTATGCCAATTTGAGCGGCATAGAGCATTGGCTTCGGCCGTGCGGTCTGGTCTGGGCTCGCGCGACAGACCAGGGGACCACCCCAACCTGCAATGCCCAGAGTTCCGGGTCGATAGGTCAAGCCTAAGGGGTAGAAAAACTGCGTACCAAGTGGCCCAAAAGTGAAAAAATTGGGCTTGTTTTGGTCTTTTCAAACGCGAACCGCATACCTTTCTGCTGTGCTGCCTGACCTGGGCTCGCGCGAGTGACCGGGGGACCATCTGAACCTGCAACGCTCCGAGTTTCGGGTCAATGGGTCAAGGCAAAGGGGTAGAAAACTGCCTACCAAGTTGCCAACAGTCAAGGCCTTTGGGTTTGTTAGGGTTTTTCAGCAGTGAACCGCATGCCCTTGGGCTGAGCGATCTGACCTGGGCTAGCGCGAGTGACCAGGGGACCACCCGAACCTGCAACATTCCGAGTTTCGGGTCGATCGGTCAAGCCAAAGGGGTAGAAAACTGCGTACCAAGTTGCCAACAGTCGAGGCCTTTGGGCTTGTTTTGGCCTTTTCACGCGCGAACCGCATACCCTTCTGCTGTGCGGTCTGACCTGGGCTCGCGCGTGTGACCACGGGACCACCTGAACCTGCAACGCTCCGAGTTTCGGGTCGATCAGTCAAGGTCAAGGTCGACCCGTTGGGCCAGGTATGCCAATTTGAGCGGCATAGAGCATTGGCTTCGGCCGTGCGGTCTGGTCTGGCTCGCGCGACAGACCAGGGGACCACCCCAACCTGCAATGCCCAGAGTTCCGGGTCGATAGGTCAAGCCTAAGGGGTAGAAAAACTGCGTACCAAGTGGCCCAAAAGTGAAGAAATTGGGCTTGTTTTGGTCTTTTCAAACGCGAACCGCATACCTTTCTGCTGTGCTGCCTGACCTGGGCTCGCGCGAGTGACCGGGGGACCATCTGAACCTGCAACGCTCCGAGTTTCTAGTCGATGGGTCAAGGCAAAGGGGTAGAAAACTGCCTACCAAGTTCCCAACAGTCAAGGCCTTTGGGTTTGTTAGGGTTTTTCAGCAGTGAACCGCATGCCCTTGGGCTGAGCGATCTGACCTGGGCTCGCCCGAGTGACCAGGGGACCACCCGAACCTGCAACATTCCGAGTTTCGGGTCGATCGGTCAAGCCAAAGGGGTAGAAAACTGCGTACCAAGTTGCCAACAGTCGAGGCCTTTGGGCTTGTTTTGGCCTTTTCACGCGCGAACCGCATACCCTTCTGCTGTGCGGTCTGACCTGGGCTCGCGCGTGTGACCACGGGACCACCTGAACCTGCAACGCTCCGAGTTTCGGGTCGATCAGTCAAGGTCAAGGTCGACCCGTTGGGCCAGGTATGCCAATTTGAGCGGCATAGAGCATTGGCTTCGGCCGTCAGTCTGGTCTGGGCTCGCGCGACAGACCAGGGGACCACCCCAACCTGCAATGCCCAGAGTTCCGGGTCGATAGGTCAAGCCTAAGGGGTAGAAAAACTGCGTACCAAGTGGCCCAAAAGTGAAGAAATTGGGCTTGTTTTGGTCTTTTCAAACGCGAAGCGCATACCTTTCTGCTGTGCTGCCTGACCTGGGCTCGCGCGAGTGACCGGGGGACCATCTGAACCTGCAACGCTCCGAGTTTCGGGTCGATGGGTCAAGGCAAAGGGGTAGAAAACTGCCTACCAAGTTGCCAACAGTCAAGGCCTTTGGGTTTGTTAGGGTTTTTCAGCAGTGAACCGCATGCCCTTGGGCTGAGCGATCTGACCTGGGCTCGCGCGAGTGACCAGGGGACCACCCGAACCTGCAACATTCCGAGTTTCGGGTCGATCGGTCAAGCCAAAGGGGTAGAAAACTGCGTACCAAGTTGCCAACAGTCGAGGCCTTTGGGCTTGTTTTGGCCTTTTCACGCGCGAACCGCATACCCTTCTGCTGTGCGGTCTGACCTGGGCTCGCGCGTGTGACCACGGGACCACCTGAACCTGCAACGCTCCGAGTTTCGGGTCGATCAGTCAAGGTCAAGGTCGACCCGTTGGGCCAGGTATGCCAATTTGAGCGGCATAGAGCATTGGCTTCGGCCGTGCGGTCTGGTCTGGGCTCGCGCGACAGACCAGGGGACCACCCCAACCTGCAATGCCCAGAGTTCCGGGTCAATAGGTCAAGCCTAAGGGGTAGAAAAACTGCGTACCAAGTGGCCCAAAAGTGAAGAAATTGGGCTTGTTTTGGTCTTTTCAAACGTGAACCGCATACCTTTCTGCTGTGCTGCCTGACCTGGGCTCGCGCGAGTGATCGGGGGACCATCTGAACCTGCAACGCTCCGAGTTTCGGGTCGATGGGTCAAGGCAAAGGGGTAGAAAACTGCCTACCAAGTTGCCAACAGTCAAGGCCTTTGGGTTTGTTAGGGTTTTTCAGCAGTGAACCGCATGCCCTTGGGCTGAGCGATCTGACCTGGGCTCGCCCGAGTGACCAGGGGACCACCCGAACCTGCAACATTCCGAGTTTCGGGTCGATCGGTCAAGCCAAAGGGGTAGAAAACTGCGTACCAAGTTGCCAACAGTCGAGGCCTTTGGGCTTGTTTTGGCCTTTTCACGCGCGAACCGCATACCCTTCTGCTGTGCGGTCTGACCTGGGCTCGCGCGTGTGACCACGGGACCACCTGAACCTGCAACGCTCCGAGTTTCGGGTCGATCAGTCAAGGTCAAGGTCGACCCGTTGGGCCAGGTATGCCAATTTGAGCGGCATAGAGCATTGGCTTCGGCCGTGCGGTCTGGTCTGGGCTCGCGCGACAGACCAGGGGACCACCCCAACCTGCAATGCCCAGAGTTCCGGGTCGATAGGTCAAGCCTAAGGGGTAGAAAAACTGCGTACCAAGTGGCCCAAAAGTGAAGAAATTGGGCTTGTTTTGGTCTTTTCAAACGCGAACCGCATACCTTTCTGCTGTGCTGCCTGACCTGGGCTCGCGCGAGTGACCGGGGGACCATCTGAACCTGCAACGCTCCGAGTTTCGGGTCGATGGGTCAAGGCAAAGGGGTAGAAAACTGCCTACCAAGTTGCCAACAGTCAAGGCCTTTGGGTTTGTTAGGGTTTTTCAGCAGTGAACCGCATGCCCTTGGGCTGAGCGATCTGACCTGGGCTCGCGCGAGTGACCAGGGGACCACCCGAACCTGCAACATTCCGAGTTTCGGGTCGATCGGTCAAGCCAAAGGGGTAGAAAACTGCGTACCAAGTTGCCAACAGTCGAGGCCTTTGGGCTTGTTTTGGCCTTTTCACGCGCGAACCGCATACCCTTCTGCTGTGCGGTCTGACCTGGGCTCGCGCGTGTGACCACGGGACCACCTGAACCTGCAACGCTCCGAGTTTCGGGTCGATCAGTCAAGGTCAAGGTCGACCCGTTGGGCCAGGTATGCCAATTTGAGCGGCATAGAGCATTGGCTTCGGCCGTGCGGTCTGGTCTGGGCTCGCGCGACAGACCAGGGGACCACCCCAACCTGCAATGCCCAGAGTTCCGGGTCGATAGGTCAAGCCTAAGGGGTAGAAAAACTGCGTACCAAGTGGCCCAAAAGTGAAGAAATTGGGCTTGTTTTGGTCTTTTCAAACGCGAACCGCATACCTTTCTGCTGTGCTGCCTGACCTGGGCTCGCGCGAGTGACCGGGGGACCATCTGAACCTGCAACGCTCCGAGTTTCGGGTCGATGGGTCAAGGCAAAGGGGTAGAAAACTGCCTACCAAGTTGCCAACAGTCAAGGCCTTTGGGTTTGTTAGGGTTTTTCAGCAGTGAACCGCATGCCCTTGGGCTGAGCGATCTGACCTGGGCTCGCGCGAGTGACCAGGGGACCACCCGAACCTGCAACATTCCGAGTTTCGGGTCGATCGGTCAAGCCAAAGGGGTAGAAAACTGCGTACCAAGTTGCCAACAGTCGAGGCCTTTGGGCTTGTTTTGGCCTTTTCACGCGCGAACCGCATACCCTTCTGCTGTGCGGTCTGACCTGGGCTCGCGCGTGTGACCACGGGACCACCTGAACCTGCAACGCTCCGAGTTTCGGGTCGATCAGTCAAGGTCAAGGTCGACCCGTTGGGCCAGGTATGCCAATTTGAGCGGCATAGAGCATTGGCTTCGGCCGTGCGGTCTGGTCTGGGCTCGCGCGACAGACCAGGGGACCACCCCAACCTGCAATGCCCAGAGTTCCGGGTCGATAGGTCAAGCCTAAGGGGTAGAAAAACTGCGTACCAAGTGGCCCAAAAGTGAAGAAATTGGGCTTGTTTTGGTCTTTTCAAACGCGAACCGCATACCTTTCTGCTGTGCTGCCTGACCTGGGCTCGCGCGAGTGACCGGGGGACCATCTGAACCTGCAACGCTCCGAGTTTCGGGTCAATGGGTCAAGGCAAAGGGGTAGAAAACTGCCTACCAAGTTGCCAACAGTCAAGGCCTTTGGGTTTGTTAGGGTTTTTCAGCAGTGAACCGCATGCCCTTGGGCTGAGCGATCTGACCTGGGCTAGCGCGAGTGACCAGGGGACCACCCGAACCTGCAACATTCCGAGTTTCGGGTCGATCGGTCAAGCCAAAGGGGTAGAAAACTGCGTACCAAGTTGCCAACAGTCGAGGCCTTTGGGCTTGTTTTGGCCTTTTCACGCGCGAACCGCATACCCTTCTGCTGTGCGGTCTGACCTGGGCTCGCGCGTGTGACCACGGGACCACCTGAACCTGCAACGCTCCGAGTTTCGGGTCGATCAGTCAAGGTCAAGGTCGACCCGTTGGGCCAGGTATGCCAATTTGAGCGGCATAGAGCATTGGCTTCGGCCGTGCGGTCTGGTCTGGCTCGCGCGACAGACCAGGGGACCACCCCAACCTGCAATGCCCAGAGTTCCGGGTCGATAGGTCAAGCCTAAGGGGTAGAAAAACTGCGTACCAAGTGGCCCAAAAGTGAAGAAATTGGGCTTGTTTTGGTCTTTTCAAACGCGAACCGCATACCTTTCTGCTGTGCTGCCTGACCTGGGCTCGCGCGAGTGACCGGGGGACCATCTGAACCTGCAACGCTCCGAGTTTCTAGTCGATGGGTCAAGGCAAAGGGGTAGAAAACTGCCTACCAAGTTCCCAACAGTCAAGGCCTTTGGGTTTGTTAGGGTTTTTCAGCAGTGAACCGCATGCCCTTGGGCTGAGCGATCTGACCTGGGCTCGCCCGAGTGACCAGGGGACCACCCGAACCTGCAACATTCTGAGTTTCGGGTCGATCGGTCAAGCCAAAGGGGTAGAAAACTGCGTACCAAGTTGCCAACAGTCGAGGCCTTTGGGCTTGTTTTGGCCTTTTCACGCGCGAACCGCATACCCTTCTGCTGGGCGGTCTGACCTGGGCTCGCGCGTGTGACCACGGGACCACCTGAACCTGCAACGCTCCGAGTTTCGGGTCGATCAGTCAAGGTCAAGGTCGACCCGTTGGGCCAGGTATGCCAATTTGAGCGGCATAGAGCATTGGCTTCGGCCGTGCGGTCTGGTCTGGGCTCGCGCGACAGACCAGGGGACCACCCCAACCTGCAATGCCCAGAGTTCCGGGTCGATAGGTCAAGCCTAAGGGGTAGAAAAACTGCGTACCAAGTGGCCCAAAAGTGAAGAAATTGGGCTTGTTTTGGTCTTTTCAAACGCGAACCGCATACCTTTCTGCTGTGCTGCCTGACCTGGGCTCGCGCGAGTGACCGGGGGACCATCTGAACCTGCAACGCTCCGAGTTTCGGGTCGATGGGTCAAGGCAAAGGTTTAGAAAACTGCCTACCAAGTTGCCAACAGTCAAGGCCTTTGGGTTTGTTAGGGTTTTTCAGCAGTGAACCGCATGCCCTTGGGCTGAGCGATCTGACCTGGGCTCGCGCGAGTGACCAGGGGACCACCCGAACCTGCAACATTCCGAGTTTCGGGTCGATCGGTCAAGCCAAAGGGGTAGAAAACTGCGTACCAAGTTGCCAACAGTCAAGGCCTTTGGGCTTGTTTTGGCCTTTTCACGCGCGAACCGCATACCCTTCTGCTGTGCGGTCTGACCTGGGCTCGCGCGTGTGACCACGGGACCACCTGAACCTGCAACGCTCCGAGTTTCGGGTCGATCAGTCAAGGTCAAGGTCGACCCGTTGGGCCAGGTATGCCAATTTGAGCGGCATAGAGCATTGGCTTCGGCCGTGCGGTCTGGTCTGGGCTCGCGCGACAGACCAGGGGACCACCCCAACCTGCAATGCCCAGAGTTCCGGGTCGATAGGTCAAGCCTAAGGGGTAGAAAAACTGCGTACCAAGTGGCCCAAAAGTGAAGAAATTGGGCTTGTTTTGGTCTTTTCAAACGCGAACCGCATACCTTTCTGCTGTGCTGCCTGACCTGGGCTCGCGCGAGTGACCGGGGACCATCTGAACCTGCAACGCTCCGAGTTTCGGGTCGATGGGTCAAGGCAAAGGGGTAGAAAACTGCCTACCAAGTTGCCAACAGTCAAGGCCTTTGGGTTTGTTAGGGTTTTTCAGCAGTGAACCGCATGCCCTTGGGCTGAGCGATCTGACCTGGGCTCGCGCGAGTGACCAGGGGACCACCCAACCTGCAACATTCCGAGTTTCGGGTCGATCGGTCAAGCCAAAGGGGTAGAAAACTGCGTACCAAGTTGCCAACAGTCGAGGCCTTTGGGCTTGTTTTGGCCTTTTCACGCGCGAACCGCATACCCTTCTGCTGTGCGGTCTGACCTGGGCTCGCGCGTGTGACCACGGGACCACCTGAACCTGCAACGCTCCGAGTTTCGGGTCGATCAGTCAAGGTCAAGGTCGACCCGTTGGGCCAGGTATGCCAATTTGAGCGGCATAGAGCATTGGCTTCGGCCGTGCGGTCTGGTCTGGGCTCGCGCGACAGACCAGGGGACCACCCCAACCTGCAATGCCCAGAGTTCCGGGTCGATAGGTCAAGCCTAAGGGGTAGAAAAACTGCGTACCAAGTGGCCCAAAAGTGAAGAAATTGGGCTTGTTTTGGTCTTTTCAAACGCGAACCGCATACCTTTCTGCTGTGCTGCCTGACCTGGGCTCGCGCGAGTGACCGGGGGACCATCTGAACCTGCAACGCTCCGAGTTTCGGGTCGATGGGTCAAGGCAAAGGGGTAGAAAACTGCCTACCAAGTTGCCAACAGTCAAGGCCTTTGGGTTTGTTAGGGTTTTTCAGCAGTGAACCGCATGCCCTTGGGCTGAGCGATCTGACCTGGGCTCGCGCGAGTGACCAGGGGACCACCCGAACCTGCAACATTCCGAGTTTCGGGTCGATCGGTCAAGCCAAAGGGGTAGAAAACTGCGTACCAAGTTGCCAACAGTCGAGGCCTTTGGGCTTGTTTTGGCCTTTTCACGCGCGAACCGCATACCCTTCTGCTGTGCGGTCTGACCTGGGCTCGCGCGTGTGACCACGGGACCACCTGAACCTGCAACGCTCCGAGTTTCGGGTCGATCAGTCAAGGTCAAGGTCGACCCGTTGGGCCAGGTATGCCAATTTGAGCGGCATAGAGCATTGGCTTCGGCCGTGCGGTCTGGTCTGGGCTCGCGCGACAGACCAGGGGACCACCCCAACCTGCAATGCCCAGAGTTCCGGGTCGATAGGTCAAGCCTAAGGGGTAGAAAAACTGCGTACCAAGTGGCCCAAAAGTGAAGAAATTGGGCTTGTTTTGGTCTTTTCAAACGCGAACCGCATACCTTTCTGCTGTGCTGCCTGACCTGGGCTCGCGCGAGTGACCGGGGGACCATCTGAACCTGCAACGCTCCGAGTTTCGGGTCAATGGGTCAAGGCAAAGGGGTAGAAAACTGCCTACCAAGTTGCCAACAGTCAAGGCCTTTGGGTTTGTTAGGGTTTTTCAGCAGTGAACCGCATGCCCTTGGGCTGAGCGATCTGACCTGGGCTAGCGCGAGTGACCAGGGGACCACCCGAACCTGCAACATTCCGAGTTTCGGGTCGATCGGTCAAGCCAAAGGGGTAGAAAACTGCGTACCAAGTTGCCAACAGTCGAGGCCTTTGGGCTTGTTTTGGCCTTTTCACGCGCGAACCGCATACCCTTCTGCTGTGCGGTCTGACCTGGGCTCGCGCGTGTGACCACGGGACCACCTGAACCTGCAACGCTCCGAGTTTCGGGTCGATCAGTCAAGGTCAAGGTCGACCCGTTGGGCCAGGTATGCCAATTTGAGCGGCATAGAGCATTGGCTTCGGCCGTGCGGTCTGGTCTGGCTCGCGCGACAGACCAGGGGACCACCCCAACCTGCAATGCCCAGAGTTCCGGGTCGATAGGTCAAGCCTAAGGGGTAGAAAAACTGCGTACCAAGTGGCCCAAAAGTGAAGAAATTGGGCTTGTTTTGGTCTTTTCAAACGCGAACCGCATACCTTTCTGCTGTGCTGCCTGACCTGGGCTCGCGCGAGTGACCGGGGGACCATCTGAACCTGCAACGCTCCGAGTTTTGGGTCGATGGGTCAAGGCAAAGGGGTAGAAAACTGCCTACCAAGTTCCCAACAGTCAAGGCCTTTGGGTTTGTTAGGGTTTTTCAGCAGTGAACCGCATGCCCTTGGGCTGAGCGATCTGACCTGGGCTCGCCCGAGTGACCAGGGGACCACCCGAACCTGCAACATTCCGAGTTTCGGGTCGATCGGTCAAGCCAAAGGGGTAGAAAACTGCGTACCAAGTTGCCAACAGTCGAGGCCTTTGGGCTTGTTTTGGCCTTTTCACGCGCGAACCGCATACCCTTCTGCTGTGCGGTCTGACCTGGGCTCGCGCGTGTGACCACGGGACCACCTGAACCTGCAACGCTCCGAGTTTCGGGTCGATCAGTCAAGGTCAAGGTCGACCCGTTGGGCCAGGTATGCCAATTTGAGCGGCATAGAGCATTGGCTTCGGCCGTGCGGTCTGGTCTGGGCTCGCGCGACAGACCAGGGGACCACCCCAACCTGCAATGCCCAGAGTTCCGGGTCGATAGGTCAAGCCTAAGGGGTAGAAAAACTGCGTACCAAGTGGCCCAAAAGTGAAGAAATTGGGCTTGTTTTGGTCTTTTCAAACGCGAACCGCATACCTTTCTGCTGTGCTGCCTGACCTGGGCTCGCGCGAGTGACCGGGGGACCATCTGAACCTGCAACGCTCCGAGTTTCGGGTCGATGGGTCAAGGCAAAGGTTTAGAAAACTGCCTACCAAGTTGCCAACAGTCAAGGCCTTTGGGTTTGTTAGGGTTTTTCAGCAGTGAACCGCATGCCCTTGGGCTGAGCGATCTGACCTGGGCTCGCGCGAGTGACCAGGGGACCACCCGAACCTGCAACATTCCGAGTTTCGGGTCGATCGGTCAAGCCAAAGGGGTAGAAAACTGCGTACCAAGTTGCCAACAGTCGAGGCCTTTGGGCTTGTTTTGGCCTTTTCACGCGCGAACCGCATACCCTTCTGCTGTGCGGTCTGACCTGGGCTCGCGCGTGTGACCACGGGACCACCTGAACCTGCAACGCTCCGAGTTTCGGGTCGATCAGTCAAGGTCAAGGTCGACCCGTTGGGCCAGGTATGCCAATTTGAGCGGCATAGAGCATTGGCTTCGGCCGTGCGGTCTGGTCTGGGCTCGCGGGACAGACCAGGGGACCACCCCAACCTGCAATGCCCAGAGTTCCGGGTCGATAGGTCAAGCCTAAGGGGTAGAAAAACTGCGTACCAAGTGGCCCAAAAGTGAAGAAATTGGGCTTGTTTTGGTCTTTTCAAACGCGAACCGCATACCTTTCTGCTGTGCTGCCTGACCTGGGCTCGCGCGAGTGACCGGGGACCATCTGAACCTGCAACGCTCCGAGTTTCGGGTCGATGGGTCAAGGCAAAGGGGTAGAAAACTGCCTACCAAGTTGCCAACAGTCAAGGCCTTTGGGTTTGTTAGGGTTTTTCAGCAGTGAACCGCATGCCCTTGGGCTGAGCGATCTGACCTGGGCTCGCGCGAGTGACCAGGGGACCACCCGAACCTGCAACATTCCGAGTTTCGGGTCGATCGGTCAAGCCAAAGGGGTAGAAAACTGCGTACCAAGTTGCCAACAGTCGAGGCCTTTGGGCTTGTTTTGGCCTTTTCACGCGCGAACCGCATACCCTTCTGCTGTGCGGTCTGACCTGGGCTCGCGCGTGTGACCACGGGACCACCTGAACCTGCAACGCTCCGAGTTTCGGGTCGATCAGTCAAGGTCAAGGTCGACCCGTTGGGCCAGGTATGCCAATTTGAGCGGCATAGAGCATTGGCTTCGGCCGTGCGGTCTGGTCTGGGCTCGCGCGACAGACCAGGGGACCACCCCAACCTGCAATGCCCAGAGTTCCGGGTCGATAGGTCAAGCCTAAGGGGTAGAAAAACTGCGTACCAAGTGGCCCAAAAGTGAAGAAATTGGGCTTGTTTTGGTCTTTTCAAACTGCGAACCGCATACCTTTCTGCTGTGCTGCCTGACCTGGGCTCGCGCGAGTGACCGGGGGACCATCTGAACCTGCAACGCTCCGAGTTTCGGGTCGATGGGTCAAGGCAAAGGGGTAGAAAACTGCCTACCAAGTTGCCAACAGTCAAGGCCTTTGGGTTTGTTAGGGTTTTTCAGCAGTGAACCGCATGCCCTTGGGCTGAGCGATCTGACCTGGGCTCGCGCGAGTGACTAGGGGACCACCCGAACCTGCAACATTCCGAGTTTCGGGTCGATCGGTCAAGCCAAAGGGGTAGAAAACTGCGTACCAAGTTGCCAACAGTCGAGGCCTTTGGGCTTGTTTTGGCCTTTTCACGCGCGAACCGCATACCCTTCTGCTGTGCGGTCTGACCTGGGCTCGCGCGTGTGACCACGGGACCACCTGAACCTGCAACGCTCCGAGTTTCGGGTCGATCAGTCAAGGTCAAGGTCGACCCGTTGGGCCAGGTATGCCAATTTGAGCGGCATAGAGCATTGGCTTCGCATGGGGTCTGGTCTGGCTCCCGCGACAGACCAGGGGACCACCCCAACCTGCAATGCCCAGAGTTCCGGGTCGATAGGTCAAGCCTAAGGGGTAGAAAAACTGCGTACCAAGTGGCCCAAAAGTGAAGAAATTGGGCTTGTTTTGGTCTTTTCAAACGCGAACCGCATACCTTTCTGCTGTGCTGCCTGACCTGGGCTCGCGCGAGTGACCGGGGGACCATCTGAACCTGCAACGCTCCGAGTTTCGGGTTGATGGGTCAAGGCAAAGGGGTAGAAAACTGCCTACCAAGTTGCCAACAGTCAAGGCCTTTGGGTTTGTTAGGGTTTTTCAGCAGTGAACCGCATGCCCTTGGGCTGAGCGATCTGACCTGGGCTCGCGCGAGTGACCAGGGGACCACCCGAACCTGCAACATTCCGAGTTTCGGGTCGATCGGTCAAGCCAAAGGGGTAGAAAACTGCGTACCAAGTTGCCAACAGTCGAGGCCTTTGGGCTTGTTTTGGCCTTTTCACACGCGAACCGCATACCCTTCTGCTGTGCGGTCTGACCTGGGCTCGCGCGTGTGACCACGGGACCACCTGAACCTGCAACGCTCCGAGTTTCGGGTCGATCAGTCAAGGTCAAGGTCGACCCGTTGGGCCAGGTATGCCAATTTGAGCGGCATAGAGCATTGGCTTCGGCCGTGCGGTCTGGTCTGGGCTCGCGCGACAGACCAGGGGACCACCCCAACCTGCAATGCCCAGAGTTCCGGGTCGATAGGTCAAGCCTAAGGGGTAGAAAAACTGCGTACCAAGTGGCCCAAAAGTGAAGAAATTGGGCTTGTTTTGGTCTTTTCAAACGCGAACCGCATACCTTTCTGCTGTGCTGCCTGACCTGGGCTCGCGCGAGTGACCGGGGGACCATCTGAACCTGCAACGCTCCGAGTTTCGGGTCGATGGGTCAAGGCAAAGGGGTAGAAAACTGCCTACCAAGTTGCCAACAGTCAAGGCCTTTGGGTTTGTTAGGGTTTTTCAGCAGTGAACCGCATGCCCTTGGGCTGAGCGATCTGACCTGGGCTCGCGCGAGTGACCAGGGGACCACCCGAACCTGCAACATTCCGAGTTTCGGGTCGATCGGTCAAGCCAAAGGGGTAGAAAACTGCGTACCAAGTTGCCAACAGTCGAGGCCTTTGGGCTTGTTTTGGCCTTTTCACGCGCGAACCGCATACCCTTCTGCTGTGCGGTCTGACCTGGGCTCGCGCGTGTGACCACGGGACCACCTGAACCTGCAACGCTCCGAGTTTCGGGTCGATCAGTCAAGGTCAAGGTCGACCCGTTGGGCCAGGTATGCCAATTTGAGCGGCATAGAGCATTGGCTTCGGCCGTGCGGTCTGGTCTGGGCTCGCGCGACAGACCAGGGGACCACCCCAACCTGCAATGCCCAGAGTTCCGGGTCGATAGGTCAAGCCTAAGGGGTAGAAAAACTGCGTACCAAGTGGCCCAAAAGTGAAGAAATTGGGCTTGTTTTGGTCTTTTCAAACGCGAACCGCATACCTTTCTGCTGTGCTGCCTGACCTGGGCTCGCGCGAGTGACCGGGGGACCATCTGAACCTGCAACGCTCCGAGTTTCGGGTCGATGGGTCAAGGCAAAGGGGTAGAAAACTGCCTACCAAGTTGCCAACAGTCAAGGCCTTTGGGTTTGTTAGGGTTTTTCAGCAGTGAACCGCATGCCCTTGGGCTGAGCGATCTGACCTGGGCTCGCGCGAGTGACCAGGGGACCACCCGAACCTGCAACATTCCGAGTTTCGGGTCGATCGGTCAAGCCAAAGGGGTAGAAAACTGCGTACCAAGTTGCCAACAGTCGAGGCCTTTGGGCTTGTTTTGGCCTTTTCATGCGCGAACCGCATACCCTTCTGCTGTGCGGTCTGACCTGGGCTCGCGCGTGTGACCACGGGACCACCTGAACCTGCAACGCTCCGAGTTTCGGGTCGATCAGTCAAGGTCAAGGTCGACCCGTTGGGCCAGGTATGCCAATTTGAGCGGCATAGAGCATTGGCTTCGGCCGTGCGGTCTGGTCTGGGCTCGCGCGACAGACCAGGGGACCACCCCAACCTGCAATGCCCAGAGTTCCGGGTCGATAGGTCAAGCCTAAGGGGTAGAAAAACTGCGTACCAAGTGGCCCAAAAGTGAAGAAATTGGGCTTGTTTTGGTCTTTTCAAACGCGAACCGCATACCTTTCTGCTGTGCTGCCTGACCTGGGCTCGCGCGAGTGACCGGGGGACCATCTGAACCTGCAACGCTCCGAGTTTCGGGTCGATGGGTCAAGGCAAAGGGGTAGAAAACTGCCTACCAAGTTGCCAACAGTCAAGGCCTTTGGGTTTGTTAGGGTTTTTCAGCAGTGAACCGCATGCCCTTGGGCTGAGCGATCTGACCTGGGCTCGCGCGAGTGACCAGGGGACCACCCGAACCTGCAACATTCCGAGTTTCGGGTCGATCGGTCAAGCCAAAGGGGTAGAAAACTGCGTACCAAGTTGCCAACAGTCGAGGCCTTTGGGCTTGTTTTGGCCTTTTCACGCGCGAACCGCATACCCTTCTGCTGTGCGGTCTGACCTGGGCTCGCGCGTGTGACCACGGGACCACCTGAACCTGCAACGCTCCGAGTTTCGGGTCGATCAGTCAAGGTCAAGGTCGACCCGTTGGGCCAGGTATGCCAATTTGAGCGGCATAGAGCATTGGCTTCGGCCGTGCGGTCTGGTCTGGGCTCGCGCGACAGACCAGGGGACCACCCCAACCTGCAATGCCCAGAGTTCCGGGTCGATAGGTCAAGCCTAAGGGGTAGAAAAACTGCGTACCAAGTGGCCCAAAAGTGAAGAAATTGGGCTTGTTTTGGTCTTTTCAAACGCGAACCGCATACCTTTCTGCTGTGCTGCCTGACCTGGGCTCGCGCGAGTGACCGGGGAACCATCTGAACCTGCAACGCTCCGAGTTTCGGGTCGATGGGTCAAGGCAAAGGGGTAGAAAACTGCCTACCAAGTTGCCAACAGTCAAGGCCTTTGGGTTTGTTAGGGTTTTTCAGCAGTGAACCGCATGCCCTTGGGCTGAGCGATCTGACCTGGGCTCGCGCGAGTGACCAGGGGACCACCCGAACCTGCAACATTCCGAGTTTCGGGTCGATCGGTCAAGCCAAAGGGGTAGAAAACTGCGTACCAAGTTGCCAACAGTTGAGGCCTTTGGGCTTGTTTTGGCCTTTTCACGCGCGAACCGCATACCCTTCTGCTGTGCGGTCTGACCTGGGCTCGCGCGTGTGACCACGGGACCACCTGAACCTGCAACGCTCCGAGTTTCGGGTCGATCAGTCAAGGTCAAGGTCGACCCGTTGGGCCAGGTATGCCAATTTGAGCGGCATAGAGCATTGGCTTCGGCCGTGCGGTCTGGTCTGGGCTCGCGCGACAGACCAGGGGACCACCCCAACCTGCAATGCCCAGAGTTCCGGGTCGATAGGTCAAGCCTAAGGGGTAGAAAAACTGCGTACCAAGTGGCCCAAAAGTGAAGAAATTGGGCTTGTTTTGGTCTTTTCAAACGCGAACCGCATACCTTTCTGCTGTGCTGCCTGACCTGGGCTCGCGCGAGTGACCGGGGGACCATCTGAACCTGCAACGCTCCGAGTTTCGGGTCGATGGGTCAAGGCAAAGGGGTAGAAAACTGCCTACCAAGTTGCCAACAGTCAAGGCCTTTGGGTTTGTTAGGGTTTTTCAGCAGTGAACCGCATGCCCTTGGGCTGAGCGATCTGACCTGGGCTCGCGCGAGTGACCAGGGGACCACCCGAACCTGCAACATTCCGAGTTTCGGGTCGATCGGTCAAGCCAAAGGGGTAGAAAACTGCGTACCAAGTTGCCAACAGTCGAGGCCTTTGGGCTTGTTTTGGCCTTTTCACGCGCGAACCGCATACCCTTCTGCTGTGCGGTCTGACCTGGGCTCGCGCGTGTGACCACGGGACCACCTGAACCTGCAACGCTCCAAGTTTCGGGTCGATCAGTCAAGGTCAAGGTCGACTCGTTGGGTCAGGTATGCCAATTTGAGCGGCATAGAGCATTGGCTTCGGCCGTGCGGTCTGGTCTGGGCTCGCGCGACAGACCAGGGGACCACCCCAACCTGCAATGCCCAGAGTTCCGGGTCGATAGGTCAAGCCTAAGGGGTAGAAAAACTGCGTACCAAGTGGCCCAAAAGTGAAGAAATTGGGCTTGTTTTGGTCTTTTCAAACGCGAACCGCATACCTTTCTGCTGTGCTGCCTGACCTGGGCTCGCGCGAGTGACCGGGGGACCATCTGAACCTGCAACGCTCCGAGTTTCGGGTCGATGGGTCAAGGCAAAGGGGTAGAAAACTGCCTACCAAGTTGCCAACAGTCAAGGCCTTTGGGTTTGTTAGGGTTTTTCAGCAGTGAACCGCATGCCCTTGGGCTGAGCGATCTGACCTGGGCTCGCGCGAGTGACCAGGGGACCACCCGAACCTGCAACATTCCGAGTTTCGGGTCGATCGGTCAAGCCAAAGGGGTAGAAAACTGCGTACCAAGTTGCCAACAGTCGAGGCCTTTGGGCTTGTTTTGGCCTTTTCACGCGCGAACCGCATACCCTTTTGCTGTGCGGTCTGACCTGGGCTCGCGCGTGTGACCACGGGACCACCTGAACCTGCAACGCTCCGAGTTTCGGGTCGATCAGTCAAGGTCAAGGTCGACCCGTTGGGCCAGGTATGCCAATTTGAGCGGCATAGAGCATTGGCTTCGGCCGTGCGGTCTGGTCTGGGCTCGCGCGACAGACCAGGGGACCACCCCAACCTGCAATGCCCAGAGTTCCGGGTCGATAGGTCAAGCCTAAGGGGTAGAAAAACTGCGTACCAAGTGGCCCAAAAGTGAAGAAATTGGGCTTGTTTTGGTCTTTTCAAACGCGAACCGCATACCTTTCTGCTGTGCTGCCTGACCTGAGCTCACGCGAGTGACCGGGGGACCATCTGAACCTGCAACGCTCCGAGTTTCGGGTCGATGGGTCAAGGCAAAGGGGTAGAAAACTGCCTACCAAGTTGCCAACAGTCAAGGCCTTTGGGTTTGTTAGGGTTTTTCAGCAGTGAACCGCATGCCCTTGGGCTGAGCGATCTGACCTGGGCTCGCGCGAGTGACCAGGGGACCACCCGAACCTGCAACATTCCGAGTTTCGGGTCGATCGGTCAAGCCAAAGGGGTAGAAAACTGCGTACCAAGTTGCCAACAGTCGAGGCCTTTGGGCTTGTTTTGGCCTTTTCACGCGCGAACCGCATACCCTTCTGCTGTGCGGTCTGACCGTGGCTCGCGCGTGTGACCACGGGACCACCTGAACCTGCAACGCTCCGAGTTTCGGGTCGATCAGTCAAGGTCAAGGTCGACCCGTTGGGCCAGGTATGCCAATTTGAGCGGCATAGAGCATTGGCTTCGGCCGTGCGGTCTGGTCTGGGCTCGCGCGACAGACCAGGGGACCACCCCAACCTGCAATGCCCAGAGTTCCGGGTCGATAGGTCAAGCCTAAGGGGTAGAAAAACTGCGTACCAAGTGGCCCAAAAGTGAAGAAATTGGGCTTGTTTTGGTCTTTTCAAACGCGAACCGCATACCTTTCTGCTGTGCTGCCTGACCTGGGCTCGCGCGAGTGACCGGGGGACCATCTGAACCTGCAACGCTCCGAGTTTCGGGTCGATGGGTCAAGGCAAAGGGGTAGAAAACTGCCTACCAAGTTGCCAACAGTCAAGGCCTTTGGGTTTGTTAGGGTTTTTCAGCAGTGAACCGCATGCCCTTGGGCTGAGCGATCTGACCTGGGCTCGCGCGAGTGACCAGGGGACCACCCGAACCTGCAACATTCCGAGTTTCGGGTCGATCGGTCAAGCCAAAGGGGTAGAAAACTGCGTACCAAGTTGCCAACAGTCGAGGCCTTTGGGCTTGTTTTGGCCTTTTCACGCGCGAACCGCATACCCTTCTGCTGTGCGGTCTGACCTGGGCTCGCGCGTGTGACCACGGGACCACCTGAACCTGCAACGCTCCGAGTTTCGGGTCGATCAGTCAAGGTCAAGGTCGACCCGTTGGGCCAGGTATGCCAATTTGAGCGGCATAGAGCATTGGCTTCGGCCGTGCGGTCTGGTCTGGGCTCGCGCGACAGACCAGGGGACCACCCCAACCTGCAATGCCCAGAGTTCCGGGTCGATAGGTCAAGCCTAAGGGGTAGAAAAACTGCGTACCAAGTGGCCCAAAAGTGAAGAAATTGGGCTTGTTTTGGTCTTTTCAAACGCGAACCGCATACCTTTCTGCTGTGCTGCCTGACCTGGGCTCGCGCGAGTGACCGGGGGACCATCTGAACCTGCAACGCTCCGAGTTTCGGGTCGATGGGTCAAGGCAAAGGGGTAGAAAACTCCCTACCAAGTTGCCAACAGTCAAGGCCTTTGGGTTTGTTAGGGTTTTTCAGCAGTGAACCGCATGCCCTTGGGCTGAGCGATCTGACCTGGGCTCGCGCGAGTGACCAGGGGACCACCCGAACCTGCAACATTCCGAGTTTCGGGTCAATCGGTCAAGCCAAAGGGGTAGAAAACTGCGTACCAAGTTGCCAACAGTCGAGGCCTTTGGGCTTGTTTTGGCCTTTTCACGCGCGAACCGCATACCCTTCTGCTGTGCGGTCTGACCTGGGCTCGCGCGTGTGACCACGGGACCACCTGAACCTGCAACGCTCCGAGTTTCGGGTCGATCAGTCAAGGTCAAGGTCGACCCGTTGGGCCAGGTATGCCAATTTGAGCGGCATAGAGCATTGGCTTCGGCCGTGCGGTCTGGTCTGGGCTCGCGCGACAGACCAGGGGACCACCCCAACCTGCAATGCCCAGAGTTCCGGGTCGATAGGTCAAGCCTAAGGGGTAGAAAAACTGCGTACCAAGTGGCCCAAAAGTGAAGAAATTGGGCTTGTTTTGGTCTTTTCAAACGCGAACCGCATACCTTTCTGCTGTGCTGCCTGACCTGGGCTCGCGCGAGTGACCGGGGGACCATCTGAACCTGCAACGCTCCGAGTTTCCGGTCGATGGGTCAAGGCAAAGGGGTAGAAAACTGCCTACCAAGTTGCCAACAGTCAAGGCCTTTGGGTTTGTTAGGGTTTTTCAGCAGTGAACCGCATGCCCTTGGGCTGAGCGATCTGACCTGGGCTCGCCCGAGTGACCAGGGGACCACCCGAACCTGCAACATTCCGAGTTTTGGGTCGATCGGTCAAGCCAAAGGGGTAGAAAACTGCGTACCAAGTTGCCAACAGTCGAGGCCTTTGGGCTTGTTTTGGCCTTTTCACGCGCGAACCGCATACCCTTCTGCTGTGCGGTCTGACCTGGGCTCGCGCGTGTGACCACGGGACCACCTGAACCTGCAACGCTCCGAGTTTCGGGTCGATCAGTCAAGGTCAAGGTCGACCCGTTGGGCCAGGTATGCCAATTTGAGCGGCATAGAGCATTGGCTTCGGCCGTGCGGTCTGGTCTGGGCTCGCGCGACAGACCAGGGGACCACCCCAACCTGCAATGCCCAGAGTTCCGGGTCGATAGGTCAAGCCTAAGGGGTAGAAAAACTGCGTACCAAGTGGCCCAAAAGTGAAGAAATTGGGCTTGTTTTGGTCTTTTCAAACGCGAACCGCATACCTTTCTGCTGTGCTGCCTGACCTGGGCTCGCGCGAGTGACCGGGGGACCATCTGAACCTGCAACGCTCCGAGTTTCGGGTCGATGGGTCAAGGCAAAGGGGTAGAAAACTGCCTACCAAGTTGCCAACAGTCAAGGCCTTTGGGTTTGTTAGGGTTTTTCAGCAGTGAACCGCATGCCCTTGGGCTGAGCGATCTGACCTGGGCTCGCGCGAGTGACCAGGGGACCACCCGAACCTGCAACATTCCGAGTTTCGGGTCGATCGGTCAAGCCAAAGGGGTAGAAAACTGCGTACCAAGTTGCCAACAGTCGAGGCCTTTGGGCTTGTTTTGGCCTTTTCACGCGCGAACCGCATACCCTTCTGCTGTGCGGTCTGACCGTGGCTCGCGCGTGTGACCACGGGACCACCTGAACCTGCAACGCTCCGAGTTTCGGGTCGATCAGTCAAGGTCAAGGTCGACCCGTTGGGCCAGGTATGCCAATTTGAGCGGCATAGAGCATTGGCTTCGGCCGTGCGGTCTGGTCTGGGCTCGCGCGACAGACCAGGGGACCACCCCAACCTGCAATGCCCAGAGTTCCGGGTCGATAGGTCAAGCCTAAGGGGTAGAAAAACTGCGTACCAAGTGGCCCAAAAGTGAAGAAATTGGGCTTGTTTTGGTCTTTTCAAACGTGAACCGCATACCTTTCTGCTGTGCTGCCTGACCTGGGCTCGCGCGAGTGACCGGGGGACCATCTGAACCTGCAACGCTCCGAGTTTCGGGTCGATGGGTCAAGGCAAAGGGGTAGAAAACTCCCTACCAAGTTGCCAACAGTCAAGGCCTTTGGGTTTGTTAGGGTTTTTCAGCAGTGAACCGCATGCCCTTGGGCTGAGCGATCTGACCTGGGCTCGCACGAGTGACCAGGGGACCACCCGAACCTGCAACATTCCGAGTTTCTGGTCGATCGGTCAAGCCAAAGGGGTAGAAAACTGCGTACCAAGTTGCCAACAGTCGAGGCCTTTGGGCTTGTTTTGGCCTTTTCACGCGCGAACCGCATACCCTTCTGCTGTGCGGTCTGACCTGGGCTCGCGCGTGTGACCACGGGACCACCTGAACCTGCAACGCTCCGAGTTTCGGGTCGATCAGTCAAGGTCAAGGTCGACCCGTTGGGCCAGGTATGCCAATTTGAGCGGCATAGAGCATTGGCTTCGGCCGTGCGGTCTGGTCTGGGCTCGCGCGACAGACCAGGGGACCACCCCAACCTGCAATGCCCAGAGTTCCGGGTCGATAGGTCAAGCCTAAGGGGTAGAAAAACTGCGTACCAAGTGGCCCAAAAGTGAAGAAATTGGGCTTGTTTTGGTCTTTTCAAACGCGAACCGCATACCTTTCTGCTGTGCTGCCTGACCTGGGCTCGCGCGAGTGACCGGGGGACCATCTGAACCTGCAACGCTCCGAGTTTCGGGTCGATGGGTCAAGGCAAAGGGGTAGAAAACTCCCTACCAAGTTGCCAACAGTCAAGGCCTTTGGGTTTGTTAGGGTTTTTCAGCAGTGAACCGCATGCCCTTGGGCTGAGCGATCTGACCTGGGCTCGCGCGAGTGACCAGGGGACCACCCGAACCTGCAACATTCCGAGTTTCGGGTCGATCGGTCAAGCCAAAGGGGTAGAAAACTGCGTACCAAGTTGCCAACAGTCAAGGCCTTTGGGCTTGTTTTGGCCTTTTCACGCGCGAACCGCATACCCTTCTGCTGTGCGGTCTGACCTGGGCTCGCGCGTGTGACCACGGGACCACCTGAACCTGCAACGCTCCGAGTTTCAGGTCGATCAGTCAAGGTCAAGGTCGACCCGTTGGGCCAGGTATGCCAATTTGAGCGGCATAGAGCATTGGCTTCGGCCGTGCGGTCTGGTCTGGGCTCGCGCGACAGACCAGGGGACCACCCCAACCTGCAATGCCCAGAGTTCCGGGTCGATAGGTCAAGCCTAAGGGGTAGAAAAACTGCGTACCAAGTGGCCCAAAAGTGAAGAAATTGGGCTTGTTTTGGTCTTTTCAAACGCGAACGGCATACCTTTCTGCTGTGCTGCCTGACCTGGGCTCGCGCGAGTGACCGGGGGACCATCTGAACCTGCAACGCTCCGAGTTTCGGGTCGATGGGTCAAGGCAAAGGGGTAGAAAACTGCCTACCAAGTTGCCAACAGTCAAGGCCTTTGGGTTTGTTAGGGTTTTTCAGCAGTGAACCGCATGCCCTTGGGCTGAGCGATCTGACCTGGGCTCGCCCGAGTGACCAGGGGACCACCCGAACCTGCAACATTCCGAGTTTCGGGTCGATCGGTCAAGCCAAAGGGGTAGAAAACTGCGTACCAAGTTGCCAACAGTCGAGGCCTTTGGGCTTGTTTTGGCCTTTTCACGCGCGAACCGCATACCCTTCTGCTGTGCGGTCTGACCTGGGCTCGCGCGTGTGACCACGGGACCACCTGAACCTGCAACGCTCCGAGTTTCGGGTCGATCAGTCAAGGTCAAGGTCGACCCGTTGGGCCAGGTATGCCAATTTGAGCGGCATAGAGCATTGGCTTTGGCCGTGCGGTCTGGTCTGGGCTCGCGCGACAGACCAGGGGACCACCCCAACCTGCAATGCCCAGAGTTCCGGGTCGATAGGTCAAGCCTAAGGGGTAGAAAAACTGCGTACCAAGTGGCCCAAAAGTGAAGAAATTGGGCTTGTTTTGGTCTTTTCAAACGCGAACCGCATACCTTTCTGCTGTGCTGCCTGACCTGGGCTCGCGCGAGTGACCGGGGGACCATCTGAACCTGCAACGCTCCGAGTTTCGGGTCGATGGGTCAAGGCAAAGGGGTAGAAAACTGCCTACCAAGTTGCCAACAGTCAAGGCCTTTGGGTTTGTTAGGGTTTTTCAGCAGTGAACCGCATGCCCTTGGGCTGAGCGATCTGACCTGGGCTCGCGCGAGTGACCAGGGGACCACCCGAACCTGCAACATTCCGAGTTTCGGGTTGATCGGTCAAGCCAAAGGGGTAGAAAACTGCGTACCAAGTTGCCAACAGTCGAGGCCTTTGGGCTTGTTTTGGCCTTTTCACGCGCGAACCGCATACCCTTCTGCTGTGCGGTCTGACCTGGGCTCGCGCGTGTGACCACGGGACCACCTGAACCTGCAACGCTCCGAGTTTCGGGTCGATCAGTCAAGGTCAAGGTCGACCCGTTGGGCCAGGTATGCCAATTTGAGCGGCATAGAGCATTGGCTTCGGCCGTGCGGTCTGGTCTGGGCTCGCGCGACAGACCAGGGGACCACCCCAACCTGCAATGCCCAGAGTTCCGGGTCGATAGGTCAAGCCTAAGGGGTAGAAAAACTGCGTACCAAGTGGCCCAAAAGTGAAGAAATTGGGCTTGTTTTGGTCTTTTCAAACGCGAACCGCATACCTTTCTGCTGTGCTGCCTGACCTGGGCTCGCGCGAGTGACCGGGGGACCATCTGAACCTGCAACGCTCCGAGTTTCGGGTCGATGGGTCAAGGCAAAGGGGTAGAAAACTGCCTACCAAGTTGCCAACAGTCAAGGCCTTTGGGTTTGTTAGGGTTTTTCAGCAGTGAACCGCATGCCCTTGGGCTGAGCGATCTGACCTGGGCTCGCGCGAGTGACCAGGGGACCACCCGAACCTGCAACATTCCGAGTTTCGGGTCGATCGGTCAAGCCAAAGGGGTAGAAAACTGCGTACCAAGTTGCCAACAGTCGAGGCCTTTGGGCTTGTTTTGGCCTTTTCACGCGCGAACCGCATACCCTTCTGCTGTGCGGTCTGACCTGGGCTCGCGCGTGTGACCACGGGACCACCTGAACCTGCAACGCTCCGAGTTTCGGGTCGATCAGTCAAGGTCAAGGTCGACCTGTTGGGCCAGGTATGCCAATTTGAGCGGCATAGAGCATTGGCTTCGGCCGTGCGGTCTGGTCTGGGCTCGCGCGACAGACCAGGGGACCACCCCAACCTGCAATGCCCAGAGTTCCGGGTCGATAGGTCAAGCCTAAGGGGTAGAAAAACTGCGTACCAAGTGGCCCAAAAGTGAAGAAATTGGGCTTGTTTTGGTCTTTTCAAACGCGAACCGCATACCTTTCTGCTGTGCTGCCTGACCTGGGCTCGCGCGAGTGACCGGGGGACCATCTGAACCTGCAACGCTCCGAGTTTCGGGTCGATGGGTCAAGGCAAAGGGGTAGAAAACTGCCTACCAAGTTGCCAACAGTCAAGGCCTTTGGGTTTGTTAGGGTTTTTCAGCAGTGAACCGCATGCCCTTGGGCTGAGCGATCTGACCTGGGCTCGCCCGAGTGACCAGGGGACCACCCGAACCTGCAACATTCCGAGTTTCGGGTCGATCGGTCAAGCCAAAGGGGTAGAAAACTGCGTACCAAGTTGCCAACAGTCGAGGCCTTTGGGCTTGTTTTGGCCTTTTCACGCGCGAACCGCATACCCTTCTGCTGTGCGGTCTGACCTGGGCTCGCGCGTGTGACCACGGGACCACCTGAACCTGCAACGCTCCGAGTTTCGGGTCGATCAGTCAAGGTCAAGGTCGACCCGTTGGGCCAGGTATGCCAATTTGAGCGGCATAGAGCATTGGCTTCGGCCGTGCGGTCTGGTCTGGGCTCGCGCGACAGACCAGGGGACCACCCCAACCTGCAATGCCCAGAGTTCCGGGTCGATAGGTCAAGCCTAAGGGGTAGAAAAACTGCGTACCAAGTGGCCCAAAAGTGAAGAAATTGGGCTTGTTTTGGTCTTTTCAAACGCGAACCGCATACCTTTCTGCTGTGCTGCCTGACCTGGGCTCGCGCGAGTGACCGGGGGACCATCTGAACCTGCAACGCTCCGAGTTTCGGGTCGATGGGTCAAGGCAAAGGGGTAGAAAACTGCCTACCAAGTTGCCAACAGTCAAGGCCTTTGGGTTTGTTAGGGTTTTTCAGCAGTGAACAGCATGCCCTTGGGCTGAGCGATCTGACCTGGGCTCGCGCGAGTGACCAGGGGACCACCCGAACCTGCAACATTCCGAGTTTCGGGTCGATCGGTCAAGCCAAAGGGGTAGAAAACTGCGTACCAAGTTGCCAACAGTCGAGGCCTTTGGGCTTGTTTTGGCCTTTTCACGCGCGAACCGCATACCCTTCTGCTGTGCGGTCTGACCTGGGCTCGCGCGTGTGACCACGGGACCACCTGAACCTGCAACGCTCCGAGTTTCGGGTCGATCAGTCAAGGTCAAGGTCGACCCGTTGGGCCAGGTATGCCAATTTGAGCGGCATAGAGCATTGGCTTCGGCCGTGCGGTCTGGTCTGGGCTCGCGCGACAGACCAGGGGACCACCCCAACCTGCAATGCCCAGAGTTCCGGGTCGATAGGTCAAGCCTAAGGGGTAGAAAAACTGCGTACCAAGTGGCCCAAAAGTGAAGAAATTGGGCTTGTTTTGGTCTTTTCAAACGCGAACCGCATACCTTTCTGCTGTGCTGAATGACCTGGGCTCGCGCGAGTGACCGGGGGACCATCTGAACCTGCAACGCTCCGAGTTTCGGGTCGATGGGTCAAGGCAAAGGGGTAGAAAACTGCCTACCAAGTTGCCAACAGTCAAGGCCTTTGGGTTTGTTAGGGTTTTTCAGCAGTGAACCGCATGCCCTTGGGCTGAGCGATCTGACCTGGGCTCGCCCGAATGACCAGGGGACCACCCGAACCTGCAACATTCCGAGTTTCAGGTCGATCGGTCAAGCCAAAGGGGTAGAAAACTGCGTACCAAGTTGCCAACAGTCGAGGCCTTTGGGCTTGTTTTGGCCTTTTCACGCGCGAACCGCATACCCTTCTGCTGTGCGGTCTGACCTGGGCTCGCGCGTGTGACCACGGGACCACCTGAACCTGCAACGCTCCGAGTTTCGGGTCGATCAGTCAAGGTCAAGGTCGACCCGTTGGGCCAGGTATGCCAATTTGAGCGGCATAGAGCATTGGCTTCGGCCGTGCGGTCTGGTCTGGGCTCGCGCGACAGACCAGGGGACCACCCCAACCTGCAATGCCCAGAGTTCCGGGTCGATAGGTCAAGCCTAAGGGGTAGAAAAACTGCGTACCAAGTGGCCCAAAAGTGAAGAAATTGGGCTTGTTTTGGTCTTTTCAAACGCGAACCGCATACCTTTCTGCTGTGCTGCCTGACCTGGGCTCGCGCGAGTGACCGGGGGACCATCTGAACCTGCAACGCTCCGAGTTTCGGGTCGATGGGTCAAGGCAAAGGGGTAGAAAACTGCCTACCAAGTTGCCAACAGTCAAGGCCTTTGGGTTTGTTAGGGTTTTTCAGCAGTGAACCGCATGCCCTTGGGCTGAGCGATCTGACCTGGGCTCGCGCGAGTGACCAGGGGACCACCCGAACCTGCAACATTCCGAGTTTCGGGTCGATCGGTCAAGCCAAAGGGGTAGAAAACTGCGTACCAAGTTGCCAACAGTCGAGGCCTTTGGGCTTGTTTTGGCCTTTTCACGCGCGAACCGCATACCCTTCTGCTGTGCGGTCTGACCTGGGCTCGCGCGTGTGACCACGGGACCACCTGAACCTGCAACGCTCCGAGTTTCGGGTCGATCAGTCAAGGTCAAGGTCGACCCGTTGGGCCAGGTATGCCAATTTGAGCGGCATAGAGCATTGGCTTCGGCCGTGCGGTCTGGTCTGGGCTCGCGCGACAGACCAGGGGACCACCCCAACCTGCAATGCCCAGAGTTCCGGGTCGATAGGTCAAGCCTAAGGGGTAGAAAAACTGCGTACCAAGTGGCCCAAAAGTGAAGAAATTGGGCTTGTTTTGGTCTTTTCAAACGCGAACCGCATACCTTTCTGCTGTGCTGCCTGACCTGGGCTCGCGCGAGTGACCGGGGGACCATCTGAACCTGCAACGCTCCGAGTTTCGGGTCGATGGGTCAAGGCAAAGGGGTAGAAAACTGCCTACCAAGTTGCCAACAGTCAAGGCCTTTGGGTTTGTTAGGGTTTTTCAGCAGTGAACCGCATGCCCTTGGGCTGAGCGATCTGACCTGGGCTCGCGCAAGTGACCAGGGGACCACCCGAACCTGCAACATTCCGAGTTTCGGGTCGATCGGTCAAGCCAAAGGGGTAGAAAACTGCGTACCAAGTTGCCAACAGTCGAGGCCTTTGGGCTTGTTTTGGCCTTTTCACGCGCGAACCGCATACCCTTCTGCTGTGCGGTCTGACCTGGGCTCGCGCGTGTGACCACGGGACCACCTGAACCTGCAACGCTCCGAGTTTCGGGTCGATCAGTCAAGGTCAAGGTCGACCCGTTGGGCCAGGTATGCCAATTTGAGCGGCATAGAGCATTGGCTTCGGCCGTGCGGTCTGGTCTGGGCTCGCGCGACAGACCAGGGGACCACCCCAACCTGCAATGCCCAGAGTTCCGGGTCGATAGGTCAAGCCTAAGGGGTAGAAAAACTGCGTACCAAGTGGCCCAAAAGTGAAGAAATTGGGCTTGTTTTGGTCTTTTCAAACGCGAACCGCATACCTTTCTGCTGTGCTGCCTGACCTGGGCTCGCGCGAGTGACCGGGGGACCATCTGAACCTGCAACGCTCCGAGTTTCGGGTCGATGGGTCAAGGCAAAGGGGTAGAAAACTGCCTACCAAGTTGCCAACAGTCAAGGCCTTTGGGTTTGTTAGGGTTTTTCAGCAGTGAACCGCATGCCCTTGGGCTGAGCGATCTGACCTGGGCTCGCGCGAGTGACCAGGGGACCACCCGAACCTGCAACATTCCGAGTTTCGGGTCGATCGGTCAAGCCAAAGGGGTAGAAAACTGCGTACCAAGTTGCCAACAGTCGAGGCCTTTGGGCTTGTTTTGGCCTTTTCACGCGCGAACCGCATACCCTTCTGCTGTGCGGTCTGACCTGGGCTCGCGCGTGTGACCACGGGACCACCTGAACCTGCAACGCTCCGAGTTTCGGGTCGATCAGTCAAGGTCAAGGTCGACCCGTTGGGCCAGGTATGCCAATTTGAGCGGCATAGAGCATTGGCTTCGGCCGTGCGGTCTGGTCTGGGCTCGCGCAACAGACCAGGGGACCACCCCAACCTGCAATGCCCAGAGTTCCGGGTCGATAGGTCAAGCCTAAGGGGTAGAAAAACTGCGTACCATGTGGCCCAAAAGTGAAGAAATTGGGCTTGTTTTGGTCTTTTCAAACGCGAACCGCATACCTTTCTGCTGTGCTGCCTGACCTGGGCTCGCGCGAGTGACCGGGGGACCATCTGAACCTGCAACGCTCCGAGTTTCGGGTCGATGGGTCAAGGCAAAGGGGTAGAAAACTGCCTACCAAGTTGCCAACAGTCAAGGCCTTTGGGTTTGTTAGGGTTTTTCAGCAGTGAACCGCATGCCCTTGGGCTGAGCGATCTGACCTGGGCTCGCGCGAGTGACCAGGGGACCACCCGAACCTGCAACATTCCGAGTTTCGGGTCGATCGGTCAAGCCAAAGGGGTAGAAAACTGCGTACCAAGTTGCCAACAGTCGAGGCCTTTGGGCTTGTTTTGGCCTTTTCACGCGCGAACCGCATACCCTTCTGCTGTGCGGTCTGACCTGGGCTCGCGCGTGTGACCACGGGACCACCTGAACCTGCAACGCTCCGAGTTTCGGGTCGATCAGTCAAGGTCAAGGTCGACCCGTTGGGCCAGGTATGCCAATTTGAGCGGCATAGAGCATTGGCTTCGGCCGTGCGGTCTGGTCTGGGCTCGCGCGACAGACCAGGGGACCACCCCAACCTGCAATGCCCAGAGTTCCGGGTCGATAGGTCAAGCCTAAGGGGTAGAAAAACTGCGTACCAAGTGGCCCAAAAGTGAAGAAATTGGGCTTGTTTTGGTCTTTTCAAACGCGAACCGCATACCTTTCTGCTGTGCTGCCTGACCTGGGCTCGCGCGAGTGACCGGGGGACCATCTGAACCTGCAACGCTCCGAGTTTCGGGTCGATGGGTCAAGGCAAAGGGGTAGAAAACTGCCTACCAAGTTGCCAACAGTCAAGGCCTTTGGGTTTGTTAGGGTTTTTCAGCAGTGAACCGCATGCCCTTGGGCTGAGCGATCTGACCTGGGCTCGCCCGAGTGACCAGGGGACCACCCGAACCTGCAACGCTCCGAGTTTCAGGTCGATCGGTCAAGCCAAAGGGGTAGAAAACTGCGTACCAAGTTGCGAACAGTCGAGGCCTTTGGGCTTGTTTTGGCCTTTTCACGCGCGAACCGCATACCCTTCTGCTGTGCGGTCTGACCTGGGCTCGCGCGTGTGACCACGGGACCACCTGAACCTGCAACGCTCCGAGTTTCGGGTCGATCAGTCAAGGTCAAGGTCGACCCGTTGGGCCAGGTATGCCAATTTGAGCGGCATAGAGCATTGGCTTCGGCCGTGCGGTCTGGTCTGGGCTCGCGCGACAGACCAGGGGACCACCCCAACCTGCAATGCCCAGAGTTCCGGGTCGATAGGTCAAGCCTAAGGGGTAGAAAAACTGCGTACCAAGTGGCCCAAAAGTGAAGAAATTGGGCTTGTTTTGGTCTTTTCAAACGCGAACCGCATACCTTTCTGCTGTGCTGCCTGACCTGGGCTCGCGCGAGTGACCGGGGGACCATCTGAACCTGCAACGCTCCGAGTTTCGGGTCGATGGGTCAAGGCAAAGGGGTAGAAAACTGCCTACCAAGTTGCCAACAGTCAAGGCCTTTGGGTTTGTTAGGGTTTTTCAGCAGTGAACCGCATGCCCTTGGGCTGAGCGATCTGACCTGGGCTCGCCCGAGTGACCAGGGGACCACCCGAACCTGCAACATTCCGAGTTTCGGGTCGATCGGTCAAGCCAAAGGGGTAGAAAACTGCGTACCAAGTTGCCAACAGTCGAGGCCTTTGGGCTTGTTTTGGCCTTTTCACGCGCGAACCTCATACCCTTCTGCTGTGCGGTGTGACCTGGGCTCGCGCGTGTGACCACGGGACCACCTGAACCTGCAACGCTCCGAGTTTCGGGTCGATCAGTCAAGGTCAAGGTCGACCCGTTGGGCCAGGTATGCCAATTTGAGCGGCATAGAACATTGGCTTCGGCCGTGCGGTCTGGTCTGGGCTCGCGCGACAGACCAGGGGACCACCCCAACCTGCAATGCCCAGAGTTCCGGGTCGATAGGTCAAGCCTAAGGGGTAGAAAAACTGCGTACCAAGTGGCCCAAAAGTGAAGAAATTGGGCTTGTTTTGGTCTTTTCAAACGCGAACCGCATACCTTTCTGCTGTGCTGCCTGACCTGGGCTCGCGCGAGTGACCGGGGGACCATCTGAACCTGCAACGCTCCGAGTTTCGGGTCGATGGGTCAAGGCAAAGGGGTAGAAAACTGCCTACCAAGTTGCCAACAGTCAAGGCCTTTGGGTTTGTTAGGGTTTTTCAGCAGTGAACCGCATGCCCTTGGGCTGAGCGATCTGACCTGGGCTCGCCCGAGTGACCAGGGGACCACCCGAACCTGCAACATTCCGAGTTTCGGGTCGATCGGTCAAGCCAAAGGGGTAGAAAACTGCGTACCAAGTTGCCAACAGTCGAGGCCTTTGGGCTTGTTTTGGCCTTTTCAGGCGCGAACCGCATACCCTTCTGCTGTGCGGTCTGACCTGGGCTCGCGCGTGTGACCACGGGACCACCTGAACCTGCAACGCTCCGAGTTTCGGGTCGATCAGTCAAGGTCAAGGTCGACCCGTTGGGCCAGGTATGCCAATTTGAGCGGCATAGAGCATTGGCTTCGGCCGTGCGGTCTGGTCTGGGCTCGCGCGACAGACCAGGGGACCACCCCAACCTGCAATGCCCAGAGTTCCGGGTCGATAGGTCAAGCCTAAGGGGTAGAAAAACTGCGTACCAAGTGGCCCAAAAGTGAAGAAATTGGGCTTGTTTTGGTCTTTTCAAACGCGAACCGCATACCTTTCTGCTGTGCTGCCTGACCTGGGCTCGCGCGAGTGACCGGGGGACCATCTGAACCTGCAACGCTCCGAGTTTCGGGTCGATGGGTCAAGGCAAAGGGGTAGAAAACTGCCTACCAAGTTGCCAACAGTCAAGGCCTTTGGGTTTGTTAGGGTTTTTCAGCAGTGAACCGCATGCCCTTGGGCTGAGCGATCTGACCTGGGCTCGCGCGAGTGACCAGGGGACCACCCGAACCTGCAACATTCCGAGTTTCGGGTCGATCGGTCAAGCCAAAGGGGTAGAAAACTGCGTACCAAGTTGCCAACAGTCGAGGCCTTTGGGCTTGTTTTGGCCTTTTCACGCGCGAACCGCATACCCTTCTGCTGTGCGGTCTGACCTGGGCTCGCGCGTGTGACCACGGGACCACCTGAACCTGCAACGCTCCGAGTTTCGGGTCGATCAGTCAAGGTCAAGGTCGACCCGTCGGGCCAGGTATGCCAATTTGAGCGGCATAGAGCATTGGCTTCGGCCGTGCGGTCTGGTCTGGGCTCGCGCGACAGACCAGGGGACCACCCCAACCTGCAATGCCCAGAGTTCCGGGTCGATAGGTCAAGCCTAAGGGGTAGAAAAACTGCGTACCAAGTGGCCCAAAAGTGAAGAAATTGGGCTTGTTTTGGTCTTTTCAAACGCGAACCGCATACCTTTCTGCTGTGCTGCCTGACCTGGGCTCGCGCGAGTGACCGGGGGACCATCTGAACCTGCAACGCTCCGAGTTTCGGGTCGATGGGTCAAGGCAAAGGGGTAGAAAACTGCCTACCAAGTTGCCAACAGTCAAGGCCTTTGGGTTTGTTAGGGTTTTTCAGCAGTGAACCGCATGCCCTTGGGCTGAGCGATCTGACCTGGGCTCGCCCGAGTGACCAGGGGACCACCCGAACCTGCAACATTCCGAGTTTCGGGTCGATCGGTCAAGCCAAAGGGGTAGAAAACTGCGTACCAAGTTGCCAACAGTCGAGGCCTTTGGGCTTGTTTTGGCCTTTTCACGCGCGAACCGCATACCCTTCTGCTGTGCGGTCTGACCTGGGCTCGCGCGTGTGACCACGGGACCACCTGAACCTGCAAGGCTCCGAGTTTCGGGTCGATCAGTCAAGGTCAAGGTCGACCCGTTGGGCCAGGTATGCCAATTTGAGCGGCATAGAGCATTGGCTTCGGCCGTGCGGTCTGGTCTGGGCTCGCGCGACAGACCAGGGGACCACCCCAACCTGCAATGCCCAGAGTTCCGGGTCGATAGGTCAAGCCTAAGGGGTAGAAAAACTGCGTACCAAGTGGCCCAAAAGTGAAGAAATTGGGCTTGTTTTGGTCTTTTCAAACGCGAACCGCATACCTTTCTGCTGTGCTGCCTGACCTGGGCTCGCGCGAGTGACCGGGGGACCATCTGAACCTGCAACGCTCCGAGTTTCGGGTCGATGGGTCAAGGCAAAGGGGAAGAAAACTGCCTACCAAGTTGCCAACAGTCAAGGCCTTTGGGTTTGTTAGGGTTTTTCAGCAGTGAACCGCATGCCCTTGGGCTGAGCGATCTGACCTGGGCTCGCGCGAGTGACCAGGGGACCACCCGAACCTGCAACATTCCGAGTTTCGGGTCGATCGGTCAAGCCAAAGGGGTAGAAAACTGCGTACCAAGTTGCCAACAGTCGAGGCCTTTGGGCTTGTTTTGGCCTTTTCACGCGCGAACCGCATACCCTTCTGCTGTGCGGTCTGACCTGGGCTCGCGCGTGTGACCACGGGACCACCTGAACCTGCAACGCTCCGAGTTTCGGGTCGATCAGTCAAGGTCAAGGTCGACCCGTTGGGCCAGGTATGCCAATTTGAGCGGCATAGAGCATTGGCTTCGGCCGTGCGGTCTGGTCTGGGCTCGCGCGACAGACCAGGGGACCACCCCAACCTGCAATGCCCAGAGTTCCGGGTCGATAGGTCAAGCCTAAGGGGTAGAAAAACTGCGTACCAAGTGGCCCAAAAGTGAAGAAATTGGGCTTGTTTTGGTCTTTTCAAACGCGAACCGCATACCTTTCTGCTGTGCTGCCTGACCTGGGCTCGCGCGAGTGACCGGGGGACCATCTGAACCTGCAACGCTCCGAGTTTTGGGTCGATGGGTCAAGGCAAAGGGGTAGAAAACTGCCTACCAAGTTGCCAACAGTCAAGGCCTTTGGGTTTGGTAGGGTTTTTCAGCAGTGAACCGCATGCCCTTGGGCTGAGCGATCTGACCTGGGCTCGCGCGAGTGACCAGGGGACCACCCGAACCTGCAACATTCCGAGTTTCGGGTCGATCGGTCAAGCCAAAGGGGTAGAAAACTGCGTACCAAGTTGCCAACAGTCGAGGCCTTTGGGCTTGTTTTGGCCTTTTCACGCGCGAACCGCATACCCTTCTGCTGTGCGGTCTGACCTGGGCTCGCGCGTGTGACCACGGGACCACCTGAACCTGCAACGCTCCGAGTTTCGGGTCGATCAGTCAAGGTCAAGGTCGACCCGTTGGGCCAGGTATGCCAATTTGAGCGGCATAGAGCATTGGCTTCGGCCGTGCGGTCTGGTCTGGGCTCGCGCGACAGACCAGGGGACCACCCCAACCTGCAATGCCCAGAGTTCCGGGTCGATAGGTCAAGCCTAAGGGGTAGAAAAACTGCGTACCAAGTGGCCCAAAAGTGAAGAAATTGGGCTTGTTTTGGTCTTTTCAAACGCGAACCGCATACCTTTCTGCTGTGCTGCCTGACCTGGGCTCGCGCGAGTGACCGGGGGACCATCTGAACCTGCAACGCTCCGAGTTTCGGGTCGATGGGTCAAGGCAAAGGGGTAGAAAACTGCCTACCAAGTTGCCAACAGTCAAGGCCTTTGGGTTTGTTAGGGTTTTTCAGCAGTGAACCGCATGCCCTTGGGCTGAGCGATCTGACCTGGGCTCGCGCGAGTGACCAGGGGACCACCCGAACCTGCAACATTCCGAGTTTCGGGTCGATCGGTCAAGCCAAAGGGGTAGAAAACTGCGTACCAAGTTGCCAACAGTCGAGGCCTTTGGGCTTGTTTTGGCCTTTTCACGCGCGAACCGCATACCCTTCTGCTGTGCGGTCTGACCTGGGCTCGCGCGTGTGACCACGGGACCACCTGAACCTGCAACGCTCCGAGTTTCGGGTCGATCAGTCAAGGTCAAGGTCGACCCGTTGGGCCAGGTATGCCAATTTGAGCGGCATAGAGCATTGGCTTCGGCCGTGCGGTCTGGTCTGGGCTGGCGCGACAGACCAGGGGACCACCCCAACCTGCAATGCCCAGAGTTCCGGGTCGATAGGTCAAGCCTAAGGGGTAGAAAAACTGCGTACCAAGTGGCCCAAAAGTGAAGAAATTGGGCTTGTTTTGGTCTTTTCAAACGCGAACCGCATACCTTTCTGCTGTGCTGCCTGACCTGGGCTCGCGCGAGTGACCGGGGGACCATCTGAACCTGCAACGCTCCGAGTTTCGGGTCGATGGGTCAAGGCAAAGGGGTAGAAAACTGCCTACCAAGTTGCCAACAGTCAAGGCCTTTTTGTTTGTTAGGGTTTTTCAGCAGTGAACCGCATGCCCTTGGGCTGAGCGATCTGACCTGGGCTCGCGCGAGTGACCAGGGGACCACCCGAACCTGCAACATTCCGAGTTTCGGGTCGATCGGTCAAGCCAAAGGGGTAGAAAACTGCGTACCAAGTTGCCAACAGTCGAGGCCTTTGGGCTTGTTTTGGCCTTTTCACGCGCGAACCGCATACCCTTCTGCTGTGCGGTCTGACCTGGGCTCGCGCGTGTGACCACGGGACCACCTGAACCTGCAACGCTCCGAGTTTCGGGTCGATCAGTCAAGGTCAAGGTCGACCCGTTGGGCCAGGTATGCCAATTTGAGCGGCATAGAGCATTGGCTTCGGCCGTGCGGTCTGGTCTGGGCTCGCGCGACAGACCAGGGGACCACCCCAACCTGCAATGCCCAGAGTTCCGGGTCGATAGGTCAAGCCTAAGGGGTAGAAAAACTGCGTACCAAGTGGCCCAAAAGTGAAGAAATTGGGCTTGTTTTGGTCTTTTCAAACGCGAACCGCATACCTTTCTGCTGTGCTGCCTGACCTGGGCTCGCGCGAGTGACCGGGGGATAATCTGAACCTGCAACGCTCCGAGTTTCGGGTCGATGGGTCAAGGCAAAGGGGTAGAAAACTGCCTACCAAGTTGCCAACAGTCAAGGCCTTTGGGTTTGTTAGGGTTTTTCAGCAGTGAACCGCATGCCCTTGGGCTGAGCGATCTGACCTGGGCTCGCGCGAGTGACCAGGGGACCACCCGAACCTGCAACATTCCGAGTTTCGGGTCGATCGGTCAAGCCAAAGGGGTAGAAAACTGCGTACCAAGTTGCCAACAGTCGAGGCCTTTGGGCTTGTTTTGGCCTTTTCACGCGCGAACCGCATACCCTTCTGCTGTGCGGTCTGACCTGGGCTCGCGCGTGTGACCACGGGACCACCTGAACCTGCAACGCTCCGAGTTTCGGGTCGATCAGTCAAGGTCAAGGTCGACCCGTTGGGCCAGGTATGCCAATTTGAGCGGCATAGAGCATTGGCTTCGGCCGTGCGGTCTGGTCTGGGCTCGCGCGACAGACCAGGGGACCACCCCAACCTGCAATGCCCAGAGTTCCGGGTCGATAGGTCAAGCCTAAGGGGTAGAAAAACTGCGTACCAAGTGGCCCAAAAGTGAAGAAATTGGGCTTGTTTTGGTCTTTTCAAACGCGAACCGCATACCTTTCTGCTGTGCTGCCTGACCTGGGCTCGCGCGAGTGACCGGGGGACCATCTGAACCTGCAACGCTCCGAGTTTCGGGTCGATGGGTCAAGGCAAAGGGGTAGAAAACTGCCTACCAAGTTGCCAACAGTCAAGGCCTTTGGGTTTGTTAGGGTTTTTCAGCAGTGAACCGCATGCCCTTGGGCTGAGCGATCTGACCTGGGCTCGCGCGAGTGACCAGGGGACCACCCGAACCTGCAACATTCCGAGTTTCGGGTCGATCGGTCAAGCCAAAGGGGTAGAAAACTGCGTACCAAGTTGCCAACAGTCGAGGCCTTTGGGCTTGTTTTGGCCTTTTCACGCGCGAACCGCATACCCTTCTGCTGTGCGGTCTGACCTGGGCTCGCGCGTGTGACCACGGGACCACCTGAACCTGCAACGCTCCGAGTTTCGGGTCGATCAGTCAAGGTCAAGGTCGACCCGTTGGGCCAGGTATGCCAATTTGAGCGGCATAGAGCATTGGCTTCGGCCGTGCGGTCTGGTCTGGGCTCGCGCGACAGACCAGGGGACCACCCCAACCTGCAATGCCCAGAGTTCCGGGTCGATAGGTCAAGCCTAAGGGGTAGAAAAACTGCGTACCAAGTGGCCCAAAAGTGAAGAAATTGGGCTTGTTTTGGTCTTTTCAAACGCGAACCGCATACCTTTCTGCTGTGCTGCCTGACCTGGGCTCGCGCGAGTGACCGGGGGACCATCTGAACCTGCAACGCTCCGAGTTTCGGGTCGATGGGTCAAGGCAAAGGGGTAGAAAACTGCCTACCAAGTTGCCAACAGTCAAGGCCTTTGGGTTTGTTAGGGTTTTTCAGCAGTGAACCGCATGCCCTTGGGCTGAGCGATCTGACCTGGGCTCGCGCGAGTGACCAGGGGACCACCCGAACCTGCAACATTCCGAGTTTCGGGTCGATCGGTCAAGCCAAAGGGGTAGAAAACTGCGTACCAAGTTGCCAACAGTCGAGGCCTTTGGGCTTGTTTTGGCCTTTTCACGCGCGAACCGCATACCCTTCTGCTGTGCGGTCTGACCTGGGCTCGCGCGTGTGACCACGGGACCACCTGAACCTGCAACGCTCCGAGTTTCGGGTCGATCAGTCAAGGTCAAGGTCGACCCGTTGGGCCAGGTATGCCAATTTGAGCGGCATAGAGCATTGGCTTCGGCCGTGCGGTCTGGTCTGGGCTCGCGCGACAGACCAGGGGACCACCCCAACCTGCAATGCCCAGAGTTCCGGGTCGATAGGTCAAGCCTAAGGGGTAGAAAAACTGCGTACCAAGTGGCCCAAAAGTGAAGAAATTGGGCTTGTTTTGGTCTTTTCAAACGCGAACCGCATACCTTTCTGCTGTGCTGCCTGACCTGGGCTCGCGCGAGTGACCGGGGGACCATCTGAACCTGCAACGCTCCGAGTTTCGGGTCGATGGGTCAAGGCAAAGGGGTAGAAAACTGCCTACCAAGTTGCCAACAGTCAAGGCCTTTGGGTTTGTTAGGGTTTTTCAGCAGTGAACCGCATGCCCTTGGGCTGAGCGATCTGACCTGGGCTCGCGCGAGTGACCAGGGGACCACCCGAACCTGCAACATTCCGAGTTTCGGGTCGATCGGTCAAGCCAAAGGGGTAGAAAACTGCGTACCAAGTTGCCAACAGTCGAGGCCTTTGGGCTTGTTTTGGCCTTTTCACGCGCGAACCGCATACCCTTCTGCTGTGCGGTCTGACCTGGGCTCGCGCGTGTGACCACGGGACCACCTGAACCTGCAACGCTCCGAGTTTCGGGTCGATCAGTCAAGGTCAAGGTCGACCCGTTGGGCCAGGTATGCCAATTTGAGCGGCATAGAGCATTGGCTTCGGCCGTGCGGTCTGGTCTGGGCTCGCGCGACAGACCAGGGGACCACCCCAACCTGCAATGCCCAGAGTTCCGGGTCGATAGGTCAAGCCTAAGGGGTAGAAAAACTGCGTACCAAGTGGCCCAAAAGTGAAGAAATTGGGCTTGTTTTGGTCTTTTCAAACGCGAACCGCATACCTTTCTGCTGTGCTGCCTGACCTGGGCTCGCGCGAGTGACCGGGGGACCATCTGAACCTGCAACGCTCCGAGTTTCGGGTTGATGGGTCAAGGCAAAGGGGTAGAAAACTGCCTACCAAGTTGCCAACAGTCAAGGCCTTTGGGTTTGTTAGGGTTTTTCAGCAGTGAACCGCATGCCCTTGGGCTGAGCGATCTGACCTGGGCTCGCGCGAGTGACCAGGGGACCACCCGAACCTGCAACATTCCGAGTTTCGGGTCGATCGGTCAAGCCAAAGGGGTAGAAAACTGCGTACCAAGTTGCCAACAGTCGAGGCCTTTGGGCTTGTTTTGGCCTTTTCACGCGCGAACCGCATACCCTTCTGCTGTGCGGTCTGACCTGGGCTCGCGCGTGTGACCACGGGACCACCTGAACCTGCAACGCTCCGAGTTTCGGGTCGATCAGTCAAGGTCAAGGTCGACCCGTTGGGCCAGGTATGCCAATTTGAGCGGCATAGAGCATTGGCTTCGGCCGTGCGGTCTGGTCTGGGCTCGCGCGACAGACCAGGGGACCACCCCAACCTGCAATGCCCAGAGTTCCGGGTCGATAGGTCAAGCCTAAGGGGTAGAAAAACTGCGTACCAAGTGGCCCAAAAGTGAAGAAATTGGGCTTGTTTTGGTCTTTTCAAACGCGAACCGCATACCTTTCTGCTGTGCTGCCTGACCTGGGCTCGCGCGAGTGACCGGGGGACCATCTGAACCTGCAACGCTCCGAGTTTCGGGTCGATGGGTCAAGGCAAAGGGGTAGAAAACTGCCTACCAAGTTGCCAACAGTCAAGGCCTTTGGGTTTGGTAGGGTTTTTCAGCAGTGAACCGCATGCCCTTGGGCTGAGCGATCTGACCTGGGCTCGCGCGAGTGACCAGGGGACCACCCGAACCTGCAACATTCCGAGTTTCGGGTCGATCGGTCAAGCCAAAGGGGTAGAAAACTGCGTACCAAGTTGCCAACAGTCGAGGCCTTTGGGCTTGTTTTGGCCTTTTCACGCGCGAACCGCATACCCTTCTGCTGTGCGGTCTGACCTGGGCTCGCGCGTGTGACCACGGGACCACCTGAACCTGCAACGCTCCGAGTTTCGGGTCGATCAGTCAAGGTCAAGGTCGACCCGTTGGGCCAGGTATGCCAATTTGAGCGGCATAGAGCATTGGCTTCGGCCGTGCGGTCTGCTCTGGGCTCGCGCGACAGACCAGGGGACCACCCCAACCTGCAATGCCCAGAGTTCCGGGTCGATAGGTCAAGCCTAAGGGGTAGAAAAACTGCGTACCAAGTGGCCCAAAAGTGAAGAAATTGGGCTTGTTTTGGTCTTTTCAAACGCGAACCGCATACCTTTCTGCTGTGCTGCCTGACCTGGGCTCGCGCGAGTGACCGGGGGACCATCTGAACCTGCAACGCTCCGAGTTTCGGGTCGATGGGTCAAGGCAAAGGGGTAGAAAACTGCCTACCAAGTTGCCAACAGTCAAGGCCTTTGGGTTTGTTAGGGTTTTTCAGCAGTGAACCGCATGCCCTTGGGCTGAGCGATCTGACCTGGGCTCGCGCGAGTGACCAGGGGACCACCCGAACCTGCAACATTCCGAGTTTCGGGTCGATCGGTCAAGCCAAAGGGGTAGAAAACTGCGTACCAAGTTGCCAACAGTCGAGGCCTTTGGGCTTGTTTTGGCCTTTTCACGCGCGAACCGCATACCCTTCTGCTGTGCGGTCTGACCTGGGCTCGCGCGTGTGACCACGGGACCACCTGAACCTGCAACGCTCCGAGTTTCGGGTCGATCAGTCAAGGTCAAGGTCGACCCGTTGGGCCAGGTATGCCAATTTGAGCGGCATAGAGCATTGGCTTCGGCCGTGCGGTCTGGTCTGGGCTCGCGCGACAGACCAGGGGACCACCCCAACCTGCAATGCCCAGAGTTCCGGGTCGATAGGTCAAGCCTAAGGGGTAGAAAAACTGCGTACCAAGTGGCCCAAAAGTGAAGAAATTGGGCTTGTTTTGGTCTTTTCAAACGCGAACCGCATACCTTTCTGCTGTGCTGCCTGACCTGGGCTCGCGCGAGTGACCGGGGGACCATCTGAACCTGCAACGCTCCGAGTTTCGGGTCGATGGGTCAAGGCAAAGGGGTAGAAAACTGCCTACCAAGTTGCCAACAGTCAAGGCCTTTGGGTTTGTTAGGGTTTTTCAGCAGTGAACCGCATGCCCTTGGGCTGAGCGATCTGACCTGGGCTCGCGCGAGTGACCAGGGGACCACCCGAACCTGCAACATTCCGAGTTTCGGGTCGATCGGTCAAGCCAAAGGGGTAGAAAACTGCGTACCAAGTTGCCAACAGTCGAGGCCTTTGGGCTTGTTTTGGCCTTTTCACGCGCGAACCGCATACCCTTCTGCTGTGCGGTCTGACCTGGGCTCGCGCGTGTGACCACGGGACCACCTGAACCTGCAACGCTCCGAGTTTCGGGTCGATCAGTCAAGGTCAAGGTCGACCCGTTGGGCCAGGTATGCCAATTTGAGCGGCATAGAGCATTGGCTTCGGCCGTGCGGTCTGGTCTGGGCTCGCGCGACAGACCAGGGGACCACCCCAACCTGCAATGCCCAGAGTTCCGGGTCGATAGGTCAAGCCTAAGGGGTAGAAAAACTGCGTACCAAGTGGCCCAAAAGTGAAGAAATTGGGCTTGTTTTGGTCTTTTCAAACGCGAACCGCATACCTTTCTGCTGTGCTGCCTGACCTGGGCTCGCGCGAGTGACCGGGGGACCATCTGAACCTGCAACGCTCCGAGTTTCGGGTCGATGGGTCAAGGCAAAGGGGTAGAAAACTGCCTACCAAGTTGCCAACAGTCAAGGCCTTTGGGTTTGTTAGGGTTTTTCAGCAGTGAACCGCATGCCCTTGGGCTGAGCGATCTGACCTGGGCTCGCGCGAGTGACCAGGGGACCACCCGAACCTGCAACATTCCGAGTTTCGGGTCGATCGGTCAAGCCAAAGGGGTAGAAAACTGCGTACCAAGTTGCCAACAGTCGAGGCCTTTGGGCTTGTTTTGGCCTTTTCACGCGCGAACCGCATACCCTTCTGCTGTGCGGTCTGACCTGGGCTCGCGCGTGTGACCACGGGACCACCTGAACCTGCAACGCTCCGAGTTTCGGGTCGATCAGTCAAGGTCAAGGTCGACCCGTTGGGCCAGGTATGCCAATTTGAGCGGCATAGAGCATTGGCTTCGGCCGTGCGGTCTGGTCTGGGCTCGCGCGACAGACCAGGGGACCACCCCAACCTGCAATGCCCAGAGTTCCGGGTCGATAGGTCAAGCCTAAGGGGTAGAAAAACTGTGTACCAAGTGGCCCAAAAGTGAAGAAATTGGGCTTGTTTTGGTCTTTTCAAACGCGAACCGCATACCTTTCTGCTGTGCTGCCTGACCTGGGCTCGCGCGAGTGACCGGGGGACCATCTGAACCTGCAACGCTCCGAGTTTCGGGTCGATGGGTCAAGGCAAAGGGGTAGAAAACTGCCTACCAAGTTGCCAACAGTCAAGGCCTTTGGGTTTGTTAGGGTTTTTCAGCAGTGAACCGCATGCCCTTGGGCTGAGCGATCTGACCTGGGCTCGCGCGAGTGACCAGGGGACCACCCGAACCTGCAACATTCCGAGTTTCGGGTCGATCGGTCAAGCCAAAGGGGTAGAAAACTGCGTACCAAGTTGCCAACAGTCGAGGCCTTTGGGCTTGTTTTGGCCTTTTCACGCGCGAACCGCATACCCTTCTGCTGTGCGGTCTGACCTGGGCTCGCGCGTGTGACCACGGGACCACCTGAACCTGCAACGCTCCGAGTTTCGGGTCGATCAGTCAAGGTCAAGGTCGACCCGTTGGGCCAGGTATGCCAATTTGAGCGGCATAGAGCATTGGCTTCGGCCGTGCGGTCTGGTCTGGGCTCGCGCGACAGACCAGGGGACCACCCCAACCTGCAATGCCCAGAGTTCCGGGTCGATAGGTCAAGCCTAAGGGGTAGAAAAACTGCGTACCAAGTGGCCCAAAAGTGAAGAAATTGGGCTTGTTTTGGTCTTTTCAAACGCGAACCGCATACCTTTCTGCTGTGCTGCCTGACCTGGGCTCGCGCGAGTGACCGGGGGACCATCTGAACCTGCAACGCTCCGAGTTTCGGGTCGATGGGTCAAGGCAAAGGGGTAGAAAACTGCCTACCAAGTTGCCAACAGTCAAGGCCTTTGGGTTTGTTAGGGTTTTTCAGCAGTGAACCACATGCCCTTGGGCTGAGCGATCTGACCTGGGCTCGCGCGAGTGACCAGGGGACCACCCGAACCTGCAACATTCCGAGTTTCGGGTCGATCGGTCAAGCCAAAGGGGTAGAAAACTGCGTACCAAGTTGCCAACAGTCGAGGCCTTTGGGCTTGTTTTGGCCTTTTCACGCGCGAACCGCATACCCTTCTGCTGTGCGGTCTGACCTGGGCTCGCGCGTGTGACCACGGGACCACCTGAACCTGCAACGCTCCGAGTTTCGGGTCGATCAGTCAAGGTCAAGGTCGACCCGTTGGGCCAGGTATGCCAATTTGAGCGGCATAGAGCATTGGCTTCGGCCGTGCGGTCTGGTCTGGGCTCGCGCGACAGACCAGGGGACCACCCCAACCTGCAATGCCCAGAGTTCCGGGTCGATAGGTCAAGCCTAAGGGGTAGAAAAACTGCGTACCAAGTGGCCCAAAAGTGAAGAAATTGGGCTTGTTTTGGTCTTTTCAAACGCGAACCGCATACCTTTCTGCTGTGCTGCCTGACCTGGGCTCGCGCGAGTGACCGGGGGACCATCTGAACCTGCAACGCTCCGAGTTTCGGGTCGATGGGTCAAGGCAAAGGGGTAGAAAACTGCCTACCAAGTTGCCAACAGTCAAGGCCTTTGGGTTTGTTAGGGTTTTTCAGCAGTGAACCGCATGCCCTTGGGCTGAGCGATCTGACCTGGGCTCGCGCGAGTGACCAGGGGACCACCCGAACCTGCAACATTCCGAGTTTCGGGTCGATCGGTCAAGCCAAAGGGGTAGAAAACTGCGTACCAAGTTGCCAACAGTCGAGGCCTTTGGGCTTGTTTTGGCCTTTTCACGCGCGAACCGCATACCCTTCTGCTGTGCGGTCTGACCTGGGCTCGCGCGTGTGACCACGGGACCACCTGAACCTGCAACGCTCCGAGTTTCGGGTCGATCAGTCAAGGTCAAGGTCGACCCGTTGGGCCAGGTATGCCAATTTGAGCGGCATAGAGCATTGGCTTCGGCCGTGCGGTCTGGTCTGGGCTCGCGCGACAGACCAGGGGACCACCCCAACCTGCAATGCCCAGAGTTCCGGGTCGATAGGTCAAGCCTAAGGGGTAGAAAAACTGCGTACCAAGTGGCCCAAAAGTGAAGAAATTGGGCTTGTTTTGGTCTTTTCAAACGCGAACCGCATACCTTTCTGCTGTGCTGCCTGACCTGGGCTCGCGCGAGTGACCGGGGGACCATCTGAACCTGCAACGCTCCGAGTTTCGGGTCGATGGGTCAAGGCAAAGGGGTAGAAAACTGCCTACCAAGTTGCCAACAGTCAAGGCCTTTGGGTTTGTTAGGGTTTTTCAGCAGTGAACCGCATGCCCTTTGGCTGAGCGATCTGACCTGGGCTCGCGCGAGTGACCAGGGGACCACCCGAACCTGCAACATTCCGAGTTTCGGGTCGATCGGTCAAGCCAAAGGGGTAGAAAACTGCGTACCAAGTTGCCAACAGTCGAGGCCTTTGGGCTTGTTTTGGCCTTTTCACGCGCGAACCGCATACCCTTCTGCTGTGCGGTCTGACCTGGGCTCGCGCGTGTGACCACGGGACCACCTGAACCTGCAACGCTCCGAGTTTCGGGTCGATCAGTCAAGGTCAAGGTCGACCCGTTGGGCTAGGTATGCCAATTTGAGCGGCATAGAGCATTGGCTTCGGCCGTGCGGTCTGGTCTGGGCTCGCGCGACAGACCAGGGGACCACCCCAACCTGCAATGCCCAGAGTTCCGGGTCGATAGGTCAAGCCTAAGGGGTAGAAAAACTGCGTACCAAGTGGCCCAAAAGTGAAGAAATTGGGCTTGTTTTGGTCTTTTCAAACGCGAACCGCATACCTTTCTGCTGTGCTGCCTGACCTGGGCTCGCGCGAGTGACCGGGGGACCATCTGAACCTGCAACGCTCCGAGTTTCGGGTCGATGGGTCAAGGCAAAGGGGTAGAAAACTGCCTACCAAGTTGCCAACAGTCAAGGCCTTTGGGTTTGTTAGGGTTTTTCAGCAGTGAACCACATGCCCTTGGGCTGAGCGATCTGACCTGGGCTCGCGCGAGTGACCAGGGGACCACCCGAACCTGCAACATTCCGAGTTTCGGGTCGATCGGTCAAGCCAAAGGGGTAGAAAACTGCGTACCAAGTTGCCAACAGTCGAGGCCTTTGGGCTTGTTTTGGCCTTTTCACGCGCGAACCGCATACCCTTCTGCTGTGCGGTCTGACCTGGGCTCGCGCGTGTGACCACGGGACCACCTGAACCTGCAACGCTCCGAGTTTCAGGTCGATCAGTCAAGGTCAAGGTCGACCCGTTGGGCCAGGTATGCCAATTTGAGCGGCATAGAGCATTGGCTTCGGCCGTGCAGTCTGGTCTGGGCTCGCGCGACAGACCAGGGGACCACCCCAACCTGCAATGCCCAGAGTTCCGGGTCGATAGGTCAAGCCTAAGGGGTAGAAAAACTGCGTACCAAGTGGCCCAAAAGTGAAGAAATTGGGCTTGTTTTGGTCTTTTCAAACGCGAACCGCATACCTTTCTGCTGTGCTGCCTGACCTGGGCTCGCGCGAGTGACCGGGGGACCATCTGAACCTGCAACGCTCCGAGTTTTGGGTCGATGGGTCAAGGCAAAGGGGTAGAAAACTGCCTACCAAGTTGCCAACAGTCAAGGCCTTTGGGTTTGTTAGGGTTTTTCAGCAGTGAACCGCATGCCCTTGGGCTGAGCGATCTGACCTGGGCTCGCCCGAGTGACCAGGGGACCACCCGAACCTGCAACATTCCGAGTTTCGGGTCGATCGGTCAAGCCAAAGGGGTAAAAAACTGCGTACCAAGTTGCCAACAGTCGAGGCCTTTGGGCTTGTTTTGGCCTTTTCACGCGCGAACCGCATACCCTTCTGCTGTGCGGTCTGACCTGGGCTCGCGCGTGTGACCACGGGACCACCTGAACCTGCAACGCTCCGAGTTTCGGGTCGATCAGTCAAGGTCAAGGTCGACCCGTTGGGCCAGGTATGCCAATTTGAGCGGCATAGAGCATTGGCTTCGGCCGTGCGGTCTGGTCTGGGCTCGCGCGACAGACCAGGGGACCACCCCAACCTGCAATGCCCAGAGTTCCGGGTCGATAGGTCAAGCCTAAGGGGTAGAAAAACTGCGTACCAAGTGGCCCAAAAGTGAAGAAATTGGGCTTGTTTTGGTCTTTTCAAACGCGAACCGCATACCTTTCTGCTGTGCTGCCTGACCTGGGCTCGCGCGAGTGACCGGGGGACCATCTGAACCTGCAACGCTCCGAGTTTCGGGTCGATGGGTCAAGGCAAAGGGGTAGAAAACTGCCTACCAAGTTGCCAACAGTCAAGGCCTTTGGGTTTGTTAGGGTTTTTCAGCAGTGAACCGCATGCCCTTGGGCTGAGCGATCTGACCTGGGCTCGCGCGAGTGACCAGGGGACCACCCGAACCTGCAACATTCCGAGTTTCGGGTCGATCGGTCAAGCCAAAGGGGTAGAAAACTGCGTACCAAGTTGCCAACAGTCGAGGCCTTTGGGCTTGTTTTGGCCTTTTCACGCGCGAACCGCATACCCTTCTGCTGTGCGGTCTGACCTGGGCTCGCGCGTGTGACCACGGGACCACCTGAACCTGCAACGCTCCGAGTTTCGGGTCGATCAGTCAAGGTCAAGGTCGACCCGTTGGGCCAGGTATGCCGATTTGAGCGGCATAGAGCATTGGCTTCGGCCGTGCGGTCTGGTCTGGGCTCGCGCGACAGACCAGGGGACCACCCCAACCTGCAATGCCCAGAGTTCCGGGTCGATAGGTCAAGCCTAAGGGGTAGAAAAACTGCGTACCAAGTGGCCCAAAAGTGAAGAAATTGGGCTTGTTTTGGTCTTTTCAAACGCGAACCGCATACCTTTCTGCTGTGCTGCCTGACCTGGGCTCGCGCGAGTGACCGGGGGACCATCTGAACCTGCAATGCTCCGAGTTTCGGGTCGATGGGTCAAGGCAAAGGGGTAGAAAACTGCCTACCAAGTTGCCAACAGTCAAGGCCTTTGGGTTTGTTAGGGTTTTTCAGCAGTGAACCGCATGCCCTTGGGCTGAGCGATCTGACCTGGGCTCGCGCGAGTGACCAGGGGACCACCCGAACCTGCAACATTCCGAGTTTCGGGTCGATCGGTCAAGCCAAAGGGGTAGAAAACTGCGTACCAAGTTGCCAACAGTCGAGGCCTTTGGGCTTGTTTTGGCCTTTTCACGCGCGAACCGCATACCCTTCTGCTGTGCGGTCTGACCTGGGCTCGCGCGTGTGACCACGGGACCACCTGAACCTGCAACGCTCCGAGTTTCGGGTCGATCAGTCAAGGTCAAGGTCGACCCGTTGGGCCAGGTATGCCAATTTGAGCGGCATAGAGCATTGGCTTCGGCCGTGCGGTCTGGTCTGGGCTCGCGCGACAGACCAGGGGACCACCCCAACCTGCAATGCCCAGAGTTCCGGGTCGATAGGTCAAGCCTAAGGGGTAGAAAAACTGCGTACCAAGTGGCCCAAAAGTGAAGAAATTGGGCTTGTTTTGGTCTTTTCAAACGCGAACCGCATACCTTTCTGCTGTGCTGCCTGACCTGGGCTCGCGCGAGTGACCGGGGGACCATCTGAACCTGCAACGCTCCGAGTTTCGGGTCGATGGGTCAAGGCAAAGGGGTAGAAAACTGCCTACCAAGTTGCCAACAGTCAAGGCCTTTGGGTTTGTTAGGGTTTTTCAGCAGTGAACCGCATGCCCTTGGGCTGAGCGATCTGACCTGGGCTCGCCCGAGTGACCAGGGGACCACCCGAACCTGCAACATTCCGAGTTTCGGGTCGATCGGTCAAGCCAAAGGGGTAGAAAACTGCGTACCAAGTTGCCAACAGTCGAGGCCTTTGGGCTTGTTTTGGCCTTTTCACGCGCGAACCGCATACCCTTCTGCTGTGCGGTCTGACCTGGGCTCGCGCGTGTGACCACGGGACCACCTGAACCTGCAACGCTCCGAGTTTCGGGTCGATCAGTCAAGGTCAAGGTGGACCCGTTGGGCCAGGTATGCCAATTTGAGCGGCATAGAGCATTGGCTTCGGCCGTGCGGTCTGGTCTGGGCTCGCGCGACAGACCAGGGGACCACCCCAACCTGCAATGCCCAGAGTTCCGGGTCGATAGGTCAAGCCTAAGGGGTAGAGAAACTGCGTACCAAGTGGCCCAAAAGTGAAGAAATTGGGCTTATTTTGGTCTTTTCAAACGCGAACCGCATACCTTTCTGCTGTGCTGCCTGACCTGGGCTCGCGCGAGTGACCGGGGGACCATCTGAACCTGCAACGCTCCGAGTTTCGGGTCGATGGGTCAAGGCAAAGGGGTAGAAAACTGCCTACCAAGTTGCCAACAGTCAAGGCCTTTGGGTTTGTTAGGGTTTTTCAGCAGTGAACCGCATGCCCTTGGGCTGAGCGATCTGACCTGGGCTCGCGCGAGTGACCAGGGGACCACCCGAACCTGCAACATTCCGAGTTTCGGGTCGATCGGTCAAGCCAAAGGGGTAGAAAACTGCGTACCAAGTTGCCAACAGTCGAGGCCTTTGGGCTTGTTTTGGCCTTTTCACGCGCGAACCGCATACCCTTCTGCTGTGCGGTCTGACCTGGGCTCGCGCGTGTGACCACGGGACCACCTGATCCTGCAACGCTCCGAGTTTCGGGTCGATCAGTCAAGGTCAAGGTCGACCCGTTGGGCCAGGTATGCCAATTTGAGCGGCATAGAGCATTGGCTTCGGCCGTGCGGTCTGGTCTGGGCTCACGCGACAGACCAGGGGACCACCCCAACCTGCAATGCCCAGAGTTCCGGGTCGATAGGTCAAGCCTAAGGGGTAGAAAAACTGCGTACCAAGTGGCCCAAAAGTGAAGAAATTTGGCTTGTTTTGGTCTTTTCAAACGCAAACCCCATACCTTTCTGCTGTGCTGCCTGACCTGGGCTCGCGCGAGTGACCGGGGGACCATCTGAACCTGCAACGCTCCGAGTTTCGGGTCGATGGGTCAAGGCAAAGGGGTAGAAAACTGCCTACCAAGTTGCCAACAGTCAAGGCCTTTGGGTTTGTTAGGGTTTTTCAGCAGTGAACCGCATGCCCTTGGGCTGAGCGATCTGACCTGGGCTCGCGCGAGTGACCAGGGGACCACCCGAACCTGCAACATTCCGAGTTTCGGGTCGATCGGTCAAGCCAAAGGGGTAGAAAACTGCGTACCAAGTTGCCAACAGTCGAGGCCTTTGGGCTTGTTTTGGCCTTTTCACGCGCGAACCGCATACCCTTCTGCTGTGCGGTCTGACCTGGGCTCGCGCGTGTGACCACGGGACCACCTGAACCTGCAACGCTCCGAGTTTCGGGTCGATCAGTCAAGGTCAAGGTCGACCCGTTGGGCCAGGTATGCCAATTTGAGCGGCATAGAGCATTGGCTTCGGCCGTGCGGTCTGGTCTGGGCTCGCGCGACAGACCAGGGGACCACCCCAACCTGCAATGCCCAGAGTTCTGGGTCGATAGGTCAAGCCTAAGGGGTAGAAAAACTGCGTACCAAGTGGCCCAAAAGTGAAGAAATTGGGCTTGTTTTGGTCTTTTCAAACGCGAACCGCATACCTTTCTGCTGTGCTGCCTGACCTGGGCTCGCGCGAGTGACCGGGGGACCATCTGAACCTGCAACGTTCCGAGTTTCGGGTCGATGGGTCAAGGCAAAGGGGTAGAAAACTGCCTACCAAGTTGCCAACAGTCAAGGCCTTTGGGTTTGTTAGGGTTTTTCAGCAGTGAACCGCATGCCCTTGGGCTGAGCGATCTGACCTGGGCTCGCGCGAGTGACCAGGGGACCACCCGAACCTGCAACATTCCGAGTTTCGGGTCGATCGGTCAAGCCAAAGGGGTAGAAAACTGCGTACCAAGTTGCCAACAGTCGAGGCCTTTGGGCTTGTTTTGGCCTTTTCACGCGCGAACCGCATACCCTTCTGCTGTGCGGTCTGACCTGGGCTCGCGCGTGTGACCACGGGACCACCTGAACCTGCAACGCTCCGAGTTTCGGGTCGATCAGTCAAGGTCAAGGTCGACCCGTTGGGCCAGGTATGCCAATTTGAGCGGCATAGAGCATTGGCTTCGGCCGTGCGGTCTGGTCTGGGCTCGCGCGACAGACCAGGGGACCACCCCAACCTGCAATGCCCAGAGTTCCGGGTCGATAGGTCAAGCCTAAGGGGTAGAAAAACTGCGTACCAAGTGGCCCAAAAGTGAAGAAATTGGGCTTGTTTTGGTCTTTTCAAACGCGAACCGCATACCTTTCTGCTGTGCTGCCTGACCTGGGCTCGGGCGAGTGACCGGGGGACCATCTGAACCTGCAACGCTCCGAGTTTCGGGTCGATGGGTCAAGGCAAAGGGGTAGAAAACTGCCTACCAAGTTGCCAACAGTCAAGGCCTTTGGGTTTGTTAGGGTTTTTCAGCAGTGAACCGCATGCCCTTGGGCTGAGCGATCTGACCTGGGCTCGCCCGAGTGACCAGGGGACCACCCGAACCTGCAACATTCCGAGTTTCGGGTCGATCGGTCAAGCCAAAGGGGTAGAAAACTGCGTACCAAGTTGCCAACAGTCGAGGCCTTTGGGCTTGTTTTGGCCTTTTCAAGCGCGAACCGCATACCCTTCTGCTGTGCGGTCTGACCTGGGCTCGCGCGTGTGACCACGGGACCACCTGAACCTGCAACGCTCCGAGTTTCGGGTCGATCAGTCAAGGTCAAGGTCGACCCGTTGGGCCAGGTATGCCAATTTGAGCGGCATAGAGCATTGGCTTCGGCCGTGCGGTCTGGTCTGGGCTCGCGCGACAGACCAGGGGACCACCCCAACCTGCAATGCCCAGAGTTCCGGGTCGATAGGTCAAGCCTAAGGGGTAGAAAAACTGCGTACCAAGTGGCCCAAAAGTGAAGAAATTGGGCTTGTTTTGGTCTTTTCAAACGCGAACCGCATACCTTTCTGCTGTGCTGCCTGACCTGGGCTCGCGCGAGTGACCGGGGGACCATCTGAACCTGCAACGCTCCGAGTTTCGGGTCGATGGGTCAAGGCAAAGGGGTAGAAAACTGCCTACCAAGTTGCCAACAGTCAAGGCCTTTGGGTTTGTTAGGGTTTTTCAGCAGTGAACCGCATGCCCTTGGGCTGAGCGATCTGACCTGGGCTCGCGCGAGTGACCAGGGGACCACCCGAACCTGCAACATTCCGAGTTTCGGGTCGATCGGTCAAGCCAAAGGGGTAGAAAACTGCGTACCAAGTTGCCAACAGTCGAGGCCTTTGGGCTTGTTTTGGCCTTTTCACGCGCGAACCGCATACCCTTCTGCTGTGCGGTCTGACCTGGGCTCGCGTGTGTGACCACGGGACCACCTGAACCTGCAACGCTCCGAGTTTCGGGTCGATCAGTCAAGGTCAAGGTCGACCCGTTGGGCCAGGTATGCCAATTTGAGCGGCATAGAGCATTGGCTTCGGCCGTGCGGTCTGGTCTGGGCTCGCGCGACAGACCAGGGGACCACCCCAACCTGCAATGCCCAGAGTTCCGGGTCGATAGGTCAAGCCTAAGGGGTAGAAAAACTGCGTACCAAGTGGCCCAAAAGTGAAGAAATTGGGCTTGTTTTGGTCTTTTCAAACGCGAACCGCATACCTTTCTGCTGTGCTGCCTGACCTGGGCTCGCGCGAGTGACCGGGGGACCATCTGAACCTGCAACGCTCCGAGTTTCGGGTCGATGGGTCAAGGCAAAGGGGTAGAAAACTGCCTACCAAGTTGCCAACAGTCAAGGCCTTTGGGTTTGTTAGGGTTTTTCAGCAGTGAACTGCATGCCCTTGGGCTGAGCGATCTGACCTGGGCTCGCGCGAGTGACCAGGGGACCACCCGAACCTGCAACATTCCGAGTTTCGGGTCGATCGGTCAAGCCAAAGGGGTAGAAAACTGCGTACCAAGTTGCCAACAGTCGAGGCCTTTGGGCTTGTTTTGGCCTTTTCACGCGCGAATCGCATACCCTTCTGCTGTGCGGTCTGACCTGGGCTCGCGCGTGTGACCACGGGACCACCTGAACCTGCAACGCTCCGAGTTTCGGGTCGATCAGTCAAGGTCAAGGTCGACCCGTTGGGCCAGGTATGCCAATTTGAGCGGCATAGAGCATTGGCTTCGGCCGTGCGGTCTGGTCTGGGCTCGCGCGACAGACCAGGGGACCACCCCAACCTGCAATGCCCAGAGTTCCGGGTCGATAGGTCAAGCCTAAGGGGTAGAAAAACTGCGTACCAAGTGGCCCAAAAGTGAAGAAATTGGGCTTGTTTTGGTCTTTTCAAACGCGAACCGCATACCTTTCTGCTGTGCTGCCTGACCTGGGCTCGCGCGAGTGACCGGGGGGACCATCTGAACCTGCAACGCTCCGAGTTTCGGGTCGATGGGTCAAGGCAAAGGGGTAGAAAACTGCCTACCAAGTTGCCAACAGTCAAGGCCTTTGGGTTTGTTAGGGTTTTTCAGCAGTGAACCGCATGCCCTTGGGCTGAGCGATCTGACCTGGGCTCGCGCGAGTGACCAGGGGACCACCCGAACCTGCAACATTCCGAGTTTCGGGTCGATCGGTCAAGCCAAAGGGGTAGAAAACTGCGTACCAAGTTGCCAACAGTCGAGGCCTTTGGGCTTGTTTTGGCCTTTTCACGCGCGAACCGCATACCCTTCTGCTGTGCGGTCTGACCTGGGCTCGCGCGTGTGACCACGGGACCACCTGAACCTGCAACGCTCCGAGTTTCGGGTCGATCAGTCAAGGTCAAGGTCGACCCGTTGGGCCAGGTATGCCAATTTGAGCGGCATAGAGCATTGGCTTCGGCCGTGCGGTCTGGTCTGGGCTCGCGCGACAGACCAGGGGACCACCCCAACCTGCAATGCCCAGAGTTCCGGGTCGATAGGTCAAGCCTAAGGGGTAGAAAAACTGCGTACCAAGTGGCCCAAAAGTGAAGAAATTGGGCTTGTTTTGGTCTTTTCAAACGCGAACCGCATACCTTTCTGCTGTGCTGCCTGACCTGGGCTCGCGCGAGTGACCGGGGGACCATCTGAACCTGCAACGCTCCGAGTTTCGGGTCGATGGGTCAAGGCAAAGGGGTAGAAAACTGCCTACCAAGTTGCCAACAGTCAAGGCCTTTGGGTTTGTTAGGGTTTTTCAGCAGTGAACCGCATGCCCTTGGGCTGAGCGATCTGACCTGGGTTCGCGCGAGTGACCAGGGGACCACCCGAACCTGCAACATTCCGAGTTTCGGGTCGATCGGTCAAGCCAAAGGGGTAGAAAACTGCGTACCAAGTTGCCAACAGTCGAGGCCTTTGGGCTTGTTTTGGCCTTTTCACGCGCGAACCGCATACCCTTCTGCTGTGCGGTCTGACCTGGGCTCGCGCGTGTGACCACGGGACCACCTGAACCTGCAACGCTCCGAGTTTCGGGTCGATCAGTCAAGGTCAAGGTCGACCCGTTGGGCCAGGTATGCCAATTTGAGCGGCATAGAGCATTGGCTTCGGCCGTGCGGTCTGGTCTGGGCTCGCGCGACAGACCAGGGGACCACCCCAACCTGCAATGCCCAGAGTTCCGGGTCGATAGGTCAAGCCTAAGGGGTAGAAAAACTGCGTACCAAGTGGCCCAAAAGTGAAGAAATTGGGCTTGTTTTGGTCTTTTCAAACGCGAACCGCATACCTTTCTGCTGTGCTGCCTGACCTGGGCTCGCGCGAGTGACCGGGGGACCATCTGAACCTGCAACGCTCCGAGTTTCGGGTCGATGGGTCAAGGCAAAGGGGTAGAAAACTGCCTACCAAGTTGCCAACAGTCAAGGCCTTTGGGTTTGTTAGGGTTTTCAGCAGTGAACCGCATGCCCTTGGGCTGAGCGATCTGACCTGGGCTCGCGCGAGTGACCAGGGGACCACCCGAACCTGCAACATTCCGAGTTTCGGGTCGATCGGTCAAGCCAAAGGGGTAGAAAACTGCGTACCAAGTTGCCAACAGTCGAGGCCTTTGGGCTTGTTTTGGCCTTTTCACGCGCGAATCGCATACCCTTCTGCTGTGCGGTCTGACCTGGGCTCGCGCGTGTGACCACGGGACCACCTGAACCTGCAACGCTCCGAGTTTCGGGTCGATCAGTCAAGGTCAAGGTCGACCCGTTGGGCCAGGTATGCCAATTTGAGCGGCATAGAGCATTGGCTTCGGCCGTGCGGTCTGGTCTGGGCTCGCGCGACAGACCAGGGGACCACCCCAACCTGCAATGCCCAGAGTTCCGGGTCGATAGGTCAAGCCTAAGGGGTAGAAAAACTGCGTACCAAGTGGCCCAAAAGTGAAGAAATTGGGCTTGTTTTGGTCTTTTCAAACGCGAACCGCATACCTTTCTGCTGTGCTGCCTGACCTGGGCTCACGCGAGTGACCGGGGGACAATCTGAACCTGCAACGCTCCGAGTTTCGGGTCGATGGGTCAAGGCAAAGGGGTAGAAAACTGCCTACCAAGTTGCCAACAGTCAAGGCCTTTGGGTTTGTTAGGGTTTTTCAGCAGTGAACCGCATGCCCTTGGGCTGAGCGATCTGACCTGGGCTCGCGCGAGTGACCAGGGGACCACCCGAACCTGCAACATTCCGAGTTTCGGGTCGATCGGTCAAGCCAAAGGGGTAGAAAACTGCGTACCAAGTTGCCAACAGTCGAGGCCTTTGGGCTTGTTTTGGCCTTTTCACGCGCGAACCGCATACCCTTCTGCTGTGCGGTCTGACCTGGACTCGCGCGTGTGACCACGGGACCACCTGAACCTGCATTGCTCCGAGTTTCGGGTCGATCAGTCAAGGTCAAGGTCGACCCGTTGGGCCAGGTATGCCAATTTGAGCGGCATAGAGCATTGGCTTCGGCCGTGCGGTCTGGTCTGGGCTCGCGCGACAGACCAGGGGACCACCCGAACCTGCAATGCCCAGAGTTCCGGGTCGATAGGTCAAGCCTAAGGGGTAGAAAAACTGCGTACCAAGTGGCCCAAAAGTGAAGAAATTGGGCTTGTTTTGGTCTTTTCAAACGCGAACCGCATACCTTTCTGCTGTGCTGCCTGACCTGGGCTCGCGCGAGTGACCGGGGGACCATCTGAACCTGCAACGCTCCGAGTTTCGGGTCGATGGGTCAAGGCAAAGGGGTAGAAAACTGCCTACCAAGTTGCCAACAGTCAAGGCCTTTGGGTTTGTTAGGGTTTTTCAGCAGTGAACCGCATGCCCTTGGGCTGAGCGATCTGACCTGGGCTCGCGCGAGTGACCAGGGGACCACCCGAACCTGCAACATTCCGAGTTTCGGGTCGATCGGTCAAGCCAAAGGGGTAGAAAACTGCGTACCAAGTTGCCAACAGTCGAGGCCTTTGGGCTTGTTTTGGCCTTTTCACGCGCGAACCGCATACCCTTCTGCTGTTCGGTCTGACCTGGGCTCGCGCGTGTGACCACGGGACCACCTGAACCTGCAACGCTCCGAGTTTCGGGTCGATCAGTCAAGGTCAAGGTCGACCCGTTGGGCCAGGTATGCCAATTTGAGCGGCATAGAGCATTGGCTTCGGCCGTGCGGTCTGGTCTGGGCTCGCGCGACAGACCAGGGGACCACCCCAACCTGCAATGCCCAGAGTTCCGGGTCGATAGGTCAAGCCTAAGGGGTAGAAAAACTGCGTACCAAGTGGCCCAAAAGTGAAGAAATTGGGCTTGTTTTGGTCTTTTCAAACGCGAACCGCATACCTTTCTGCTGTGCTGCCTGACCTGGGCTCGCGCGAGTGACCGGGGGACCATCTGAACCTGCAACGCTCCGAGTTTCGGGTCGATGGGTCAAGGCAAAGGGGTAGAAAACTGCCTACCAAGTTGCCAACAGTCAAGGCCATTGGGTTTGTTAGGGTTTTTCAGCAGTGAACCGCATGCCCTTGGGCTGAGCGATCTGACCTGGGCTCGCCCGAGTGACCAGGGGACCACCCGAACCTGCAACATTCCGAGTTTCGGGTCGATCGGTCAAGCCAAAGGGGTAGAAAACTGCGTACCAAGTTGCCAACAGTCGAGGCCTTTGGGCTTGTTTTGGCCTTTTCACGCGCGAACCGCATACCCTTCTGCTGTGCGGTCTGACCTGGGCTCGCGCTTGTGACCACGGGACCACCTGAACCTGCAAGGCTCCGAGTTTCGGGTCGATCAGTCAAGGTCAAGGTCGACCCGTTGGGCCAGGTATGCCAATTTGAGCGGCATAGAGCATTGGCTTCGGCCGTGCGGTCTGGTCTGGGCTCGCGCGACAGACCAGGGGACCACCCCAACCTGCAATGCCCAGAGTTCCGGGTCGATAGGTCAAGCCTAAGGGGTAGAAAAACTGCGTACCAAGTGGCCCAAAAGTGAAGAAATTGGGCTTGTTTTGGTCTTTTCAAACGCGAACCGCATACCTTTCTGCTGTGCTGCCTGACCTGGGCTCGCGCGAGTGACCGGGGGACCATCTGAACCTGCAACGCTCCGAGTTTCGGGTCGATGGGTCAAGGCAAAGGGGTAGAAAACTGCCTACCAAGTTGCCAACAGTCAAGGCCTTTGGGTTTGTTAGGGTTTTTCAGCAGTGAACCGCATGCCCTTGGGCTGAGCGATCTGACCTGGGCTCGCCCGAGTGACCAGGGGACCACCCGAACCTGCAACATTCCGAGTTTCGGGTCGATCGGTCAAGCCAAAGGGGTAGAAAACTGCGTACCAAGTTGCCAACAGTCGAGGCCTTTGGGCTTGTTTTGGCCTTTTCACGCGCGAACCGCATACCCTTCTGCTGTGCGGTCTGACCTGGGCTCGCGCGTGTGACCACGGGACCACCTGAACCTGCAACGCTCCGAGTTTCGGGTCGATCAGTCAAGGTCAAGGTCGACCCGTTGGGCCAGGTATGCCAATTTGAGCGGCATAGAGCATTGGCTTCGGCCGTGCGGTCTGGTCTGGGCTCGCGCGACAGACCAGGGGACCACCCCAACCTGCAATGCCCAGAGTTCCGGGTCGATAGGTCAAGCCTAAGGGGTAGAAAAACTGCGTACCAAGTGGCCCAAAAGTGAAGAAATTGGGCTTGTTTTGGTCTTTTCAAACGCGAACCGCATACCTTTCTGCTGTGCTGCCTGACCTGGGCTCGCGCGAGTGACCGGGGGACCATCTGAACCTGCAACGCTCCGAGTTTCGGGTCGATGGGTCAAGGCAAAGGGGTAGAAAACTGCCTACCAAGTTGCCAACAGTCAAGGCCTTTGGGTTTGTTAGGGTTTTTCAGCAGTGAACCGCATGCCCTTGGGCTGAGCGATCTGACCTGGGCTCGCGCGAGTGACCAGGGGACCACCCGAACCTGCAACATTCCGAGTTTCGGGTCGATCAGTCAAGCCAAAGGGGTAGAAAACTGCGTACCAAGTTGCCAACAGTCGAGGCCTTTGGGCTTGTTTTGGCCTTTTCACGCGCGAACCGCATACCCTTCTGCTGTGCGGTCTGACCTGGGCTCGCGCGTGTGACCACGGGACCACCTGAACCTGCAACGCTCCGAGTTTCGGGTCGATCAGTCAAGGTCAAGGTCGACCCGTTGGGCCAGGTATGCCAATTTGAGCGGCATAGAGCATTGGCTTCGGCCGTGCGGTCTGGTCTGGGCTCGCGCGACAGACCAGGGGACCACCCCAACCTGCAATGCCCAGAGTTCCGGGTCGATAGGTCAAGCCTAAGGGGTAGAAAAACTGCGTACCAAGTGGCCCAAAAGTGAAGAAATTGGGCTTGTTTTGGTCTTTTCAAACGCGAACCGCATACCTTTCTGCTGTGCTGCCTGACCTGGGCTCGCGCGAGTGACCAGGGGACCATCTGAACCTGCAACGCTCCGAGTTTCGGGTCGATGGGTCAAGGCAAAGGGGTAGAAAACTGCCTACCAAGTTGCCAACAGTCAAGGCCTTTGGGTTTGTTAGGGTTTTTCAGCAGTGAACCGCATGCCCTTGGGCTGAGCGATCTGACCTGGGCTCGCGCGAGTGACCAGGGGACCACCCGAACCTGCAACATTCCGAGTTTCGGGTCGATCGGTCAAGCCAAAGGGGTAGAAAACTGCGTACCAAGTTGCCAACAGTCGAATCCTTTGGGCTTGTTTTGGCCTTTTCACGCGCGAACCGCATACCCTTCTGCTGTGCGGTCTGACCTGGGCTCGCGCGTGTGACCACGGGACCACCTGAACCTGCAACGCTCCGAGTTTCGGGTCGATCAGTCAAGGTCAAGGTCGACCCGTTGGGCCAGGTATGCCAATTTGAGCGGCATAGAGCATTGGCTTCGGCCGTGCGGTCTGGTCTGGGCTCGCGCGACAGACCAGGGGACCACCCCAACCTGCAATGCCCAGAGTTCCGGGTCGATAGGTCAAGCCTAAGGGGTAGAAAAACTGCGTACCAAGTGGCCCAAAAGTGAAGAAATTGGGCTTGTTTTGGTCTTTTCAAACGCGAACCGCATACCTTTCTGCTGTGCTGCCTGACCTGGGCTCGCGCGAGTGACCGGGGGACCATCTGAACCTGCAACGCTCCGAGTTTCGGGTCGATGGGTCAAGGCAAAGGGGTAGAAAACTGCCTACCAAGTTGCCAACAGTCAAGGCCTTTGGGTTTGTTAGGGTTTTTCAGCAGTGAACCGCATGCCCTTGGGCTGAGCGATCTGACCTGGGCTCGCGCGAGTGACCAGGGGACCACCCGAACCTGCAACATTCCGAGTTTCGGGTCGATCGGTCAAGCCAAAGGGGTAGAAAACTGCGTACCAAGTTGCCAACAGTCGAGGCCTTTGGGCTTGTTTTGGCCTTTTCACGCGCGAACCGCATACCCTTCTGCTGTGCGGTCTGACCTGGGCTCGCGCGTGTGACCACGGGACCACCTGAACCTGCAACGCTCCGAGTTTCGGGTCGATCAGTCAAGGTCAAGGTCGACCCGTTGGGCCAGGTATGCCAATTTGAGCGGCATAGAGCATTGGCTTCGGCCGTGCGGTCTGGTCTGGGCTCGCGCGACAGACCAGGGGACCACCCCAACCTGCAATGCCCAGAGTTCCGGGTCAATAGGTCAAGCCTAAGGGGTAGAAAAACTGCGTACCAAGTGGCCCAAAAGTGAAGAAATTGGGCTTGTTTTGGTCTTTTCAAACGCGAACCGCATACCTTTCTGCTGTGCTGCCTGACCTGGGCTCGCGCGAGTGACCGGGGGACCATCTGAACCTGCAACGCTCCGAGTTTCGGGTCGATGGGTCAAGGCAAAGGGGTAGAAAACTGCTTACCAAGTTGCCAACAGTCAAGGCCTTTGGGTTTGTTAGGGTTTTTCAGCAGTGAACCGCATGCCCTTGGGCTGAGCGATCTGACCTGGGCTCGCGCGAGTGACCAGGGGACCACCGGAACCTGCAACATTCCGAGTTTCGGGTCGATCAGTCAAGCCAAAGGGGTAGAAAACTGCGTACCAAGTTGCCAACAGTCGAGGCCTTTGGGCTTGTTTTGGCCTTTTCACGCGCGAACCGCATACCCTTCTGCTGTGCGGTCTGACCTGGGCTCGCGCGTGTGACCACGGGACCACCTGAACCTGCAACGCTCCGAGTTTCGGGTCGATCAGTCAAGGTCAAGGTCGACCCGTTGGGCCAGGTATGCCAATTTGAGCGGCATAGAGCATTGGCTTCGGCCGTGCGGTCTGGTCTGGGCTCGCGCGACAGACCAGGGGACCACCCCAACCTGCAATGCCCAGAGTTCCGGGTCGATAGGTCAAGCCTAAGGGGTAGAAAAACTGCGTACCAAGTGGCCCAAAAGTGAAGAAATTGGGCTTGTTTTGGTCTTTTCAACACGAACCGCATACCTTTCTGCTGTGCTGCCTGACCTGGGCTCGCGCGAGTGACCGGGGGACCATCTGAACCTGCAACGCTCCGAGTTTCGGGTCGATGGGTCAAGGCAAAGGGGTAGAAAACTGCCTACCAAGTTGCCAACAGTCAAGGCCTTTGGGTTTGTTAGGGTTTTTCAGCAGTGAACCGCATGCCCTTGGGCTGAGCGATCTGACCTGGGCTCGCGCGAGTGACCAGGGGACCACCCGAACCTGCAACATTCCGAGTTTCGGGTCGATCGGTCAAGCCAAAGGGGTAGAAAACTGCGTACCAAGTTGCCAACAGTCGAGGCCTTTGGGCTTGTTTTGGCCTTTTCACGCGCGAACCGCATACCCTTCTGCTGTGCGGTCTGACCTGGGCTCGCGCGTGTGACCACGGGACCACCTGAACCTGCAACGCTCCGAGTTTCGGGTCGATCAGTCAAGGTCAAGGTCGACCCGTTGGGCCAGGTATGCCAATTTGAGCGGCATAGAGCATTGGCTTCGGCCGTGCGGTCTGGTCTGGGCTCGCGCGACAGACCAGGGGACCACCCCAACCTGCAATGCCCAGAGTTCCGGGTCAATAGGTCAAGCCTAAGGGGTAGAAAAACTGCGTACCAAGTGGCCCAAAAGTGAAGAAATTGGGCTTGTTTTGGTCTTTTCAAACGCGAACCGCATACCTTTCTGCTGTGCTGCCTGACCTGGGCTCGCGCGAGTGACCGGGGGACCATCTGAACCTGCAACGCTCCGAGTTTCGGGTCGATGGGTCAAGGCAAAGGGGTAGAAAACTGCCTACCAAGTTGCCAACAGTCAAGGCCTTTGGGTTTGTTAGGGTTTTTCAGCAGTGAACCGCATGCCCTTGGGCTGAGCGATCTGACCTGGGCTCGCGCGAGTGACCAGGGGACCACCCGAACCTGCAACATTCCGAGTTTCGGGTCGATCGGTCAAGCCAAAGGGGTAGAAAACTGCGTACCAAGTTGCCAACAGTCGAGGCCTTTGGGCTTGTTTTGGCCTTTTCACGCGCGAACCGCATACCCTTCTGCTGTGCGGTCTGACCTGGGCTCGCGCGTGTGACCACGGGACCACCTGAACCTGCAACGCTCCGAGTTTCGGGTCGATCAGTCAAGGTCAAGGTCGACCCGTTGGGCCAGGTATGCCAATTTGAGCGGCATAGAGCATTGGCTTCGGCCGTGCGGTCTGGTCTGGGCTCGCGCGACAGACCAGGGGACCACCCCAACCTGCAATGCCCAGAGTTCCGGGTCGATAGGTCAAGCCTAAGGGGTAGAAAAACTGCGTACCAAGTGGCCCAAAAGTGAAGAAATTGGGCTTGTTTTGGTCTTTTCAAACGCGAACCGCATACCTTTCTGCTGTGCTGCCTGACCTGGGCTCGCGCGAGTGACCGGGGGACCATCTGAACCTGCAACGCTCCGAGTTTCGGGTCGATGGGTCAAGGCAAAGGGGTAGAAAACTGCCTACCAAGTTGCCAACAGTCAAGGCCTTTGGGTTTGTTAGGGTTTTTCAGCAGTGAACCGCATGCCCTTGGGCTGAGCGATCTGACCTGGGCTCGCGCGAGTGACCAGGGGACCACCCGAACCTGCAACATTCCGAGTTTCGGGTCGATCGGTCAAGCCAAAGGGGTAGAAAACTGCGTACCAAGTTGCCAACAGTCGAGGCCTTTGGGCTTGTTTTGGCCTTTTCACGCGCGAACCGCATACCCTTCTGCTGTGCGGTCTGACCTGGGCTCGCGCGTGTGACCACGGGACCACCTGAACCTGCAACGCTCCGAGTTTCGGGTCGATCAGTCAAGGTCAAGGTCGACCCGTTGGGCCAGGTATGCCAATTTGAGCGGCATAGAGCATTGGCTTCGGCCGTGCGGTCTGGTCTGGGCTCGCGCGACAGACCAGGGGACCACCCCAATCTGCAATGCCCAGAGTTCCGGGTCGATAGGTCAAGCCTAAGGGGTAGAAAAACTGCGTACCAAGTGGCCCAAAAGTGAAGAAATTGGGCTTGTTTTGGTCTTTTCAAACGCGAACCGCATACCTTTCTGCTGTGCTGCCTGACCTGGGCTCGCGCGAGTGACCGGGGGACCATCTGAACCTGCAACGCTCCGAGTTTCGGGTCGATGGGTCAAGGCAAAGGGGTAGAAAACTGCCTACCAAGTTGCCAACAGTCAAGGCCTTTGGGTTTGTTAGGGTTTTTCAGCAGTGAACCGCATGCCCTTGGGCTGAGCGATCTGACCTGGGCTCGCGCGAATGACCAGGGGACCACCCGAACCTGAAACATTCCGAGTTTCGGGTCGATCGGTCAAGCCAAAGGGGTAGAAAACTGCGTACCAAGTTGCCAACAGTCGAGGCCTTTGGGCTTGTTTTGGCCTTTTCACGCGCGAACCGCATACCCTTCTGCTGTGCGGTCTGACCTGGGCTCGCGCGTGTGACCACGGGACCACCTGAACCTGCAACGCTCCGAGTTTCGGGTCGATCAGTCAAGGTCAAGGTCGACCCGTTGGGCCAGGTATGCCAATTTGAGCGGCATAGAGCATTGGCTTCGGCCGTGCGGTCTGGTCTGGGCTCGCGCGACAGACCAGGGGACCACCCCAACCTGCAATGCCCAGAGTTCCGGGTCGATAGGTCAAGCCTAAGGGGTAGAAAAACTGCGTACCAAGTGGCCCAAAAGTGAAGAAATTGGGCTTGTTTTGGTCTTTTCAAACGCGAACCGCATACCTTTCTGCTGTGCTGCCTGACCTGGGCTCGCACGAGTGACCGGGGGACCATCTGAACCTGCAACGCTCCGAGTTTCGGGTCGATAGTTCAAGGCAAAGGCGTAGAAAACTGCCTACCAAGTTGCCAACAGTCAAGGCCTTTGGGTTTGTTAGGGTTTTTCAGCAGTGAACCGCATGCCCTTGGGCTGAGCGATCTGACCTGGGCTCGCCCGAGTGACCAGGGGACCACCCGAACCTGCAACATTCCGAGTTTCGGGTCGATCGGTCAAGCCAAAGGGGTAGAAAACTGCGTACCAAGTTGCCAACAGTCGAGGCCTTTGGGCTTGTTTTGGCCTTTTCACGCGCGAACCGCATACCCTTCTGCTGTGCGGTCTGACCTGGGCTCGCGTGTGTGACCACGGGACCACCTGAACCTGCAACGCTCCGAGTTTCGGGTCGATCAGTCAAGGTCAAGGTCGACCCGTTGGGCCAGGTATGCCAATTTGAGCGGCATAGAGCATTGGCTTCGGCCGTGCGGTCTGGTCTGGGCTCGCGCGACAGACCAGGGGACCACCCCAACCTGCAATGCCCAGAGTTCCGGGTCGATAGGTCAAGCCTAAGGGGTAGAAAAACTGTGTACCAAGTGGCCCAAAAGTGAAGAAATTGGGCTTGTTTTGGTCTTTTCAAACGCGAACCGCATACCTTTCTGCTGTGCTGCCTGACCTGGGCTCGCGCGAGTGACCGGGGGACCATCTGAACCTGCAACGCTCCGAGTTTCGGGTCGATGGGTCAAGGCAAAGGGGTAGAAAACTGCCTACCAAGTTGCCAACAGTCAAGTCCTTTGGGTTTGTTAGGGTTTTTCAGCAGTGAACCGCATGCCCTTGGGCTGAGTGATCTGACCTGGGCTCGCGCGAGTGACCAGGGGACCACCCGAACCTGCAACATTCCGAGTTTCGGGTCGATCGGTCAAGCCAAAGGGGTAGAAAACTGCGTACCAAGTTGCCAACAGTCGAGGCCTTTGGGCTTGTTTTGGCCTTTTCACGCGCGAACCGCATACCCTTCTGCTGTGCGGTCTGACCTGGGCCTCGCGCGTGTGACCACGGGACCACCTGAAACTGCAACGCTCCGAGTTTCGGGTCGATCAGTCAAGGTCAAGGTCGACCCGTTGGGCCAGGTATGCCAATTTGAGCGGCATAGAGCATTGGCTTCGGCCGTGCGGTCTGGTCTGGGCTCGCGCGACAGACCAGGGGACCACCCCAACCTGCAATGCCCAGAGTTCCGGGTCGATAGGTCAAGCCTAAGGGGTAGAAAAACTGCGTACCAAGTGGCCCAAAAGTGAAGAAATTGGGCTTGTTTTGGTCTTTTCAAACGCGAACCGCATACCTTTCTGCTGTGCTGCCTGACCTGGGCTCGCGCGAGTGACCGGGGGACCATCTGAACCTGCAACGCTCCGAGTTTCGGGTCGATGGGTCAAGGCAAAGGGGTAGAAAACTGCCTACCAAGTTGCCAACAGTCAAGGCCTTTGGGTTTGTTAGGGTTTTTCAGCAGTGAACCGCATGCCCTTGGGCTGAGCGATCTGACCTGGGCTTGCCTGAGTGACCAGGGGACCACCCGAACCTGCAACATTCCGAGTTTCAGGTCGATCGGTCAAGCCAAAGGGGTAGAAAACTGCGTACCAAGTTGCCAACAGTCGAGGCCTTTGGGCTTGTTTTGGCCTTTTCACGCGCGAACCGCATACCCTTCTGCTGTGCGGTCTGACCTGGGCTCGCGCGTGTGACCACGGGACCACCTGAACCTGCAACGCTCCGAGTTTCGGGTCGATCAGTCAAGGTCAAGGTCGACCCGTTGGGCCAGGTATGCCAATTTGAGCGGCATAGAGCATTGGCTTCGGCCGTGCGGTCTGGTCTGGGCTCGCGCGACAGACCAGGGGACCACCCCAACCTGCAATGCCCAGAGTTCCGGGTCGATAGGTCAAGCCTAAGGGGTAGAAAAACTGCGTACCAAGTGGCCCAAAAGTGAAGAAATTGGGCTTGTTTTGGTCTTTTCAAACGCGAACCGCATACCTTTCTGCTGTGCTGCCTGACCTGGGCTCGCGCGAGTGACCGGGGGACCATCTGAACCTGCAACGCTCCGAGTTTCGGGTCGATGGGTCAAGGCAAAGGGGTAGAAAACTGCCTACCAAGTTGCCAACAGTCAAGGCCTTTGGGTTTGTTAGGGTTTTTCAGCAGTGAACCGCATGCCCTTGGGCTGAGCGATCTGACCTGGGCTCGCGCGAGTGACCAGGGGACCACCCGAACCTGCAACATTCCGAGTTTCGGGTCGATCGGTCAAGCCAAAGGGGTAGAAAACTGCGTACCAAGTTGCCAACAGTCGAGGCCTTTGGGCTTGTTTTGGCCTTTTCACGCGCGAACCGCATACCCTTCTGCTGTGCGGTCTGACCTGGGCTCGCGCGTGTGACCACGGGACCACCTGAACCTGCAACGCTCTGAGTTTCGGGTCGATCAGTCAAGGTCAAGGTCGACCCGTTGGGCCAGGTATGCCAATTTGAGCAGCATAGAGCATTGGCTTCGGCCGTGCGGTCTGGTCTGGGCTCGCGCGACAGACCAGGGGACCACCCCAACCTGCAATGCCCAGAGTTCCGGGTCGATAGGTCAAGCCTAAGGGGTAGAAAAACTGCGTACCAAGTGGACCAAAAGTGAAGAAATTGGGCTTGTTTTGGTCTTTTCAAACGCGAACCGCATACCTTTCTGCTGTGCTGCCTGACCTGGGCTCGCGCGAGTGACCGGGGGACCATCTGAACCTGCAACGCTCCGAGTTTCGGGTCGATGGGTCAAGGCAAAGGGGTAGAAAACTGCCTACCAAGTTGCCAACAGTCAAGGCCTTAGGGTTTTTTAGGGTTTTTCAGCAGTGAACCGCATGCCCTTGGGCTGAGCGATCTGACCTGGGCTCGCGCGAGTGACCAGGGGACCACCCGAACCTGCAACATTCCGAGTTTCGGGTCGATCGGTCAAGCCAAAGGGGTAGAAAACTGCGTACCAAGTTGCCAACAGTCGAGGCCTTTGGGCTTGTTTTGGCCTTTTCACGCGCGAACCGCATACCCTTCTGCTGTGCGGTCTGACCTGGGCTCGCGCGTGTGACCACGGGACCACCTGAACCTGCAACGCTCCGAGTTTCGGGTCGATCAGTCAAGGTCAAGGTCGACCCGTTGGGCCAGGTATGCCAATTTGAGCGGCATAGAGCATTGGCTTCGGCCGTGCGGTCTGGTCTGGGCTCGCGCAACAGACCAGGGGACCACCCCAACCTGCAATGCCCAGAGTTCCGGGTCGATAGGTCAAGCCTAAGGGGTAGAAAAACTGCGTACCAAGTGGCCCAAAAGTGAAGAAATTGGGCTTGTTTTGGTCTTTTCAAACGCGAACCGCATACCTTTCTGCTGTGCTGCCTGACCTGGGCTCGCGCGAGTGACCGGGGGACCATCTGAACCTGCAACGCTCCGAGTTTCGGGTCGATGGGTCAAGGCAAAGGGGTAGAAAACTGCCTACCAAGTTGCCAACAGTCAAGGCCTTTGGGTTTGTTAGGGTTTTTCAGCAGTGAACCGCATGCCCTTGGGCTGAGCGATCTGACCTGGGCTCGCGCGAGTGACCAGGGGACCACCCGAACCTGCAACATTCCGAGTTTCGGGTCGATCGGTCAAGCCAAAGGGGTAGAAAACTGCGTACCAAGTTGCCAACAGTCGAGGCCTTTGGGCTTGTTTTGGCCTTTTCACGCGCGAACCGCATACCCTTCTGCTGTGCGGTCTGACCTGGGCTCGCGCGTGTGACCACAGGACCACCTGAACCTGCAACGCTCCGAGTTTCGGGTCGATCAGTCAAGGTCAAGGTCGACCCGTTGGGCCAGGTATGCCAATTTGAGCGGCATAGAGCATTGGCTTCGGCCGTGCGGTCTGGTCTGGGCTCGCGCGACAGACCAGGGGACCACCCCAACCTGCAATGCCCAGAGTTCCGGGTCGATAGGTCAAGCCTAAGGGGTAGAAAAACTGCGTACCAAGTGGCCCAAAAGTGAAGAAATTGGGCTTGTTTTGGTCTTTTCAAACGCGAACCGCATACCTTTCTGCTGTGCTGCCTGACCTGGGCTCGCGCGAGTGACCGGGGGACCATCTGAACCTGCAACGCTCCGAGTTTCGGGTCGATGGGTCAAGGCAAAGGGGTAGAAAACTGCCTACCAAGTTGCCAACAGTCAAGGCCTTTGGGTTTGTTAGGGTTTTTCAGCAGTGAACCGCATGCCCTTGGGCTGAGCGATCTGACCTGGGCTCGCGCGAGTGACCAGGGGACCACCCGAACCTGCAACATTCCGAGTTTCGGGACGATCGGTCAAGCCAAAGGGGTAGAAAACTGCGTACCAAGTTGCCAACAGTCGAGGCCTTTGGGCTTGTTTTGGCCTTTTCACGCGCGAACCGCATACCCTTCTGCTGTGCGGTCTGACCTGGGCTCGCGCGTGTGACCACGGGACCACCTGAACCTGCAACGCTCCGAGTTTCGGGTCGATCAGTCAAGGTCAAGGCCGACCCGTTGGGCCAGGTATGCCAATTTGAGCGGCATAGAGCATTGGCTTCGGCCGTGCGGTCTGGTCTGGGCTCGCGCGACAGACCAGGGGACCACCCCAACCTGCAATGCCCAGAGTTCCGGGTCGATAGGTCAAGCCTAAGGGGTAGAAAAACTGCGTACCAAGTGGCCCAAAAGTGAAGAAATTGGGCTTGTTTTGGTCTTTTCAAACGCGAACCGCATACCTTTCTGCTGTGCTGCCTGACCTGGGCTCGCGCGAGTGACCGGGGGACCATCTGAACCTGCAACGCTCCGAGTTTCGGGTCGATGGGTCAAGGCAAAGGGGTAGAAAACTGCCTACCAAGTTGCCAACAGTCAAGGCCTTTGGGTTTGTTAGGGTTTTTCAGCAGTGAACCGCATGCCCTTGGGCTGAGCGATCTGACCTGGGCTCGCGCGAGTGACCAGGGGACCACCCGAACCTGCAACATTCCGAGTTTCGGGTCGATCGGTCAAGCCAAAGGGGTAGAAAACTGCGTACCAAGTTGCCAACAGTCGAGGCCTTTGGGCTTGTTTTGGCCTTTTCACGCGCGAACCGCATACCCTTCTGCTGTGCGGTCTGACCTGGGCTCGCGCGTGTGACCACGGGACCACCTGAACCTGCAACGCTCCGAGTTTCGGGTCGATCAGTCAAGGTCAAGGTCGACCCGTTGGGCCAGGTATGCCAATTTGAGCGGCATAGAGCATTGGCTTCGGCCGTGCGGTCTGGTCTGGGCTCGCGCGACAGACCAGGGGACCACCCCAACCTGCAATGCCCAGAGTTCCGGGTCGATAGGTCAAGCCTAAGGGGTAGAAAAACTGCGTACCAAGTGGCCCAAAAGTGAAGAAATTGGGCTTGTTTTGGTCTTTTCAAACGCGAACCGCATACCTTTCTGCTGTGCTGCCTGACCTGGGCTCGCGCGAGTGACCGGGGGACCATCTGAACCTGCAACGCTCCGAGTTTCGGGTCGATGGGTCAAGGCAAAGGGGTAGAAAACTGCCTACCAAGTTGCCAACAGTCAAGGCCTTTGGGTTTGTTAGGGTTTTTCAGCAGTGAACCGCATGCCCTTGGGCTGAGCGATCTGACCTGGGCTCGCGCGAGTGACCAGGGGACCACCCGAACCTGCAACATTCCGAGTTTCGGGTCGATCGGTCAAGCCAAAGGGGTAGAAAACTGCGTACCAAGTTGCCAACAGTCGAGGCCTTTGGGCTTGTTTTGGCCTTTTCACGCGCGAACCGCATACCCTTCTGCTGTGCGGTCTGACCTGGGCTCGCGCGTGTGACCACAGGACCACCTGAACCTGCAACGCTCCGAGTTTCGGGTCGATCAGTCAAGGTCAAGGTCGACCCGTTGGGCCAGGTATGCCAATTTGAGCGGCATAGAGCATTGGCTTCGGCCGTGCGGTCTGGTCTGGGCTCGCGCGACAGACCAGGGGACCACCCCAACCTGCAATGCCCAGAGTTCCGGGTCGATAGGTCAAGCCTAAGGGGTAGAAAAACTGCGTACCAAGTGGCCCAAAAGTGAAGAAATTGGGCTTGTTTTGGTCTTTTCAAACGCGAACCGCATACCTTTCTGCTGTGCTGCCTGACCTGGGCTCGCGCGAGTGACCGGGGGACCATCTGAACCTGCAACGCTCCGAGTTTCGGGTCGATGGGTCAAGGCAAAGGGGTAGAAAACTGCCTACCAAGTTGCCAACAGTCAAGGCCTTTGGGTTTGTTAGGGTTTTTCAGCAGTGAACCGCATGCCCTTGGGCTGAGCGATCTGACCTGGGCTCGCGCGAGTGACCAGGGGACCACCCGAACCTGCAACATTCCGAGTTTCGGGACGATCGGTCAAGCCAAAGGGGTAGAAAACTGCGTACCAAGTTGCCAACAGTCGAGGCCTTTGGGCTTGTTTTGGCCTTTTCACGCGCGAACCGCATACCCTTCTGCTGTGCGGTCTGACCTGGGCTCGCGCGTGTGACCACGGGACCACCTGAACCTGCAACGCTCCGAGTTTCGGGTCGATCAGTCAAGGTCAAGGCCGACCCGTTGGGCCAGGTATGCCAATTTGAGCGGCATAGAGCATTGGCTTCGGCCGTGCGGTCTGGTCTGGGCTCGCGCGACAGACCAGGGGACCACCCCAACCTGCAATGCCCAGAGTTCCGGGTCGATAGGTCAAGCCTAAGGGGTAGAAAAACTGCGTACCAAGTGGCCCAAAAGTGAAGAAATTGGGCTTGTTTTGGTCTTTTCAAACGCGAACCGCATACCTTTCTGCTGTGCTGCCTGACCTGGGCTCGCGCGAGTGACCGGGGGACCATCTGAACCTGCAACGCTCCGAGTTTCGGGTCGATGGGTCAAGGCAAAGGGGTAGAAAACTGCCTACCAAGTTGCCAACAGTCAAGGCCTTTGGGTTTGTTAGGGTTTTTCAGCAGTGAACCGCATGCCCTTGGGCTGAGCGATCTGACCTGGGCTCGCGCGAGTGACCAGGGGACCACCCGAACCTGCAACATTCCGAGTTTCGGGTCGATCGGTCAAGCCAAAGGGGTAGAAAACTGCGTACCAAGTTGCCAACAGTCGAGGCCTTTGGGCTTGTTTTGGCCTTTTCACGCGCGAACCGCATACCCTTCTGCTGTGCGGTCTGACCTGGGCTCGCGCGTGTGACCACGGGACCACCTGAACCTGCAACGCTCCGAGTTTCGGGTCGATCAGTCAAGGTCAAGGTCGACCCGTTGGGCCAGGTATGCCAATTTGAGCGGCATAGAGCATTGGCTTCGGCCGTGCGGTCTGGTCTGGGCTCGCGCGACAGACCAGGGGACCACCCCAACCTGCAATGCCCAGAGTTCCGGGTCGATAGGTCAAGCCTAAGGGGTAGAAAAACTGCGTACCAAGTGGCCCAAAAGTGAAGAAATTGGGCTTGTTTTGGTCTTTTCAAACGCGAACCGCATACCTTTCTGCTGTGCTGCCTGACCTGGGCTCGCGCGAGTGACCGGGGGACCATCTGAACCTGCAACGCTCCGAGTTTCGGGTCGATGGGTCAAGGCAAAGGGGTAGAAAACTGCCTACCAAGTTGCCAACAGTCAAGGCCTTTGGGTTTGTTAGGGTTTTTCAGCAGTGAACCGCATGCCCTTGGGCTGAGCGATCTGACCTGGGCTCGCGCGAGTGACCAGGGGACCACCCGAACCTGCAACATTCCGAGTTTCGGGTCGATCGGTCAAGCCAAAGGGGTAGAAAACTGCGTACCAAGTTGCCAACAGTCGAGGCCTTTGGGCTTGTTTTGGCCTTTTCACGCGCGAACCGCATACCCTTCTGCTGTGCGGTCTGACCTGGGCTCGCGCGTGTGACCACGGGACCACCTGAACCTGCAACGCTCCGAGTTTCGGGTCGATCAGTCAAGGTCAAGGTCGACCCGTTGGGCCAGGTATGCCAATTTGAGCGGCATAGAGCATTGGCTTCGGCCGTGCGGTCTGGTCTGGGCTCGCACGACAGACCAGGGGACCACCCCAACCTGCAATGCCCAGAGTTCCGGGTCGATAGGTCAAGCCTAAGGGGTAGAAAAACTGCGTACCAAGTGGCCCAAAAGTGAAGAAATTGGGCTTGTTTTGGTCTTTTCAAACGCGAACCGCATACCTTTCTGCTGTGCTGCCTGACCTGGGCTCGCGCGAGTGACCGGGGGACCATCTGAACCTGCAACGCTCCGAGTTTCGGGTCGATGGGTCAAGGCAAAGGGGTAGAAAACTGCCTACCAAGTTGCCAACAGTCAAGGCCTTTGGGTTTGTTAGGGTTTTTCAGCAGTGAACCGCATGCCCTTGGGCTGAGCGATCTGACCTGGGCTCGCGCGAGTGACCAGGGGACCACCCGAACCTGCAACATTCCGAGTTTCGGGTCGATCGGTCAAGCCAAAGGGGTAGAAAACTGCGTACCAAGTTGCCAACAGTCGAGGCCTTTGGGCTTGTTTTGGCCTTTTCACGCGCGAACCGCATACCCTTCTGCTGTGCGGTCTGACCTGGGCTCGCGCGTGTGACCACGGGACCACCTGAACCTGCAACGCTCCGAGTTTCGGGTCGATCAGTCAAGGTCAAGGTCGACCCGTTGGGCCAGGTATGCCAATTTGAGCGGCATAGAGCATTGGCTTCGGCCGTGCGGTCTGGTCTGGGCTCGCACGACAGACCAGGGGACCACCCCAACCTGCAATGCCCAGAGTTCCGGGTCGATAGGTCAAGCCTAAGGGGTAGAAAAACTGCGTACCAAGTGGCCCAAAAGTGAAGAAATTGGGCTTGTTTTGGTCTTTTCAAACGCGAACCGCATACCTTTCTGCTGTGCTGCCTGACCTGGGCTCGCGCGAGTGACCGGGGGACCATCTGAACCTGCAACGCTCCGAGTTTCGGGTCGATGGGTCAAGGCAAAGGGGTAGAAAACTGCCTACCAAGTTGCCAACAGTCAAGGCCTTTGGGTTTGTTAGGGTTTTTCAGCAGTGAACCGCATGCCCTTGGGCTGAGCGATCTGACCTGGGCTCGCGCGAGTGACCAGGGGACCACCCGAACCTGCAACATTCCGAGTTTCGGGTCGATCGGTCAAGCCAAAGGGGTAGAAAACTGCGTACCAAGTTGCCAACAGTCGAGGCCTTTGGGCTTGTTTTGGCCTTTTCACGCGCGAACCGCATACCCTTCTGCTGTGCGGTCTGACCTGGGCTCGCGCGTGTGACCACGGGACCACCTGAACCTGCAACGCTCCGAGTTTCGGGTCGATCAGTCAAGGTCAAGGTCGACCCGTTGGGCCAGGTATGCCAATTTGAGCGGCATAGAGCATTGGCTTCGGCCGTGCGGTCTGGTCTGGGCTCGCGCGACAGACCAGGGGACCACCCCAACCTGCAATGCCCAGAGTTCCGGGTCGATAGGTCAAGCCTAAGGGGTAGAAAAACTGCGTACCAAGTGGCCCAAAAGTGAAGAAATTGGGCTTGTTTTGGTCTTTTCAAACGCGAACCGCTTACCTTTCTGCTGTGCTGCCTGACCTGGGCTCGCGCGAGTGACCGGGGGACCATCTGAACCTGCAACGCTCCGAGTTTCGTGTCGATGGGTCAAGGCAAAGGGGTAGAAAACTGCCTACCAAGTTGCCAACAGTCAAGGCCTTTGGGTTTGTTAGGGTTTTTCAGCAGTGAACCGCATGCCCTTGGGCTGAGCGATCTGACCTGGGCTCGCGCGAGTGACCAGGGGACCACCCGAACCTGCAACATTCCGAGTTTCGGGTCGATCGGTCAAGCCAAAGGGGTAGAAAACTGCGTACCAAGTTGCCAACAGTCGAGGCCTTTGGGCTTGTTTTGGCCTTTTCACGCGCGAACCGCATACCCTTCTGCTGTGCGGTCTGACCTGGGCTCGCGCGTGTGACCACGGGACCACCTGAACCTGCAACGCTCCGAGTTTCGGGTCGATCAGTCAAGGTCAAGGTCGACCCGTTGGGCCAGGTATGCCAATTTGAGCGGCATAGAGCATTGGCTTCGGCCGTGCGGTCTGGTCTGGGCTCGCGCGACAGACCAGGGGACCACCCCAACCTGCAATGCCCAGAGTTCCGGGTCAATAGGTCAAGCCTAAGGGGTAGAAAAACTGCGTACCAAGTGGCCCAAAAGTGAAGAAATTGGGCTTGTTTTGGTCTTTTCAAACGCGAACCGCATACCTTTCTGCTGTGCTGCCTGACCTGGGCTCGCGCGAGTGACCGGGGGACCATCTGAACCTGCAACGCTCCGAGTTTCGGGTCGATGGGTCAAGGCAAAGGGGTAGAAAACTGCCTACCAAGTTGCCAACAGTCAAGGCCTTTGGGTTTGTTAGGGTTTTTCAGCAGTGAACCGCATGCCCTTGGGCTGAGCGATCTGACCTGGGCTCGCGCGAGTGACCAGGGGACCACCCGAACCTGCAACATTCCGAGTTTCGGGTCGATCGGTCAAGCCAAAGGGGTAGAAAACTGCGTACCAAGTTGCCAACAGTCGAGGCCTTTGGGCTTGTTTTGGCCTTTTCACGCGCGAACCGCATACCCTTCTGCTGTGCGGTCTGACCTGGGCTCGCGCGTGTGACCACGGGACCACCTGAACCTGCAACGCTCCGAGTTTCGGGTCGATCAGTCAAGGTCAAGGTCGACCCGTTGGGCCAGGTATGCCAATTTGAGCGGCATAGAGCATTGGCTTCGGCCGTGCGGTCTGGTCTGGGCTCGCGCGACAGACCAGGGGACCACCCCAACCTGCAATGCCCAGAGTTCCGGGTCGATAGGTCAAGCCTAAGGGGTAGAAAAACTGCGTACCAAGTGGCCCAAAAGTGAAGAAATTGGGCTTGTTTTGGTCTTTTCAAACGCGAACCGCATACCTTTCTGCTGTGCTGCCTGACCTGGGCTCGCGCGAGTGACCGGGGGACCATCTGAACCTGCAACGCTCCGAGTTTCGGGTCGATGGGTCAAGGCAAAGGGGTAGAAAACTGCCTACCAAGTTGCCAACAGTCAAGGCCTTTGGGTTTGTTAGGGTTTTTCAGCAGTGAACCGCATGCCCTTGGGCTGAGCAATCTGACCTTGGCTCGCGCGAGTGACCAGGGGACCACCCGAACCTGCAACATTCCGAGTTTCGGGTCGATCGGTCAAGCCAAAGGGGTAGAAAACTGCGTACCAAGTTGCCAACAGTCGAGGCCTTTGGGCTTGTTTTGGCCTTTTCACGCGCGAACCGCATACCCTTCTGCTGTGCGGTCTGACCTGGGCTCGCGCGTGTGACCACGGGACCACCTGAACCTGCAACGCTCCGAGTTTCGGGTCGATCAGTCAAGGTCAAGGTCGACCCGTTGGGCCAGGTATGCCAATTTGAGCGGCATAGAGCATTGGCTTCGGCCGTGCGGTCTGGTCTGGGCTCGCGCGACAGACCAGGGGACCACCCCAAACTGCAATGCCCAGAGTTCCGGGTCAATAGGTCAAGCCTAAGGGGTAGAAAAACTGCGTACCAAGTGGCCCAAAAGTGAAGAAATTGGGCTTGTTTTGGTCTTTTCAAACGCGAACTGCATACCTTTCTGCTGTGCTGCCTGACCTGGGCTCGCGCGAGTGACCGGGGGACCATCTGAACCTGCAACGCTCCGAGTTTCGGGTCGATGGGTCAAGGCAAAGGGGTAGAAAACTGCCTACCAAGTTGCCAACAGTCAAGGCCTTTGGGTTTGTTAGGGTTTTTCAGCAGTGAACCGCATGCCCTTGGGCTGAGCGATCTGACCTGGGCTCGCCCGAGTGACCAGGGGACCACCCGAACCTGCAACATTCCGAGTTTCGGGTCGATCGGTCAAGCCAAAGGGGTAGAAAACTGCGTACCAAGTTGCCAACAGTCGAGGCCTTTGGGCTTGTTTTGGCCTTTTCACGCGCGAACCGCATACCCTTCTGCTGTGCGGTCTGACCTGGGCTCGCGCGTGTGACCACGGGACCACCTGAACCTGCAACGCTCCGAGTTTCGGGTCGATCAGTCAAGGTCAAGGTCGACCCGTTGGGCCAGGTATGCCAATTTGAGCGGCATAGAGCATTGGCTTCGGCCGTGCGGTCTGGTCTGGGCTCGCGCGACAGACCAGGGGACCACCCCAACCTGCAATGCCCAGAGTTCCGGGTCGATAGGTCAAGCCTAAGGGGTAGAAAAACTGCGTACCAAGTGGCCCAAAAGTGAAGAAATTGGGCTTGTTTTGGTCTTTTCAAACGCGAACCGCATACCTTTCTGCTGTGCTGCCTGACCTGGGCTCGCGCGAGTGACCGGGGGACCATCTGAACCTGCAACGCTCCGAGTTTCGGGTCGATGGGTCAAGGCAAAGGGGTAGAAAACTGCCTACCAAGTTGCCAACAGTCAAGGCCTTTGGGTTTGTTAGGGTTTTTCAGCAGTGAACCGCATGCCCTTGGGCTGAGCGATCTGACCTGGGCTCGCCCGAGTGACCAGGGGACCACCCGAACCTGCAACATTCCGAGTTTCGGGTCGATCGGTCAAGCCAAAGGGGTAGAAAACTGCGTACCAAGTTGCCAACAGTCGAGGCCTTTGGGCTTGTTTTGGCCTTTTCACGCGCGAACCGCATACCCTTCTGCTGTGCGGTCTGACCTGGGCTCGCGCGTGTGACCACGGGACCACCTGAACCTGCAACGCTCCGAGTTTCGGGTCGATCAGTCAAGGTCAAGGTCGACCCGTTGGGCCAGGTATGCCAATTTGAGCGGCATAGAGCATTGGCTTCGGCCGTGCGGTCTGGTCTGGGCTCGCGCGACAGACCAGGGGACCACCCCAACCTGCAATGCCCAGAGTTCCGGGTCAATAGGTCAAGCCTAAGGGGTAGAAAAACTGCGTACCAAGTGGCCCAAAAGTGAAGAAATTGGGCTTGTTTTGGTCTTTTCAAACGCGAACCGCATACCTTTCTGCTGTGCTGCCTGACCTGGGCTCGCGCGAGTGACCGGGGGACCATCTGAACCTGCAACGCTCCGAGTTTCGGGTCGATGGGTCAAGGCAAAGGGGTAGAAAACTGCCTACCAAGTTGCCAACAGTCAAGGCCTTTGGGTTTGTTAGGGTTTTTCAGCAGTGAACCGCATGCCCTTGGGCTGAGCGATCTGACCTGGGCTCGCGCGAGTGACCAGGGGACCACCCGAACCTGCAACATTCCGAGTTTCGGGTCGATCGGTCAAGCCAAAGGGGTAGAAAACTGCGTACCAAGTTGCCAACAGTCGAGGCCTTTGGGCTTGTTTTGGCCTTTTCACGCGCGAACCGCATACCCTTCTGCTGTGCGGTCTGACCTGGGCTCGCGCGTGTGACCACGGGACCACCTGAACCTGCAACGCTCCGAGTTTCGGGTCGATCAGTCAAGGTCAAGGTCGACCCGTTGGGCCAGGTATGCCAATTTGAGCGGCATAGAGCATTGGCTTCGGCCGTGCGGTCTGGTCTGGGCTCGCGCGACAGACCAGGGGACCACCCCAACCTGCAATGCCCAGAGTTCCGGGTCGATAGGTCAAGCCTAAGGGGTAGAAAAACTGCGTACCAAGTGGCCCAAAAGTGAAGAAATTGGGCTTGTTTTGGTCTTTTCAAACGCGAACCGCATACCTTTCTGCTGTGCTGCCTGACCTGGGCTCGCGCGAGTGACCGGGGGACCATCTGAACCTGCAACGCTCCGAGTTTCGGGTCGATGGGTCAAGGCAAAGGGGTAGAAAACTGCCTACCAAGTTGCCAACAGTCAAGGCCTTTGGGTTTGTTAGGGTTTTTCAGCAGTGAACCGCATGCCCTTGGGCTGAGCGATCTGACCTGGGCTCGCGCGAGTGACCAGGGGACCACCCGAACCTGCAACATTCCGAGTTTCGGGTCGATCGGTCAAGCCAAAGGGGTAGAAAACTGCGTACCAAGTTGCCAACAGTCGAGGCCTTTGGGCTTGTTTTGGCCTTTTCACGCGCGAACCGCATACCCTTCTGCTGTGCGGTCTGACCTGGGCTCGCGCATGTGACCACGGGACCACCTGAACCTGCAACGCTCCGAGTTTCGGGTCGATCAGTCAAGGTCAAGGTCGACCCGTTGGGCCAGGTATGCCAATTTGAGCGGCATAGAGCATTGGCTTCGGCCGTGCGGTCTGGTCTGGGCTCGCGCGACAGACCAGGGGACCACCCCAACCTGCAATGCCCAGAGTTCCGGGTCGATAGGTCAAGCCTAAGGGGTAGAAAAACTGCGTACCAAGTGGCCCAAAAGTGAAGAAATTGGGCTTGTTTTGGTCTTTTCAAACGCGAACCGCATACCTTTCTGCTGTGCTGCCTGACCTGGGCTCGCGCGAGTGACCGGGGGACCATCTGAACCTGCAACGCTCCGAGTTTCGGGTCGATGGGTCAAGGCAAAGGGGTAGAAAACTGCCTACCAAGTTGCCAACAGTCAAGGCCTTTGGGTTTGTTAGGGTTTTTCAGCAGTGAACCGCATGCCCTTGGGCTGAGCGATCTGACCTGGGCTCGCGCGAGTGACCAGGGGACCACCCGAACCTGCAACATTCCGAGTTTCGGGTCGATCGGTCAAGCCAAAGGGGTAGAAAACTGCGTACCAAGTTGCCAACAGTCGAGGCCTTTGGGCTTGTTTTGGCCTTTTCACGCGCGAATCGCATACCCTTCTGCTGTGCGGTCTGACCTGGGCTCGCGCGTGTGACCACGGGACCACCTGAACCTGCAACGCTCCGAGTTTCGGGTCGATCAGTCAAGGTCAAGGTCGACCCGTTGGGCCAGGTATGCCAATTTGAGCGGCATAGAGCATTGGCTTCGGCCGTGCGGTCTGGTCTGGGCTCGCGCGACAGACCAGGGGACCACCCCAACCTGCAATGCCCAGAGTTCCGGGTCGATAGGTCAAGCCTAAGGGGTAGAAAAACTGCGTACCAAGTGGCCCAAAAGTGAAGAAATTGGGCTTGTTTTGGTCTTTTCAAACGCGAACCGCATACCTTTCTGCTGTGCTGCCTGACCTGGGCTCGCGCGAGTGACCGGGGGACCATCTGAACCTGCAACGCTCCGAGTTTCGGGTCGATGGGTCAAGGCAAAGGGGTAGAAAACTGCCTACCAAGTTGCCAACAGTCAAGGCCTTTGGGTTTGTTAGGGTTTTTCAGCAGTGAACCGCATGCCCTTGGGCTGAGCGATCTGACCTGGGCTCGCGCGAGTGACCAGGGGACCACCCGAACCTGCAACATTCCGAGTTTCGGGTCGATTGGTCAAGCCAAAGGGGTAGAAAACTGCGTACCAAGTTGCCAACAGTCGAGGCCTTTGGGCTTGTTTTGGCCTTTTCACGCGCGAACCGCATACCCTTCTGCTGTGCGGTCTGACCTGGGCTCGCGCGTGTGACCACGGGACCACCTGAACCTGCAACGCTCCGAGTTTCGGGTCGATCAGTCAAGGTCAAGGTCGACCCGTTGGGCCAGGTATGCCAATTTGAGCGGCATAGAGCATTGGCTTCGGCCGTGCGGTCTGGTCTGGGCTCGCGCGACAGACCAGGGGACCACCCCAACCTGCAATGCCCAGAGTTCCGGGTCGATAGGTCAAGCCTAAGGGGTAGAAAAACTGCGTACCAAGTGGCCCAAAAGTGAAGAAATTGGGCTTGTTTTGGTCTTTTCAAACGCGAACCGCATACCTTTCTGCTGTGCTGCCTGACCTGGGCTCGCGCGAGTGACCGGGGGACCATCTGAACCTGCAACGCTCCGAGTTTCGGGTCGATGGGTCAAGGCAAAGGGGTAGAAAACTGCCTACCAAGTTGCCAACAGTCAAGGCCTTTGGGTTTGTTAGGGTTTTTCAGCAGTGAACCGCATGCCCTTGGGCTGAGCGATCTGACCTGGGCTCGCGCGAGTGACCAGGGGACCACCCGAACCTGCAACATTCCGAGTTTCGGGTCGATCGGTCAAGCCAAAGGGGTAGAAAACTGCATACTAAGTTGCCAACAGTCGAGGCCTTTGGGCTTGTTTTGGCCTTTTCACGCGCGAACCGCATACCCTTCTGCTGTGCGGTCTGACCTGGGCTCGCGCGTGTGACCACGGGACCACCTGAACCTGCAACGCTCCGAGTTTCGGGTCGATCAGTCAAGGTCAAGGTCGACCCGTTGGGCCAGGTATGCCAATTTGAGCGGCATAGAGCATTGGCTTCGGCCGTGCGGTCTGGTCTGGGCTCGCGCGACAGACCAGGGGACCACCCCAACCTGCAATGCCCAGAGTTCCGGGTCGATAGGTCAAGCCTAAGGGGTAGAAAAACTGCGTACCAAGTGGCCCAAAGGTGAAGAAATTGGGCTTGTTTTGGTCTTTTCAAACGCGAACCGCATACCTTTCTGCTGTGCTGCCTGACCTGGGCTCGCGCGAGTGACCGGGGGACCATCTGAACCTGCAACGCTCCGAGTTTCGGGTCGATGGGTCAAGGCAAAGGGGTAGAAAACTGCCTACCAAGTTGCCAACAGTCAAGGCCTTTGGGTTTGTTAGGGTTTTTCAGCAGTGAACCGCATGCCCTTGGGCTGAGCGATCTGACCTGGGCTCGCGCGAGTGACAAGGGGACCACCTGAACCTGCAACATTCCGAGTTTCGGGTCGATCGGTCAAGCCAAAGGGGTAGAAAACTGCGTACCAAGTTGCCAACAGTCGAGGCCTTTGGGCTTGTTTTGGCCTTTTCACACGCGAACCGCATACCCTTCTGCTGTGCGGTCTGACCTGGGCTCGCGCGTGTGACCACGGGACCACCTGAACCAGCAACGCTCCGAGTTTCGGGTCGATCAGTCAAGGTCAAGGTCGACCCGTTGGGCCAGGTATGCCAATTTGAGCGGCATAGAGCATTGGCTTCGGCCGTGCGGTCTGGTCTGGGCTCGCGCGACAGACCAGGGGACCACCCCAACCTGCAATGCCCAGAGTTCCGGGTCGATAGGTCAAGCCTAAGGGGTAGAAAAATTGCGTACCAAGTGGCCCAAAAGTGAAGAAATTGGGCTTGTTTTGGTCTTTTCAAACGCGAACCGCATACCTTTCTGCTCTGCTGCCTGACCTGGGCTCGCGCGAGTGACCGGGGGACCATCTGAACCTGCAACGCTCCGAGTTTCGGGTCGATGGGTCAAGGCAAAGGGGTAGAAAACTGCCTACCAAGTTGCCAACAGTCAAGGCCTTTGGGTTTGTTAGGGTTTTTCAGCAGTGAACCGCATGCCCTTGGGCTGAGCGATCTGACCTGGGCTCGCGCGAGTGACCAGGGGACCACCCGAACCTGCAACATTCTGAGTTTCGGGTCGATCGGTCAAGCCAAAGGGGTAGAAAACTGCATACCAAGTTGCCAACAGTCGAGGCCTTTGGGCTCGTTTTGGCCTTTTCACGCGCGAACCGCATACCCTTCTGCTGTGCGGTCTGACCTGGGCTTGCGCGTGTGACCACGGGACCACCTGAACCTGCAACGCTCAGAGTTTCGGGTCGATCAGTCAAGGTCAAGGTCGACCCGTTGGGCCAGGTATGCCAATTTGAGCGGCATAGAGCATTGGCTTCGGCCGTGCGGTCTGGTCTGGGCTCGCGCGACAGACCAGGGGACCACCCCAACCTGCAATGCCCAGAGTTCCGGGTCGATAGGTCAAGCCTAAGGGGTAGAAAAACTGCGTACCAAGTGGCCCAAAAGTGAAGAAATTGGGCTTGTTTTGGTCTTTTCAAACGCGAACCGCATACCTTTCTGCTGTGCTGCCTGACCTGGGCTCGCGCGAGTGACCGGGGGACCATCTGAACCTGCAACGCTCCGAGTTTCGGGTCGATGGGTCAAGGCAAAGGGGTAGAAAACTGCCTACCAAGTTGCCAACAGTCAAGGCCTTTGGGTTTGTTAGGGTTTTTCAGCAGTGAACCGCATGCCCTTGGGCTGAGCGATCTGACCTGGGCTCGCGCGAGTGACCAGGGGACCACCCGAACCTGCAACATTCCGAGTTTCGGGTCGATCGGTCAAGCCAAAGGGGTAGAAAACTGCGTACCAAGTTGCCAACAGTCGAGGCCTTTGGGCTTGTTTTGGCCTTTTCACGCGCGAACCGCATACCCTTCTGCTGTGCGGTCTGACCTGGGCTCGCGCGTGTGACCACGGGACCACCTGAACCTGCAACGCTCCGAGTTTCGGGTCGATCAGTCAAGGTCAAGGTCGACCCGTTGGGCCAGGTATGCCAATTTGAGCGGCATAGAGCATTGGCTTCGGCCGTGCGGTCTGGTCTGGGCTCGCGCGACAGACCAGGGGACCACCCCAACCTGCAATGCCCAGAGTTCCGGGTCGATAGGTCAAGCCTAAGGGGTAGAAAAACTGCGTACCAAGTGGCCCAAAAGTGAAGAAATTGGGCTTGTTTTGGTCTTTTCAAACGCGAACCGCATACCTTTCTGCTGTGCTGCCTGACCTGGGCTCGCGCGAGTGACCGGGGGACCATCTGAACCTGCAACGCTCCGAGTTTCGGGTCGATGGGTCAAGGCAAAGGGGTAGAAAACTGCCTACCAAGTTGCCAACAGTCAAGGCCTTTGGGTTTGTTAGGGTTTTTCAGCAGTGAACCGCATGCCCTTGGGCTGAGCGATCTGACCTGGCCTCGCGCGAGTGACCAGGGGACCACCCGAACCTGCAACATTCCGAGTTTCGGGTCGATCGGTCAAGCCAAAGGGGTAGAAAACTGCGTACCAAGTTGCCAACAGTCGAGGCCTTTGGGCTTGTTTTGGCCTTTTCACGCGCGAACCGCATACCCTTCTGCTGTGCGGTCTGACCTGGGCTCGCGCGTGTGACCACGGGACCACCTGAACCTGCAACGCTCCGAGTTTCGGGTCGATCAGTCAAGGTCAAGGTCGACCCGTTGGGCCAGGTATGCCAATTTGAGCGGCATAGAGCATTGGCTTTGGCCGTGCGGTCTGGTCTGGGCTCGCGCGACAGACCAGGGGACCACCCCAACCTGCAATGCCCAGAGTTCCGGGTCGATAGGTCAAGCCTAAGGGGTAGAAAAACTGCGTACCAAGTGGCCCAAAAGTGAAGAAATTGGGCTTGTTTTGGTCTTTTCAAACGCGAACCGCATACCTTTCTGCTGTGCTGCCTGACCTGGGCTCGCGCGAGTGACCGGGGGACCATCTGAACCTGCAACGCTCCGAGTTTCGGGTCGATGGGTCAAGGCAAAGGGGTAGAAAACTGCCTACCAAGTTGCCAACAGTCAAGGCCTTTGGGTTTGTTAGGGTTTTTCAGCAGTGAACCGCATGCCCTTGGGCTGAGCGATCTGACCTGGGCTCGCGCGACAGACCAGGGGACCACCCGAACCTGCAACATTCCGAGTTTCGGGTCGATCGGTCAAGCCAAAGGGGTAGAAAACTGCGTACCAAGTTGCCAACAGTCGAGGCCTTTGGGCTTGTTTTGGCCTTTTCACGCGCGAACCGCATACCCTTCTGCTGTGCGGTCTGACCTGGGCTCGCGCGTGTGACCACGGGACCACCTGAACCTGCAACGCTCCGAGTTTCGGGTCGATCAGTCAAGGTCAAGGTCGACCCGTTGGGCCAGGTATGCCAATTTGAGCGGCATAGAGCATTGGCTTCGGCCGTGCGGTCTGGTCTGGGCTCGCGCGACAGACCAGGGGACCACCCCAACCTGCAATGCCCAGAGTTCCGGGTCGATAGGTCAAGCCTAAGGGGTAGAAAAACTGCGTACCAAGTGGCCCAAAAGTGAAGAAATTGGGCTTGTTTTGGTCTTTTCAAACGCGAACCGCATACCTTTCTGCTGTGCTGCCTGACCTGGGCTCGCGCGAGTGACCGGGGGACCATCTGAACCTGCAACGCTCCGAGTTTCGGGTCGATGGGTCAAGGCAAAGGGGTAGAAAACTGCCTACCAAGTTGCCAACAGTCAAGGCCTTTGGGTTTGTTAGGGTTTTTCAGCAGTGAACCGCATGCCCTTGGGCTGAGCGATCTGACCTGGGCTCGCGCGAGTGACCAGGGGACCACCCGAACCTGCAACATTCCGAGTTTCGGGTCGATCGGTCAAGCCAAAGGGGTAGAAAACTGCGTACCAAGTTGCCAACAGTCGAGGCCTTTGGGCTTGTTTTGGCCTTTTCACGCGCGAACGGCATACCCTTCTGCTGTGCGGTCTGACCTGGGCTCGCGCGTGTGACCACGGGACCACCTGAACCTGCAACGCTCCGAGTTTCGGGTCGATCAGTCAAGGTCAAGGTCGACCCGTTGGGCCAGGTATGCCAATTTGAGCGGCATAGAGCATTGGCTTCGGCCGTGCGGTCTGGTCTGGGCTCGCGCGACAGACCAGGGGACCACCCCAACCTGCAATGCCCAGAGTTCCGGGTCGATAGGTCAAGCCTAAGGGGTAGAAAAACTGCGTACCAAGTGGCCCAAAAGTGAAGAAATTGGGCTTGTTTTGGTCTTTTCAAACGCGAACCGCATACCTTTCTGCTGTGCTGCCTGACCTGGGCTCGCGCGAGTGACCGGGGGACCATCTGAACCTGCAACGCTCCGAGTTTCGGGTCGATGGGTCAAGGCAAAGGGGTAGAAAACTGCCTACCAAGTTGCCAACAGTCAAGGCCTTTGGGTTTGTTAGGGTTTTTCAGCAGTGAACCGCATGCCCTTGGGCTGAGCGATCTGACCTGGGCTCGCGCGAGTGACCAGGGGACCACCCGAACCTGCAACATTCCGAGTTTCGGGTCGATCGGTCAAGCCAAAGGGGTAGAAAACTGCGTACCAAGTTGCCAACAGTCGAGGCCTTTGGGCTTGTTTTGGCCTTTTCACGCGCGAACCGCATACCCTTCTGCTGTGCGGTCTGACCTGGGCTCGCGCGTGTGACCACGGGACCACCTGAACCTGCAACGCTCCGAGTTTCGGGTCGATCAGTCAAGGTCAAGGTCGACCCGTTGGGCCAGGTATGCCAATTTGAGCGGCATAGAGCATTGGCTTCGGCCGTGCGGTCTGGTCTGGGCTCGCGCGACAGACCAGGGGACCACCCCAACCTGCAATGCCCAGAGTTCCGGGTCGATAGGTCAAGCCTAAGGGGTAGAAAAACTGCGTACCAAGTGGCCCAAAAGTGAAGAAATTGGGCTTGTTTTGGTCTTTTCAAACGCGAACCGCATACCTTTCTGCTGTGCTGCCTGACCTGGGCTCGCGCGAGTGACCGGGGGACCATCTGAACCTGCAACGCTCCGAGTTTCGGGTCGATGGGTCAAGGCAAAGGGGTAGAAAACTGCCTACCAAGTTGCCAACAGTCAAGGCCTTTGGGTTTGTTAGGGTTTTTCAGCAGTGAACCGCATGCCCTTGGGCTGAGCGATCTGACCTGGGCTCGCGCGAGTGTCCAGGGGACCACCCGAACCTGCAACATTCCGAGTTTCGGGTCGATCGGTCAAGCCAAAGGGGTAGAAAACTGCGTACCAAGTTGCCAACAGTCGAGGCCTTTGGGCTTGTTTTGGCCTTTTCACGCGCGAACCGCATACCCTTCTGCTGTGCGGTCTGACCTGGGCTCGCGCGTGTGACCACGGGACCACCTGAACCTGCAACGCTCCGAGTTTCGGGTCGATCAGTCAAGGTCAAGGTCGACCCGTTGGGCCAGGTATGCCAATTTGAGCGGCATAGAGCATTGGCTTCGGCCGTGCGGTCTGGTCTGGGCTCGCGCGACAGACCAGGGGACCACCCCAACCTGCAATGCCCAGAGTTCCGGGTCGATAGGTCAAGCCTAAGGGGTAGAAAAACTGCGTACCAAGTGGCCCAAAAGTGAAGAAATTGGGCTTGTTTTGGTCTTTTCAAACGCGAACCGCATACCTTTCTGCTGTGCTGCCTGACCTGGGCTCGCGCGAGTGACCGGGGGACCATCTGAACCTGCAACGCTCCGAGTTTCGGGTCGATGGGTCAAGGCAAAGGGGTAGAAAACTGCCTACCAAGTTGCCAACAGTCAAGGCCTTTGGGTTTGTTAGGGTTTTTCAGCAGTGAACCGCATGCCCTTGGGCTGAGCGATCTGACCTGGGCTCGCGCGAGTGACCAGGGGACCACCCGAACCTGCAACATTCCGAGTTTCGGGTCGATCGGTCAAGCCAAAGGGGTAGAAAACTGCGTACCAAGTTGCCAACAGTCGAGGCCTTTGGGCTTGTTTTGGCCTTTTCACGCGCGAACCGCATACCCTTCTGCTGTGCGGTCTGACCTGGGCTCGCGCGTGTGACCACGGGACCACCTGAACCTGCAACGCTCCGAGTTTCGGGTCGATCAGTCAAGGTCAAGGTCGACCCGTTGGGCCAGGTATGCCAATTTGAGCGGCATAGAGCATTGGCTTCGGCCGTGCGGTCTGGTCTGGGCTCGCGCGACAGACCAGGGGACCACCCCAACCTGCAATGCCCAGAGTTCCGGGTCGATAGGTCAAGCCTAAGGGGTAGAAAAACTGCGTACCAAGTGGCCCAAAAGTGAAGAAATTGGGCTTGTTTTGGTCTTTTCAAACGCGAACCGCATACCTTTCTGCTGTGCTGCCTGACCTGGGCTCGCGCGAGTGACCGGGGGACCATCTGAACCTGCAACGCTCCGAGTTTCGGGTCGATGGGTCAAGGCAAAGGGGTAGAAAACTGCCTACCAAGTTGCCAACAGTCAAGGCCTTTGGGTTTGTTAGGGTTTTTCAGCAGTGAACCGCATGCCCTTGGGCTGAGCGATCTGACCTGGACTCGCCCGAGTGACCAGGGGACCACCCGAACCTGCAACATTCCGAGTTTCGGGTCGATCGGTCAAGCCAAAGGGGTAGAAAACTGTGTACCAAGTTGCCAACAGTCGAGGCCTTTGGGCTTGTTTTGGCCTTTTCACGCGCGAACCGCATACCCTTCTGCTGTGCGGTCTGACCTGGGCTCGCGCGTGTGACCACGGGACCACCTGAACCTGCAACGCTCCGAGTTTCGGGTCGATCAGTCAAGGTCAAGGTCGACCCGTTGGGCCAGGTATGCCAATTTGAGCGGCATAGAGCATTGGCTTCGGCCGTGCGGTCTGGTCTGGGCTCGCGCGACAGACCAGGGGACCACCCCAACCTGCAATGCCCAGAGTTCCGGGTCGATAGGTCAAGCCTAAGGGGTAGAAAAACTGCGTACCAAGTGGCCCAAAAGTGAAGAAATTGGGCTTGTTTTGGTCTTTTCAAACGCGAACCGCATACCTTTCTGCTGTGCTGCCTGACCTGGGCTCGCGCGAGTGACCGGGGGACCATCTGAACCTGCAACGCTCCGAGTTTCGGGTCGATGGGTCAAGGCAAAGGGGTAGAAAACTGCCTACCAAGTTGCCAACAGTCAAGGCCTTTGGGTTTGTTAGGGTTTTTCAGCAGTGAACCGCATGCCCTTGGGCTGAGCGATCTGACCTGGGCTCGCGCGAGTGACCAGGGGACCACCCGAACCTGCAACATTCCGAGTTTCGGGTCGATCGGTCAAGCCAAAGGGGTAGAAAACTGCGTACCAAGTTGCCAACAGTCGAGGCCTTTGGGCTTGTTTTGGCCTTTTCACGCGCGAACCGCATACCCTTCTGCTGTGCGGTCTGACCTGGGCTCGCGCGTGTGACCACGGGACCACCTGAACCTGCAACGCTCCGAGTTTCGGGTCGATCAGTCAAGGTCAAGGTCGACCCGTTGGGCCAGGTATGCCAATTTGAGCGGCATAGAGCATTGGCTTCGGCCGTGCGGTCTGGTCTGGGCTCGCGCGACAGACCAGGGGACCACCCCAACCTGCAATGCCCAGAGTTCCGGGTCGATAGGTCAAGCCTAAGGGGTAGAAAAACTGCGTACCAAGTGGCCCAAAAGTGAAGAAATTGGGCTTGTTTTGGTCTTTTCAAACGCGAACCGCATACCTTTCTGCTGTGCTGCCTGACCTGGGCTCGCGCGAGTGACCGGGGGACCATCTGAACCTGCAACGCTCCGAGTTTCGGGTCGATGGGTCAAGGCAAAGGGGTAGAAAACTGCCTACCAAGTTGCCAACAGTCAAGGCCTTTGGGTTTGTTAGGGTTTTTCAGCAGTGAACCGCATGCCCTTGGGCTGAGCGATCTGACCTGGGCTCGCGCGACAGACCAGGGGACCACCCGAACCTGCAACATTCCGAGTTTCGGGTCGATCGGTCAAGCCAAAGGGGTAGAAAACTGCGTACCAAGTTGCCAACAGTCGAGGCCTTTGGGCTTGTTTTGGCCTTTTCACGCGCGAACCGCATACCCTTCTGCTGTGCGGTCTGACCTGGGCTCGCGCGTGTGACCACGGGACCACCTGAACCTGCAACGCTCCGAGTTTCGGGTCGATCAGTCAAGGTCAAGGTCGACCGGTTGGGCCAGGTATGCCAATTTGAGCGGCATAGAGCATTGGCTTCGGCCGTGCGGTCTGGTCTGGGCTCGCGCGACAGACCAGGGGACCACCCCAACCTGCAATGCCCAGAGTTCCGGGTCGATAGGTCAAGCCTAAGGGGTAGAAAAACTGCGTACCAAGTGGCCCAAAAGTGAAGAAATTGGGCTTGTTTTGGTCTTTTCAAACGCGAACCGCATACCTTTCTGCTGTGCTGCCTGACCTGGGCTCGCGCGAGTGACCGGGGGACCATCTGAACCTGCAACGCTCCGAGTTTCGGGTCGATGGGTCAAGGCAAAGGGGTAGAAAACTGCCTACCAAGTTGCCAACAGTCAAGGCCTTTGGGTTTGTTAGGGTTTTTCAGCAGTGAACCGCATGCCCTTGGGCTGAGCGATCTGACCTGGGCTCGCGCGAGTGACCAGGGGACCACCCGAACCTGCAACATTCCGAGTTTCGGGTCGATCGGTCAAGCCAAAGGGGTAGAAAACTGCGTACCAAGTTGCCAACAGTCGAGGCCTTTGGGCTTGTTTTGGCCTTTTCACGCGCGAACCGCATACCCTTCTGCTGTGCGGTCTGACCTGGGCTCGCGCGTGTGACCACGGGACCACCTGAACCTGCAACGCTCCGAGTTTCGGGTCGATCAGTCAAGGTCAAGGTCGACCCGTTGGGCCAGGTATGCCAATTTGAGCGGCATAGAGCATTGGCTTCGGCCGTGCGGTCTGGTCTGGGCTCGCGCGACAGACCAGGGGACCACCCCAACCTGCAATGCCCAGAGTTCCGGGTCGATAGGTCAAGCCTAAGGGGTAGAAAAACTGCGTACCAAGTGGCCCAAAAGTGAAGAAATTGGGCTTGTTTTGGTCTTTTCAAACGCGAACCGCATACCTTTCTGCTGTGCTGCCTGACCTGGGCTCGCGCGAGTGACCGGGGGACCATCTGAACCTGCAACGCTCCGAGTTTCGGGTCGATGGGTCAAGGCAAAGGGGTAGAAAACTGCCTACCAAGTTGCCAACAGTCAAGGCCTTTGGGTTTGTTAGGGTTTTTCAGCAGTGAACCGCATGCCCTTGGGCTGAGCGATCTGACCTGGGCTCGCGCGAGTGTCCAGGGGACCACCCGAACCTGCAACATTCCGAGTTTCGGGTCGATCGGTCAAGCCAAAGGGGTAGAAAACTGCGTACCAAGTTGCCAACAGTCGAGGCCTTTGGGCTTGTTTTGGCCTTTTCACGCGCGAACCGCATACCCTTCTGCTGTGCGGTCTGACCTGGGCTCGCGCGTGTGACCACGGGACCACCTGAACCTGCAACGCTCCGAGTTTCGGGTCGATCAGTCAAGGTCAAGGTCGACCCGTTGGGCCAGGTATGCCAATTTGAGCGGCATAGAGCATTGGCTTCGGCCGTGCGGTCTGGTCTGGGCTCGCGCGACAGACCAGGGGACCACCCAAACCTGCAATGCCCAGAGTTCCGGGTCGATAGGTCAAGCCTAAGGGGTAGAAAAACTGCGTACCAAGTGGCCCAAAAGTGAAGAAATTGGGCTTGTTTTGGTCTTTTCAAACGCGAACCGCATACCTTTCTGCTGTGCTGCCTGACCTGGGCTCGCGCGAGTGACCGGGGGACCATCTGAACCTGCAACGCTCCGAGTTTCGGGTCGATGGGTCAAGGCAAAGGGGTAGAAAACTGCCTACCAAGTTGCCAACAGTCAAGGCCTTTGGGTTTGTTAGGGTTTTTCAGCAGTGAACCGCATGCCCTTGGGCTGAGCGATCTGACCTGGGCTCGCGCGAGTGACCAGGGGACCACCCGAACCTGCAACATTCCGAGTTTCGGGTCGATCGGTCAAGCCAAAGGGGTAGAAAACTGCGTACCAAGTTGCCAACAGTCGAGGCCTTTGGGCTTGTTTTGGCCTTTTCACGCGCGAACCGCATACCCTTCTGCTGTGCGGTCTGACCTGGGCTCGCGCGTGTGACCACGGGACCACCTGAACCTGCAACGCTCCGAGTTTCGGGTCGATCAGTCAAGGTCAAGGTCGACCCGTTGGGCCAGGTATGCCAATTTGAGCGGCATAGAGCATTGGCTTCGGCCGTGCGGTCTGGTCTGGGCTCGCGCGACAGACCAGGGGACCACCCCAACCTGCAATGCCCAGAGTTCCGGGTCGATAGGTCAAGCCTAAGGGGTAGAAAAACTGCGTACCAAGTGGCCCAAAAGTGAAGAAATTGGGCTTGTTTTGGTCTTTTCAAACGCGAACCGCATACCTTTCTGCTGTGCTGCCTGACCTGGGCTCGCGCGAAGTGACCGGGGGACCATCTGAACCTGCAACGCTCCGAGTTTCGGGTCGATGGGTCAAGGCAAAGGGGTAGAAAACTGCCTACCAAGTTGCCAACAGTCAAGGCCTTTGGGTTTGTTAGGGTTTTTCAGCAGTGAACCGCATGCCCTTGGGCTGAGCGATCTGACCTGGGCTCGCCCGAGTGACCAGGGGACCACCCGAACCTGCAACATTCCGAGTTTCGGGTCGATCGGTCAAGCCAAAGGGGTAGAAAACTGTGTACCAAGTTGCCAACAGTCGAGGCCTTTGGGCTTGTTTTGGCCTTTTCACGCGCGAACCGCATACCCTTCTGCTGTGCGGTCTGACCTGGGCTCGCGCGTGTGACCACGGGACCACCTGAACCTGCAACGCTCCGAGTTTCGGGTCGATCAGTCAAGGTCAAGGTCGACCCGTTGGGCCAGGTATGCCAATTTGAGCGGCATAGAGCATTGGCTTCGGCCGTGCGGTCTGGTCTGGGCTCGCGCGACAGACCAGGGGACCACCCCAACCTGCAATGCCCAGAGTTCCGGGTCGATAGGTCAAGCCTAAGGGGTAGAAAAACTGCGTACCAAGTGGCCCAAAAGTGAAGAAATTGGGCTTGTTTTGGTCTTTTCAAACGCGAACCGCATACCTTTCTGCTGTGCTGCCTGACCTGGGCTCGCGCGAGTGACCGGGGGACCATCTGAACCTGCAACGCTCCGAGTTTCGGGTCGATGGGTCAAGGCAAAGGGGTAGAAAACTGCCTACCAAGTTGCCAACAGTCAAGGCCTTTGGGTTTGTTAGGGTTTTTCAGCAGTGAACCGCATGCCCTTGGGCTGAGCGATCTGACCTGGGCTCGCGCGAGTGACCAGGGGACTACCCGAACCTGCAACATTCCGAGTTTCGGGTCGATCGGTCAAGCCAAAGGGGTAGAAAACTGCGTACCAAGTTGCCAACAGTCGAGGCCTTTGGGCTTGTTTTGGCCTTTTCACGCGCGAACCGCATACCCTTCTGCTGTGCGGTCTGACCTGGGCTCGCGCGTGTGACCAAGGGACCACCTGAACCTGCAACGCTCCGAGTTTCGGGTCGATCAGTCAAGGTCAAGGTCGACCCGTTGGGCCAGGTATGCCAATTTGAGCGGCATAGAGCATTGGCTTCGGCCGTGCGGTCTGGTCTGGGCTCGCGCGACAGACCAGGGGACCACCCCAACCTGCAATGCCCAGAGTTCCGGGTCGATAGGTCAAGCCTAAGGGGTAGAAAAACTGCGTACCAAGTGGCCCAAAAGTGAAGAAATTGGGCTTGTTTTGGTCTTTTCAAACGCGAACCGCATACCTTTCTGCTGTGCTGCCTGACCTGGGCTCGCGCGAGTGACCGGGGGACCATCTGAACCTGCAACGCTCCGAGTTTCGGGTCGATGGGTCAAGGCAAAGGGGTAGAAAACTGCCTACCAAGTTGCCAACAGTCAAGGCCTTTGGGTTTGTTAGGGTTTTTCAGCAGTGAACCGCATGCCCTTGGGCTGAGCGATCTGACCTGGGCTCGCGCGAGTGACCAGGGGACCACCCGAACCTGCAACATTCCGAGTTTCGGGTCGATCGGTCAAGCCAAAGGGGTAGAAAACTGCGTACCAAGTTGCCAACAGTCGAGGCCTTTGGGCTTGTTTTGGCCTTTTCACGCGCGAACCGCATACCCTTCTGCTGTGCGGTCTGACCTGGGCTCGCGCGTGTGACCACGGGACCACCTGAACCTGCAACGCTCCGAGTTTCGGGTCGATCAGTCAAGGTCAAGGTCGACCCGTTGGGCCAGGTATGCCAATTTGAGCGGCATAGAGCATTGGCTTCGGCCGTGCGGTCTGGTCTGGGCTCGCGCGACAGACCAGGGGACCACCCCAACCTGCAATGCCCAGAGTTCCGGGTCGATAGGTCAAGCCTAAGGGGTAGAAAAACTGCGTACCAAGTGGCCCAAAAGTGAAGAAATTGGGCTTGTTTTGGTCTTTTCAAACGCGAACCGCATACCTTTCTGCTGTGCTGCCTGACCTGGGCTCGCGCGAGTGACCGGGGGACCATCTGAACCTGCAACGCTCCGAGTTTCGGGTCGATGGGTCAAGGCAAAGGGGTAGAAAACTGCCTACCAAGTTGCCAACAGTCAAGGCCTTTGGGTTTGTTAGGGTTTTTCAGCAGTGAACCGCATGCCCTTGGGCTGAGCGATCTGACCTGGGCTCGCGCGAGTGACCAGGGGACCACCCGAACCTGCAACATTCCGAGTTTCGGGTCGATCGGTCAAGCCAAAGGGGTAGAAAACTGCGTACCAAGTTGCCAACAGTCGAGGCCTTTGGGCTTGTTTTGGCCTTTTCACGCGCGAACCGCATACCCTTCTGCTGTGCGGTCTGACCTGGGCTCGCGCGTGTGACCACGGGACCACCTGAACCTGCAACGCTCCGAGTTTCGGGTCGATCAGTCAAGGTCAAGGTCGACCCGTTGGGCCAGGTATGCCAATTTGAGCGGCATAGAGCATTGGCTTCGGCCGTGCGGTCTGGTCTGGGCTCGCGCGACAGACCAGGGGACCACCCCAACCTGCAATGCCCAGAGTTCCGGGTCGATAGGTCAAGCCTAAGGGGTAGAAAAACTGCGTACCAAGTGGCCCAAAAGTGAAGAAATTGGGCTTGTTTTGGTCTTTTCAAACGCGAACCGCATACCTTTCTGCTGTGCTGCCTGACCTGGGCTCGCGCGAGTGACCGGGGGACCATCTGAACCTGCAACGCTCCGAGTTTCGGGTCGATGGGTCAAGGCAAAGGGGTAGAAAACTGCCTACCAAGTTGCCAACAGTCAAGGCCTTTGGGTTTGTTAGGGTTTTTCAGCAGTGAACCGCATGCCCTTGGGCTGAGCGATCTGACCTGGGCTTGCGCGAGTGACCAGGGGACCACCCGAACCTGCAACATTCCGAGTTTCGGGTCGATCGGTCAAGCCAAAGGGGTAGAAAACTGCGTACCAAGTTGCCAACAGTCGAGGCCTTTGGGCTTGTTTTGGCCTTTTCACGCGCGAACCGCATACCCTTCTGCTGTGCGGTCTGACCTGGGCTCGCGCGTGTGACCACGGGACCACCTGAACCTGCAACGCTCCGAGTTTCGGGTCGATCAGTCAAGGTCAAGGTCGACCCGTTGGGCCAGGTATGCCAATTTGAGCGGCATAGAGCATTGGCTTCGGCCGTGCGGTCTGGTCTGGGCTCGCGCGACAGACCAGGGGACCACCCCAACCTGCAATGCCCAGAGTTCCGGGTCGATAGGTCAAGCCTAAGGGGTAGAAAAACTGCGTACCAAGTGGCCCAAAAGTGAAGAAATTGGGCTTGTTTTGGTCTTTTCAAACGCGAACCGCATACCTTTCTGCTGTGCTGCCTGACCTGGGCTCGCGCGAGTGACCGGGGGACCATCTGAACCTGCAACGCTCCGAGTTTCGGGTCGATGGGTCAAGGCAAAGGGGTAGAAAACTGCCTACCAAGTTGCCAACAGTCAAGGCCTTTGGGTTTGTTAGGGTTTTTCAGCAGTGAACCGCATGCCCTTGGGCTGAGCGATCTGACCTGGGCTCGCGCGAGTGACCAGGGGACCACCCGAACCTGCAACATTCCGAGTTTCGGGTCGATCGGTCAAGCCAAAGGGGTAGAAAACTGCGTACCAAGTTGCCAACAGTCGAGGCCTTTGGGCTTGTTTTGGCCTTTTCACGCGCGAACCGCATACCCTTCTGCTGTGCGGTCTGACCTGGGCTCGCGCGTGTGACCACGGGACCACCTGAACCTGCAACGCTCCGAGTTTCGGGTCGATCAGTCAAGGTCAAGGTCGACCCGTTGGGCCAGGTATGCCAATTTGAGCGGCATAGAGCATTGGCTTCGGCCGTGCGGTCTGGTCTGGGCTCGCGCGACAGACCAGGGGACCACCCCAACCTGCAATGCCCAGAGTTCCGGGTCGATAGGTCAAGCCTAAGGGGTAGAAAAACTGCGTACCAAGTGGCCCAAAAGTGAAGAAATTGGGCTTGTTTTGGTCTTTTCAAACGCGAACCGCATACCTTTCTGCTGTGCTGCCTGACCTGGGCTCGCACGAGTGACCGGGGGACCATCTGAACCTGCAACGCTCCGAGTTTCGGGTCGATGGGTCAAGGCAAAGGGGTAGAAAACTGCCTACCAAGTTGCCAACAGTCAAGGCCTTTGGGTTTGTTAGGGTTTTTCAGCAGTGAACCGCATGCCCTTGGGCTGAGCGATCTGACCTGGGCTCGCGCGAGTGACCAGGGGACCACCCGAACCTGCAACATTCCGAGTTTCGGGTCGATCGGTCAAGCCAAAGGGGTAGAAAACTGCGTACCAAGTTGCCAACAGTCGAGGCCTTTGGGCTTGTTTTGGCCTTTTCACGCGCGAACCGCATACCCTTCTGCTGTGCGGTCTGACCTGGGCTCGCGCGTGTGACCACGGGACCACCTGAACCTGCAACGCTCCGAGTTTCGGGTCGATCAGTCAAGGTCAAGGTCGACCCGTTGGGCCAGGTATGCCAATTTGAGCGGCATAGAGCATTGGCTTCGGCCGTGCGGTCTGGTCTGGGCTCGCGCGACAGACCAGGGGACCACCCCAACCTGCAATGCCCAGAGTTCCGGGTCGATAGGTCAAGCCTAAGGGGTAGAAAAACTGCGTACCAAGTGGCCCAAAAGTGAAGAAATTGGGCTTGTTTTGGTCTTTTCAAACGCAACCGCATACCTTTCTGCTGTGCTGCCTGACCTGGGCTCGCGCGAGTGACCGGGGGACCATCTGAACCTGCAACGCTCCGAGTTTCGGGTCGATGGGTCAAGGCAAAGGGGTAGAAAACTGCCTACCAAGTTGCCAACAGTCAAGGCCTTTGGGTTTGTTAGGGTTTTTCAGCAGTGAACCGCATGCCCTTGGGCTGAGCGATCTGACCTGGGCTCGTGCGAGTGACCAGGGGACCACCCGAACCTGCAACATTCCGAGTTTCGGGTTGATCGGTCAAGCCAAAGGGGTAGAAAACTGCGTACCAAGTTGCCAACAGTCGAGGCCTTTGGGCTTGTTTTGGCCTTTTCACGCGCGAACCGCATACCCTTCTGCTGTGCGGTCTGACCTGGGCTCGCGCGTGTGACCACGGGACCACCTGAACCTGCAACGCTCCGAGTTTCGGGTCGATCAGTCAAGGTCAAGGTCGACCCGTTGGGCCAGGTATGCCAATTTGAGCGGCATAGAGCATTGGCTTCGGCCGTGCGGTCTGGTCTGGGCTCGCGCGACAGACCAGGGGACCACCCCAACCTGCAATGCCCAGAGTTCCGGGTCGATAGGTCAAGCCTAAGGGGTAGAAAAACTGCGTACCAAGTGGCCCAAAAGTGAAGAAATTGGGCTTGTTTTGGTCTTTTCAAACGCGAACCGCATACCTTTCTGCTGTGCTGCCTGACCTGTGCTCGCGCGAGTGACCGGGGGACCATCTGAACCTGCAACGCTCCGAGTTTCGGGTCGATGGGTCAAGGCAAAGGGGTAGAAAACTGCCTACCAAGTTGCCAACAGTCAAGGCCTTTGGGTTTGTTAGGGTTTTTCAGCAGTGAACCGCATGCCCTTGGGCTGAGCGATCTGACCTGGGCTCGCGCGAGTGACCAGGGGACCACCCGAACCTGCAACATTCCGAGTTTCGGGTCGATCGGTCAAGCCAAAGGGGTAGAAAACTGCGTACCAAGTTGCCAACAGTCGAGGCCTTTGGGCTTGTTTTGGCCTTTTCACGCGCGAACCGCATACCCTTCTGCTGTGCGGTCTGACCTGGGCTCGCGCGTGTGACCACGGGACCACCTGAACCTGCAACGCTCCGAGTTTCGGGTCGATCAGTCAAGGTCAAGGTCGACCCGTTGGGCCAGGTATGCCAATTTGAGCGGCATAGAGCATTGGCTTCGGCCGTGCGGTCTGGTCTGGGCTCGCGCGACAGACCAGGGGACCACCCCAACCTGCAATGCCCAGAGTTCCGGGTCGATAGGTCAAGCCTAAGGGGTAGAAAAACTGCGTACCAAGTGGCCCAAAAGTGAAGAAATTGGGCTTGTTTTGGTCTTTTCAAACGCGAACCGCATACCTTTCTGCTGTGCTGCCTGACCTGGGCTCGCGCGAGTGACCGGGGGACCATCTGAACCTGCAACGCTCCGAGTTTCGGGTCGATGGGTCAAGGCAAAGGGGTAGAAAACTGCCTACCAAGTTGCCAACAGTCAAGGCCTTTGGGTTTGTTAGGGTTTTTCAGCAGTGAACCGCATGCCCTTGGGCTGAGCGATCTGACCTGGGCTCGCGCGAGTGACCAGGGGACCACCCGAACCTGCAACATTCCGAGTTTCGGGTCGATCGGTCAAGCCAAAGGGGTAGAAAACTGCGTACCAAGTTGCCAACAGTCGAGGCCTTTGGGCTTGTTTTGGCCTTTTCACGCGCGAACCGCATACCCTTCTGCTGTGCGGTCTGACCTGGGCTCGCGCGTGTGACCACGGGACCACCTGAACCTGCAACGCTCCGAGTTTCGGGTCGATCAGTCAAGGTCAAGGTCGACCCGTTGGGCCAGGTATGCCAATTTGAGCGGCATAGAGCATTGGCTTCGGCCGTGCGGTCTGGTCTGGGCTCGCGCGACAGACCAGGGGACCACCCCAACCTGCAATGCCCAGAGTTCCGGGTCGATAGGTCAAGCCTAAGGGGTAGAAAAACTGCGTACCAAGTGGCCCAAAAGTGAAGAAATTGGGCTTGTTTTGGTCTTTTCAAACGCGAACCGCATACCTTTCTGCTGTGCTGCCTGACCTGGGCTCGCGCGAGTGACCGGGGGACCATCTGAACCTGCAACGCTCCGAGTTTCGGGTCGATGGGTCAAGGCAAAGGGGTAGAAAACTGCCTACCAAGTTGCCAACAGTCAAGGCCTTTGGGTTTGTTAGGGTTTTTCAGCAGTGAACCGCATGCCCTTGGGCTGAGCGATCTGACCTGGGCTCGCCCGAGTGACCAGGGGACCACCCGAACCTGCAACATTCCGAGTTTCGGGTCGATCGGTCAAGCCAAAGGGGTAGAAAACTGCGTACCAAGTTGCCAACAGTCGAGGCCTTTGGGCTTGTTTTGGCCTTTTCACGCGCGAACCGCATACCCTTCTGCTGTGCGGTCTGACCTGGGCTCGCGCGTGTGACCACGGGACCACCTGAACCTGCAACGCTCCGAGTTTCGGGTCGATCAGTCAAGGTCAAGGTCGACCCGTTGGGCCAGGTATGCCAATTTGAGCGGCATAGAGCATTGGCTTCGGCCGTGCGGTCTGGTCTGGGCTCGCGCGACAGACCAGGGGACCACCCCAACCTGCAATGCCCAGAGTTCCGGGTCGATAGGTCAAGCCTAAGGGGTAGAAAAACTGCGTACCAAGTGGCCCAAAAGTGAAGAAATTGGGCTTGTTTTGGTCTTTTCAAACGCGAACCGCATACCTTTCTGCTGTGCTGCCTGACCTGGGCTCGCGCGAGTGACCGGGGGACCATCTGAACCTGCAACGCTCCGAGTTTCGGGTCGATGGGTCAAGGCAAAGGGGTAGAAAACTGCCTACCAAGTTGCCAACAGTCAAGGCCTTTGGGTTTGTTAGGGTTTTTCAGCAGTGAACCGCATGCCCTTGGGCTGAGCGATCTGACCTGGGCTCGCCCGAGTGACCAGGGGACCACCCGAACCTGCAACATTCCGAGTTTCGGGTCGATCGGTCAAGCCAAAGGGGTAGAAAACTGCGTACCAAGTTGCCAACAGTCGAGGCCTTTGGGCTTGTTTTGGCCTTTTCACGCGCGAACCGCATACCCTTCTGCTGTGCGGTCTGACCTGGGCTCGCGCGTGTGACCACGGGACCACCTGAACCTGCAACGCTCCGAGTTTCGGGTCGATCAGTCAAGGTCAAGGTCGACCCGTTGGGCCAGGTATGCCAATTTGAGCGGCATAGAGCATTGGCTTCGGCCGTGCGGTCTGGTCTGGGCTCGCGCGACAGACCAGGGGACCACCCCAACCTGCAATGCCCAGAGTTCCGGGTCGATAGGTCAAGCCTAAGGGGTAGAAAAACTGCGTACCAAGTGGCCCAAAAGTGAAGAAATTGGGCTTGTTTTGGTCTTTTCAAACGCGAACCGCATACCTTTCTGCTGTGCTGCCTGACCTGGGCTCGCGCGAGTGACCGGGGGACCATCTGAACCTGCAACGCTCCGAGTTTCGGGTCGATGGGTCAAGGCAAAGGGGTAGAAAACTGCCTACCAAGTTGCCAACAGTCAAGGCCTTTGGGTTTGTTAGGGTTTTTCAGCAGTGAACCGCATGCCCTTGGGCTGAGCGATCTGACCTGGGCTCACGCGAGTGACCAGGGGACCACCCGAACCTGCAACATTCCGAGTTTCGGGTCGATCGGTCAAGCCAAAGGGGTAGAAAACTGCGTACCAAGTTGCCAACAGTCGAGGCCTTTGGGCTTGTTTTGGCCTTTTCACGCGCGAACCGCATACCCTTCTGCTGTGCGGTCTGACCTGGGCTCGCGCGTGTGACCACGGGACCACCTGAACCTGCAACGCTCCGAGTTTCGGGTCGATCAGTCAAGGTCAAGGTCGACCAGTTGGGCCAGGTATGCCAATTTGAGCGGCATAGAGCATTGGCTTCGGCCGTGCGGTCTGGTCTGGGCTCGCGCGACAGACCAGGGGACCACCCCAACCTGCAATGCCCAGAGTTCCGGGTCGATAGGTCAAGCCTAAGGGGTAGAAAAACTGCGTACCAAGTGGCCCAAAAGTGAAGAAATTGGGCTTGTTTTGGTCTTTTCAAACGCGAACTGCATACCTTTCTGCTGTGCTGCCTGACCTGGGCTCGCGCGAGTGACCGGGGGACCATCTGAACCTGCAACGCTCCGAGTTTCGGGTCGATGGGTCAAGGCAAAGGGGTAGAAAACTGCCTACCAAGTTGCCAACAGTCAAGGCCTTTGGGTTTGTTAGGGTTTTTCAGCAGTGAACCGCATGCCCTTGGGCTGAGCGATCTGACCTGGGCTCGCGCGAGTGACCAGGGACCCACCCAAACCTGCAACATTCCGAGTTTCGGGTCGATCGGTCAAGCCAAAGGGGTAGAAAACTGCGTACCAAGTTGCCAACAGTCGAGGCCTTTGGGCTTGTTTTGGCCTTTTCACGCGCGAACCGCATACCCTTCTGCTGTGCGGTCTGACCTGGGCTCGCGCGTGTGACCACGGGACCACCTGAACCTGCAACGCTCCGAGTTTCGGGTCGATCAGTCAAGGTCAAGGTCGACCCGTTGGGCCAGGTATGCCAATTTGAGCGGCATAGAGCATTGGCTTCGGCCGTGCGGTCTGGTCTGGGCTCGCGCGACAGACCAGGGGACCACCCCAACCTGCAATGCCCAGAGTTCCGGGTCGATAGGTCAAGCCTAAGGGGTAGAAAAACTGCGTACCAAGTGGCCCAAAAGTGAAGAAATTGGGCTTGTTTTGGTCTTTTCAAACGCGAACCGCATACCTTTCTGCTGTGCTGCCTGACCTGGGCTCGCGCGAGTGACCGGGGGACTATCTGAACCTGCAACGCTCCGAGTTTCAGGTCGATGGGTCAAGGCAAAGGGGTAGAAAACTGCCTACCAAGTTGCCAACAGTCAAGGCCTTTGGGTTTGTTAGGGTTTTTCAGCAGTGAACCGCATGCCCTTGGGCTGAGCGATCTGACCTGGGCTCGCGCGAGTGACCAGGGGACCACCCGAACCTGCAACATTCCGAGTTTCGGGTCGATCGGTCAAGCCAAAGGGGTAGAAAACTGCGTACCAAGTTGCCAACAGTCGAGGCCTTTGGGCTTGTTTTGGCCTTTTCACGCGCGAACCGCATACCCTTCTGCTGTGCGGTCTGACCTGGGCTCGCGCGTGTGACCACGGGACCACCTGAACCTGCAACGCTCCGAGTTTCGGGTCGATCAGTCAAGGTCAAGGTCGACCCGTTGGGCCAGGTATGCCAATTTGAGCGGCATAGAGCATTGGCTTCGGCCGTGCGGTCTGGTCTGGGCTCGCGCGACAGACCAGGGGACCACCCCAACCTGCAATGCCCAGAGTTCCGGGTCGATAGGTCAAGCCTAAGGGGTAGAAAAACTGCGTACCAAGTGGCCCAAAAGTGAAGAAATTGGGCTTGTTTTGGTCTTTTCAAACGCGAACCGCATACCTTTCTGCTGTGTTGCCTGACCTGGGCTCGCGCGAGTGACCGGGGGACCATCTGAACCTGCAACGCTCCGAGTTTCGGGTCGATGGGTCAAGGCAAAGGGGTAGAAAACTGCCTACCAAGTTGCCAACAGTCAAGGCCTTTGGGTTTGTTAGGGTTTTTCAGCAGTGAACCGCATGCCCTTGGGCTGAGCGATCTGACCTGGGCTCGCGCGAGTGACCAGGGGACCACCCGAACCTGCAACATTCCGAGTTTCGGGTCGATCGGTCAAGCCAAAGGGGTAGAAAACTGCGTACCAAGTTGCCAACAGTCGAGGCCTTTGGGCTTGTTTTGGCCTTTTCACGCGCGAACCGCATACCCTTCTGCTGTGCGGTCTGACCTGGGCTCGCGCGTGTGACCACGGGACCACCTGAACCTGCAACGCTCCGAGTTTCGGGTCGATCAGTCAAGGTCAAGGTCGACCCGTTGGGCCAGGTATGCCAATTTGAGCGGCATAGAGCATTGGCTTCGGCCGTGCGGTCTGGTCTGGGCTCGCGCGACAGACCAGGGGACCACCCCAACCTGCAATGCCCAGAGTTCCGGGTCGATAGGTCAAGCCTAAGGGGTAGAAAAACTGCGTACCAAGTGGCCCAAAAGTGAAGAAATTGGGCTTGTTTTGGTCTTTTCAAACGCGAACTGCATACCTTTCTGCTGTGCTGCCTGACCTGGGCTCGCGCGAGTGACCGGGGGACCATCTGAACCTGCAACGCTCCGAGTTTCGGGTCGATGGGTCAAGGCAAAGGGGTAGAAAACTGCCTACCAAGTTGCCAACAGTCAAGGCCTTTGGGTTTGTTAGGGTTTTTCAGCAGTGAACCGCATGCCCTTGGGCTGAGCGATCTGACCTGGGCTCGCGCGAGTGACCAGGGGACCACCCGAACCTGCAACATTCCGAGTTTCGGGTCGATCGGTCAAGCCAAAGGGGTAGAAAACTGCGTACCAAGTTGCCAACAGTCGAGGCCTTTGGGCTTGTTTTGGCCTTTTCACGCGCGAACCGCATACCCTTCTGCTGTGCGGTCTGACCTGGGCTCGCGCGTGTGACCACGGGACCACCTGAACCTGCAACGCTCCGAGTTTCGGGTCGATCAGTCAAGGTCAAGGTCGACCCGTTGGGCCAGGTATGCCAATTTGAGCGGCATAGAGCATTGGCTTCGGCCGTGCGGTCTGGTCTGGGCTCGCGCGACAGACCAGGGGACCACCCCAACCTGCAATGCCCAGAGTTCCGGGTCGATAGGTCAATCCTAAGGGGTAGAAAAACTGCGTACCAAGTGGCCCAAAAGTGAAGAAATTGGGCTTGTTTTGGTCTTTTCAAACGCGAACCGCATACCTTTCTGCTGTGCTGCCTGACCTGGGCTCGCGCGAGTGACCGGGGGACCATCTGAACCTGCAACGCTCCGAGTTTCGGGTCGATGGGTCAAAGCAAAGGGGTAGAAAACTGCCTACCAAGTTGCCAACAGTCAAGGCCTTTGGGTTTGTTAGGGTTTTTCAGCAGTGAACCGCATGCCCTTGGGCTGAGCGATCTGACCTGGGCTCGCGCGAGTGACCAGGGGACCACCCGAACCTGCAACATTCCGAGTTTCGGGTCGATCGGTCAAGCCAAAGGGGTAGAAAACTGCGTACCAAGTTGCCAACAGTCGAGGCCTTTGGGCTTGTTTTGGCCTTTTCACGCGCGAACCGCATACCCTTCTGCTGTGCGGTCTGACCTGGGCTCGCGCGTGTGACCACGGGACCACCTGAACCTGCAACGCTCCGAGTTTCGGGTCGATCAGTCAAGGTCAAGGTCGACCCGTTGGGCCAGGTATGCCAATTTGAGCGGCATAGAGCATTGGCTTCGGCCGTGCGGTCTGGTCTGGGCTCGCGCGACAGACCAGGGGACCACCCCAACCTGCAATGCCCAGAGTTCCGGGTCGATAGGTCAAGCCTAAGGGGTAGAAAAACTGCGTACCAAGTGGCCCAAAAGTGAAGAAATTGGGCTTGTTTTGGTCTTTTCAAACGCGAACCGCATACCTTTCTGCTGTGCTGCCTGACCTGGGCTCGCGCGAGTGACCGGGGGACCATCTGAACCTGCAACGCTCTGAGTTTCGGGTCGATGGGTCAAGGCAAAGGGGTAGAAAACTGCCTACCAAGTTGCCAACAGTCAAGGCCTTTGGGTTTGTTAGGGTTTTTCAGCAGTGAACCGCATGCCCTTGGGCTGAGCGATCTGACCTGGGCTCGCGCGAGTGACCAGGGGACCACCCGAACCTGCAACATTCCGAGTTTCGGGTCGATCGGTCAAGCCAAAGGGGTAGAAAACTGCGTACCAAGTTGCCAACAGTCGAGGCCTTTGGGCTTGTTTTGGCCTTTTCACGCGCGAACCGCATACCCTTCTGCTGTGCGGTCTGACCTGGGCTCGCGCGTGTGACCACGGGACCACCTGAACCTGCAACGCTCCAAGTTTCGGGTCGATCAGTCAAGGTCAAGGTCGACCCGTTGGGCCAGGTATGCCAATTTGAGCGGCATAGAGCATTGGCTTCGGCCGTGCGGTCTGGTCTGGGCTCGCGCGACAGACCAGGGGACCACCCCAACCTGCAATGCCCAGAGTTCCGGGTCGATAGGTCAAGCCTAAGGGGTAGAAAAACTGCGTACCAAGTGGCCCAAAAGTGAAGAAATTGGGCTTGTTTTGGTCTTTTCAAAAGCGAACCGCATACCTTTCTGCTGTGCTGCCTGACCTGGGTCGCGCGAGTGACCGGGGGACCATCTGAACCTGCAACGCTCCGAGTTTCGGGTCGATGGGTCAAGGCAAAGGGGTAGAAAACTGCCTACCAAGTTGCCAACAGTCAAGGCCTTTGGGTTTGTTAGGGTTTTTCAGCAGTGAACCGCATGCCCTTGGGCTGAGCGATCTGACCTGGGCTCGCGCGAGTGACCAGGGGACCACCCGAACCTGCAACATTCCGAGTTTCGGGTCGATCGGTCAAGCCAAAGGGGTAGAAAACTGCGTACCAAGTTGCCAACAGTCGAGGCCTTTGGGCTTGTTTTGGCCTTTTCACGCGCGAACCGCATACCCTTCTGCTGTGCGGTCTGACCTGGGCTCGCGCGTGTGACCACGGGACCACCTGAACCTGCAACGCTCCGAGTTTCGGGTCGATCAGTCAAGGTCAAGGTCGACCCGTTGGGCCAGGTATGCCAATTTGAGCGGCATAGAGCATTGGCTTCGGCCGTGCGGTCTGGTCTGGGCTCGCGCGACAGACCAGGGGACCACCCCAACCTGCAATGCCCAGAGTTCCGGGTCGATAGGTCAAGCCTAAGGGGTAGAAAAACTGCGTACCAAGTGGCCCAAAAGTGAAGAAATTGGGCTTGTTTTGGTCTTTTCAAACGCGAACCGCATACCTTTCTGCTGTGCTGCCTGACCTGGGCTCGCGCGAGTGACCGGGGGACCATCTGAACCTGCAACGCTCCGAGTTTCGGGTCGATGGGTCAAGGCAAAGGGGTAGAAAACTGCCTACCAAGTTGCCAACAGTCAAGGCCTTTGGGTTTGTTAGGGTTTTTCAGCAGTGAACCGCATGCCCTTGGGCTGAGCGATCTGACCTGGGCTCGCGCGAGTGACCAGGGGACCACCCGAACCTGCAACATTCCGAGTTTCGGGTCGATCGGTCAAGCCAAAGGGGTAGAAAACTGCGTACCAAGTTGCCAACAGTCGAGGCCTTTGGGCTTGTTTTGGCCTTTTCACGCGCGAACCGCATACCCTTCTGCTGTGCGGTCTGACCTGGGCTCGCGCGTGTGACCACGGGACCACCTGAACCTGCAACGCTCCGAGTTTCGGGTCGATCAGTCAAGGTCAAGGTCGACCCGTTGGGCCAGGTATGCCAATTTGAGCGGCATAGAGCATTGGCTTCGGCCGTGCGGTCTGGTCTGGGCTCGCGCGACAGACCAGGGGACCACCCCAACCTGCAATGCCCAGAGTTCCGGGTCGATAGGTCAAGCCTAAGGGGTAGAAAAACTGCGTACCAAGTGGCCCAAAAGTGAAGAAATTTGGCTTGTTTTGGTCTTTTCAAACGCGAACCGCATACCTTTCTGCTGTGCTGCCTGACCTGGGCTCGCGCGAGTGACCGGGGGACCATCTGAACCTGCAACGCTCCGAGTTTCGGGTCGATGGGTCAAGGCAAAGGGGTAGAAAACTGCCTACCAAGTTGCCAACAGTCAAGGCCTTTGGGTTTGTTAGGGTTTTTCAGCAGTGAACCGCATGCCCTTGGGCTGAGCGATCTGACCTGGGCTCGCGCGAGTGACCAGGGGACCACCCGAACCTGCAACATTCCGAGTTTCGGGTCGATCGGTCAAGCCAAAGGGGTAGAAAACTGCGTACCAAGTTGCCAACAGTCGAGGCCTTTGGGCTTGTTTTGGCCTTTTCACGCGCGAACCGCATACCCTTCTGCTGTGCGGTCTGACCTGGGCTCGCGCGTGTGACCACGGGACCACCTGAACCTGCAACGCTCCGAGTTTCGGGTCGATCAGTCAAGGTCAAGGTCGACCCGTTGGGCCAGGTATGCCAATTTGAGCGGCATAGAGCATTGGCTTCGGCCGTGCGGTCTGGTCTGGGCTCGCGCGACAGACCAGGGGACCACCCCAACCTGCAATGCCCAGAGTTCCGGGTCGATAGGTCAAGCCTAAGGGGTAGAAAAACTGCGTACCAAGTGGCCCAAAAGTGAAGAAATTGGGCTTGTTTTGGTCTTTTCAAACGCGAACCTCATACCTTTCTGCTGTGCTGCCTGACCTGGGCTCGCGCGAGTGACCGGGGGACCATCTGAACCTGCAACGCTCCGAGTTTCGGGTCGATGGGTCAAGGCAAAGGGGTAGAAAACTGCCTACCAAGTTGCCAACAGTCAAGGCCTTTGGGTTTGTTAGGGTTTTTCAGCAGTGAACCGCATGCCCTTGGGCTGAGCGATCTGACCTGGGCTCGCGCGAGTGACCAGGGGACCACCCGAACCTGCAACATTCCGAGTTTCGGGTCGATCGGTCAAGCCAAAGGGGTAGAAAACTGCGTACCAAGTTGCCAACAGTCGAGGCCTTTGGGCTTGTTTTGGCCTTTTCACGCGCGAACCGCATACCCTTCTGCTGTGCGGTCTGACCTGGGCTCGCGCGTGTGACCACGGGACCACCTGAACCTGCAACGCTCCGAGTTTCGGGTCGATCAGTCAAGGTCAAGGTCGACCCGTTGGGCCAGGTATGCCAATTTGAGCGGCATAGAGCATTGGCTTCGGCCGTGCGGTCTGGTCTGGGCTCGCGCGACAGACCAGGGGACCACCCCAACCTGCAATGCCCAGAGTTCCGGGTCGATAGGTCAAGCCTAAGGGGTAGAAAAACTGCGTACCAAGTGGCCCAAAAGTGAAGAAATTGGGCTTGTTTTGGTCTTTTCAAACGCGAACCGCATACCTTTCTGCTGTGCTGCCTGACCTGGGCTCGCGCGAGTGACCGGGGGACCATCTGAACCTGCAACGCTCCGAGTTTCGGGTCGATGGGTCAAGGCAAAGGGGTAGAAAACTGCCTACCAAGTTGCCAACAGTCAAGGCCTTTGGGTTTGTTAGGGTTTTTCAGCAGTGAACCGCATGCCCTTGGGCTGAGCGATCTGACCTGGGCTCGCCCGAGTGACCAGGGGACCACCCGAACCTGCAACATTCCGAGTTTCGGGTCGATCGGTCAAGCCAAAGGGGTAGAAAACTGCGTACCAAGTTGCCAACAGTCGAGGCCTTTGGGCTTGTTTTGGCCTTTTCACGCGCGAACCGCATACCCTTCTGCTGTGCGGTCTGACCTGGGCTCGCGCGTGTGACCACGGGACCACCTGAACCTGCAACGCTCCGAGTTTCGGGTCGATCAGTCAAGGTCAAGGTCGACCCGTTGGGCCAGGTATGCCAATTTGAGCGGCATAGAGCATTGGCTTCGGCCGTGCGGTCTGGTCTGGGCTCGCGCGACAGACCAGGGGACCACCCCAACCTGCAATGCCCAGAGTTCCGGGTCCATAGGTCAAGCCTAAGGGGTAGAAAAACTGCGTACCAAGTGGCCCAAAAGTGAAGAAATTGGGCTTGTTTTGGTCTTTTCAAACGCGAACCGCATACCTTTCTGCTGTGCTGCCTGACCTGGGCTCGCGCGAGTGACCGGGGGACCATCTGAACCTGCAACGCTCCGAGTTTCGGGTCGATGGGTCAAGGCAAAGGGGTAGAAAACTGCCTACCAAGTTGCCAACAGTCAAGGCCTTTGAGTTTGTTAGGGTTTTTCAGCAGTGAACCGCATGCCCTTGGGCTGAGCGATCTGACCTGGGCTCGCGCGAGTGACCAGGGGACCACCCGAACCTGCAACATTCCGAGTTTCGGGTCGATCGGTCAAGCCAAAGGGGTAGAAAACTGCGTACCAAGTTGCCAACAGTCGAGGCCTTTGGGCTTGTTTTGGCCTTTTCACGCGCGAACCGCATACCCTTCTGCTGTGCGGTCTGACCTGGGCTCGCGCGTGTGACCACGGGACCACCTGAACCTGCAACGCTCCGAGTTTCGGGTCGATCAGTCAAGGTCAAGGTCGACCCGTTGGGCCAGGTATGCCAATTTGAGCGGCATAGAGCATTGGCTTCGGCCGTGCGGTCTGGTCTGGGCTCGCGCGACAGACCAGGGGACCACCCCAACCTGCAATGCCCAGAGTTCCGGGTCGATAGGTCAAGCCTAAGGGGTAGAAAAACTGCGTACCAAGTGGCCCAAAAGTGAAGAAATTGGGCTTGTTTTGGTCTTTTCAAACGCGAACCGCATACCTTTCTGCTGTGCTGCCTGACCTGGGCTCGCGCGAGTGACCGGGGGACCATCTGAACCTGCAACGCTCCGAGTTTCGGGTCGATGGGTCAAGGCAAAGGGGTAGAAAACTGCCTACCAAGTTGCCAACAGTCAAGGCCTTTGGGTTTGTTAGGGTTTTTCAGCAGTGAACCGCATGCCCTTGGGCTGAGCGATCTGACCTGGGCTCGCGCGAGTGACCAGGGGACCACCCGAACCTGCAACATTCCGAGTTTCGGGTCGATCGGTCAAGCCAAAGGGGTAGAAAACTGCGTACCAAGTTGCCAACAGTCGAGGCCTTTGGGCTTGTTTTGGCCTTTTCACGCGCGAACCGCATACCCTTCTGCTGTGCGGTCTGACCTGGGCTCGCGCGTGTGACCACGGGACCACCTGAACCTGCAACGCTCCGAGTTTCGGGTCGATCAGTCAAGGTCAAGGTCGACCCGTTGGGCCAGGTATGCCAATTTGAGCGGCATAGAGCATTGGCTTTGGCCGTGCGGTCTGGTCTGGGCTCGCGCGACAGACCAGGGGACCACCCCAACCTGCAATGCCCAGAGTTCCGGGTCGATAGGTCAAGCCTAAGGGGTAGAAAAACTGCGTACCAAGTGGCCCAAAAGTGAAGAAATTGGGCTTGTTTTGGTCTTTTCAAACGCGAACCGCATACCTTTCTGCTGTGCTGCCTGACCTGGGCTCGCGCGAGTGACCGGGGGACCATCTGAACCTGCAACGCTCCGAGTTTCGGGTCGATGGGTCAAGGCAAAGGGGTAGAAAACTGCCTACCAAGTTGCCAACAGTCAAGGCCTTTGGGTTTGTTAGGGTTTTTCAGCAGTGAACCGCATGCCCTTGGGCTGAGCGATCTGACCTGGGCTCGCGCGAGTGACCAGGGGACCACCCGAACCTGCAACATTCCGAGTTTCGGGTCGATCGGTCAAGCCAAAGGGGTAGAAAACTGCGTACCAAGTTGCCAACAGTCGAGGCCTTTGGGCTTGTTTTGGCCTTTTCACGCGCGAACCGCATACCCTTCTGCTGTGCGGTCTGACCTGGGCTCGCGCGTGTGACCACGGGACCACCTGAACCTGCAACGCTCCGAGTTTCGGGTCGATCAGTCAAGGTCAAGGTCGACCCGTTGGGCCAGGTATGCCAATTTGAGCGGCATAGAGCATTGGCTTCGGCCGTGCGGTCTGGTCTGGCCTCGCGCGACAGACCAGGGGACCACCCCAACCTGCAATGCCCAGAGTTCCGGGTCGATAGGTCAAGCCTAAGGGGTAGAAAAACTGCTTACCAAGTGGCCCAAAAGTGAAGAAATTGGGCTTGTTTTGGTCTTTTCAAACGCGAACCGCATACCTTTCTGCTGTGCTGCCTGACCTGGGCTCGCGCGAGTGACCGGGGGACCATCTGAACCTGCAACGCTCCGAGTTTCGGGTCGATGGGTCAAGGCAAAGGGGTAGAAAACTGCCTACCAAGTTGCCAACAGTCAAGGCCTTTGGGTTTGTTAGGGTTTTTCAGCAGTGAACCGCATGCCCTTGGGCTGAGCGATCTGACCTGGGCTCGCCCGAGTGACCAGGGGACCACCCGAACCTGCAACATTCCGAGTTTCGGGTCGATCGGTCAAGCCAAAGGGGTAGAAAACTGCGTACCAAGTTGCCAACAGTCGAGGCCTTTGGGCTTGTTTTGGCCTTTTCACGCGCGAACCGCATACCCTTCTGCTGTGCGGTCTGACCTGGGCTCGCGCGTGTGACCACGGGACCACCTGAACCTGCAACGCTCCGAGTTTCGGGTCGATCAGTCAAGGTCAAGGTCGACCCGTTGGGCCAGGTATGCCAATTTGAGCGGCATAGAGCATTGGCTTCGGCTGTGCGGTCTGGTCTGGGCTCGCGCGACAGACCAGGGGACCACCCCAACCTGCAATGCCCAGAGTTCCGGGTCGATAGGTCAAGCCTAAGGGGTAGAAAAACTGCGTACCAAGTGGCCCAAAAGTGAAGAAATTGGGCTTGTTTTGGTCTTTTCAAACGCGAACCGCATACCTTTCTGCTGTGCTGCCTGACCTGGGCTCGCGCGAGTGACCGGGGGACCATCTGAACCTGCAACGCTCCGAGTTTCGGGTCGATGGGTCAAGGCAAAGGGGTAGAAAACTGCCTACCAAGTTGCCAACAGTCAAAGCCTTTGGGTTTGTTAGGGTTTTTCAGCAGTGAACCGCATGCCCTTGGGCTGAGCGATCTGACCTGGGCTCGCGCGAGTGACCAGGGGACCACCCGAACCTGCAACATTCCGAGTTTCGGGTCGATCGGTCAAGCCAAAGGGGTAGAAAACTGCGTACCAAGTTGCCAACAGTCGAGGCCTTTGGGCTTGTTTTGGCCTTTTCACGCGCGAACCGCATACCCTTCTGCTGTGCGGTCTGACCTGGGCTCGCGCGTGTGACCACGGGACCACCTGAACCTGCAACGCTCCGAGTTTCGGGTCGATCAGTCAAGGTCAAGGTCGACCCGTTGGGCCAGGTATGCCAATTTGAGCGGCATAGAGCATTGGCTTCGGCCGTGCGGTCTGGTCTGGGCTCGCGCGACAGACCAGGGGACCACCCCAACCTGCAATGCCCAGAGTTCCGGGTCCATAGGTCAAGCCTAAGGGGTAGAAAAACTGCGTACCAAGTGGCCCAAAAGTGAAGAAATTGGGCTTGTTTTGGTCTTTTCAAACGCGAACCGCATACCTTTCTGCTGTGCTGCCTGACCTGGGCTCGCGCGAGTGACCGGGGGACCATCTGAACCTGCAACGCTCCGAGTTTCGGGTCGATGGGTCAAGGCAAAGGGGTAGAAAACTGCCTACCAAGTTGCCAACAGTCAAGGCCTTTGGGTTTGTTAGGGTTTTTCAGCAGTGAACCGCATGCCCTTGGGCTGAGCGATCTGACCTGGGCTCGCGCGAGTGACCAGGGGACCACCCGAACCTGCAACATTCCGAGTTTCGGGTCGATCGGTCAAGCCAAAGGGGTAGAAAACTGCGTACCAAGTTGCCAACAGTCGAGGCCTTTGGGCTTGTTTTGGCCTTTTCACGCGCGAACCGCATACCCTTCTGCTGTGCGGTCTGACCTGGGCTCGCGCGTGTGACCACGGGACCACCTGAACCTGCAACGCTCCGAGTTTCGGGTCGATCAGTCAAGGTCAAGGTCGACCCGTTGGGCCAGGTATGCCAATTTGAGCGGCATAGAGCATTGGCTTCGGCCGTGCGGTCTGGTCTGGGCTCGCGCGACAGACCAGGGGACCACCCCAACCTGCAATGCCCAGAGTTCCGGGTCGATAGGTCAAGCCTAAGGGGTAGAAAAACTGCGTACCAAGTGGCCCAAAAGTGAAGAAATTGGGCTTGTTTTGGTCTTTTCAAACGCGAACCGCATACCTTTCTGCTGTGCTGCCTGACCTGGGCTCGCGCGAGTGACCGGGGGACCATCTGAACCTGCAACGCTCCGAGTTTCGGGTCGATGGGTCAAGGCAAAGGGGTAGAAAACTGCCTACCAAGTTGCCAACAGTCAAGGCCTTTGGGTTTGTTAGGGTTTTTCAGCAGTGAACCGCATGCCCTTGGGCTGAGCGATCTGACCTGGGCTCGCGCGAGTGACCAGGGGACCACCCGAACCTGCAACATTCCGAGTTTTGGGTCGATCGGTCAAGCCAAAGGGGTAGAAAACTGCGTACCAAGTTGCCAACAGTCGAGGCCTTTGGGCTTGTTTTGGCCTTTTCACGCGCGAACCGCATACCCTTCTGCTGTGCGGTCTGACCTGGGCTCGCGCGTGTGACCACGGGACCACCTGAACCTGCAACGCTCCGAGTTTCGGGTCGATCAGTCAAGGTCAAGGTCGACCCGTTGGGCCAGGTATGCCAATTTGAGCGGCATAGAGCATTGGCTTCGGCCGTGCGGTCTGGTCTGGGCTCGCGCGACAGACCAGGGGACCACCCCAACCTGCAATGCCCAGAGTTCCGGGTCGATAGGTCAAGCCTAAGGGGTAGAAAAACTGCGTACCAAGTGGCCCAAAAGTGAAGAAATTGGGCTTGTTTTGGTCTTTTCAAACGCGAACCGCATACCTTTCTGCTGTGCTGCCTGACCTGGGCTCGCGCGAGTGACCGGGGGACCATCTGAACCTGCAACGCTCCGAGTTTCGGGTCGATGGGTCAAGGCAAAAGGGTAGAAAACTGCCTACCAAGTTGCCAACAGTCAAGGCCTTTGGGTTTGTTAGGGTTTTTCAGCAGTGAACCGCATGCCCTTGGGCTGAGCGATCTGACCTGGGCTCGCGCGAGTGACCAGGGGACCACCCGAACCTGCAACATTCCGAGTTTCGGGTCGATCGGTCAAGCCAAAGGGGTAGAAAACTGCGTACCAAGTTGCCAACAGTCGAGGCCTTTGGGCTTGTTTTGGCCTTTTCACGCGCGAACCGCATACCCTTCTGCTGTGCGGTCTGACCTGGGCTCGCGCGGGTGACCACGGGACCACCTGAACCTGCAACGCTCCGAGTTTCGGGTCGATCAGTCAAGGTCAAGGTCGACCCGTTGGGCCAGGTATGCCAATTTGAGCGGCATAGAGCATTGGCTTTGGCCGTGCGGTCTGGTCTGGGCTCGCGCGACAGACCAGGGGACCACCCCAACCTGCAATGCCCAGAGTTCCGGGTCCATAGGTCAAGCCTAAGGGGTAGAAAAACTGCGTACCAAGTGGCCCAAAAGTGAAGAAATTGGGCTTGTTTTGGTCTTTTCAAACGCGAACCGCATACCTTTCTGCTGTGCTGCCTGACCTGGGCTCGCGCGAGTGACCGGGGGACCATCTGAACCTGCAACGCTCCGAGTTTCGGGTCGATGGGTCAAGGCAAAGGGGTAGAAAACTGCCTACCAAGTTGCCAACAGTCAAGGCCTTTGGGTTTGTTAGGGTTTTTCAGCAGTGAACCGCATGCCCTTGGGCTGAGCGATCTGACCTGGGCTCGCCCGAGTGACCAGGGGACCACCCGAACCTGCAACATTCCGAGTTTCGGGTCGATCGGTCAAGCCAAAGGGGTAGAAAACTGCGTACCAAGTTGCCAACAGTCGAGGCCTTTGGGCTTGTTTTGGCCTTTTCACGCGCGAACCGCATACCCTTCTGCTGTGCGGTCTGACCTGGGCTCGCGCGTGTGACCACGGGACCACCTGAACCTGCAACGCTCCGAGTTTCGGGTCGATCAGTCAAGGTCAAGGTCGACCCGTTGGGCCAGGTATGCCAATTTGAGCGGCATAGAGCATTGGCTTCGGCCGTGCGGTCTGGTCTGGGCTCGCGCGACAGACCAGGGGACCACCCCAACCTGCAATGCCCAGAGTTCCGGGTCGATAGGTCAAGCCTAAGGGGTAGAAAAACTGCGTACCAAGTGGCCCAAAAGTGAAGAAATTGGGCTTGTTTTGGTCTTTTCAAACGCGAACCGCATACCTTTCTGCTGTGCTGCCTGACCTGGGCTCGCGCGAGTGACCGGGGGACCATCTGAACCTGCAACGCTCCGAGTTTCGGGTCGATGGGTCAAGGCAAAGGGGTAGAAAACTGCCTACCAAGTTGCCAACAGTCAAGGCCTTTGGGTTTGTTAGGGTTTTTCAGCAGTGAACCGCATGCCCTTGGGCTGAGCGATCTGACCTGGGCTCGCGCGAGTGACCAGGGGACCACCCGAACCTGCAACATTCCGAGTTTCGGGTCGATCGGTCAAGCCAAAGGGGTAGAAAACTGCGTACCAAGTTGCCAACAGTCGAGGCCTTTGGGCTTGTTTTGGCCTTTTCACGCGCGAACCGCATACCCTTCTGCTGTGCGGTCTGACCTGGGCTCGCGCGTGTGACCACGGGACCACCTGAACCTGCAACGCTCCGAGTTTCGGGTCGATCAGTCAAGGTCAAGGTCGACCCGTTGGGCCAGGTATGCCAATTTGAGCGGCATAGAGCATTGGCTTCGGCCGTGCGGTCTGGTCTGGGCTCGCGCGACAGACCAGGGGACCACCCCAACCTGCAATGCCCAGAGTTCCGGGTCGATAGGTCAAGCCTAAGGGGTAGAAAAACTGCGTACCAAGTGGCCCAAAAGTGAAGAAATTGGGCTTGTTTTGGTCTTTTCAAACGCGAACCGCATACCTTTCTGCTGTGCTGCCTGACCTGGGCTCGCGCGAGTGACCGGGGGACCATCTGAACCTGCAACGCTCCGAGTTTCGGGTCGATGGGTCAAGGCAAAGGGGTAGAAAACTGCCTACCAAGTTGCCAACAGTCAAGGCCTTTGGGTTTGTTAGGGTTTTTCAGCAGTGAACCGCATGCCCTTGGGCTGAGCGATCTGACCTGGGCTCGCCCGAGTGACCAGGGGACCACCCGAACCTGCAACATTCCGAGTTTCGGGTCGATCGGTCAAGCAAAAGGGGTAGAAAACTGCGTACCAAGTTGCCAACAGTCGAGGCCTTTGGGCTTGTTTTGGCCTTTTCACGCGTGAACCGCATACCCTTCTGCTGTGCGGTCTGACCTGGGCTCGCGCGTGTGACCACGGGACCACCTGAACCTGCAACGCTCCGAGTTTCGGGTCGATCAGTCAAGGTCAAGGTCGACCCGTTGGGCCAGGTATGCCAATTTGAGCGGCATAGAGCATTGGCTTCGGCCGTGCGGTCTGGTCTGGGCTCGCGCGACAGACCAGGGGACCACCCCAACCTGCAATGCCCAGAGTTCCGGGTCGATAGGTCAAGCCTAAGGGGTAGAAAAACTGCGTACCAAGTGGCCCAAAAGTGAAGAAATTGGGCTTGTTTTGGTCTTTTCAAACGCGAACCACATACCTTTCTGCTGTGCTGCCTGACCTGGGCTCGCGCGAGTGACCGGGGGACCATCTGAACCTGCAACGCTCCGAGTTTCGGGTCGATGGGTCAAGGCAAAGGGGTAGAAAACTGCCTACCAAGTTGCCAACAGTCAAGGCCTTTGGGTTTGTTAGGGTTTTTCAGCAGTGAACCGCATGCCCTTGGGCTGAGCGATCTGACCTGGGCTCGCGCGAGTGACCAGGGGACCACCCGAACCTGCAACATTCCGAGTTTCGGGTCGATCGGTCAAGCCAAAGGGGTAGAAAACTGCGTACCAAGTTGCCAATAGTCGAGGCCTTTGGGCTTGTTTTGGCCTTTTCACGCGCGAACCGCATACCCTTCTGCTGTGCGGTCTGACCTGGGCTCGCGCGTGTGACCACGGGACCACCTGAACCTGCAACGCTCCGAGTTTCGGGTCGATCAGTCAAGGTCAAGGTCGACCCGTTGGGCCAGGTATGCCAATTTGAGCGGCATAGAGCATTGGCTTCGGCCGTGCGGTCTGGTCTGGGCTCGCGCGACAGACCAGGGGACCACCCCAACCTGCAATGCCCAGAGTTCCGGGTCGATAGGTCAAGCCTAAGGGGTAGAAAAACTGCGTACCAAGTGGCCCAAAAGTGAAGAAATTGGGCTTGTTTTGGTCTTTTCAAACGCGAACCGCATACCTTTCTGCTGTGCTGCCTGACCTGGGCTCGCGCGAGTGACCGGGGGACCATCTGAACCTGCAACGCTCCGAGTTTCGGGTCGATGGGTCAAGGCAAAGGGGTAGAAAACTGCCTACCAAGTTGCCAACAGTCAAGGCCTTTGGGTTTGTTAGGGTTTTTCAGCAGTGAACCGCATGCCCTTGGGCTGAGCGATCTGACCTGGGCTCGCGCGAGTGACCAGGGGACCACCCGAACCTGCAACATTCCGAGTTTCGGGTCGATCGGTCAAGCCAAAGGGGTAGAAAACTGCGTACCAAGTTGCCAACAGTCGAGGCCTTTGGGCTTGTTTTGGCCTTTTCACGCGCGAACCGCATACCCTTCTGCTGTGCGGTCTGACCTGGGCTCGCGCGTGTGACCACGGGACCACCTGAACCTGCAACGCTCCGAGTTTCGGGTCGATCAGTCAATGTCAAGGTCGACCCGTTGGGCCAGGTATGCCAATTTGAGCGGCATAGAGCATTGGCTTCGGCCGTGCGGTCTGGTCTGGGCTCGCGCGACAGACCAGGGGACCACCCCAACCTGCAATGCCCAGAGTTCCGGGTCGATAGGTCAAGCCTAAGGGGTAGAAAAACTGCGTACCAAGTGGCCCAAAAGTGAAGAAATTGGGCTTGTTTTGGTCTTTTCAAACGCGAACCGCATACCTTTCTGCTGTGCTGCCTGACCTGGGCTCGCGCGAGTGACCGGGGGACCATCTGAACCTGCAACGCTCCGAGTTTCGGGTCGATGGGTCAAGGCAAAGGGGTAGAAAACTGCCTACCAAGTTGCCAACAGTCAAGGCCTTTGGGTTTGTTAGGGTTTTTCAGCAGTGAACCGCATGCCCTTGGGCTGAGCAATCTGACCTGGGCTCGCGCGAGTGACCAGGGGACCACCCGAACCTGCAACATTCCGAGTTTCGGGTCGATCGGTCAAGCCAAAGGGGTAGAAAACTGCGTACCAAGTTGCCAACAGTCGAGGCCTTTGGGCTTGTTTTGGCCTTTTCACGCGCGAACCGCATACCCTTCTGCTGTGCGGTCTGACCTGGGCTCGCGCGTGTGACCACGGGACCACCTGAACCTGCAACGCTCCGAGTTTCGGGTCGATCAGTCAAGGTCAAGGTCGACCCGTAGGGCCAGGTATGCCAATTTGAGCGGCATAGAGCATTGGCTTCGGCCGTGCGGTCTGGTCTGGGCTCGCGCGACAGACCAGGGGACCACCCCAACCTGCAATGCCCAGAGTTCCGGGTCGATAGGTCAAGCCTAAGGGGTAGAAAAACTGCGTACCAAGTGGCCCAAAAGTGAAGAAATTGGGCTTGTTTTGGTCTTTTCAAACGCGAACCGCATACCTTTCTGCTGTGCTGCCTGACCTGGGCTCGCGCGAGTGACCGGGGGACCATCTGAACCTGCAACGCTCCGAGTTTCGGGTCGATGGGTCAAGGCAAAGGGGTAGAAAACTGCCTACCAAGTTGCCAACAGTCAAGGCCTTTGGGTTTGTTAGGGTTTTTCAGCAGTGAACCGCATGCCCTTGGGCTGAGCGATCTGACCTGGGCTCGCGCGAGTGACCAGGGGACCACCCGAACCTGCAACATTCCGAGTTTCGGGTCGATCGGTCAAGCCAAAGGGGTAGAAAACTGCGTACCAAGTTGCCAACAGTCGAGGCCTTTGGGCTTGTTTTGGCCTTTTCACGCGCGAACCGCATACCCTTCTGCTGTGCGGTCTGACCTGGGCTCGCGCGTGTGACCACGGGACCACCTGAACCTGCAACGCTCCGAGTTTCGGGTCGATCAGTCAAGGTCAAGGTCGACCCGTTGGGCCAGGTATGCCAATTTGAGCGGCATAGAGCATTGGCTTCGGCCGTGCGGTCTGGTCTGGGCTCGCGCGACAGACCAGGGGACCACCCCAACCTGCAATGCCCAGAGTTCCGGGTCGATAGGTCAAGCCTAAGGGGTAGAAAAACTGCGTACCAAGTGGCCCAAAAGTGAAGAAATTGGGCTTGTTTTGGTCTTTTCAAACGCGAACCGCATACCTTTCTGCTGTGCTGCCTGACCTGGGCTCGCGCGAGTGACCGGGGGACCATCTGAACCTGCAACGCTCCGAGTTTCGGGTCGATGGGTCAAGGCAAAGGGGTAGAAAACTGCCTACCAAGTTGCCAACAGTCAAGGCCTTTGGGTTTGTTAGGGTTTTTCAGCAGTGAACCGCATGCCCTTGGGCTGAGCGATCTGACCTGGGCTCGCGCGAGTGACCAGGGGACCACCCGAACCTGCAACATTCCGAGTTTCGGGTCGATCGGTCAAGCCAAAGGGGTAGAAAACTGCGTACCAAGTTGCCAACAGTCGAGGCCTTTGGGCTTGTTTTGGCCTTTTCACGCGCGAACCGCATACCCTTCTGCTGTGCGGTCTGACCTGGGCTCGCGCGTGTGACCACGGGACCACCTGAACCTGCAACGCTCCGAGTTTCGGGTCGATCAGTCAATGTCAAGGTCGACCCGTTGGGCCAGGTATGCCAATTTGAGCGGCATAGAGCATTGGCTTCGGCCGTGCGGTCTGGTCTGGGCTCGCGCGACAGACCAGGGGACCACCCCAACCTGCAATGCCCAGAGTTCCGGGTCGATAGGTCAAGCCTAAGGGGTAGAAAAACTGCGTACCAAGTGGCCCAAAAGTGAAGAAATTGGGCTTGTTTTGGTCTTTTCAAACGCGAACCGCATACCTTTCTGCTGTGCTGCCTGACCTGGGCTCGCGCGAGTGACCGGGGGACCATCTGAACCTGCAACGCTCCGAGTTTCGGGTCGATGGGTCAAGGCAAAGGGGTAGAAAACTGCCTACCAAGTTGCCAACAGTCAAGGCCTTTGGGTTTGTTAGGGTTTTTCAGCAGTGAACCGCATGCCCTTGGGCTGAGCGATCTGACCTGGGCTCGCCCGAGTGACCAGGGGACCACCCGAACCTGCAACATTCCGAGTTTCGGGTCGATCGGTCAAGCCAAAGGGGTAGAAAACTGCGTACCAAGTTGCCAACAGTCGAGGCCTTTGGGCTTGTTTTGGCCTTTTCACGCGCGAACCGCATACCCTTCTGCTGTGCAGTCTGACCTGGGCTCGCGCGTGTGACCACGGGACCACCTGAACCTGCAACGCTCCGAGTTTCGGGTCGATCAGTCAAGGTCAAGGTCGACCCGTTGGGCCAGGTATGCCAATTTGAGCGGCATAGAGCATTGGCTTCGGCCGTGCGGTCTGGTCTGGGCTCGCGCGACAGACCAGGGGACCACCCCAACCTGCAATGCCCAGAGTTCCGGGTCGATAGGTCAAGCCTAAGGGGTAGAAAAACTGCGTACCAAGTGGCCCAAAAGTGAAGAAATTGGGCTTGTTTTGGTCTTTTCAAACGCGAACCGCATACCTTTCTGCTGTGCTGCCTGACCTGGGCTCGCGCGAGTGACCGGGGGACCATCTGAACCTGCAACGCTCCGAGTTTCGGGTCGATGGGTCAAGGCAAAGGGGTAGAAAACTGCCTACCAAGTTGCCAACAGTCAAGGCCTTTGGGTTTGTTAGGGTTTTTCAGCAGTGAACCGCATGCCCTTGGGCTGAGCGATCTGACCTGGGCTCGCGCGAGTGACCAGGGGACCACCCGAACCTGCAACATTCCGAGTTTCGGGTCGATCGGTCAAGCCAAAGGGGTAGAAAACTGCGTACCAAGTTGCCAACAGTCGAGGCCTTTGGGCTTGTTTTGGCCTTTTCACGCGCGAACCGCATACCCTTCTGCTGTGCGGTCTGACCTGGGCTCGCGCGTGTGACCACGGGACCACCTGAACCTGCAACGCTCCGAGTTTCGGGTCGATCAGTCAAGGTCAAGGTCGACCCGTTGGGCCAGGTATGCCAATTTGAGCGGCATAGAGCATTGGCTTCGGCCGTGCGGTCTGGTCTGGGCTCGCGCGACAGACCAGGGGACCACCCCAACCTGCAATGCCCAGAGTTCCGGGTCGATAGGTCAAGCCTAAGGGGTAGAAAAACTGCGTACCAAGTGGCCCAAAAGTGAAGAAATTGGGCTTGTTTTGGTCTTTTCAAACGCGAACCGCATACCTTTCTGCTGTGCTGCCTGACCTGGGCTCGCGCGAGTGACCGGGGGACCATCTGAACCTGCAACGCTCCGAGTTTCGGGTCGATGGGTCAAGGCAAAGGGGTAGAAAACTGCCTACCAAGTTGCCAACAGTCAAGGCCTTTGGGTTTGTTAGGGTTTTTCAGCAGTGAACCGCATGCCCTTGGGCTGAGCGATCTGACCTGGGCTCGCCCGAGTGACCAGGGGACCACCCGAACCTGCAACATTCCGAGTTTCGGGTCGATCGGTCAAGCCAAAGGGGTAGAAAACTGCGTACCAAGTTGCCAACAGTCGAGGCCTTTGGGCTTGTTTTGGCCTTTTCACGCGCGAACCGCATACCCTTCTGCTGTGCGGTCTGACCTGGGCTGGCGCGTGTGACCACGGGACCACCTGAACCTGCAACGCTCCGAGTTTCGGGTCGATCAGTCAAGGTCAAGGTCGACCCGTTGGGCCAGGTATGCCAATTTGAGCGGCATAGAGCATTGGCTTCGGCCGTGCGGTCTGGTCTGGGCTCGCGCGACAGACCAGGGGACCACCCCAACCTGCAATGCCCAGAGTTCCGGGTCGATAGGTCAAGCCTAAGGGGTAGAAAAACTGCGTACCAAGTGGCCCAAAAGTGAAGAAATTGGGCTTGTTTTGGTCTTTTCAAACGCGAACCGCATACCTTTCTGCTGTGCTGCCTGACCTGGGCTCGTGTGAGTGACCAGGGGACCATCTGAACCTGCAACGCTCCGAGTTTCGGGTCGATGGGTCAAGGCAAAGGGGTAGAAAACTGCCTACCAAGTTGCCAACAGTCAAGGCCTTTGGGTTTGTTAGGGTTTTTCAGCAGTGAACCGCATGCCCTTGGGCTGAGCGATCTGACCTGGGCTCGCGCGAGTGACCAGGGGACCACCCAAACCTGCAACATTCCGAGTTTCGGGTCGATCGGTCAAGCCAAAGGGGTAGAAAACTGCGTACCAAGTTGCCAACAGTCGAGGCCTTTGGGCTTGTTTTGGCCTTTTCACGCGCGAACCGCATACCCTTCTGCTGTGCGGTCTGACCTGGGCTCGCGCGTGTGACCACGGGACCACCTGAACCTGCAACGCTCCGAGTTTCGGGTCGATCAGTCAAGGTCAAGGTCGACCCGTTGGGCCAGGTATGCCAATTTGAGCGGCATAGTGCATTGGCTTCGGCCGTGCGGTCTGGTCTGGGCTCGCGCGACAGACCAGGGGACCACCCCAACCTGCAATGCCCAGAGTTCCGGGTCGATAGGTCAAGCCTAAGGGGTAGAAAAACTGCGTACCAAGTGGCCCAAAAGTGAAGAAATTGGGCTTGTTTTGGTCTTTTCAAACGCGAACCGCATACCTTTCTGCTGTGCTGCCTGACCTGGGCTCGCGCGAGTGACCGGGGGACCATCTGAACCTGCAACGCTCCGAGTTTCGGGTCAATGGGTCAAGGCAAAGGGGTAGAAAACTGCCTACCAAGTTGCCAACAGTCAAGGCCTTTGGGTTTGTTAGGGTTTTTCAGCAGTGAACCGCATGCCCTTGGGCTGAGCGATCTGACCTGGGCTCGCGCGAGTGACCGGGGGACCACCCGAACCTGCAACATTCCGAGTTTCGGGTCAATCGGTCAAGCCAAAGGGGTAGAAAACTGCGTACCAAGTTGCCAACAGTCGAGGCCTTTGGGCTTGTTTTGGCCTTTTCACGCGCGAACCGCATACCCTTCTGCTGTGCGGTCTGACCTGGGCTCGCGCGTGTGACCACGGGACCACCTGAACCTGCAACGCTCCGAGTTTCGGGTCGATCAGTCAAGGTCAAGGTCGACCCGTTGGGCCAGGTATGCCAATTTGAGCGGCATAGAGCATTGGCTTCGGCTGTGCGGTCCGGTCTGGGCTCGCGCGACAGACCAGGGGACCACCCCAACCTGCAATGCCCAGAGTTCCGGGTCGATAGGTCAAGCCTAAGGGGTAGAAAAACTGCGTACCAAGTGGCCCAAAAGTGAAGAAATTGGGCTTGTTTTGGTCTTTTCAAACGCGAACCGCATACCTTTCTGCTGTGCTGCCTGACCTGGGCTCGCGCGAGTGACCGGGGGACCATCTGAACCTGCAACGCTCCGAGTTTCGGGTCGATGGGTCAAGGCAAAGGGGTAGAAAACTGCCTACCAAGTTGCCAACAGTCAAGGCCTTTGGGTTTGTTAGGGTTTTTCAGCAGTGAACCGCATGCCCTTGGGCTGAGCGATCTGACCTGGGCTCGCCCGAGTGACCAGGGGACCACCCGAACCTGCAACATTCCGAGTTTCGGGTCGATCGGTCAAGCCAAAGGGGTAGAAAACTGCGTACCAAGTTGCCAACAGTCTAGGCCTTTGGGCTTGTTTTGGCCTTTTCACGCGCGAACCGCATACCCTTCTGCTGTGCGGTCTGACCTGGGCTCGCGCGTGTGACCACGGGACCACCTGAACCTGCAACGCTCCGAGTTTCGGGTCGATCAGTCAAGGTCAAGGTCGACCCGTTGGGCCAGGTATGCCAATTTGAGCGGCATAGAGCATTGGCTTCGGCCGTGCGGTCTGGTCTGGGCTCGCGCGACAGACCAGGGGACCACCCCAACCTGCAATGCCCAGAGTTCCGGGTCGATAGGTCAAGCCTAAGGGGTAGAAAAACTGCGTACCAAGTGGCCCAAAAGTGAAGAAATTGGGCTTGTTTTGGTCTTTTCAAACGCGAACCGCATACCTTTCTGCTGTGCTGCCTGACCTGGGCTCGCGCGAGTGACCGGGGGACCATCTGAACCTGCAACGCTCCGAGTTTCGGGTCGATGGGTCAAGGCAAAGGGGTAGAAAACTGCCTACCAAGTTGCCAACAGTCAAGGCCTTTGGGTTTGTTAGGGTTTTTCAGCAGTGAACCGCATGCCCTTGGGCTGAGCGATCTGACCTGGGCTCGCGCGAGTGACCAGGGGACCACCCGAACCTGCAACATTCCGAGTTTCGGGTCGATCGGTCAAGCCAAAGGGGTAGAAAACTGCGTACCAAGTTGCCAACAGTCGAGGCCTTTGGGCTTGTTTTGGCCTTTTCACGCGCGAACCGCATACCCTTCTGCTGTGCGGTCTGACCTGGGCTCGCGCGTGTGACCACGGGACCACCTGAACCTGCAACGCTCCGAGTTTCGGGTCGATCAGTCAAGGTCAAGGTCGAGCCGTTGGGCCAGGTATGCCAATTTGAGCGGCATAGAGCATTGGCTTCGGCCGTGCGGTCTGGTCTGGGCTCGCGCGACAGACCAGGGGACCACCCCAACCTGCAATGCCCAGAGTTCCGGGTCGATAGGTCAAGCCTAAGGGGTAGAAAAACTGCGTACCAAGTGGCCCAAAAGTGAAGAAATTGGGCTTGTTTTGGTCTTTTCAAACGCGAACCGCATACCTTTCTGCTGTGTTGCCTGACCTGGGCTCGCGCGAGTGACCGGGGGACCATCTGAACCTGCAACGCTCCGAGTTTCGGGTCGATGGGTCAAGGCAAAGGGGTAGAAAACTGCCTACCAAGATGCCAACAGTCAAGGCCTTTGGGTTTGTTAGGGTTTTTCAGCAGTGAACCGCATGCCCTTGGGCTGAGCGATCTGACCTGGGCTCGCGCGAGTGACCAGGGGACCATCCGAACCTGCAACATTCCGAGTTTCGGGTCGATCGGTCAAGCCAAAGGGGTAGAAAACTGCGTACCAAGTTGCCAACAGTCGAGGCCTTTGGGCTTGTTTTGGCCTTTTCACGCGCGAACCGCATACCCTTCTGCTGTGCGGTCTGACCTGGGCTCGCGCGTGTGACCACGGGACCACCTGAACCTGCAACGCTCCGAGTTTCGGGTCGATCAGTCAAGGTCAAGGTCGACCCGTTGGGCCAGGTATGCCAATTTGAGCGGCATAGAGCATTGGCTTCGGCCGTGCGGTCTGGTCTGGGCTCGCGCGACAGACCAGGGGACCACCCCAACCTGCAATGCCCAGAGTTCCGGGTCGATAGGTCAAGCCTAAGGGGTAGAAAAACTGCGTACCAAGTGGCCCAAAAGTGAAGAAATTGGGCTTGTTTTGGTCTTTTCAAACGCGAACCGCATACCTTTCTGCTGTGCTGCCTGACCTGGGCTCGCGCGAGTGACCGGGGGACCATCTGAACCTGCAACGCTCCGAGTTTCGGGTCGATGGGTCAAGGCAAAGGGGTAGAAAACTGCCTACCAAGTTGCCAACAGTCAAGGCCTTTGGGTTTGTTAGGGTTTTTCAGCAGTGAACCGCATGCCCTTGGGCTGAGCGATCTGACCTGGGCTCGCGCGAGTGACCAGGGGACCACCCGAACCTGCAACATTCCGAGTTTCGGGTCGATCGGTCAAGCCAAAGGGGTAGAAAACTGCGTACCAAGTTGCCAACAGTCGAGGCCTTTGGGCTTGTTTTGGCCTTTTCACGCGCGAACCGCATACCCTTCTGCTGTGCGGTCTGACCTGGGCTCGCGCGTGTGACCACGGGACCACCTGAACCTGCAACGCTCCGAGTTTCGGGTCGATCAGTCAAGGTCAAGGTCGACCCGTTGGGCCAGGTATGCCAATTTGAGCGGCATAGAGCATTGGCTTCGGCCGTGCGGTCTGGTCTGGGCTCGCGCGACAGACCAGGGGACCACCCCAACCTGCAATGCCCAGAGTTCCGGGTCGATAGGTCAAGCCTAAGGGGTAGAAAAACTGCGTACCAAGTGGCCCAAAAGTGAAGAAATTGGGCTTGTTTTGGTCTTTTCAAACGCGAACCGCATACCTTTCTGCTGTGCTGCCTGACCTGGGCTCGCGCGAGTGACCGGGGGACCATCTGAACCTGCAACGCTCCGAGTTTCGGGTCGATGGGTCAAGGCAAAGGGGTAGAAAACTGCCTACCAAGTTGCCAACAGTCAAGGCCTTTGGGTTTGTTAGGGTTTTTCAGCAGTGAACCGCATGCCCTTGGGCTGAGCGATCTGACCTGGGCTCGCGCGAGTGACCAGGGGACCACCCGAACCTGCAACATTCCGAGTTTCGGGTCGATCGGTCAAGCCAAAGGGGTAGAAAACTGCGTACCAAGTTGCCAACAGTCGAGGCCTTTGGGCTTGTTTTTGCCTTTTCACGCGCGAACCGCATACCCTTCTGCTGTGCGGTCTGACCTGGGCTCGCGCGTGTGACCACGGGACCACCTGAACCTGCAACGCTCCGAGTTTCGGGTCGATCAGTCAAGGTCAAGGTCGACCCGTTGGGCCAGGTATGCCAATTTGAGCGGCATAGAGCATTGGCTTCGGCCGTGCGGTCTGGTCTGGGCTCGCGCGACAGACCAGGGGACCACCCCAACCTGCAATGCCCAGAGTTCCGGGTCGATAGGTCAAGCCTAAGGGGTAGAAAAACTGCGTACCAAGTGGCCCAAAAGTGAAGAAATTGGGCTTGTTTTGGTCTTTTCAAACGCGAACCGCATACCTTTCTGCTGTGCTGCCTGACCTGGGCTCGCGCGAGTGACCGGGGGACCATCTGAACCTGCAACGCTCCGAGTTTCGGGTCGATGGGTCAAGGCAAAGGGGTAGAAAACTGCCTACCAAGTTGCCAACAGTCAAGGCCTTTGGGTTTGTTAGGGTTTTTCAGCAGTGAACCGCATGCCCTTGGGCTGAGCGATCTGACCTGGGCTCGCGCGAGTGACCAGGGGACCACCCGAACCTGCAACATTCCGAGTTTCGGGTCGATCGGTCAAGCCAAAGGGGTAGAAAACTGCGTACCAAGTTGCCAACAGTCGAGGCCTTTGGGCTTGTTTTGGCCTTTTCACGCGCGAACCGCATACCCTTCTGCTGTGCGGTCTGACCTGGGCTCGCGCGTGTGACCACGGGACCACCTGAACCTGCAACGCTCCGAGTTTCGGGTCGATCAGTCAAGGTCAAGGTCGACCCGTTGGGCCAGGTATGCCAATTTGAGCGGCATAGAGCATTGGCTTCAGCCGTGCGGTCTGGTCTGGGCTCTCGCGACAGACCAGGGGACCACCCCAACCTGCAATGCCCAGAGTTCCGGGTCGATAGGTCAAGCCTAAGGGGTAGAAAAACTGCGTACCAAGTGGCCCAAAAGTGAAGAAATTGGGCTTGTTTTGGTCTTTTCAAACGCGAACCGCATACCTTTCTGCTGTGCTGCCTGACCTGGGCTCGCGCGAGTGACCGGGGGACCATCTGAACCTGCAACGCTCCGAGTTTCGGGTCGATGGGTCAAGGCAAAGGGGTAGAAAACTGCCTACCAAGTTGCCAACAGTCAAGGCCTTTGGGTTTGTTAGGGTTTTTCAGCAGTGAACCGCATGCCCTTGGGCTGAGCGATCTGACCTGGGCTCGCGCGAGTGACCAGGGGACCACCCGAACCTGCAACATTCCGAGTTTCGGGTCGATCGGTCAAGCCAAAGGGGTAGAAAACTGCGTACCAAGTTGCCAACAGTCGAGGCCTTTGGGCTTGTTTTGGCCTTTTCACGCGCGAACCGCATACCCTTCTGCTGTGCGGTCTGACCTGGGCTCGCGCGTGTGACCACGGGACCACCTGAACCTGCAACGCTCCGAGTTTCGGGTCGATCAGTCAAGGTCAAGGTCGACCCGTTGGGCCAGGTATGCCAATTTGAGCGGCATAGAGCATTGGCTTCGGCCGTGCGGTCTGGTCTGGGCTCGCGCGACAGACCAGGGGACCACCCCAACCTGCAATGCCCAGAGTTCCGGGTCGATAGGTCAAGCCTAAGGGGTAGAAAAACTGCGTACCAAGTGGCCCAAAAGTGAAGAAATTGGGCTTGTTTTGGTCTTTTCAAACGCGAACCGCATACCTTTCTGCTGTGCTGCCTGACCTGGGCTCGCGCGAGTGACCGGGGGACCATCTGAACCTGCAACGCTCCGAGTTTCGGGTCGATGGGTCAAGGCAAAGGGGTAGAAAACTGCCTACCAAGTTGCCAACAGTCAAGGCCTTTGGGTTTGTTAGGGTTTTTCAGCAGTGAACCGCATGCCCTTGGGCTGAGCGATCTGACCTGGGCTCGCGCGAGTGACCAGGGGACCACCCGAACCTGCAACATTCCGAGTTTCGGGTCGATCGGTCAAGCCAAAGGGGTAGAAAACTGCGTACCAAGTTGCCAACAGTCGAGGCCTTTGGGCTTGTTTTGGCCTTTTCACGCGCGAACCGCATACCCTTCTGCTGTGCGGTCTGACCTGGGCTCGCGCGTGTGACCACGGGACCACCTGAACCTGCAACGCTCCGAGTTTCGGGTCGATCAGTCAAGGTCAAGGTCGACCCGTTGGGCCAGGTATGCCAATTTGAGCGGCATAGAGCATTGGCTTCAGCCGTGCGGTCTGGTCTGGGCTCTCGCGACAGACCAGGGGACCACCCCAACCTGCAATGCCCAGAGTTCCGGGTCGATAGGTCAAGCCTAAGGGGTAGAAAAACTGCGTACCAAGTGGCCCAAAAGTGAAGAAATTGGGCTTGTTTTGGTCTTTTCAAACGCGAACCGCATACCTTTCTGCTGTGCTGCCTGACCTGGGCTCGCGCGAGTGACCGGGGGACCATCTGAACCTGCAACGCTCCGAGTTTCGGGTCGATGGGTCAAGGCAAAGGGGTAGAAAACTGCCTACCAAGTTGCCAACAGTCAAGGCCTTTGGGTTTGTTAGGGTTTTTCAGCAGTGAACCGCATGCCCTTGGGCTGAGCGATCTGACCTGGGCTTGCGCGAGTGACCAGGGGACCACCCGAACCTGCAACATTCCGAGTTTCGGGTCGATCGGTCAAGCCAAAGGGGTAGAAAACTGCGTACCAAGTTGCCAACAGTCGAGGCCTTTGGGCTTGTTTTGGCCTTTTCACGCGCGAACCGCATACCCTTCTGCTGTGCGGTCTGACCTGGGCTCGCGCGTGTGACCACGGGACCACCTGAACCTGCAACGCTCCGAGTTTCGGGTCGATCAGTCAAGGTCAAGGTCGACCCGTTGGGCCAGGTATGCCAATTTGAGCGGCATAGAGCATTGGCTTCGGCCGTGCGGTCTGGTCTGGGCTCGCGCGACAGACCAGGGGACCACCCCAACCTGCAATGCCCAGAGTTCCGGGTCGATAGGTCAAGCCTAAGGGGTAGAAAAACTGCGTACCAAGTGGCCCAAAAGTGAAGAAATTGGGCTTGTTTTGGTCTTTTCAAACGCGAACCGCATACCTTTCTGCTGTGCTGCCTGACCTGGGCTCGCGCGAGTGACCGGGGGACCATCTGAACCTGCAACGCTCCGAGTTTCGGGTCGATGGGTCAAGGCAAAGGGGTAGAAAACTGCCTACCAAGTTGCCAACAGTCAAGGCCTTTGGGTTTGTTAGGGTTTTTCAGCAGTGAACCGCATGCCCTTGGGCTGAGCGATCTGACCTGGGCTCGCGCGAGTGACCAGGGGACCACCCGAACCTGCAACATTCCGAGTTTCGGGTCGATCGGTCAAGCCAAAGGGGTAGAAAACTGCGTACCAAGTTGCCAACAGTCGAGGCCTTTGGGCTTGTTTTGGCCTTTTCACGCGCGAACCGCATACCCTTCTGCTGTGCGGTCTGACCTGGGCTCGCGCGTGTGACCACGGGACCACCTGAACCTGCAACGCTCCGAGTTTCGGGTCGATCAGTCAAGGTCAAGGTCGACCCGTTGGGCCAGGTATGCCAATTTGAGCGGCATAGAGCATTGGCTTCGGCCGTGCGGTCTGGTCTGGGCTCGCGCGACAGACCAGGGGACCACCCCAACCTGCAATGCCCAGAGTTCCGGGTCGATAGGTCAAGCCTAAGGGGTAGAAAAACTGCGTACCAAGTGGCCCAAAAGTGAAGAAATTGGGCTTGTTTTGGTCTTTTCAAACGCGAACCGCATACCTTTCTGCTGTGCTGCCTGACCTGGGCTCGCGCGAGTGACCGGGGGACCATCTGAACCTGCAACGCTCCGAGTTTCGGGTCGATGGGTCAAGGCAAAGGGGTAGAAAACTGCCTACCAAGTTGCCAACAGTCAAGGCCTTTGGGTTTGTTAGGGTTTTTCAGCAGTGAACCGCATGCCCTTGGGCTGAGCGATCTGACCTGGGCTCGCGCGAGTGACCAGGGGACCACCCGAACCTGCAACATTCCGAGTTTCGGGTCGATCGGTCAAGCCAAAGGGGTAGAAAACTGCGTACCAAGTTGCCAACAGTCGAGGCCTTTGGGCTTGTTTTGGCCTTTTCACGCGCGAACCGCATACCCTTCTGCTGTGCGGTCTGACCTGGGCTCGCGCGTGTGACCACGGGACCACCTGAACCTGCAACGCTCCGAGTTTCGGGTCGATCAGTCAAGGTCAAGGTCGACCCGTTGGGCCAGGTATGCCAATTTGAGAGGCATAGAGCATTGGCTTCGGCCGTGCGGTCTGGTCTGGGCTCGCGCGACAGACCAGGGGACCACCCCAACCTGCAATGCCCAGAGTTCCGGGTCGATAGGTCAAGCCTAAGTTGTAGAAAAACTGCGTACCAAGTGGCCCAAAAGTGAAGAAATTGGGCTTGTTTTGGTCTTTTCAAACGCGAACCGCATACCTTTCTGCTGTGCTGCCTGACCTGGGCTCGCGCGAGTGACCGGGGGACCATCTAAACCTGCAACGCTCCGAGTTTCGGGTCGATGGGTCAAGGCAAAGGGGTAGAAAACTGCCTACCAAGTTGCCAACAGTCAAGGCCTTTGGGTTTGTTAGGGTTTTTCAGCAGTGAACCGCATGCCCTTGGGCTGAGCGATCTGACCTGGACTCGCGCGAGTGACCAGGGGACCACCCGAACCTGCAACATTCCGAGTTTCGGGTCGATCGGTCAAGCCAAAGGGGTAGAAAACTGCGTACCAAGTTGCCAACAGTCGAGGCCTTTGGGCTTGTTTTGGCCTTTTCACGCGCGAACCGCATACCCTTCTGCTGTGCGGTCTGACCTGGGCTCGCGCGTGTGACCACGGGACCACCTGAACCTGCAACGCTCCGAGTTTCGGGTCGATCAGTCAAGGTCAAGGTCGACCCGTTGGGCCAGGTATGCCAATTTGAGCGGCATAGAGCATTGGCTTCGGCCGTGCGGTCTGGTCTGGGCTCGCGCGACAGACCAGGGGACCACCCCAACCTGCAATGCCCAGAGTTCCGGGTCGATAGGTCAAGCCTAAGGGGTAGAAAAACTGCGTACCAAGTGGCCCAAAAGTGAAGAAATTGGGCTTGTTTTGGTCTTTTCAAACGCGAACCGCATACCTTTCTGCTGTGCTGCCTGACCTGGGCTCGCGCGAGTGACCGGGGGACCATCTGAACCTGCAACGCTCCGAGTTTCGGGTTGATGGGTCAAGGCAAAGGGGTAGAAAACTGCCTACCAAGTTGCCAACAGTCAAGGCCTTTGGGTTTGTTAGGGTTTTTCAGCAGTGAACCGCATGCCCTTGGGCTGAGCGATCTGACCTGGGCTCGCCCGAGTGACCAGGGGACCACCCGAACCTGCAACATTCCGAGTTTCGGGTCGATCGGTCAAGCCAAAGGGGTAGAAAACTGCGTACCAAGTTGCCAACAGTCGAGGCCTTTGGGCTTGTTTTGGCCTTTTCACGCGCGAACCGCATACCCTTCTGCTGTGCGGTCTGACCTGGGCTCGCGCGTGTGACCACGGGACCACCTGAACCTGCAACGCTCCGAGTTTCGGGTCGATCAGTCAAGGTCAAGGTCGACCCGTTGGGCCAGGTATGCCAATTTGAGCGGCATAGAGCATTGGCTTCGGCCGTGCGGTCTGGTCTGGGCTCGCGCGACAGACCAGGGGACCACCCCAACCTGCAATGCCCAGAGTTCCGGGTCGATAGGTCAAGCCTAAGGGGTAGAAAAACTGCGTACCAAGTGGCCCAAAAGTGAAGAAATTGGGCTTGTTTTGGTCTTTTCAAACGCGAACCGCATACCTTTCTGCTGTGCTGCCTGACCTGGGCTCGCGCGAGTGACCGGGGGACCATCTGAACCTGCAACGCTCCGAGTTTCGGGTCGATGGGTCAAGGCAAAGGGGTAGAAAACTGCCTACCAAGTTGCCAACAGTCAAGGCCTTTGGGTTTGTTAGGGTTTTTCAGCAGTGAACCGCATGCCCTTGGGCTGAGCGATCTGACCTGGGCTCGCCCGAGTGACCAGGGGACCACCCGAACCTGCAACATTCCGAGTTTCGGGTCGATCGGTCAAGCCAAAGGGGTAGAAAACTGCGTACCAAGTTGCCAACAGTCGAGGCCTTTGGGCTTGTTTTGGCCTTTTCACGCGCGAACCGCATACCCTTCTGCTGTGCGGTCTGACCTGGGCTCGCGCGTGTGACCACGGGACCACCTGAACCTGCAACGCTCCGAGTTTCGGGTCGATCAGTCAAGGTCAAGGTCGACCCGTGTGGCCAGGTATGCCAATTTGAGCGGCATAGAGCATTGGCTTCGGCCGTGCGGTCTGGTCTGGGCTCGCGCGACAGACCAGGGGACCACCCCAACCTGCAATGCCCAGAGTTCCGGGTCGATAGGTCAAGCCTAAGGGGTAGAAAAACTGCGTACCAAGTGGCCCAAAAGTGAAGAAATTGGGCTTGTTTTGGTCTTTTCAAACGCGAACTGCATACCTTTCTGCTGTGCTGCCTGACCTGGGCTCGCGCGAGTGACCGGGGGACCATCTGAACCTGCAACGCTCCGAGTTTCGGGTCGATGGGTCAAGGCAAAGGGGTAGAAAACTGCCTACCAAGTTGCCAACAGTCAAGGCCTTTGGGTTTGTTAGGGTTTTTCAGCAGTGAACCGCATGCCCTTGGGCTGAGCGATCTGACCTGGGCTCGCGCGAGTGACCAGGGGACCACCCGAACCTGCAACATTCCGAGTTTCGGGTCGATCGGTCAAGCCAAAGGGGTAGAAAACTGCGTACCAAGTTGCCAACAGTCGAGGCCTTTGGGCTTGTTTTGGCCTTTTCACGCGCGAACCGCATACCCTTCTGCTGTGCGGTCTGACCTGGGCTCGCGCGTGTGACCACGGGACCACCTGAACCTGCAACGCTCCGAGTTTCGGGTCGATCAGTCAAGGTCAAGGTCGACCCGTTGGGCCAGGTATGCCAATTTGAGCGGCATAGAGCATTGGCTTCGGCCGTGCGGTCTGGTCTGGGCTCGCGCGACAGACCAGGGGACCACCCCAACCTGCAATGCCCAGAGTTCCGGGTCGATAGGTCAAGCCTAAGGGGTAGAAAAACTGCGTACCAAGTGGCCCAAAAGTGAAGAAATTGGGCTTGTTTTGGTCTTTTCAAACGCGAACCGCATACCTTTCTGCTGTGCTGCCTGACCTGGGCTCGCGCGAGTGACCGGGGGACCATCTGAACCTGCAACGCTCCGAGTTTCGGGTTGATGGGTCAAGGCAAAGGGGTAGAAAACTGCCTACCAAGTTGCCAACAGTCAAGGCCTTTGGGTTTGTTAGGGTTTTTCAGCAGTGAACCGCATGCCCTTGGGCTGAGCGATCTGACCTGGGCTCGCCCGAGTGACCAGGGGACCACCCGAACCTGCAACATTCCGAGTTTCGGGTCGATCGGTCAAGCCAAAGGGGTAGAAAACTGCGTACCAAGTTGCCAACAGTCGAGGCCTTTGGGCTTGTTTTGGCCTTTTCACGCGCGAACCGCATACCCTTCTGCTGTGCGGTCTGACCTGGGCTCGCGCGTGTGACCACGGGACCACCTGAACCTGCAACGCTCCGAGTTTCGGGTCGATCAGTCAAGGTCAAGGTCGACCCGTTGGGCCAGGTATGCCAATTTGAGCGGCATAGAGCATTGGCTTCGGCCGTGCGGTCTGGTCTGGGCTCGCGCGACAGACCAGGGGACCACCCCAACCTGCAATGCCCAGAGTTCCGGGTCGATAGGTCAAGCCTAAGGGGTAGAAAAACTTCGTACCAAGTGGCCCAAAAGTGAAGAAATTGGGCTTGTTTTGGTCTTTTCAAACGCGAACCGCATACCTTTCTGCTGTGCTGCCTGACCTGGGCTCGCGCGAGTGACCGGGGGACCATCTGAACCTGCAACGCTCCGAGTTTCGGGTTGATGGGTCAAGGCAAAGGGGTAGAAAACTGCCTACCAAGTTGCCAACAGTCAAGGCCTTTGGGTTTGTTAGGGTTTTTCAGCAGTGAACCGCATGCCCTTGGGCTGAGCGATCTGACCTGGGCTCGCGCGAGTGACCAGGGGACCACCCGAACCTGCAACATTCCGAGTTTCGGGTCGATCGGTAAAGCCAAAGGGGTAGAAAACTGTGTACCAAGTTGCCAACAGTCGAGGCCTTTGGGCTTGTTTTGGCCTTTTCACGCGCGAACCGCATACCCTTCTGCTGTGCGGTCTGACCTGGGCTCGCGCGTGTGACCACGGGACCACCTGAACCTGCAACGCTCCGAGTTTCGGGTCGATCAGTCAAGGTCAAGGTCGACCCGTTGGGCCAGGTATGCCAATTTGAGCGGCATAGAGCATTGGCTTCGGCCGTGCGGTCTGGTCTGGGCTCGCGCGACAGACCAGGGGACCACCCCAACCTGCAATGCCCAGAGTTCCGGGTCGATAGGTCAAGCCTAAGGGGTAGAAAAACTGCGTACCAAGTGGCCCAAAAGTGAAGAAATTGGGCTTGTTTTGGTCTTTTCAAACGCGAACCGCATACCTTTCTGCTGTGCTGCCTGACCTGGGCTCGCGCGAGTGACCGGGGGACCATCTGAACCTGCAACGCTCCGAGTTTCGGGTCGATGGGTCAAGGCAAAGGGGTAGAAAACTGCCTACCAAGTTGCCAACAGTCAAGGCCTTTGGGTTTGTTAGGGTTTTTCAGCAGTGAACCGCATGCCCTTGGGCTGAGCGATCTGACCTGGGCTCGCCCGAGTGACCAGGGGACCACCCGAACCTGCAACATTCCGAGTTTCGGGTCGATCGGTCAAGCCAAAGGGGTAGAAAACTGCGTACCAAGTTGCCAACAGTCGAGGCCTTTGGGCTTGTTTTGGCCTTTTCACGCGCGAACCGCATACCCTTCTGCTGTGCGGTCTGACCTGGGCTCGCGCGTGTGACCACGGGACCACCTGAACCTGCAACGCTCCGAGTTTCGGGTCGATCAGTCAAGGTCAAGGTCGACCCGTTGGGCCAGGTATGCCAATTTGAGCGGCATAGAGCATTGGCTTCGGCCGTGCGGTCTGGTCTGGGCTCTCGCGACAGACCAGGGGACCACCCCAACCTGCAATGCCCAGAGTTCCGGGTCGATAGGTCAAGCCTAAGGGGTAGAAAAACTGCGTACCAAGTGGCCCAAAAGTGAAGAAATTGGGCTTGTTTTGGTCTTTTCAAACGCGAACTGAATACCTTTCTGCTGTGCTGCCTGACCTGGGCTCGCGCGAGTGACCGGGGGACCATCTGAACCTGCAACGCTCCGAGTTTCGGGTCGATGGGTCAAGGCAAAGGGGTAGAAAACTGCCTACCAAGTTGCCAACAGTCAAGGCCTTTGGGTTTGTTAGGGTTTTTCAGCAGTGAACCGCATGCCCTTGGGCTGAGCGATCTGACCTGGGCTCGCGCGAGTGACCAGGGGACCACCCGAACCTGCAACATTCCGAGTTTCGGGTCGATCGGTCAAGCCAAAGGGGTAGAAAACTGCGTACCAAGTTGCCAACAGTCGAGGCCTTTGGGCTTGTTTTGGCCTTTTCACGCGCGAACCGCATACCCTTCTGCTGTGCGGTCTGACCTGGGCTCGCGCGTGTGACCACGGGACCACCTGAACCTGCAACGCTCCGAGTTTCGGGTCGATCAGTCAAGGTCAAGGTCGACCCGTTGGGCCAGGTATGCCAATTTGAGCGGCATAGAGCATTGGCTTCGGCCGTGCGGTCTGGTCTGGGCTCGCGCGACAGACCAGGGGACCACCCCAACCTGCAATGCCCAGAGTTCCGGGTCGATAGGTCAAGCCTAAGGGGTAGAAAAACTGCGTACCAAGTGGCCCAAAAGTGAAGAAATTGGGCTTGTTTTGGTCTTTTCAAACGCGAACCGCATACCTTTCTGCTGTGCTGCCTGACCTGGGCTCGCGCGAGTGACCGGGGGACCATCTGAACCTGCAACGCTCCGAGTTTCGGGTCGATGGGTCAAGGCAAAGGGGTAGAAAACTGCCTACCAAGTTGCCAACAGTCAAGGCCTTTGGGTTTGTTAGGGTTTTTCAGCAGTGAACCGCATGCCCTTGGGCTGAGCGATCTGACCTGGGCTCGCGCGAGTGACCAGGGGACCACCCGAACCTGCAACATTCCGAGTTTCGGGTCGATCGGTCAAGCCAAAGGGGTAGAAAACTGCGTACCAAGTTGCCAACAGTCGAGGCCTTTGGGCTTGTTTTGGCCTTTTCACGCGCGAACCGCATACCCTTCTGCTGTGCGGTCTGACCTGGGCTCGCGCGTGTGACCACGGGACCACCTGAACCTGCAACGCTCCGAGTTTCGGGTCGATCAGTCAAGGTCAAGGTCGACCCGTTGGGCCAGGTATGCCAATTTGAGCGGCATAGAGCATTGGCTTCGGCCGTGCGGTCTGGTCTGGGCTCGCGCGACAGACCAGGGGACCACCCCAACCTGCAATGCCCAGAGTTCCGGGTCGATAGGTCAAGCCTAAGGGGTAGAAAAACTGCGTACCAAGTGGCCCAAAAGTGAAGAAATTGGGCTTGTTTTGGTCTTTTCAAACGCGAACCGCATACATTTCTGCTGTGCTGCCTGACCTGGGCTCGCGCGAGTGACCAGGGGACCATCTGAACCTGCAACGCTCCGAGTTTCGGGTCGATGGGTCAAGGCAAAGGGGTAGAAAACTGCCTACCAAGTTGCCAACAGTCAAGGCCTTTGGGTTTGTTAGGGTTTTTCAGCAGTGAACCGCATGCCCTTGGGCTGAGCGATCTGACCTGGGCTCGCCCGAGTGACCAGGAGACCACCCGAACCTGCAACATTCCGAGTTTCGGGTCGATCGGTCAAGCCAAAGGGGTAGAAAACTGCGTACCAAGTTGCCAACAGTCGAGGCCTTTGGGCTTGTTTTGGCCTTTTCACGCGCGAACCGCATACCCTTCTGCTGTGCGGTCTGACCTGGGCTCGCGCGTGTGACCACAGGACCACCTGAACCTGCAACGCTCCGAGTTTCGGGTCGATCAGTCAAGGTCAAGGTCGACCCGTTGGGCCAGGTATGCCAATTTGAGCGGCATAGAGCATTGGCTTCGGCTGTGCGGTCTGGTCTGGACTCGCGCGACAGACCAGGGGACCACCCCAACCTGCAATGCCCAGAGTTCCGGGTCGATAGGTCAAGCCTAAGGGGTAGAAAAACTGCGTACCAAGTGGCCCAAAAGTGAAGAAATTGGGCTTGTTTTGGTCTTTTCAAACGCGAACCGCATACCTTTCTGCTGTGCTGCCTGACCTGGGCTCGCGCGAGTGACCGGGGGACCATCTGAACCTGCAACGCTCCGAGTTTCGGGTCGATGGGTCAAGGCAAAGGGGTAGAAAACTGCCTACCAAGTTGCCAACAGTCAAGGCCTTTGGGTTTGTTAGGGTTTTTCAGCAGTGAACCGCATGCCCTTGGGCTGAGCGATCTGACCTGGGCTCGCGCGAGTGACCAGGGGACCACCCGAACCTGCAACATTCCGAGTTTCGGGTCGATCGGTCAAGCCAAAGGGGTAGAAAACTGCGTACCAAGTTGCCAACAGTCGAGGCCTTTGGGCTTGTTTTGGCCTTTTCACGCGCGAACCGCATACCCTTCTGCTGTGCGGTCTGACCTGGGCTCGCGCGTGTGACCACGGGACCACCTGAACCTGCAACGCTCCGAGTTTCGGGTCGATCAGTCAATGTCAAGGTCGACCCGTTGGGCCAGGTATGCCAATTTGAGCGGCATAGAGCATTGGCTTCGGCCGTGCGGTCTGGTCTGGGCTCGCGCGACAGACCAGGGGACCACCCCAACCTGCAATGCCCAGAGTTCCGGGTCGATAGGTCAAGCCTAAGGGGTAGAAAAACTGCGTACCAAGTGGCCCAAAAGTGAAGAAATTGGGCTTGTTTTGGTCTTTTCAAACGCGAACCGCATACCTTTCTGCTGTGCTGCCTGACCTGGGCTCGCGCGAGTGACCGGGGGACCATCTGAACCTGCAACGCTCCGAGTTTCGGGTCGATGGGTCAAGGCAAAGGGGTAGAAAACTGCCTACCAAGTTGCCAACAGTCAAGGCCTTTGGGTTTGTTAGGGTTTTTCAGCAGTGAACCGCATGCCCTTGGGCTGAGCGATCTGACCTGGGCTCGCGCGAGTGACCAGGGGACCACCCGAACCTGCAACATTCCGAGTTTCGGGTCGATCGGTCAAGCCAAAGGGGTAGAAAACTGCGTACCAAGTTGCCAACAGTCGAGGCCTTTGGGCTTGTTTTGGCCTTTTCACGCGCGAACCGCATACCCTTCTGCTGTGCGGTCTGACCTGGGCTCGCGCGTGTGACCACGGGACCACCTGAACCTGCAACGCTCCGAGTTTCGGGTCGATCAGTCAAGGTCAAGGTCGACCCGTTGGGCCAGGTATGCCAATTTGAGCGGCATAGAGCATTGGCTTCGGCCGTGCGGTCTGGTCTGGGCTCGCGCGACAGACCAGGGTCCACCCCAACCTGCAATGCCCAGAGTTCCGGGTCGATAGGTCAAGCCTAAGGGGTAGAAAAACTGCGTACCAAGTGGCCCAAAAGTGAAGAAATTGGGCTTGTTTTGGTCTTTTCAAACGCGAACCGCATACCTTTCTGCTGTGCTGCCTGACCTGGGCTCGCGCGAGTGACCGGGGGACCATCTGAACCTGCAACGCTCCGAGTTTCGGGTCGATGGGTCAAGGCAAAGGGGTAGAAAACTGCCTACCAAGTTGCCAACAGTCAAGGCCTTTGGGTTTGTTAGGGTTTTTCAGCAGTGAACCGCATGCCCTTGGGCTGAGCGATCTGACCTGGGCTCGCCCGAGTGACCAGGGGACCACCCGAACCTGCAACATTCCGAGTTTCGGGTCGATCGGTCAAGCCAAAGGGGTAGAAAACTGCGTACCAAGTTGCCAACAGTCGAGGCCTTTGGGCTTGTTTTGGCCTTTTCACGCGCGAACCGCATACCCTTCTGCTGTGCGGTCTGACCTGGGCTCGCGCGTGTGACCACGGGACCACCTGAACCTGCAACGCTCCGAGTTTCGGGTCGATCAGTCAAGGTCAAGGTCGACCCGTTGGGCCAGGTATGCCAATTTGAGCGGCATAGAGCATTGGCTTCGGCCGTGCGGTCTGGTCTGGGCTCGCGCGACAGACCAGGGGACCACCCCAACCTGCAATGCCCAGAGTTCCGGGTCGATAGGTCAAGCCTAAGGGGTAGAAAAACTGCGTACCAAGTGGCCCAAAAGTGAAGAAATTGGGCTTGTTTTGGTCTTTTCAAACGCGAACCGCATACCTTTCTGCTGTGCTGCCTGACCTGGGCTCGCGCGAGTGACCGGGGGACCATCTGAACCTGCAACGCTCCGAGTTTCGGGTCAATGGGTCAAGGCAAAGGGGTAGAAAACTGCCTACCAAGTTGCCAACAGTCAAGGCCTTTGGGTTTGTTAGGGTTTTTCAGCAGTGAACCGCATGCCCTTGGGCAGAGCGATCTGACCTGGGCTCGCGCGAGTGACCAGGGGACCACCCGAACCTGCAACATTCCGAGTTTCGGGTCGATCGGTCAAGCCAAAGGGGTAGAAAACTGCGTACCAAGTTGCCAACAGTCGAGGCCTTTGGGCTTGTTTTGGCCTTTTCACGCGCGAACCGCATACCCTTCTGCTGTGCGGTCTGACCTGGGCTCGCGCGTGTGACCACGGGACCACCTGAACCTGCAACGCTCCGAGTTTCGGGTCGATCAGTCAAGGTCAAGGTCGACCCGTTGGGCCAGGTATGCCAATTTGAGCGGCATAGAGCATTGGCTTTGGCCGTGCGGTCTGGTCTGGACTCGCGCGACAGACCAGGGGACCACCCCAACCTGCAATGCCCAGACTTCCGGGTCGATAGGTCAAGCCTAAGGGGTAGAAAAACTGCGTACCAAGTGGCCCAAAAGTGAAGAAATTGGGCTTGTTTTGGTCTTTTCAAACGCGAACCGCATACCTTTCTGCTGTGCTGCCTGACCTGGGCTCGCGCGAGTGACCGGGGGACCATCTGAACCTGCAACGCCCGAGTTTCGGGTCGATGGGTCAAGGCAAAGGGGTAGAAAACTGCCTACCAAGTTGCCAACAGTCAAGGCCTTTGGGTTTGTTAGGGTTTTTCAGCAGTGAACCGCATGCCCTTGGGCTGAGCGATCTGACCTGGGCTCGCGCGAGTGACCAGGGGACCACCCGAACCTGCAACATTCCGAGTTTCGGGTCGATCGGTCAAGCCAAAGGGGTAGAAAACTGCGTACCAAGTTGCCAACAGTCGAGGCCTTTGGGCTTGTTTTGGCCTTTTCACGCGCGAACCGCATACCCTTCTGCTGTGCGGTCTGACCTGGGCTCGCGCGTGTGACCACGGGACCACCTGAACCTGCAACGCTACGAGTTTCGGGTCGATCAGTCAAGGTCAAGGTCGACCCGTTGGGCCAGGTATGCCAATTTGAGCGGCATAGAGCATTGGCTTCGGCCGTGCGGTCTGGTCTGGGCTCGCGCGACAGACCAGGGGACCACCCCAACCTGCAATGCCCAGAGTTCCGGGTCGATAGGTCAAGCCTAAGGGGTAGAAAAACTGCGTACCAAGTGGCCCAAAAGTGAAGAAATTGGGCTTGTTTTGGTCTTTTCAAACGCGAACCGCATACCTTTCTGCTGTGCTGCCTGACCTGGGCTCGCGCGAGTGACCGGGGGACCATCTGAACCTGCAACGCTCCGAGTTTCGGGTCGATGGGTCAAGGCAAAGGGGTAGAAAACTGCCTACCAAGTTGCCAACAGTCAAGGCCTTTGGGTTTGTTAGGGTTTTTCAGCAGTGAACCGCATGCCCTTGGGCTGAGCGATCTGACCTGGGCTCGCCCGAGTGACCAGGGGACCACCCGAACCTGCAACATTCCGAGTTTTGGGTCGATCGGTCAAGCCAAAGGGGTAGAAAACTGCGTACCAAGTTGCCAACAGTCGAGGCCTTTGGGCTTGTTTTGGCCTTTTCACGCGCGAACCGCATACCCTTCTGCTGTGCGGTCTGACCTGGGCTCGCGCGTGTGACCACGGGACCACCTGAACCTGCAACGCTCCGAGTTTCGGGTCGATCAGTCAAGGTCAAGGTCGACCCGTTGGGCCAGGTATGCCAATTTGAGCGGCATAGAGCATTGGCTTCGGCCGTGCGGTCTGGTCTGGGCTCGCGCGACAGACCAGGGGACCACCCCAACCTGCAATGCCCAGAGTTCCGGGTCGATAGGTCAAGCCTAAGGGGTAGAAAAACTGCGTACCAAGTGGCCCAAAAGTGAAGAAATTGGGCTTGTTTTGGTCTTTTCAAACGCGAACCGCATACCTTTCTGCTGTGCTGCCTGACCTGGGCTCGCGCGAGTGACCGGGGGACCATCTGAACCTGCAACGCTCCGAGTTTCGGGTCGATGGGTCAAGGCAAAGGGGTAGAAAACTGCCTACCAAGTTGCCAACAGTCAAGGCCTTTGGGTTTGTTAGGGTTTTTCAGCAGTGAACCGCATGCCCTTGGGCTGAGCGATCTGACCTGGGCTCGCGCGAGTGACCAGGGGACCACCCGAACCTGCAACATTCCGAGTTTCGGGTCGATCGGTCAAGCCAAAGGGGTAGAAAACTGCGTACCAAGTTGCCAACAGTCGAGGCCTTTGGGCTTGTTTTGGCCTTTTCACGCGCGAACCGCATACCCTTCTGCTGTGCGGTCTGACCTGGGCTCGCGCGTGTGACCACGGGACCACCTGAACCTGCAACGCTCCGAGTTTTGGGTCGATCAGTCAAGGTCAAGGTCGACCCGTTGGGCCAGGTATGCCAATTTGAGCGGCATAGAGCATTGGCTTCGGCCGTGCGGTCTGGTCTGGGCTCGCGCGACAGACCAGGGAACCACCCCAACCTGCAATGCCCAGAGTTCCGGGTCGATAGGTCAAGCCTAAGGGGTAGAAAAACTGCGTACCAAGTGGCCCAAAAGTGAAGAAATTGGGCTTGTTTTGGTCTTTTCAAACGCGAACCGCATACCTTTCTGCTGTGCTGCCTGACCTGGGCTCGCGCGAGTGACCGGGGGACCATCTGAACCTGCAACGCTCCGAGTTTCGGGTCGATGGGTCAAGGCAAAGGGGTAGAAAACTGCCTACCAAGTTGCCAACAGTCAAGGCCTTTGGGTTTGTTAGGGTTTTTCAGCAGTGAACCGCATGCCCTTGGGCTGAGCGATCTGACCTGGGCTCGCGCGAGTGACCAGGGGACCACCCGAACCTGCAACATTCCGAGTTTCGGGTCGATCGGTCAAGCCAAAGGGGTAGAAAACTGCGTACCAAGTTGCCAACAGTCGAGGCCTTTGGGCTTGTTTTGGCCTTTTCACGCGCGAACCGCATACCCTTCTGCTGTGCGGTCTGACCTGGGCTCGCGCGTGTGACCACGGGACCACCTGAACCTGCAACGCTCCGAGTTTCGGGTCGATCAGTCAAGGTCAAGGTCGACCCGTTGGGCCAGGTATGCCAATTTGAGCGGCATAGAGCATTGGCTTCGGCCGTGCGGTCTGGTCTGGGCTCGCGCGACAGACCAGGGGACCACCCCAACCTGCAATGCCCAGAGTTCCGGGTCGATAGGTCAAGCCTAAGGGGTAGAAAAACTGCGTACCAAGTGGCCCAAAAGTGAAGAAATTGGGCTTGTTTTGGTCTTTTCAAACGCGAACCGCATACCTTTCTGCTGTGCTGCCTGACCTGGGCTCGCGCGAGTGACCGGGGGACCATCTGAACCTGCAACGCTCCGAGTTTCGGGTCGATGGGTCAAGGCAAAGGGGTAGAAAACTGCCTACCAAGTTGCCAACAGTCAAGGCCTTTGGGTTTGTTAGGGTTTTTCAGCAGTGAACCGCATGCCCTTGGGCTGAGCGATCTGACCTGGGCTTGCGCGAGTGACCAGGGGACCACCCGAACCTGCAACATTCCGAGTTTCGGGTCGATCGGTCAAGCCAAAGGGGTAGAAAACTGCGTACCAAGTTGCCAACAGTCGAGGCCTTTGGGCTTGTTTTGGCCTTTTCACGCGCGAACCGCATACCCTTCTGCTGTGCGGTCTGACCTGGGCTCGCGCGTGTGACCACGGGACCACCTGAACCTGCAACGCTCCGAGTTTCGGGTCGATCAGTCAAGGTCAAGGTCGACCCGTTGGGCCAGGTATGCCAATTTGAGCGGCATAGAGCATTGGCTTCGGCCGTGCGGTCTGGTCTGGGCTCGCGCGACAGACCAGGGGACCACCCCAACCTGCAATGCCCAGAGTTCCGGGTCGATAGGTCAAGCCTAAGGGGTAGAAAAACTGCGTACCAAGTGGCCCAAAAGTGAAGAAATTGGGCTTGTTTTGGTCTTTTCAAACGCGAACCGCATACCTTTCTGCTGTGCTGCCTGACCTTGGCTCGCGCGAGTGACCGGGGGACCATCTGAACCTGCACTGCTCCGAGTTTCGGGTCGATGGGTCAAGGCAAAGGGGTAGAAAACTGCCTACCAAGTTGCCAACAGTCAAGGCCTTTGGGTTTGTTAGGGTTTTTCAGCAGTGAACCGCATGCCCTTGGGCTGAGCGATCTGACCTGGGCTCGCGCGAGTGACCAGGGGACCACCCGAACCTGCAACATTCCTAGTTTCGGGTCGATCGGTCAAGCCAAAGGGGTAGAAAACTGCGTACCAAGTTGCCAACAGTCGAGGCCTTTGGGCTTGTTTTGGCCTTTTCACGCGCGAACCGCATACCCTTCTGCTGTGCGGTCTGACCTGGGCTCGCGCGTGTGACCACGGGACCACCTGAACCTGCAACGCTCCGAGTTTCGGGTCGATCAGTCAAGGTCAAGGTCGACCCGTTGGGCCAGGTATGCCAATTTGAGCGGCATAGAGCATTGGCTTCGGCCGTGCGGTCTGGTCTGGGCTCGCGCGACAGACCAGGGGACCACCCCAACCTGCAATGCCCAGAGTTCCGGGTCGATAGGTCAAGCCTAAGGGGTAGAAAAACTGCGTACCAAGTGGCCCAAAAGTGAAGAAATTGGGCTTGTTTTGGTCTTTTCAAACGCGAACCGCATACCTTTCTGCTGTGCTGCCTGACCTGGGCTCGCGCGAGTGACCGGGGGACCATCTGAACCTGCAACGCTCCGAGTTTCGGGTCGATGGGTCAAGGCAAAGGGGTAGAAAACTGCCTACCAAGTTGCCAACAGTCAAGGCCTTTGGGTTTGTTAGGGTTTTTCAGCAGTGAACCGCATGCCCTTGGGCTGAGCGATCTGACCTGGGCTCGCGCGAGTGACCAGGGGACCACCCGAACCTGCAACATTCCGAGTTTCGGGTCGATCGGTCAAGCCAAAGGGGTAGAAAACTGCGTACCAAGTTGCCAACAGTCGAGGCCTTTGGGCTTGTTTTGGCCTTTTCACGCGCGAACCGCATACCCTTCTGCTGTGCGGTCTGACCTGGGCTCGCGCGTGTGACCACGGGACCACCTGAACCTGCAACGCTCCGAGTTTCGGGTCGATCAGTCAAGGTCAAGGTCGACCCGTTGGGCCAGGTATGCCAATTTGAGCGGTATAGAGCATTGGCTTCGGCCGTGCGGTCTGGTCTGGGCTCGCGCGACAGACCAGGGGACCACCCCAACCTGCAATGCCCAGAGTTCCGGGTCGATAGGTCAAGCCTAAGGGGTAGAAAAACTGCGTACCAAGTGGCCCAAAAGTGAAGAAATTGGGCTTGTTTTGGTCTTTTCAAACGCGAACCGCATACCTTTCTGCTGTGCTGCCTGACCTGGGCTCGCGCGAGTGACCGGGGGACCATCTGAACCTGCAACGCTCCGAGTTTCGGGTCGATGGGTCAAGGCAAAGGGGTAGAAAACTGCCTACCAAGTTGCCAACAGTCAAGGCCTTTGGGTTTGTTAGGGTTTTTCAGCAGTGAACCGCATGCCCTTGGGCTGAGCGATCTGACCTGGGCTCGCGCGAGTGACCAGGGGACCACCCGAACCTGCAACATTCCGAGTTTCGGGTCGATCGGTCAAGCCAAAGGGGTAGAAAACTGCGTACCAAGTTGCCAACAGTCGAGGCCTTTGGGCTTGTTTTGGCCTTTTCACGCGCGAACCGCATACCCTTCTGCTGTGCGGTCTGACCTGGGCTCGCGCGTGTGACCACGGGACCACCTGAACCTGCAACGCTCCGAGTTTCGGGTCGATCAGTCAAGGTCAAGGTCGACCCGTTGGGCCAGGTATGCCAATTTGAGCGGCATAGAGCATTGGCTTCGGCCGTGCGGTCTGGTCTGGGCTCGCGCGACAGACCAGGGGACCACCCCAACCTGCAATGCCCAGAGTTCCGGGTCGATAGGTCAAGCCTAAGGGGTAGAAAAACTGCGTACCAAGTGGCCCAAAAGTGAAGAAATTGGGCTTGTTTTGGTCTTTTCAAACGCGAACCGCATACCTTTCTGCTGTGCTGCCTGACCTGGGCTCGCGCGAGTGACCGGGGGACCATCTGAACCTGCAACGCTCCGAGTTTCGGGTCGATGGGTCAAGGCAAAGGGGTAGAAAACTGCCTACCAAGTTGCCAACAGTCAAGGCCTTTGGGTTTGTTAGGGTTTTTCAGCAGTGAACCGCATGCCCTTGGGCTGAGCGATCTGACCTGGGCTCGCGCGAGTGACCAGGGGACCACCCGAACCTGCAACATTCCGAGTTTCGGGTCGATCGGTCAAGCCAAAGGGGTAGAAAACTGCGTACCAAGTTGCCAACAGTCGAGGCCTTTGGGCTTGTTTTGGCCTTTTCACGCGCGAACCGCATACCCTTCTGCTGTGCGGTCTGACCTGGGCTCGCGCGTGTGACCACGGGACCACCTGAACCTGCAACGCTCCGAGTTTCGGGTCGATCAGTCAAGGTCAAGGTCGACCCGTTGGGCCAGGTATGCCAATTTGAGCGGCATAGAGCATTGGCTTCGGCCGTGCGGTCTGGTCTGGGCTCGCGCGACAGACCAGGGGACCACCCCAACCTGCAATGCCCAGAGTTCCGGGTCGATAGGTCAAGCCTAAGGGGTAGAAAAACTGCGTACCAAGTGGCCCAAAAGTGAAGAAATTGGGCTTGTTTTGGTCTTTTCAAACGCGAACCGCATACCTTTCTGCTGTGCTGCCTGACCTGGGCTCGCGCAAGTGACCGGGGGACCATCTGAACCTGCAACGCTCCGAGTTTCGGGTCGATGGGTCAAGGCAAAGGGGTAGAAAACTGCCTACCAAGTTGCCAACAGTCAAGGCCTTTGGGTTTGTTAGGGTTTTTCAGCAGTGAACCGCATGCCCTTGGGCTGAGCGATCTGACCTGGGCTCGCCCGAGTGACCAGGGGACCACCCGAACCTGCAACATTCCGAGTTTCGGGTCGATCGGTCAAGCCAAAGGGGTAGAAAACTGCGTACCAAGTTGCCAACAGTCGAGGCCTTTGGGCTTGTTTTGGCCTTTTCACGCGCGAACCGCATACCCTTCTGCTGTGCGGTCTGACCTGGGCTCGCGCGTGTGACCACGGGACCACCTGAACCTGCAACGCTCCGAGTTTCGGGTCGATCAGTCAAGGTCAAGGTCGACCCGTTGGGCCAGGTATGCCAATTTGAGCGGCATAGAGCATTGGCTTCGGCCGTGCGGTCTGGTCTGGGCTCGCGCGACAGACCAGGGGACCACCCCAACCTGCAATGCCCAGAGTTCCGGGTCGATAGGTCAAGCCTAAGGGGTAAAAAAACTGCGTACCAAGTGGCCCAAAAGTGAAGAAATTGGGCTTGTTTTGGTCTTTTCAAACGCGAACCGCATACCTTTCTGCTGTGCTGCCTGACCTGGGCTTGCGCGAGTGACCGGGGGACCATCTGAACCTGCAACGCTCCGAGTTTCGGGTCGATGGGTCAAGGCAAAGGGGTAGAAAACTGCCTACCAAGTTGCCAACAGTCAAGGCCTTTGGGTTTGTTAGGGTTTTTCAGCAGTGAACCGCATGCCCTTGGGCTGAGCGATCTGACCTGGGCTCGCGCGAGTGACCAGGGGACCACCCGAACCTGCAACATTCCGAGTTTCGGGTCGATCGGTCAAGCCAAAGGGGTAGAAAACTGCGTACCAAGTTGCCAACAGTCGAGGCCTTTGGGCTTGTTTTGGCCTTTTCACGCGCGAACCGCATACCCTTCTGCTGTGCGGTCTGACCTGGGCTCGCGCGTGTGACCACGGGACCACCTGAACCTGCAACGCTCCGAGTTTCGGGTCGATCAGTCAAGGTCAAGGTCGACCCGTTGGGCCAGGTATGCCAATTTGAGCGGCATAGAGCATTGGCTTCGGCCGTGCGGTCTGGTCTGGGCTCGCGCGACAGACCAGGGGACCACCCCAACCTGCAATGCCCAGAGTTCCGGGTCGATAGGTCAAGCCTAAGGGGTAGAAAAACTGCGTACCAAGTGGCCCAAAAGTGAAGAAATTGGGCTTGTTTTGGTCCTTTCAAACGCGAACCGCATACCTTTCTGCTGTGCTGCCTGACCTGGGCTCGCGCGAGTGACCGGGGGACCATCTGAACCTGCAACGCTCCGAGTTTCGGGTCGATGGGTCAAGGCAAAGGGGTAGAAAACTGCCTACCAAGTTGCCAACAGTCAAGGCCTTTGGGTTTGTTAGGGTTTTTCAGCAGTGAACCGCATGCCCTTGGGCTGAGCGATCTGACCTGGGCTCGCGCGAGTGACAGGGGACCACCCGAACCTGCAACATTCCGAGTTTCGGGTCGATCGGTCAAGCCAAAGGGGTAGAAAACTGCGTACCAAGTTGCCAACAGTCGAGGCCTTTGGGCTTGTTTTGGCCTTTTCACGCGCGAACCGCATACCCTTCTGCTGTGCGGTCTGACCTGGGCTCGCGCGTGTGACCACGGGACCACCTGAACCTGCAACGCTCCGAGTTTCGGGTCGATCAGTCAAGGTCAAGGTCGACCCGTTGGGCCAGGTATGCCAATTTGAGCGGCATAGAGCATTGGCTTCGGCCGTGCGGTCTGGTCTGGGCTCGCGCGACAGACCAGGGGACCACCCCAACCTGCAATGCCCAGAGTTCCGGGTCGATAGGTCAAGCCTAAGGGGTAGAAAAACTGCGTACCAAGTGGCCCAAAAGTGAAGAAATTGGGCTTGTTTTGGTCTTTTCAAACGCGAACCGCATACCTTTCTGCTGTGCTGCCTGACCTGGGCTCGCGCGAGTGACCGGGGGACCATCTGAACCTGCAACGCTCCGAGTTTCGGGTCGATGGGTCAAGGCAAAGGGGTAGAAAACTGCCTACCAAGTTGCCAACAGTCAAGGCCTTTGGGTTTGTTAGGGTTTTTCAGCAGTGAACCGCATGCCCTTGGGCTGAGCGATCTGACCTGGGCTCGCCCGAGTGACCAGGGGACCACCCGAACCTGCAACATTCCGAGTTTCGGGTCGATCGGTCAAGCCAAAGGGGTAGAAAACTGCGTACCAAGTTGCCAACAGTCGAGGCCTTTGGGCTTGTTTTGGCCTTTTCACGCGCGAACCGCATACCCTTCTGCTGTGCGGTCTGACCTGGGCTCGCGCGTGTGACCACGGGACCACCTGAACCTGCAACGCTCCGAGTTTCGGGTCGATCAGTCAAGGTCAAGGTCGACCCGTTGGGCCAGGTATGCCAATTTGAGCGGCATAGAGCATTGGCTTCGGCCGTGCGGTCTGGTCTGGGCTCGCGCGACAGACCAGGGGACCACCCCAACCTGCAATGCCCAGAGTTCCGGGTCGATAGGTCAAGCCTAAGGGGTAGAAAAACTGCGTACCAAGTGGCCCAAAAGTGAAGAAATTGGGCTTGTTTTGGTCTTTTCAAACGCGAACCGCATACCTTTCTGCTGTGCTGCCTGACCTGGGCTCGCGCGAGTGACCGGGGGACCATCTGAACCTGCAACGCTCCGAGTTTCGGGTCGATGGGTCAAGGCAAAGGGGTAGAAAACTGCCTACCAAGTTGCCAACAGTCAAGGCCTTTGGGTTTGTTAGGGTTTTTCAGCAGTGAACCGCATGCCCTTGGGCTGAGCGATCTGACCTGGGCTCGCGCGAGTGACCAGGGGACCACCCGAACCTGCAACATTCCGAGTTTCGGGTCGATCGGTCAAGCCAAAGGGGTAGAAAACTGCGTACCAAGTTGCCAACAGTCGAGGCCTTTGGGCTTGTATTGGCCTTTTCACGCGCGAACCGCATACCCTCTGCTGTGCGGTCTGACCTGGGCTCGCGCGTGTGACCACGGGACCACCTGAACCTGCAACGCTCCGAGTTTCGGGTCGATCAGTCAAGGTCAAGGTCGACCCGTTGGGCCAGGTATGCCAATTTGAGCGGCATAGAGCATTGGCTTCGGCCGTGCGGTCTGGTCTGGGCTCACGCGACAGACCAGGGGACCACCCCAACCTGCAATGCCCAGAGTTCCGGGTCGATAGGTCAAGCCTAAGGGGTAGAAAAACTGCGTACCAAGTGGCCCAAAAGTGAAGAAATTGGGCTTGTTTTGGTCTTTTCAAACGCGAACCGCATACCTTTCTGCTGTGCTGCCTGACCTGGGCTCGCGCGAGTGACCGGGGGACCATCTGAACCTGCAACGCTCCGAGTTTCGGGTCGATGGGTCAAGGCAAAGGGGTAGAAAACTGCCTACCAAGTTGCCAACAGTCAAGGCCTTTGGGTTTGTTAGGGTTTTTCAGCAGTGAACCGCATGCCCTTGGGCTGAGCGATCTGACCTGGGCTCGCGCGAGTGACCAGGGGACCACCCGAACCTGCAACATTCCGAGTTTCGGGTCGATCGGTCAAGCCAAAGGGGTAGAAAACTGCGTACCAAGTTGCCAACAGTCGAGGCCTTTGGGCTTGTTTTGGCCTTTTCACGCGCGAACCGCATACCCTTCTGCTGTGCGGTCTGACCTGGGCTCGCGCGTGTGACCACGGGACCACCTGAACCTGCAACGCTCCGAGTTTCGGGTCGATCAGTCAAGGTCAAGGTCGACCCGTTGGGCCAGGTATGCCAATTTGAGCGGCATAGAGCATTGGCTTCGGCCGTGCGGTCTGGTCTGGGCTCGCGCGACAGACCAGGGGACCACCCCAACCTGCAATGCCCAGAGTTCCGGGTTGATAGGTCAAGCCTAAGGGGTAGAAAAACTGCGTACCAAGTGGCCCAAAAGTGAAGAAATTGGGCTTGTTTTGGTCTTTTCAAACGCGAACCGCATACCTTTCTGCTGTGCTGCCTGACCTGGGCTCGCGCAAGTGACCGGGGGACCATCTGAACCTGCAACGCTCCGAGTTTCGGGTCGATGGGTCAAGGCAAAGGGGTAGAAAACTGCCTACCAAGTTGCCAACAGTCAAGGCCTTTGGGTTTGTTAGGGTTTTTCAGCAGTGAACCGCATGCCCTTGGGCTGAGCGATCTGACCTGGGCTCGCGCGAGTGACCAGGGGACCACCCGAACCTGCAACATTCCGAGTTTCGGGTCGATCGGTCAAGCCAAAGGGGTAGAAAACTGCGTACCAAGTTGCCAACAGTCGAGGCCTTTGGGCTTGTTTTGGCCTTTTCACGCGCGAACCGCATACCCTTCTGCTGTGCGGTCTGACCTGGGCTCGCGCGTGTGACCACGGGACCACCTGAACCTGCAACGCTCCGAGTTTCGGGTCGATCAGTCAAGGTCAAGGTCGACCCGTTGGGCCAGGTATGCCAATTTGAGCGGCATAGAGCATTGGCTTCGGCCGTGCGGTCTGGTCTGGGCTCGCGCGACAGACCAGGGGACCACCCCAACCTGCAATGCCCAGAGTTCCAGGTCGATAGGTCAAGCCTAAGGGGTAGAAAAACTGCGTACCAAGTGGCCCAAAAGTGAAGAAATTGGGCTTGTTTTGGTCTTTTCAAACGCGAACCGCATACCTTTCTGCTGTGCTGCCTGACCTGGGCTCGCGCGAGTGACCGGGGGACCATCTGAACCTGCAACGCTCCGAGTTTCGGGTCGATGGGTCAAGGCAAAGGGGTAGAAAACTGCCTACCAAGTTGCCAACAGTCAAGGCCTTTGGGTTTGTTAGGGTTTTTCAGCAGTGAACCGCATGCCCTTGGGCTGAGCGATCTGACCTGGGCTCGCCCGAGTGACCAGGGGACCACCCGAACCTGCAACATTCCGAGTTTCGGGTCGATCGGTCAAGCCAAAGGGGTAGAAAACTGCGTACCAAGTTGCCAACAGTCGAGGCCTTTGGGCTTGTTTTGGCCTTTTCACGCGCGAACCGCATACCCTTCTGCTGTGCGGTCTGACCTGGGCTCGCGCGTGTGACCACGGGACCACCTGAACCTGCAACGCTCCGAGTTTCGGGTCGATCAGTCAAGGTCAAGGTCGACCCGTTGGGCCAGGTATGCCAATTTGAGCGGCATAGAGCATTGGCTTCGGCCGTGCGGTCTGGTCTAGGCTCGCGCGACAGACCAGGGGACCACCCCAACCTGCAATGCCCAGAGTTCCGGGTCGATAAGTCAAGCCTAAGGGGTAGAAAAACTGCGTACCAAGTGGCCCAAAAGTGAAGAAATTGGGCTTGTTTTGGTCTTTTCAAACGCGAACCGCATACCTCTCTGCTGTGCTGCCTGACCTGGGCTCGCGCGAGTGACCGGGGGACCATCTGAACCTGCAACGCTCCGAGTTTCGGGTCGATGGGTCAAGGCAAAGGGGTAGAAAACTGCCTACCAAGTTGCCAACAGTCAAGGCCTTTGGGTTTGTTAGGGTTTTTCAGCAGTGAACCGCATGCCCTTGGGCTGAGCGATCTGACCTGGGCTCGCGCGAGTGACCAGGGGACCACCCGAACCTGCAACATTCCGAGTTTCGGGTCGATCGGTCAAGCCAAAGGGGTAGAAAACTGCGTACCAAGTTGCCAACAGTCGAGGCCTTTGGGCTTGTTTTGGCCTTTTCACGCGCGAACCGCATACCCTTCTGCTGTGCAGTCTGACCTGGGCTCGCGCGTGTGACCACGGGACCACCTGAACCTGCAACGCTCCGAGTTTCGGGTCGATCAGTCAAGGTCAAGGTCGACCCGTTGGGCCAGGTATGCCAATTTGAGCGGCATAGAGCATTGGCTTCGGCCGTGCGGTCTGGTCTGGGCTCGCGCGACAGACCAGGGGACCACCCCAACCTGCAATGCCCAGAGTTCCGGGTCGATAGGTCAAGCCTTAGGGGTAGAAAAACTGCGTACCAAGTGGCCCAAAAGTGAAGAAATTGGGCTTGTTTTGGTCTTTTCAAACGCGAACCGCATACCTTTCTGCTGTGCTGCCTGACCTGGGCTCGCGCGAGTGACCGGGGGACCATCTGAACCTGCAACGCTCCGAGTTTCGGGTCGATGGGTCAAGGCAAAGGGGTAGAAAACTGCCTACCAAGTTGCCAACAGTCAAGGCCTTTGGGTTTGTTAGGGTTTTTCAGCAGTGAACCGCATGCCCTTGGGCTGAGCGATCTGACCTGGGCTCGCCCGAGTGACCAGGGGACCACCCGAACCTGCAACATTCCGAGTTTCGGGTCGATCGGTCAAGCCAAAGGGGTAGAAAACTGCGTACCAAGTTGCCAACAGTCGAGGCCTTTGGGCTTGTTTTGGCCTTTTCACGCGCGAACCGCATACCCTTCTGCTGTGCGGTCTGACCTGGGCTCGCGCGTGTGACCACGGGACCACCTGAACCTGCAACGCTCCGAGTTTCGGGTCGATCAGTCAAGGTCAAGGTCGACCCGTTGGGCCAGGTATGCCAATTTGAGCGGCATAGAGCATTGGCTTCGGCCGTGCGGTCTGGTCTGGGCTCGCGCGACAGACCAGGGGACCACCCCAACCTGCAATGCCCAGAGTTCCGGGTCGATAGGTCAAGCCTAAGGGGTAGAAAAACTGCGTACCAAGTGGCCCAAAAGTGAAGAAATTGGGCTTGTTTTGGTCTTTTCAAACGCGAACCGCATACCTTTCTGCTGTGCTGCCTGACCTGGGCTCGCGCGAGTGACCGGGGGACCATCTGAACCTGCAACGCTCCGAGTTTCGGGTCGATGGGTCAAGGCAAAGGGGTAGAAAACTGCCTACCAAGTTGCCAACAGTCAAGGCCTTTGGGTTTGTTAGGGTTTTTCAGCAGTGAACCGCATGCCCTTGGGCTGAGCGATCTGACCTGGGCTCGCGCGAGTGACCAGGGGACCACCCGAACCTGCAACATTCCGAGTTTCGGGTCGATCGGTCAAGCCAAAGGGGTAGAAAACTGCGTACCAAGTTGCCAACAGTCGAGGCCTTTGGGCTTGTTTTGGCCTTTTCACGCGCGAACCGCATACCCTTCTGCTGTGCGGTCTGACCTGGGCTCGCGCGTGTGACCACGGGACCACCTGAACCTGCAACGCTCCGAGTTTCGGGTCGATCAGTCAAGGTCAAGGTCGACCCGTTGGGCCAGGTATGCCAATTTGAGCGGCATAGAGCATTGGCTTCGGCCGTGCGGTCTGGTCTGGGCTCGCGCGACAGACCAGGGGACCACCCCAACCTGCAATGCCCAGAGTTCCGGGTCGATAGGTCAAGCCTAAGGGGTAGAAAAACTGCGTACCAAGTGGCCCAAAAGTGAAGAAATTGGGCTTGTTTTGGTCTTTTCAAACGCGAACCGCATACCTTTCTGCTGTGCTGCCTGACCTGGGCTCGCGCGAGTGACCGGGGGACCATCTGAACCTGCAACGCTCCGAGTTTCGGGTCGATGGGTCAAGGCAAAGGGGTAGAAAACTGCCTACCAAGTTGCCAACAGTCAAGGCCTTTGGGTTTGTTAGGGTTTTTCAGCAGTGAACCGCATGCCCTTGGGCTGAGCGATCTGACCTGGGCTCGCCTGAGTGACCAGGGGACCACCCGAACCTGCAACATTCCGAGTTTCGGGTCGATCGGTCAAGCCAAAGGGGTAGAAAACTGCGTACCAAGTTGCCAACAGTCGAGGCCTTTGGGCTTGTTTTGGCCTTTTCACGCGCGAACCGCATACCCTTCTGCTGTGCGGTCTGACCTGGGCTCGCGCGTGTGACCACGGGACCACCTGAACCTGCAACGCTCCGAGTTTCGGGTCGATCAGTCAAGGTCAAGGTCGACCCGTTGGGCCAGGTATGCCAATTTGAGCGGCATAGAGCATTGGCTTCGGCCGTGCGGTCTGGTCTGGGCTCGCGCGACAGACCAGGGGACCACCCCAACCTGCAATGCCCAGAGTTCCGGGTCGATAGGTCAAGCCTAAGGGGTAGAAAAACTGCGTACCAAGTGGCCCAAAAGTGAAGAAATTGGGCTTGTTTTGGTCTTTTCAAACGCGAACCGCATACCTTTCTGCTGTGCTGCCTGACCTGGGCTCGCGCGAGTGACCGGGGGACCATCTGAACCTGCAACGCTCCGAGTTTCGGGTCGATGGGTCAAGGCAAAGGGGTAGAAAACTGCCTACCAAGTTGCCAACAGTCAAGGCCTTTGGGTTTGTTAGGGTTTTTCAGCAGTGAACCGCATGCCCTTGGGCTGAGCGATCTGACCTGGGCTCGCGCGAGTGACCAGGGGACCACCCGAACCTGCAACATTCCGAGTTTCGGGTCGATCGGTCAAGCCAAAGGGGTAGAAAACTGCGTACCAAGTTGCCAACAGTCGAGGCCTTTGGGCTTGTTTTGGCCTTTTCACGCGCGAACCGCATACCCTTCTGCTGTGCGGTCTGACCTGGGCTCGCGCGTGTGACCACGGGACCACCTGAACCTGCAACGCTCCGAGTTTCGGGTCGATCAGTCAAGGTCAAGGTCGACCCGTTGGGCCAGGTATGCCAATTTGAGCGGCATAGAGCATTGGCTTCGGCCGTGCGGTCTGGTCTGGGCTCGCGCGACAGACCAGGGGACCACCCCAACCTGCAATGCCCAGAGTTCCGGGTCGATAGGTCAAGCCTAAGGGGTAGAAAAACGGCGTACCAAGTGGCCCAAAAGTGAAGAAATTGGGCTTGTTTTGGTCTTTTCAAACGCGAACCGCATACCTTTCTGCTGTGCTGCCTGACCTGGGCTCGCGCGAGTGACCGGGGGACCATCTGAACCTGCAACGCTCCGAGTTTCGGGTCGATGGGTCAAGGCAAAGGGGTAGAAAACTGCCTACCAAGTTGCCAACAGTCAAGGCCTTTGGGTTTGTTAGGGTTTTTCAGCAGTGAACCGCATGCCCTTGGGCTGAGCGATCTGACCTGGGCTCGCCCGAGTGACCAGGGGACCACCCGAACCTGCAACATTCCGAGTTTCGGGTCGATCGGTCAAGCCAAAGGGGTAGAAAACTGCGTACCAAGTTGCCAACAGTCGAGGCCTTTGGGCTTGTTTTGGCCTTTTCACGCGCGAACCGCATACCCTTCTGCTGTGCGGTCTGACCTGGGCTCGCGCGTGTGACCACGGGACCACCTGAACCTGCAACGCTCCGAGTTTCGGGTCGATCAGTCAAGGTCAAGGTCGACCCGTTGGGCCAGGTATGCCAATTTGAGCGGCATAGAGCATTGGCTTCGGCCGTGCGGTCTGGTCTGGGCTCGCGCGACAGACCAGGGGACCACCCCAACCTGCAATGCCCAGAGTTCCGGGTCGATAGGTCAAGCCTAAGGGGTAGAAAAACTGCGTACCAAGTGGCCCAAAAGTGAAGAAATTGGGCTTGTTTTGGTCTTTTCAAACGCGAACCGCATACCTTTCTGCTGTGCTGCCTGACCTGGGCTCGCGCGAGTGACCGGGGGACCATCTGAACCTGCAACGCTCCGAGTTTCGGGTCGATGGGTCAAGGCAAAGGGGTAGAAAACTGCCTACCAAGTTGCCAACAGTCAAGGCCTTTGGGTTTGTTAGGGTTTTTCAGCAGTGAACCGCATGCCCTTGGGCTGAGCGATCTGACCTGGGCTCGCGCGAGTGACCAGGGGACCACCCGAACCTGCAACATTCCGAGTTTCGGGTCGATCGGTCAAGCCAAAGGGGTAGAAAACTGCGTACCAAGTTGCCAACAGTCGAGGCCTTTGGGCTTGTTTTGGCCTTTTCACGCGCGAACCGCATACCCTTCTGCTGTGCAGTCTGACCTGGGCTCGCGCGTGTGACCACGGGACCACCTGAACCTGCAACGCTCCGAGTTTCGGGTCGATCAGTCAAGGTCAAGGTCGACCCGTTGGGCCAGGTATGCCAATTTGAGCGGCATAGAGCATTGGCTTCGGCCGTGCGGTCTGGTCTGGGCTCGCGCGACAGACCAGGGGACCACCCCAACCTGCAATGCCCAGAGTTCCGGGTCGATAGGTCAAGCCTAAGGGGTAGAAAAACTGCGTACCAAGTGGCCCAAAAGTGAAGAAATTGGGCTTGTTTTGGTCTTTTCAAACGCGAACCGCATACCTTTCTGCTGTGCTGCCTGACCTGGGCTCGCGCGAGTGACCGGGGGACCATCTGAACCTGCAACGCTCCGAGTTTCGGGTCCATGGGTCAAGGCAAAGGGGTAGAAAACTGCCTACCAAGTTGCCAACAGTCAAGGCCTTTGGGTTTGTTAGGGTTTTTCAGCAGTGAACCGCATGCCCTTGGGCTGAGCGATCTGACCTGGGCTCGCCCGAGTGACCAGGGGACCACCCGAACCTGCAACATTCCGAGTTTCGGGTCGATCGGTCAAGCCAAAGGGGTAGAAAACTGCGTACCAAGTTGCCAACAGTCGAGGCCTTTGGGCTTGTTTTGGCCTTTTCACGCGCGAACCGCATACCCTTCTGCTGTGCGGTCTGACCTGGGCTCGCGCGTGTGACCACGGGACCACCTGAACCTGCAACGCTCCGAGTTTCGGGTCGATCAGTCAAGGTCAAGGTCGACCCGTTGGGCCAGGTATGCCAATTTGAGCGGCATAGAGCATTGGCTTCGGCCGTGCGGTCTGGTCTGGGCTCGCGCGACAGACCAGGGGACCACCCCAACCTGCAATGCCCAGAGTTCCGGGTCGATAGGTCAAGCCTAAGGGGTAGAAAAACTGCGTACCAAGTGGCCCAAAAGTGAAGAAATTGGGCTTGTTTTGGTCTTTTCAAACGCGAACCGCATACCTTTCTGCTGTGCTGCCTGACCTGGGCTCGCGCGAGTGACCGGGGGACCATCTGAACCTGCAACGCTCCGAGTTTCGGGTCGATGGGTCAAGGCAAAGGGGTAGAAAACTGCCTACCAAGTTGCCAACAGTCAAGGCCTTTGGGTTTGTTAGGGTTTTTCAGCAGTGAACCGCATGCCCTTGGGCTGAGCGATCTGACCTGGGCTCGCGCGAGTGACCAGGGGACCACCCGAACCTGCAACATTCCGAGTTTCGGGTCGATCGGTCAAGCCAAAGGGGTAGAAAACTGCGTACCAAGTTGCCAACAGTCGAGGCCTTTGGGCTTGTTTTGGCCTTTTCACGCGCGAACCGCATACCCTTCTGCTGTGCGGTCTGACCTGGGCTCGCGCGTGTGACCACGGGACCACCTGAACCTGCAACGCTCCGAGTTTCGGGTCGATCAGTCAAGGTCAAGGTCGACCCGTTGGGCCAGGTATGCCAATTTGAGCGGCATAGAGCATTGGCTTCGGCCGTGCGGTCTGGTCTGGGCTCGCGCGACAGACCAGGGGACCACCCCAACCTGCAATGCCCAGAGTTCCGGGTCGATAGGTCAAGCCTAAGGGGTAGAAAAACTGCGTACCAAGTGGCCCAAAAGTGAAGAAATTGGGCTTGTTTTGGTCTTTTCAAACGCGAACCGCATACCTTTCTGCTGTGCTGCCTGACCTGGGCTCGCGCGAGTGACCGGGGGACCATCTGAACCTGCAACGCTCCGAGTTTCGGGTCGATGGGTCAAGGCAAAGGGGTAGAAAACTGCCTACCAAGTTGCCAACAGTCAAGGCCTTTGGGTTTGTTAGGGTTTTTCAGCAGTGAACCGCATGCCCTTGGGCTGAGCGATCTGACCTGGGCTCGCGCGAGTGACCAGGGGACCACCCGAACCTGCAACATTCCGAGTTTCGGGTCGATCGGTCAAGCCAAAGGGGTAGAAAACTGCGTACCAAGTTGCCAACAGTCGAGGCCTTTGGGCTTGTTTTGGCCTTTTCACGCGCGAACCGCATACCCTTCTGCTGTGCGGTCTGACCTGGGCTCGCGCGTGTGACCACGGGACCACCTGAACCTGCAACGCTCCGAGTTTCGGGTCGATCAGTCAAGGTCAAGGTCGACCCGTTGGGCCAGGTATGCCAATTTGAGCGGCATAGAGCATTGGCTTCGGCCGTGCGGTCTGGTCTGGGCTCGCGCGACAGACCAGGGGACCACCCCAACCTGCAATGCCCAGAGTTCCGGGTCGATAGGTCAAGCCTAAGGGGTAGAAAAACTGCGTACCAAGTGGCCCAAAAGTGAAGAAATTGGGCTTGTTTTGGTCTTTTCAAACGCGAACCGCATACCTTTCTGCTGTGCTGCCTGACCTGGGCTCGCGCGAGTGACCGGGGGACCATCTGAACCTGCAACGCTCCGAGTTTCGGGTCGATGGGTCAAGGCAAAGGGGTAGAAAACTGCCTACCAAGTTGCCAACAGTCAAGGCCTTTGGGTTTGTTAGGGTTTTTCAGCAGTGAACCGCATGCCCTTGGGCTGAGCGATCTGACCTGGGCTCGCCCGAGTGACCAGGGGACCACCCGAACCTGCAACATTCCGAGTTTCGGGTCGATCGGTCAAGCCAAAGGGGTAGAAAACTGCGTACCAAGTTGCCAACAGTCGAGGCCTTTGGGCTTGTTTTGGCCTTTTCACGCGCGAACCGCATACCCTTCTGCTGTGCGGTCTGACCTGGGCTCGCGCGTGTGACCACGGGACCACCTGAACCTGCAACGCTCCGAGTTTCGGGTCGATCAGTCAAGGTCAAGGTCGACCCGTTGGGCCAGGTATGCCAATTTGAGCGGCATAGAGCATTGGCTTCGGCCGTGCGGTCTGGTCTGGGCTCGCGCGACAGAGCAGGGGACCACCCCAACCTGCAATGCCCAGAGTTCCGGGTCGATAGGTCAAGCCTAAGGGGTAGAAAAACTGCGTACCAAGTGGCCCAAAAGTGAAGAAATTGGGCTTGTTTTGGTCTTTTCAAACGCGAACCGCATACCTTTCTGCTGTGCTGCCTGACCTGGGCTCGCGCGAGTGACCGGGGGACCATCTGAACCTGCAACGCTCCGAGTTTCGGGTCGATGGGTCAAGGCAAAGGGGTAGAAAACTGCCTACCAAGTTGCCAACAGTCAAGGCCTTTGGGTTTGTTAGGGTTTTTCAGCAGTGAACCGCATGCCCTTGGGCTGAGCGATCTGACCTGGGCTCGCGCGAGTGACCAGGGGACCACCCGAACCTGCAACATTCCGAGTTTCGGGTCGATCGGTCAAGCCAAAGGGGTAGAAAACTGCGTACCAAGTTGCCAACAGTCGAGGCCTTTGGGCTTGTTTTGGCCTTTTCACGCGCGAACCGCATACCCTTCTGCTGTGCGGTCTGACCTGGATCGCGCGTGTGACCACGGGACCACCTGAACCTGCAACGCTCCGAGTTTCGGGTCGATCAGTCAAGGTCAAGGTCGACCCGTTGGGCCAGGTATGCCAATTTGAGCGGCATAGAGCATTGGCTTCGGCCGTGCGGTCTGGTCTGGGCTCGCGCGACAGACCAGGGGACCACCCCAACCTGCAATGCCCAGAGTTCCGGGTCGATAGGTCAAGCCTAAGGGGTAGAAAAACTGCGTACCAAGTGGCCCAAAAGTGAAGAAATTGGGCTTGTTTTGGTCTTTTCAAACGCGAACCGCATACCTTTCTGCTGTGCTGCCTGACCTGGGCTCGCGCGAGTGACCGGGGGACCATCTGAACCTGCAACGCTCCGAGTTTCGGGTCGATGGGTCAAGGCAAAGGGGTAGAAAACTGCCTACCAAGTTGCCAACAGTCAAGGCCTTTGGGTTTGTTAGGGTTTTTCAGCAGTGAACCGCATGCCCTTGGGCTGAGCGATCTGACCTGGGCTCGCCCGAGTGACCAGGGGACCACCCGAACCTGCAACATTCTGAGTTTCGGGTCGATCGGTCAAGCCAAAGGGGTAGAAAACTGCGTACCTAGTTGCCAACAGTCGAGGCCTTTGGGCTTGTTTTGGCCTTTTCACGCGCGAACCGCATACCCTTCTGCTGTGCGGTCTGACCTGGGCTCGCGCGTGTGACCACGGGACCACCTGAACCTGCAACGCTCCGAGTTTCGGGTCGATCAGTCAAGGTCAAGGTCGACCCGTTGGGCCAGGTATGCCAATTTGAGCGGCATAGAGCATTGGCTTCGGCCGTGCGGTCTGGTCTGGGCTCGCGCGACAGACCAGGGGACCACCCCAACCTGCAATGCCCAGAGTTCCGGGTCGATAGGTCAAGCCTAAGGGGCAGAAAAACTGCGTACCAAGTGGCCCAAAAGTGAAGAAATTGGGCTTGTTTTGGTCTTTTCAAACGCGAACCGCATACCTTTCTGCTGTGCTGCCTGACCTGGGCTCGCGCGAGTGACCAGGGGACCATCTGAACCTGCAACGCTCCGAGTTTCGGGTCGATGGGTCAAGGCAAAGGGGTAGAAAACTGCCTACCAAGTTGCCAACAGTCAAGGCCTTTGGGTTTGTTAGGGTTTTTCAGCAGTGAACCGCATGCCCTTGGGCTGAGCGATCTGACCTGGGCTCGCGCGAGTGACCAGGGGACCACCCGAACCTGCAACATTCCGAGTTTCGGGTCGATCGGTCAAGCCAAAGGGGTAGAAAACTGCGTACCAAGTTGCCAACAGTCGAGGCCTTTGGGCTTGTTTTGGCCTTTTCACGCGCGAACCGCATACCCTTCTGCTGTGCGGTCTGACCTGGGCTCGCGCGTGTGACCACGGGACCACCTGAACCTGCAACGCTCCGAGTTTCGGGTCGATCAGTCAAGGTCAAGGTCGACCCGTTGGGCCAGGTATGCCAATTTGAGCGGCATAGAGCATTGGCTTCGGCCGTTCGGTCTGGTCTTGGCTCGCGCGACAGACCAGGGGACCACCCCAACCTGCAATGCCCAGAGTTCCGGGTCGATAGGTCAAGCCTAAGGGGTAGAAAAACTGCGTACCAAGTGGCCCAAAAGTGAAGAAATAGGGCTTGTTTTGGTCTTTTCAAACGCGAACCGCATACCTTTCTGCTGTGCTGCCTGACCTGGGCTCGCACGAGTGACCGGGGGACCATCTGAACCTGCAACGCTCCGAGTTTCGGGTCGATGGGTCAAGGCAAAGGGGTAGAAAACTGCCTACCAAGTTGCCAACAGTCAAGGCCTTTGGGTTTGTTAGGGTTTTTCAGCAGTGAACCGCATGCCCTTGGGCTGAGCGATCTGACCTGGGCTCGCGCGAGTGACCAGGGGACCACCCGAACCTGCAACATTCCGAGTTTCGGGTCGATCGGTCAAGCCAAAGGGGTAGAAAACTGCGTACCAAGTTGCCAACAGTCGAGGCCTTTGGGCTTGTTTTGGCCTTTTCACGCGCGAACCGCATACCCTTCTGCTGTGCTGCCTGACCTGGGCTCGCGCGTGTGACCACGGGACCACCTGAACCTGCAACGCTCCGAGTTTCGGGTCGATCAGTCAAGGTCAAGGTCGACCCGTTGGGCCAGGTATGCCAATTTGAGCGGCATAGAGCATTGGCTTCGGCCGTGCGGTCTGGTCTGGGCTCGCGCGACAGACCAGGGGACCACCCCAACCTGCAATGCCCAGAGTTCCGGGTCGATAGGTCAAGCCTAAGGGGTAGAAAAACTGCGTACCAAGTGGCCCAAAAGTGAAGAAATTGGGCTTGTTTTGGTCTTTTCAAACGCGAACCGCATACCTTTCTGCTGTGCTGCCTGACCTGGGCTCGCGCGAGTGACCGGGGGACCATCTGAACCTGCAACGCTCCGAGTTTCGGGTCGATGGGTCAAGGCAAAGGGGTAGAAAACTGCCTACCAAGTTGCCAACAGTCAAGGCCTTTGGGTTTGTTAGGGTTTTTCAGCAGTGAACCGCATGCCCTTGGGCTAAGCGATCTGACCTGGGCTCGCGCGAGTGACCAGGGGACCACCCGAACCTGCAACATTCCGAGTTTCGGGTCGATCGGTCAAGCCAAAGGGGTAGAAAACTGCGTACCAAGTTGCCAACAGTCGAGGCCTTTGGGCTTGTTTTGGCCTTTTCACGCGCGAACCGCATACCCTTCTGCTGTGCGGTCTGACCTGGGCTCGCGCGTGTGACCACGGGACCACCTGAACCTGCAACGCTCCGAGTTTCGGGTCGATCAGTCAAGGTCAAGGTCGACCCGTTGGGCCAGGTATGCCAATTTGAGCGGCATAGCGCATTGGCTTCGGCCGTGCGGTCTGGTCTGGGCTCGCGCGACAGACCAGGGGACCACCCCAACCTGCAATGCCCAGAGTTCCGGGTCGATAGGTCAAGCCTAAGGGGTAGAAAAACTGCGTACCAAGTGGCCCAAAAGTGAAGAAATTGGGCTTGTTTTGGTCTTTTCAAACGCGAACCGCATACCTTTCTGCTGTACTGCCTGACCTGGGCTCGCGCGAGTGACCGGGGGACCATCTGAACCTGCAACGCTCCGAGTTTCGGGTCGATGGGTCAAGGCAAAGGGGTAGAAAACTGCCTACCAAGTTGCCAACAGTCAAGGCCTTTGGGTTTGTTAGGGTTTTTCAGCAGTGAACCGCATGCCCTTGGGCTGAGCGATCTGACCTGGGCTCGCCCGAGTGACCAGGGGACCACCCGAACCTGCAACATTCCGAGTTTCGGGTCGATCGGTCAAGCCAAAGGGGTAGAAAACTGCGTACCAAGTTGCCAACAGTCGAGGCCTTTGGGCTTGTTTTGGCCTTTTCACGCGCGAACCGCATACCCTTCTGCTGTGCGGTCTGACCTGGGCTCGCGCGTGTGACCACGGGACCACCTGAACCTGCAACGCTCCGAGTTTCGGGTCGATCAGTCAAGGTCAAGGTCGACCCGTTGGGCCAGGTATGCCAATTTGAGCGGCATAGAGCATTGGCTTCGGCCGTGCGGTCTGGTCTGGGCTCACGCGACAGACCAGGGGACCATCCCAACCTGCAATGCCCAGAGTTCCGGGTCGATAGGTCAAGCCTAAGGGGTAGAAAAACTGCGTACCAAGTGGCCCAAAAGTGAAGAAATTGGGCTTGTTTTGGTCTTTTCAAACGCGAACCGCATACCTTTCTGCTGTGCTGCCTGACCTGGGCTCGCGCGAGTGACCGGGGGACCATCTGAACCTGCAACGCTCCGAGTTTCGGGTCGATGGGTCAAGGCAAAGGGGTAGAAAACTGCCTACCAAGTTGCCAACAGTCAAGGCCTTTGGGTTTGTTAGGGTTTTTCAGCAGTGAACCGCATGCCCTTGGGCTGAGCGATCTGACCTGGGCTCGCCCGAGTGACCAGGGGACCACCCGAACCTGCAACATTCCGAGTTTCGGGTCGATCGGTCAAGCCAAAGGGGTAGAAAACTGCGTACCAAGTTGCCAACAGTCGAGGCCTTTGGGCTTGTTTTGGCCTTTTCACGCGCGAACCGCATACCCTTCTGCTGTGCGGTCTGACCTGGGCTCGCGCGTGTGACCACGGGACCACCTGAACCTGCAACGCTCCGAGTTTCGGGTCGATCAGTCAAGGTCAAGGTCGACCCGTTGGGCCAGGTATGCCAATTTGAGCGGCATAGAGCATTGGCTTTGGCCGTGCGGTCTGGTCTGGGCTCGCGCGACAGACCAGGGGACCACCCCAACCTGCAATGCCCAGAGTTCCGGGTCGATAGGTCAAGCCTAAGGGGTAGAAAAACTGCGTACCAAGTGGCCCAAAAGTGAAGAAATTGGGCTTGTTTTGGTCTTTTCAAACGCGAACCGCATACCTTTCTGCTGTGCTGCCTGACCTGGGCTCGCGCGAGTGACCGGGGGACCATCTGAACCTGCAACGCTCCGAGTTTCGGGTCGATGGGTCAAGGCAAAGGGGTAGAAAACTGCCTACCAAGTTGCCAACAGTCAAGGCCTTTGGGTTTGTTAGGGTTTTTCAGCAGTGAACCGCATGCCCTTGGGCTGAGCGATCTGACCTGGGCTCGCCCGAGTGACCAGGGGACCACCCGAACCTGCAACATTCCGAGTTTCGGGTCGATCGGTCAAGCCAAAGGGGTAGAAAACTGCGTACCAAGTTGCCAACAGTCGAGGCCTTTGGGCTTGTTTTGGCCTTTTCACGCGCGAACCGCATACCCTTCTGCTGTGCGGTCTGACCTGGGCTCGCGCGTGTGACCACGGGACCACCTGAACCTGCAACGCTCCGAGTTTCGGGTCGATCAGTCAAGGTCAAGGTCGACCCGTTGGGCCAGGTATGCCAATTTGAGCGGCATAGAGCATTGGCTTCGGCCGTGCGGTCTGGGCTCGCGCGACAGACCAGGGGACCACCCCAACCTGCAATGCCCAGAGTTCCGGGTCGATAGGTCAAGCCTAAGGGGTAGAAAAACTGCGTACCAAGTGGCCCAAAAGTGAAGAAATTGGGCTTGTTTTGGTCTTTTCAAACGCGAACCGCATACCTTTCTGCTGTGCTGCCTGACCTGGGCTCGCGCGAGTGACCGGGGGACCATCTGAACCTGCAACGCTCCGAGTTTCGGGTCGATGGGTCAAGGCAAAGGGGTAGAAAACTGCCTACCAAGTTGCCAACAGTCAAGGCCTTTGGGTTTGTTAGGGTTTTTCAGCAGTGAACCGCATGCCCTTGGGCTGAGCGATCTGACCTGGGCTCGCGCGAGTGACCAGGGGACCACCCGAACCTGCAACATTCCGAGTTTGGGGTCGATCGGTCAAGCCAAAGGGGTAGAAAACTGCGTACCAAGTTGCCAACAGTCGAGGCCTTTGGGCTTGTTTTGGCCTTTTCACGCGCGAACCGCATACCCTTCTGCTGTGCGGTCTGACCTGGGCTCGCGCGTGTGACCACGGGACCACCTGAACCTGCAACGCTCCGAGTTTCGGGTCGATCAGTCAAGGTCAAGGTCGACCCGTTGGGCCAGGTATGCCAATTTGAGCGGCATAGAGCATTGGCTTCGGCCGTGCGGTCTGGTCTGGGCTCGCGCGACAGACCAGGGGACCACCCCAACCTGCAATGCCCAGAGTTCCGGGTCGATAGGTCAAGCCTAAGGGGTAGAAAAACTGCGTACCAAGTGGCCCAAAAGTGAAGAAATTGGGCTTGTTTTGGTCTTTTCAAACGCGAACCGCATACCTTTCTGCTGTGCTGCCTGACCTGGGCTCGCGCGAGTGACCGGGGGACCATCTGAACCTGCAACGCTCCGAGTTTCGGGTCGATGGGTCAAGGCAAAGGGGTAGAAAACTGCCTACCAAGTTGCCAACAGTCAAGGCCTTTGGGTTTGTTAGGGTTTTTCAGCAGTGAACCGCATGCCCTTGGGCTGAGCGATCTGACCTGGGCTCGCCCGAGTGACCAGGGGACCACCCGAACCTGCAACATTCCGAGTTTCGGGTCGATCGGTCAAGCCAAAGGGGTAGAAAACTGCGTACCAAGTTGCCAACAGTCGAGGCCTTTGGGCTTGTTTTGGCCTTTTCACGCGCGAACCGCATACCCTTCTGCTGTGCGGTCTGACCTGGGCTCGCGCGTGTGACCACGGGACCACCTGAACCTGCAACGCTCCGAGTTTCGGGTCGATCAGTCAAGGTCAAGGTCGACCCGTTGGGCCAGGTATGCCAATTTGAGCGGCACAGAGCATTGGCTTCGGCCGTGCGGTCTGGTCTGGGCTCGCGCGACAGACCAGGGGACCACCCCAACCTGCAATGCCCAGAGTTCCGGGTCGATAGGTCAAGCCTAAGGGGTAGAAAAACTGCGTACCAAGTGGCCCAAAAGTGAAGAAATTGGGCTTGTTTTGGTCTTTTCAAACGCGAACCGCATACCTTTCTGCTGTGCTGCCTGACCTGGGCTCACGCGAGTGACCGGGGGACCATCTGAACCTGCAACGCTCCGAGTTTCGGGTCGATGGGTCAAGGCAAAGGGGTAGAAAACTGCCTACCAAGTTGCCAACAGTCAAGGCCTTTGGGTTTGTTAGGGTTTTTCAGCAGTGAACCGCATGCCCTTGGGCTGAGCGATCTGACCTGGGCTCGCGCGAGTGACCAGGGGACCACCCGAACCTGCAACATTCCGAGTTTCGGGTCGATCGGTCAAGCCAAAGGGGTAGAAAACTGCGTACCAAGTTGCCAACAGTCGAGGCCTTTGGGCTTGTTTTGGCCTTTTCACGCGCGAACCGCATACCCTTCTGCTGTGCGGTCTGACCTGGGCTCGCGCGTGTGACCACGGGACCACCTGAACCTGCAACGCTCCGAGTTTCGGGTCGATCAGTCAAGGTCAAGGTCGACCCGTTGGGCCAGGTATGCCAATTTGAGCGGCATAGAGCATTGGCTTCGGCCGTGCGGTCTGGTCTGGGCTCGCGCGACAGACCAGGGGACCACCCCAACCTGCAATGCCCAGAGTTCCGGGTCGATAGGTCAAGCCTAAGGGGTAGAAAAACTGCGTACCAAGTGGCCCAAAAGTGAAGAAATTGGGCTTGTTTTGGTCTTTTCAAACGCGAACTGCATACCTTTCTGCTGTGCTGCCTGACCTGGGCTCGCGCGAGTGACCGGGGGACCATCTGAACCTGCAACGCTCCGAGTTTCGGGTCGATGGGTCAAGGCAAAGGGGTAGAAAACTGCCTACCAAGTTGCCAACAGTCAAGGCCTTTGGGTTTGTTAGGGTTTTTCAGCAGTGAACCGCATGCCCTTGGGCTGAGCGATCTGACCTGGGCTCGCCCGAGTGACCAGGGGACCACCCGAACCTGCAACATTCCGAGTTTCGGGTCGATCGGTCAAGCCAAAGGGGTAGAAAACTGCGTACCAAGTTGCCAACAGTCGAGGCCTTTGGGCTTGTTTTGGCCTTTTCACGCGCGAACCGCATACCCTTCTGCTGTGCGGTCTGACCTGGGCTCGCGCGTGTGACCACGGGACCACCTGAACCTGCAACGCTCCGAGTTTCGGGTCGATCAGTCAAGGTCAAAGTCGACCCGTTGGGCCAGGTATGCCAATTTGAGCGGCATAGAGCATTGGCTTCGGCCGTGCGGTCTGGTCTGGGCTCGCGCGACAGACCAGGGGACCACCCCAACCTGCAATGCCCAGAGTTCCGGGTCGATAGGTCAAGCCTAAGGGGTAGAAAAACTGCGTACCAAGTGGCCCAAAAGTGAAGAAATTGGGCTTGTTTTGGTCTTTTCAAACGCGAACCGCATACCTTTCTGCTGTGCTGCCTGACCTGGGCTCGCGCGAGTGACCGGGGGACCATCTGAACCTGCAACGCTCCGAGTTTCGGGTCGATGGGTCAAGGCAAAGGGGTAGAAAACTGCCTACCAAGTTGCCAACAGTCAAGGCCTTTGGGTTTGTTAGGGTTTTTCAGCAGTGAACCGCATGCCCTTGGGCTGAGCGATCTGACCTGGGCTTGCCCGAGTGACCAGGGGACCACCCGAACCTGCAACATTCCGAGTTTCGGGTCGATCGGTCAAGCCAAAGGGGTAGAAAACTGCGTACCAAGTTGCCAACAGTCGAGGCCTTTGGGCTTGTTTTGGCCTTTTCACGCGCGAACCGCATACCCTTCTGCTGTGCGGTCTGACCTGGGCTCGCGCGTGTGACCACGGGACCACCTGAACCTGCAACGCTCCGAGTTTCGGGTCGATCAGTCAAGGTCAAGGTCGACCCGTTGGGCCAGGTATGCCAATTTCAGCGGCATAGAGCATTGGCTTCGGCCGTGCGGTCTGGTCTGGGCTCGCGCGACAGACCAGGGGACCACCCCAACCTGCAATGCCCAGAGTTCCGGGTCGATAGGTCAAGCCTAAGGGGTAGAAAAACTGCGTACCAAGTGGCCCAAAAGTGAAGAAATTGGGCTTGTTTTGGTCTTTTCAAACGCGAACCGCATACCTTTCTGCTGTGCTGCCTGACCTGGGCTCGCGCGAGTGACCGGGGGACCATCTGAACCTGCAACGCTCCGAGTTTCGGGTCGATGGGTCAAGGCAAAGGGGTAGAAAACTGCCTACCAAGTTGCCAACAGTCAAGGCCTTTGGGTTTGTTAGGGTTTTTCAGCAGTGAACCGCATGCCCTTGGGCTGAGCGATCTGACCTGGGCTCGCGCGAGTGACCAGGGGACCACCCGAACCTGCAACATTCCGAGTTTCGGGTCGATCGGTCAAGCCAAAGGGGTAGAAAACTGCGTACCAAGTTGCCAACAGTCGAGGCCTTTGGGCTTGTTTTGGCCTTTTCACGCGCGAACCGCATACCCTTCTGCTGTGCGGTCTGACCTGGGCTCGCGCGTGTGACCACGGGACCACCTGAACCTGCAACGCTCCGAGTTTCGGGTCGATCAGTCAAGGTCAAGGTCGACCCGTTGGGCCAGGTATGCCAATTTGAGCGGCATAGAGCATTGGCTTCGGCCGTGCGGTCTGGTCTGGGCTCGCGCGACAGACCAGGGGACCACCCCAACCTGCAATGCCCAGAGTTCCGGGTCGATAGGTCAAGCCTAAGGGGTAGAAAAACTGCGTACCAAGTGGCCCAAAAGTGAAGAAATTGGGCTTGTTTTGGTCTTTTCAAACGCGAACCGCATACCTTTCTGCTGTGCTGCCTGACCTGGGCTCGCGCGAGTGACCGGGGGACCATCTGAACCTGCAACGCTCCGAGTTTCGGGTCGATGGGTCAAGGCAAAGGGGTAGAAAACTGCCTACCAAGTTGCCAACAGTCAAGGCCTTTGGGTTTGTTAGGGTTTTTCAGCAGTGAACCGCATGCCCTTGGGCTGAGCGATCTGACCTGGGCTCGCCCGAGTGACCAGGGGACCACCCGAACCTGCAACATTCCGAGTTTCGGGTCGATCGGTCAAGCCAAAGGGGTAGAAAACTGCGTACCAAGTTGCCAACAGTCGAGGCCTTTGGGCTTGTTTTGGCCTTTTCACGCGCGAACCGCATACCCTTCTGCTGTGCGGTCTGACCTGGGCTCGCGCGTGTGACCACGGGACCACCTGAACCTGCAACGCTCCGAGTTTCGGGTCGATCAGTCAAGGTCAAGGTCGACCCGTTGGGCCAGGTATGCCAATTTGAGCGGCATAGAGCATTGGCTTCGGCCGTGCGGTCTGGTCTGGGCTCGCGCGACAGACCAGGGGACCACCCCAACCTGCAATGCCCAGAGTTCCGGGTCGATAGGTCAAGCCTAAGGGGTAGAAAAACTGCGTACCAAGTGGCCCAAAAGTGAAGAAATTGGGCTTGTTTTGGTCTTTTCAAACGCGAACCGCATACCTTTCTGCTGTGCTGCCTGACCTGGGCTCGCGCGAGTGACCGGGGGACCATCTGAACCTGCAACGCTCCGAGTTTCGGGTCGATGGGTCAAGGCAAAGGGGTAGAAAACTGCCTACCAAGTTGCCAACAGTCAAGGCCTTTGGGTTTGTTAGGGTTTTTCAGCAGTGAACCGCATGCCCTTGGGCTGAGCGATCTGACCTGGACTCGCGCGAGTGACCAGGGGACCACCCGAACCTGCAACATTCCGAGTTTCGGGTCGATCGGTCAAGCCAAAGGGGTAGAAAACTGCGTACCAAGTTGCCAACAGTCGAGGCCTTTGGGCTTGTTTTGGCCTTTTCACGCGCGAACCGCATACCCTTCTGCTGTGCGGTCTGACCTGGGCTCGCGCGTGTGACCACGGGACCACCTGAACCTGCAACGCTCCGAGTTTCGGGTCGATCAGTCAAGGTCAAGGTCGACCCGTTGGGCCAGGTATGCCAATTTGAGCGGCATAGAGCATTGGCTTCGGCCGTGCGGTCTGGTCTGGGCTCGCGCGACAGACCAGGGGACTACCCCAACCTGCAATGCCCAGAGTTCCGGGTCGATAGGTCAAGCCTAAGGGGTAGAAAAACTGCGTACCAAGTGGCCCAAAAGTGAAGAAATTGGGCTTGTTTTGGTCTTTTCAAACGCGAACCGCATACCTTTCTGCTGTGCTGCCTGACCTGGGCTCGCGCGAGTGACCGGGGGACCATCTGAACCTGCAACGCTCCGAGTTTCGGGTCGATGGGTCAAGGCAAAGGGGTAGAAAACTGCCTACCAAGTTGCCAACAGTCAAGGCCTTTGGGTTTGTTAGGGTTTTTCAGCAGTGAACCGCATGCCCTTGGGCTGAGCGATCTGACCTGGGCTCGCCCGAGTGACCAGGGGACCACCCGAACCTGCAACATTCCGAGTTTCGGGTCGATCAGTCAAGCCAAAGGGGTAGAAAACTGCGTACCAAGTTGCCAACAGTCGAGGCCTTTGGGCTTGTTTTGGCCTTTTCACGCGCGAACCGCATACCCTTCTGCTGTGCGGTCTGACCTGGGCTCGCGCGTGTGACCACGGGACCACCTGAACCTGCAACGCTCCGAGTTTCGGGTCGATCAGTCAAGGTCAAGGTCGACCCGTTGGGCCAGGTATGCCAATTTGAGCGGCATAGAGCATTGGCTTCGGCCGTGCGGTCTGGTCTGGGCTCGCGCGACAGACCAGGGGACCACCCCAACCTGCAATGCCCAGAGTTCCGGGTCGATAGGTCAAGCCTAAGGGGTAGAAAAACTGCGTACCAAGTGGCTCAAAAGTGAAGAAATTGGGCTTGTTTTGGTCTTTTCAAACGCGAACCGCATACCTTTCTGCTGTGCTGCCTGACCTGGGCTCGCGCGAGTGACCGGGGGACCATCTGAACCTGCAACGCTCCGAGTTTCGGGTCGATGGGTCAAGGCAAAGGGGTAGAAAACTGCCTACCAAGTTGCCAACAGTCAAGGCCTTTGGGTTTGTTAGGGTTTTTCAGCAGTGAACCGCATGCCCTTGGGCTGAGCGATCTGACCTGGGCTCGCGCGAGTGACCAGGGGACCACCCGAACCTGCAACATTCCGAGTTTCGGGTCGATCGGTCAAGCCAAAGGGGTAGAAAACTGCGTACCAAGTTGCCAACAGTCGAGGCCTTTGGGCTTGTTTTGGCCTTTTCACGCGCGAACCGCATACCCTTCTGCTGTGCGGTCTGACCTGGGCTCGCGCGTGTGACCACGGGACCACCTGAACCTGCAACGCTCCGAGTTTCGGGTCGATCAGTCAAGGTCAAGGTCGACCCGTTGGGCCAGGTATGCCAATTTGAGCGGCATAGAGCATTGGCTTCGGCCGTGCGGTCTGGTCTGGGCTCGCGCGACAGACCAGGGGACCACCCCAACCTGCAATGCCCAGAGTTCCGGGTCGATAGGTCAAGCCTAAGGGGTAGAAAAACTGCGTACCAAGTGGCCCAAAAGTGAAGAAATTGGGCTTGTTTTGGTCTTTTCAAACGCGAACCGCATACCTTTCTGCTGTGCTGCCTGACCTGGGCTCGCGCGAGTGACCGGGGGACCACCCCAACCTGCAATGCCCAGAGTTCCGGGTCGATAGGTCAAGCCTAAGGGGTAGAAAAACTGCGTACCAAGTGGCCCAAAAGTGAAGAAATTGGGCTTGTTTTGGTCTTTTCAAACGCGAACCGCATACCTTTCTGCTGTGCTGCCTGACCTGGGCTCGCGCGAGTGACCGGGGGACCATCTGAACCTGCAACGCTCCGAGTTTCGGGTCGATGGGTCAAGGCAAAGGGGTAGAAAACTGCCTACCAAGTTGCCAACAGTCAAGGCCTTTGGGTTTGTTAGGGTTTTTCAGCAGTGAACCGCATGCCCTTGGGCTGAGCGATCTGACCTGGGCTCGCCCGAGTGACCAGGGGACCACCCGAACCTGCAACATTCCGAGTTTCGGGTCGATCGGTCAAGCCAAAGGGGTAGAAAACTGCGTACCAAGTTGCCAACAGTCGAGGCCTTTGGGCTTGTTTTGGCCTTTTCACGCGCGAACCGCATACCCTTCTGCTGTGCGGTCTGACCTGGGCTCGCGCGTGTGACCACGGGACCACCTGAACCTGCAACGCTCCGAGTTTCGGGTCGATCAGTCAAGGTCAAGGTCGACCCGTTGGGCCAGGTATGCCAATTTGAGCGGCATAGAGCATTGGCTTCGGCCGTGCGGTCTGGTCTGGGCTCGCGCGACAGACCAGGGGACCACCCCAACCTGCAATGCCCAGAGTTCCGGGTCGATAGGTCAAGCCTAAGGGGTAGAAAAACTGCGTACCAAGTGGCCCAAAAGTGAAGAAATTGGGCTTGTTTTGGTCTTTTCAAACGCGAACCGCATACCTTTCTGCTGTGCTGCCTGACCTGGGCTCGCGCGAGTGACCGGGGGACCATCTGAACCTGCAACGCTCCGAGTTTCGGGTCGATGGGTCAAGGCAAAGGGGTAGAAAACTGCCTACCAAGTTGCCAACAGTCAAGGCCTTTGGGTTTGTTAGGGTTTTTCAGCAGTGAACCGCATGCCCTTGGGCTGAGCGATCTGACCTGGGCTCGCCCGAGTGACCAGGGGACCACCCGAACCTGCAACATTCCGAGTTTCGGGTCGATCGGTCAAGCCAAAGGGGTAGAAAACTGCGTACCAAGTTGCCAACAGTCGAGGCCTTTGGGCTTGTTTTGGCCTTTTCACGCGCGAACCGCATACCCTTCTGCTGTGCGGTCTGACCTGGGCTCGCGCGTGTGACCACGGGACCACCTGAACCTGCAACGCTCCGAGTTTCGGGTCGATCAGTCAAGGTCAAGGTCGACCCGTTGGGCCAGGTATGCCAATTTAAGCGGCATAGAGCATTGGCTTCGGCCGTGCGGTCTGGTCTGGGCTCGCGCGACAGACCAGGGGACCACCCCAACCTGCAATGCCCAGAGTTCCGGGTCGATAGGTCAAGCCTAAGGGGTAGAAAAACTGCGTACCAAGTGGCCCAAAAGTGAAGAAATTGGGCTTGTTTTGGTCTTTTCAAACGCGAACCGCATACCTTTCTGCTGTGCTGCCTGACCTGGGCTCGCGCGAGTGACCGGGGGACCATCTGAACCTGCAACGCTCCGAGTTTCGGGTCGATGGGTCAAGGCAAAGGGGTAGAAAACTGCCTACCAAGTTGCCAACAGTCAAGGCCTTTGGGTTTGTTAGGGTTTTTCAGCAGTGAACCGCATGCCCTTGGGCTGAGCGATCTGACCTGGGCTCGCCCGAGTGACCAGGGGACCACCCGAACCTGCAACATTCCGAGTTTCGGGTCGATCGGTCAAGCCAAAGGGGTAGAAAACTGCGTACCAAGTTGCCAACAGTCGAGGCCTTTGGGCTTGTTTTGGCCTTTTCACGCGCGAACCGCATACCCTTCTGCTGTGCGGTCTGACCTGGGCTCGCGCGTGTGACCACGGGACCACCTGAACCTGCAACGCTCCGAGTTTCGGGTCGATCAGTCAAGGTCAAGGTCGACCCGTTGGGCCAGGTATGCCAATTTGAGCGGCATAGAGCATTGGCTTCGGCCGTGCGGTCTGGTCTGGGCTCGCGCGACAGACCAGGGGACCACCCCAACCTGCAATGCCCAGAGTTCCGGGTCGATAGGTCAAGCCTAAGGGGTAGAAAAACTGCGTACCAAGTGGCCCAAAAGTGAAGAAATTGGGCTTGTTTTGGTCTTTTCAAACGCGAACCGCATACCTTTCTGCTGTGCTGCCTGACCTGGGCTCGCGCGAGTGACCGGGGGACCATCTGAACCTGCAACGCTCCGAGTTTCGGGTCGATGGGTCAAGGCAAAGGGGTAGAAAACTGCCTACCAAGTTGCCAACAGTCAAGGCCTTTGGGTTTGTTAGGGTTTTTCAGCAGTGAACCGCATGCCCTTGGGCTGAGCGATCTGACCTGGGCTCGCGCGAGTGACCAGGGGACCACCCGAACCTGCAACATTCCGAGTTTCGGGTCGATCGGTCAAGCCAAAGGGGTAGAAAACTGCGTACCAAGTTGCCAACAGTCGAGGCCTTTGGGCTTGTTTTGGCCTTTTCACGCGCGAACCGCATACCCTTCTGCTGTGCGGTCTGACCTGGGCTCGCGCGTGTGACCACGGGACCACCTGAACCTGCAACGCTCCGAGTTTCGGGTCGATCAGTCAAGGTCAAGGTCGACCCGTTGGGCCAGGTATGCCAATTTGAGCGGCATAGAGCATTGGCTTCGGCCGTGCGGTCTGGTCTGGGCTCGCGCGACAGACCAGGGGACCACCCCAACCTGCAATGCCCAGAGTTCCGGGTCGATAGGTCAAGCCTAAGGGGTAGAAAAACTGCGTACCAAGTGGCCCAAAAGTGAAGAAATTGGGCTTGTTTTGGTCTTTTCAAACGCGAACCGCATACCTTTCTGCTGTGCTGCCTGACCTGGGCTCGCGCGAGTGACCGGGGGACCATCTGAACCTGCAACGCTCCGAGTTTCGGGTCGATGGGTCAAGGCAAAGGGGTAGAAAACTGCCTACCAAGTTGCCAACAGTCAAGGCCTTTGGGTTTGTTAGGGTTTTTCAGCAGTGAACCGCATGCCCTTGGGCTGAGCGATCTGACCTGGACTCGCGCGAGTGACCAGGGGACCACCCGAACCTGCAACATTCCGAGTTTCGGGTCGATCGGTCAAGCCAAAGGGGTAGAAAACTGCGTACCAAGTTGCCAACAGTCGAGGCCTTTGGGCTTGTTTTGGCCTTTTCACGCGCGAACCGCATACCCTTCTGCTGTGCGGTCTGACCTGGGCTCGTGCGTGTGACCACGGGACCACCTGAACCTGCAACGCTCCGAGTTTCGGGTCGATCAGTCAAGGTCAAGGTCGACCCGTTGGGCCAGGTATGCCAATTTGAGCGGCATAGAGCATTGGCTTCGGCCGTGCGGTCTGGTCTGGGCTCGCGCGACAGACCAGGGGACCACCCCAACCTGCAATGCCCAGAGTTCCGGGTCGATAGGTCAAGCCTAAGGGGTAGAAAAACTGCGTACCAAGTGGCCCAAAAGTGAAGAAATTGGGCTTGTTTTGGTCTTTTCAAACGCGAACCGCATACCTTTCTGCTGTGCTGCCTGACCTGGGCTCGCGCGAGTGACCGGGGGACCATCTGAACCTGCAACGCTCCGAGTTTCGGGTCGATGGGTCAAGGCAAAGGGGTAGAAAACTGCCTACCAACTTGCCAACAGTCAAGGCCTTTGGGTTTGTTAGGGTTTTTCAGCAGTGAACCGCATGCCCTTGGGCTGAGCGATCTGACCTGGGCTCGCGCGAGTGACCAGGGGACCACCCGAACCTGCAACATTCCGAGTTTCGGGTCGATCGGTCAAGCCAAAGGGGTAGAAAACTGCGTACCAAGTTGCCAACAGTCGAGGCCTTTGGGCTTGTTTTGGCCTTTTCACGCGCGAACCGCATACCCTTCTGCTGTGCAGTCTGACCTGGGCTCGCGCGTGTGACCACGGGACCACCTGAACCTGCAACGCTCCGAGTTTCGGGTCGATCAGTCAAGGTCAAGGTCGACCCGTTGGGCCAGGTATGCCAATTTGAGCGGCATAGAGCATTGGCTTCGGCCGTGTGGTCTGGTCTGGGCTCGCGCGACAGACCAGGGGACCACCCCAACCTGCAATGCCCAGAGTTCCGGGTCGATAGGTCAAGCCTAAGGGGTAGAAAAACTGCGTACCAAGTGGCCCAAAAGTGAAGAAATTGGGCTTGTTTTGGTCTTTTCAAACGCGAACCGCATACCTTTCTGCTGTGCTGCCTGACCTGGGCTCGCGCGAGTGACCGGGGGACCATCTGAACCTGCAACGCTCCGAGTTTCGGGTCGATGGGTCAAGGCAAAGGGGTAGAAAACTGCCTACCAACTTGCCAACAGTCAAGGCCTTTGGGTTTGTTAGGGTTTTTCAGCAGTGAACCGCATGCCCTTGGGCTGAGCGATCTGACCTGGGCTCGCGCGAGTGACCAGGGGACCACCCGAACCTGCAACATTCCGAGTTTCGGGTCGATCGGTCAAGCCAAAGGGGTAGAAAACTGCGTACCAAGTTGCCAACAGTCGAGGCCTTTGGGCTTGTTTTGGCCTTTTCACGCGCGAACCGCATACCCTTCTGCTGTGCGGTCTGACCTGGGCTCGCGCGTGTGACCACGGGAAAACCTGAACCTGCAACGCTCCGAGTTTCGGGTCGATCAGTCAAGGTCAAGGTCGACCCGTTGGGCCAGGTATGCCAATTTGAGCGGCATAGAGCATTGGCTTCGGCCGTGCGGTCTGGTCTGGGCTCGCGCGACAGACCAGGGGACCACCCCAACCTGCAATGCCCAGAGTTCCGGGTCGATAGGTCAAGCCTAAGGGGTAGAAAAACTGCGTACCAAGTGGCCCAAAAGTGAAGAAATTGGGCTTGTTTTGGTCTTTTCAAACGCGAACCGCATACCTTTCTGCTGTGCTGCCTGACCTGGGCTCGCGCGAGTGACCGGGGGACCATCTGAACCTGCAACGCTCCGAGTTTCGGGTCGATGGGTCAAGGCAAAGGGGTAGAAAACTGCCTACCAAGTTGCCAACAGTCAAGGCCTTTGGGTTTGTTAGGGTTTTTCAGCAGTGAACCGCATGCCCTTGGGCTGAGCGATCTGACCTGGGCTCGCCCGAGTGACCAGGGGACCACCCGAACCTGCAACATTCCGAGTTTCGGGTCGATCGGTCAAGCCAAAGGGGTAGAAAACCGCGTACCAAGTTGCCAACAGTCGAGGCCTTTGGGCTTGTTTTGGCCTTTTCACGCGCGAACCGCATACCCTTCTGCTGTGCGGTCTGACCTGGGCTCGCGCGTGTGACCACGGGACCACCTGAACCTGCAACGCTCCGAGTTTCGGGTCGATCAGTCAAGGTCAAGGTCGACCCGTTGGGCCAGGTATGCCAATTTGAGCGGCATAGAGCATTGGCTTCGGCCGTGCGGTCTGGTCTGGGCTCGCGCGACAGACCAGGGGACCATCCCAACCTGCAATGCCCAGAGTTCTGGGTCGATAGGTCAAGCCTAAGGGGTAGAAAAACTGCGTACCAAGTGGCCCAAAAGTGAAGAAATTGGGCTTGTTTTGGTCTTTTCAAACGCGAACTGCATACCTTTCTGCTGTGCTGCCTGACCTGGGCTCGCGCGAGTGACCGGGGGACCATCTGAACCTGCAACGCTCCGAGTTTCGGGTCGATGGGTCAAGGCAAAGGGGTAGAAAACTGCCTACCAAGTTGCCAACAGTCAAGGCCTTTGGGTTTGTTAGGGTTTTTCAGCAGTGAACCGCATGCCCTTGGGCTGAGCGATCTGACCTGGGCTCGCCCGAGTGACCAGGGGACCACCCGAACCTGCAACATTCCGAGTTTCGGGTCGATCGGTCAAGCCAAAGGGGTAGAAAACTGCGTACCAAGTTGCCAACAGTCGAGGCCTTTGGGCTTGTTTTGGCCTTTTCACGCGCGAACCGCATACCCTTCTGCTGTGCGGTCTGACCTGGGCTCGCGCGTGTGACCACGGGACCACCTGAACCTGCAACGCTCCGAGTTTCGGGTCGATCAGTCAAGGTCAAGGTCGACCCGTTGGGCCAGGTATGCCAATTTGAGCGGCATAGAGCATTGGCTTCGGCCGTGCGGTCTGGTCTGGGCTCGCGCAACAGACCAGGGGACCACCCCAACCTGCAATGCCCAGAGTTCCGGGTCGATAGGTCAAGCCTAAGGGGTAGAAAAACTGCGTACCAAGTGGCCCAAAAGTGAAGAAATTGGGCTTGTTTTGGTCTTTTCAAACGCGAACCGCATACCTTTCTGCTGTGCTGCCTGACCTGGGCTCGCGCGAGTGACCGGGGGACCATCTGAACCTGCAACGCTCCGAGTTTCGGGTCGATGGGTCAAGGCAAAGGGGTAGAAAACTGCCTACCAAGTTGCCAACAGTCAAGGCCTTTGGGTTTGTTAGGGTTTTTCAGCAGTGAACCGCATGCCCTTGGGCTGAGCGATCTGACCTGGGCTCGCCCGAGTGACCAGGGGACCACCCGAACCTGCAACATTCCGAGTTTCGGGTCGATCGGTCAAGCCAAAGGGGTAGAAAACTGCGTACCAAGTTGCCAACAGTCGAGGCCTTTGGGCTTGTTTTGGCCTTTTCACGCGCGAACCGCATACCCTTCTGCTGTGTGGTCTGACCTGGGCTCGCGCGTGTGACCACGGGACCACCTGAACCTGCAACGCTCCGAGTTTCGGGTCGATCAGTCAAGGTCAAGGTCGACCCGTTGGGCCAGGTATGCCAATTTGAGCGGCATAGAGCATTGGCTTCGGCCGTGCGGTCTGGTCTGGGCTCACGCGACAGACCAGGGGACCACCCCAACCTGCAATGCCCAGAGTTCCGGGTCGATAGGTCAAGCCTAAGGGGTAGAAAAACTGCGTACCAAGTGGCCCAAAAGTGAAGAAATTGGGCTTGTTTTTGGTCTTTTCAAACGCGAACCGCATACCTTTCTGCTGTGCTGCCTGACCTGGGCTCGCGCGAGTGACCGGGGGACCATCTGAACCTGCAACGCTCCGAGTTTCGGGTCGATGGGTCAAGGCAAAGGGGTAGAAAACTGCCTACCAAGTTGCCAACAGTCAAGGCCTTTGGGTTTGTTAGGGTTTTTCAGCAGTGAACCGCATGCCCTTGGGCTGAGCGATCTGACCTGGGCTCGCGCGAGTGACCAGGGGACCACCCGAACCTGCAACATTCCGAGTTTCGGGTCGATCGGTCAAGCCAAAGGGGTAGAAAACTGCGTACCAAGTTGCCAACAGTCGAGGCCTTTGGGCTTGTTTTGGCCTTTTCACGCGCGAACCGCATACCCTTCTGCTGTGCGGTCTGACCTGGGCTCGCGCGTGTGACCACGGGACCACCTGAACCTGCAACGCTCCGAGTTTTGGGTCGATCAGTCAAGGTCAAGGTCGACCCGTTGGGCCAGGTATGCCAATTTGAGCGGCATAGAGCATTGGCTTTGGCCGTGCGGTCTGGTCTGGGCTCGCGCGACAGACCAGGGGACCACCCCAACCTGCAATGCCCAGAGTTCCGGGTCGATAGGTCAAGCCTAAGGGGTAGAAAAACTGCGTACCAAGTGGCCCAAAAGTGAAGAAATTGGGCTTGTTTTGGTCTTTTCAAACGCGAACCGCATACCTTTCTGCTGTGCTGCCTGACCTGGGCTCGCGCGAGTGACTGGGGGACCATCTGAACCTGCAACGCTCCGAGTTTCGGGTCGATGGGTCAAGGCAAAGGGGTAGAAAACTGCCTACCAAGTTGCCAACAGTCAAGGCCTTTGGGTTTGTTAGGGTTTTTCAGCAGTGAACCGCATGCCCTTGGGCTGAGCGATCTGACCTGGGCTCGCGCGAGTGACCAGGGGACCACCCGAACCTGCAACATTCCGAGTTTCGGGTCGATCGGTCAAGCCAAAGGGGTAGAAAACTGCGTACCAAGTTGCCAACAGTCGAGGCCTTTGGGCTTGTTTTGGCCTTTTCACGCGCGAACCGCATACCCTTCTGCTGTGCGGTCTGACCTGGGCTCGCGCGTGTGACCACGGGACCACCTGAACCTGCAACGCTCCGAGTTTCGGGTCGATCAGTCAAGGTCAAGGTCGACCCGTTGGGCCAGGTATGCCAATTTGAGCGGCATAGAGCATTGGCTTCGGCCGTGCGGTCTGGTCTGGGCTCGCGCGACAGACCAGGGGACCACCCCAACCTGCAATGCCCAGAGTTCCGGGTCGATAGGTCAAGCCTAAGGGGTAGAAAAACTGCGTACCAAGTGGCCCAAAAGTGAAGAAATTGGGCTTGTTTTGGTCTTTTCAAACGCGAACCGCATACCTTTCTGCTGTGCTGCCTGACCTGGGCTCGCGCGAGTGACCGGGGGACCATCTGAACCTGCAACGCTCCGAGTTTCGGGTCGATGGGTCAAGGCAAAGGGGTAGAAAACTGCCTACCAAGTTGCCAACAGTCAAGGCCTTTGGGTTTGTTAGGGTTTTTCAGCAGTGAACCGCATGCCCTTGGGCTGAGCGATCTGACCTGGGCTCGCGCGAGTGACCAGGGGATCACCCGAACCTGCAACATTCCGAGTTTCGGGTCGATCGGTCAAGCCAAAGGGGTAGAAAACTGCGTACCAAGTTGCCAACAGTCGAGGCCTTTGGGCTTGTTTTGGCCTTTTCACGCGCGAACCGCATACCCTTCTGCTGTGCGGTCTGACCTGGGCTCGCGCGTGTGACCACGGGACCACCTGAACCTGCAACGCTCCGAGTTTCGGGTCGATCAGTCAAGGTCAAGGTCGACCCGTTGGGCCAGGTATGCCAATTTGAGCGGCATAGAGCATTGGCTTCGGCCGTGCGGTCTGGTCTGGGCTCGCGCGACAGACCAGGGGACCACCCCAACCTGCAATGCCCAGAGTTCCGGGTCGATAGGTCAAGCCTAAGGGGTAGAAAAACTGCGTACCAAGTGGCCCAAAAGTGAAGAAATTGGGCTTGTTTTGGTCTTTTCAAACGCGAACCGCATACCTTTCTGCTGTGCTGCCTGACCTGGGCTCGCGCGAGTGACCGGGGGACCATCTGAACCTGCAACGCTCCGAGTTTCGGGTCGATGGGTCAAGGCAAAGGGGTAGAAAACTGCCTACCAAGTTGCCAACAGTCAAGGCCTTTGGGTTTGTTAGGGTTTTTCAGCAGTGAACCGCATGCCCTTGGGCTGAGCGATCTGACCTGGGCTCGCCCGAGTGACCAGGGGACCACCCGAACCTGCAACATTCCGAGTTTCGGGTCGATCGGTCAAGCCAAAGGGGTAGAAAACTGCGTACCAAGTTGCCAACAGTCGAGGCCTTTGGGCTTGTTTTGGCCTTTTCACGCGCGAACCGCATACCCTTCTGCTGTGCGGTCTGACCTGGGCTCGCGCGTGTGACCACGGGACCACCTGAACCTGCAACGCTCCGAGTTTCGGGTCGATCAGTCAAGGTCAAGGTCGACCCGTTGGGCCAGGTATGCCAATTTGAGCGGCATAGAGCATTGGCTTCGGCCGTGCGGTCTGGTCTGGGCTCGCGCGACAGACCAGGGGACCACCCCAACCTGCAATGCCCAGAGTTCCGGGTCGATAGGTCAAGCCTAAGGGGTAGAAAAACTGCGTACCAAGTGGCCCAAAAGTGAAGAAATTGGGCTTGTTTTGGTCTTTTCAAACGCGAACCGCATACCTTTCTGCTGTGCTGCCTGACCTGGGCTCGCGCGAGTGACCGGGGGACCATCTGAACCTGCAACGCTCCGAGTTTCGGGTCGATGGGTCAAGGCAAAGGGGTAGAAAACTGCCTACCAAGTTGCCAACAGTCAAGGCCTTTGGGTTTGTTAGGGTTTTTCAGCAGTGAACCGCATGCCCTTGGGCTGAGCGATCTGACCTGGGCTCGCGCGAGTGACCAGGGGACCACCCGAACCTGCAACATTCCGAGTTTCGGGTCGATCGGTCAAGCCAAAGGGGTAGAAAACTGCGTACCAAGTTGCCAACAGTCGAGGCCTTTGGGCTTGTTTTGGCCTTTTCACGCGCGAACCGCATACCCTTCTGCTGTGCGGTCTGACCTGGGCTCGCGCGTGTGACCACGGGACCACCTGAACCTGCAACGCTCCGAGTTTCGGGTCGATCAGTCAAGGTCAAGGTCGACCCGTTGGGCCAGGTATGCCAATTTGAGCGGCATAGAGCATTGGCTTCGGCCGTGCGGTCTGGTCTGGGCTCGCGCGACAGACCAGGGGACCACCCCAACCTGCAATGCCCAGAGTTCCGGGTCGATAGGTCAAGCCTAAGGGGTAGAAAAACTGCGTACCAAGTGGCCCAAAAGTGAAGAAATTGGGCTTGTTTTGGTCTTTTCAAACGCGAACCGCATACCTTTCTGCTGTGCTGCCTGACCTGGGCTCGCGCGAGTGACCGGGGGACCATCTGAACCTGCAACGCTCCGAGTTTCGGGTCGATGGGTCAAGGCAAAGGGGTAGAAAACTGCCTACCAAGTTGCCAACAGTCAAGGCCTTTGGGTTTGTTAGGGTTTTTCAGCAGTGAACCGCATGCCCTTGGGCTGAGCGATCTGACCTGGGCTCGCCCGAGTGACCAGGGGACCACCCGAACCTGCAACATTCCGAGTTTCGGGTCGATCGGTCAAGCCAAAGGGGTAGAAAACTGCGTACCAAGTTGCCAACAGTCGAGGCCTTTGGGCTTGTTTTGGCCTTTTCACGCACGAACCGAATACCCTTCTGCTGTGCGGTCTGACCTGGGCTCGCGCGTGTGACCACGGGACCACCTGAACCTGCAACGCTCCGAGTTTCGGGTCGATCAGTCAAGGTCAAGGTCGACCCGTTGGGCCAGGTATGCCAATTTGAGCGGCATAGAGCATTGGCTTCGGCCGTGCGGTCTGGTCTGGGCTCGCGCGACAGACCAGGGGACCACCCCAACCTGCAATGCCCAGAGTTCCGGGTCGATAGGTCAAGCCTAAGGGGTAGAAAAACTGCGTACCAAGTGGCCCAAAAGTGAAGAAATTGGGCTTGTTTTGGTCTTTTCAAACGCGAACCGCATACCTTTCTGCTGTGCTGCCTGACCTGGGCTCGCGCGAGTGACCGGGGGACCATCTGAACCTGCAACGCTCCGAGTTTCGGGTCGATGGGTCAAGGCAAAGGGGTAGAAAACTGCCTACCAAGTTGCCAACAGTCAAGGCCTTTGGGTTTGTTAGGGTTTTTCAGCAGTGAACCGCATGCCCTTGGGCTGAGCGATCTGACCTGGGCTCGCCCGAGTGACCAGGGGACCACCCGAACCTGCAACATTCCGAGTTTCGGGTCGATCGGTCAAGCCAAAGGGGTAGAAAACTGCGTACCAAGTTGCCAACAGTCGAGGCCTTTGGGCTTGTTTTGGCCTTTTCACGCGCGAACCGCATACCCTTCTGCTGTGCGGTCTGACCTGGGCTCGCGCGTGTGACCACGGGACCACCTGAACCTGCAACGCTCCGAGTTTCGGGTCGATCAGTCAAGGTCAAGGTCGACCCGTTGGGCCAGGTATGCCAATTTGAGCGGCATAGAGCATTGGCTTCGGCCGTGCGGTCTGGTCTGGGCTCGCGCGACAGACCAGGGGACCACCCCAACCTGCAATGCCCAGAGTTCCGGGTCGATAGGTCAAGCCTAAGGGGTAGAAAAACTGCGTACCAAGTGGCCCAAAAGTGAAGAAATTGGGCTTGTTTTGGTCTTTTCAAACGCGAACCGCATACCTTTCTGCTGTGCTGCCTGACCTGGGCTCGCGCGAGTGACCGGGGGACCATCTGAACCTGCAACGCTCCGAGTTTCGGGTCGATGGGTCAAGGCAAAGGGGTAGAAAACTGCCTACCAAGTTGCCAACAGTCAAGGCCTTTGGGTTTGTTAGGGTTTTTCATCAGTGAACCGCATGCCCTTGGGCTGAGCGATCTGACCTGGGCTCGCGCGAGTGACCAGGGGACCACCTGAACTTGCAACATTCCGAGTTTCGGGTCGATCGGTCAAGCCAAAGGGGTAGAAAACTGCGTACCAAGTTGCCAACAGTCGAGGCCTTTGGGCTTGTTTTGGCCTTTTCACGCGCGAACCGCATACCCTTCTGCTGTGCGGTCTGACCTGGGCTCGCGCGTGTGACCACGGGACCACCTGAACCTGCAACGCTCCGAGTTTCGGGTCGATCAGTCAAGGTCAAGGTCGACCCGTTGGGCCAGGTATGCCAATTTGAGCGGCATAGAGCATTGGCTTCGGCCGTGCGGTCTGGTCTGGGCTCGCGCGACAGACCAGGGGACCACCCCAACCTGCAATGCCCAGAGTTCCGGGTCGATAGGTCAAGCCTAAGGGGTAGAAAAACTGCGTACCAAGTGGCCCAAAAGTGAAGAAATTGGGCTTGTTTTGGTCTTTTCAAACGCGAACCGCATACCTTTCTGCTGTGCTGCCTGACCTGGGCTCGCGCGAGTGACCGGGGGACCATCTGAACCTGCAACGCTCCGAGTTTCGGGTCGATGGGTCAAGGCAAAGGGGTAGAAAACTGCCTACCAAGTTGCCAACAGTCAAGGCCTTTGGGTTTGTTAGGGTTTTTCAGCAGTGAACCGCATGCCCTTGGGCTGAGCGATCTGACCTGGGCTCGCCCGAGTGACCAGGGGACCACCCGAACCTGCAACATTCCGAGTTTCGGGTCGATCGGTCAAGCCAAAGGGGTAGAAAACTGCGTACCAAGTTGCCAACAGTCGAGGCCTTTGGGCTTGTTTTGGCCTTTTCACGCGCGAACCGCATACCCTTCTGCTGTGCGGTCTGACCTGGGCTCGCGCGTGTGACCACGGGACCACCTGAACCTGCAACGCTCCGAGTTTCAGGTCGATCAGTCAAGGTCAAGGTCGACCCGTTGGGCCAGGTATGCCAATTTGAGCGGCATAGAGCATTGGCTTCGGCCGTGCGGTCTGGTCTGGGCTCGCGCGACAGACCAGGGGACCACCCCAACCTGCAATGCCCAGAGTTCCGGGTTGATAGGTCAAGCCTAAGGGGTAGAAAAACTGCGTACCAAGTGGCCCAAAAGTGAAGAAATTGGGCTTGTTTTGGTCTTTTCAAACGCGAACCGCATACCTTTCTGCTGTGCTGCCTGACCTGGGCTCGCGCGAGTGACCGGGGGACCATCTGAACCTGCAACGCTCCGAGTTTCGGGTCGATGGGTCAAGGCAAAGGGGTAGAAAACTGCCTACCAAGTTGCCAACAGTCAAGGCCTTTGGGTTTGTTAGGGTTTTTCAGCAGTGAACCGCATGCCCTTGGGCTGAGCGATCTGACCTGGGCTCGCGCGAGTGACCAGGGGACCACCCGAACCTGCAACATTCCGAGTTTCGGGTCGATCGGTCAAGCCAAAGGGGTAGAAAACTGCGTACCAAGTTGCCAACAGTCGAGGCCTTTGGGCTTGTTTTGGCCTTTTCACGCGCAAACCGCATACCCTTCTGCTGTGCGGTCTGACCTGGGCTCGCGCGTGTGACCACGGGACCACCTGAACCTGCAACGCTCCGAGTTTCGGGTCGATCAGTCAAGGTCAAGGTCGACCCGTTGGGCCAGGTATGCCAATTTGAGCGGCATAGAGCATTGGCTTCGGCCGTGCGGTCTGGTCTGGGCTCGCGCGACAGACCAGGGGACCACCCCAACCTGCAATGCCCAGAGTTCCGGGTCGATAGGTCAAGCCTAAGGGGTACAAAAAACTGCGTACCAAGTGGCCCAAAAGTGAAGAAATTGGGCTTGTTTTGGTCTTTTCAAACGCGAACCGCATACCTTTCTGCTGTGCTGCCTGACCTGGGCTCGCGCTAGTGACCGGGGGACCATCTGAACCTGCAACGCTCCGAGTTTCGGGTCGATGGGTCAAGGCAAAGGGGTAGAAAACTGCCTACCAAGTTGCCAACAGTCAAGGCCTTTGGGTTTGTTAGGGTTTTTCAGCAGTGAACCGCATGCCCTTGGGCTGAGCGATCTGACCTGGGCTCGCCCGAGTGACCAGGGGACCACCCGAACCTGCAACATTCCGAGTTTCGGGTCGATCGGTCAAGCCAAAGGGGTAGAAAACTGCGTACCAAGTTGCCAACAGTCGAGGCCTTTGGGCTTGTTTTGGCCTTTTCACGCGCGAACCGCATACCCTTCTGCTGTGCGGTCTGACCTGGGCTCGCGCGTGTGACCACGGGACCACCTGAACCTGCAACGCTCCGAGTTTCGGGTCGATCAGTCAAGGTCAAGGTCGACCCGTTGGGCCAGGTATGCCAATTTGAGCGGCATAGAGCATTGGCTTCGGCCGTGCGGTCTGGTCTGGGCTCGCGCGACAGACCAGGGGACCACCCCAACCTGCAATGCCCAGAGTTCCGGGTCGATAGGTCAAGCCTAAGGGGTAGAAAAACTGCGTACCAAGTGGCCCAAAAGTGAAGAAATTGGGCTTGTTTTGGTCTTTTCAAACGCGAACCGCATACCTTTCTGCTGTGCTGCCTGACCTGGGCTCGCGCGAGTGACCGGGGGACCATCTGAACCTGCAACGCTCCGAGTTTCGGGTCGATGGGTCAAGGCAAAGGGGTAGAAAACTGCCTACCAAGTTGCCAACAGTCAAGGCCTTTGGGTTTGTTAGGGTTTTTCAGCAGTGAACCGCATGCCCTTGGGCTGAGCGATCTGACCTGGGCTCGCGCGAGTGACCAGGGGACCACCCGAACCTGCAACATTCCGAGTTTCGGGTCGATCGGTCAAGCCAAAGGGGTAGAAAACTGCGTACCAAGTTGCCAACAGTCGAGGCCTTTGGGCTTGTTTTGGCCTTTTCACGCGCGAACCGCATACCCTTCTGCTGTGCGGTCTGACCTGGGCTCGCGCGTGTGACCACGGGACCACCTGAACCTGCAACGCTCCGAGTTTCGGGTCGATCAGTCAAGGTCAAGGTCGACCCGTTGGGCCAGGTATGCCAATTTGAGCGGCATAGAGCATTGGCTTCGGCCGTGCGGTCTGGTCTGGGCTCGCGCGACAGACCAGGGGACCACCCCAACCTGCAATGCCCAGAGTTCCGGGTCGATAGGTCAAGCCTAAGGGGTAGAAAAACTGCGTACCAAGTGGCCCAAAAGTGAAGAAATTGGGCTTGTTTTGGTCTTTTCAAACGCGAACCGCATACCTTTCTGCTGTGCTGCCTGACCTGGGCTCGCGCGAGTGACCGGGGGACCATCTGAACCTGCAACGCTCCGAGTTTCGGGTCGATGGGTCAAGGCAAAGGGGTAGAAAACTGCCTACCAAGTTGCCAACAGTCAAGGCCTTTGGGTTTGTTAGGGTTTTTCAGCAGTGAACCGCATGCCCTTGGGCTGAGCGATCTGACCTGGGCTCGCCCGAGTGACCAGGGGACCACCCGAACCTGCAACATTCCGAATTTCGGGTCGATCGGTCAAGCCAAAGGGGTAGAAAACTGCGTACCAAGTTGCCAACAGTCGAGGCCTTTGGGCTTGTTTTGGCCTTTTCACGCGCGAACCGCATACCCTTCTGCTGTGCGGTCTGACCTGGGCTCGCGCGTGTGACCACGGGACCACCTGAACCTGCAACGCTCCGAGTTTCGGGTCGATCAGTCAAGGTCAAGGTCGACCCGTTGGGCCAGGTATGCCAATTTGAGCGGCATAGAGCATTGGCTTCGGCCGTGCGGTCTGGTCTGGGCTCGCGCGACAGACCAGGGGACCACCCCAACCTGCAATGCCCAGAGTTCCGGGTTGATAGGTCAAGCCTAAGGGGTAGAAAAACTGCGTACCAAGTGGCCCAAAAGTGAAGAAATTGGGCTTGTTTTGGTCTTTTCAAACGCGAACCGCATACCTTTCTGCTGTGCTGCCTGACCTGGGCTCGCGCGAGTGACCGGGGGACCATCTGAACCTGCAACGCTCCGAGTTTCGGGTCGATGGGTCAAGGCAAAGGGGTAGAAAACTGCCTACCAAGTTGCCAACAGTCAAGGCCTTTGGGTTTGTTAGGGTTTTTCAGCAGTGAACCGCATGCCCTTGGGCTGAGCGATCTGACCTGGGCTCGCCCGAGTGACCAGGGGACCACCCGAACCTGCAACATTCCGAGTTTCGGGTCGATCGGTCAAGCCAAAGGGGTAGAAAACTGCGTACCAAGTTGCCAACAGTCGAGGCCTTTGGGCTTGTTTTGGCCTTTTCACGCGCAAACCGCATACCCTTCTGCTGTGCGGTCTGACCTGGGCTCGCGCGTGTGACCACGGGACCACCTGAACCTGCAACGCTCCGAGTTTCGGGTCGATCAGTCAAGGTCAAGGTCGACCCGTTGGGCCAGGTATGCCAATTTGAGCGGCATAGAGCATTGGCTTCGGCCGTGCGGTCTGGTCTGGGCTCGCGCGACAGACCAGGGGACCACCCCAACCTGCAATGCCCAGAGTTCCGGGTCGATAGGTCAAGCCTAAGGGGTAGAAAAACTGCGTACCAAGTGGCCCAAAAGTGAAGAAATTGGGCTTGTTTTGGTCTTTTCAAACGCGAACCGCATACCTTTCTGCTGTGCTGCCTGACCTGGGCTCGCGCGAGTGACCGGGGGACCATCTGAACCTGCAACGCTCCGAGTTTTGGGTCGATGGGTCAAGGCAAAGGGGTAGAAAACTGCCTACCAAGTTGCCAACAGTCAAGGCCTTTGGGTTTGTTAGGGTTTTTCATCAGTGAACCGCATGCCCTTGGGCTGAGCGATCTGACCTGGGCTCGCGCGAGTGACCAGGGGACCACCTGAACTTGCAACATTCCGAGTTTCGGGTCGATCGGTCAAGCCAAAGGGGTAGAAAACTGCGTACCAAGTTGCCAACAGTCGAGGCCTTTGGGCTTGTTTTGGCCTTTTCACGCGCGAACCGCATACCCTTCTGCTGTGCGGTCTGACCTGGGCTCGCGCGTGTGACCACGGGACCACCTGAACCTGCAACGCTCCGAGTTTCGGGTCGATCAGTCAAGGTCAAGGTCGACCCGTTGGGCCAGGTATGCCAATTTGAGCGGCATAGAGCATTGGCTTCGGCCGTGCGGTCTGGTCTGGGCTCGCGCGACAGACCAGGGGACCACCCCAACCTGCAATGCCCAGAGTTCCGGGTCGATAGGTCAAGCCTAAGGGGTAGAAAAACTGCGTACCAAGTGGCCCAAAAGTGAAGAAATTGGGCTTGTTTTGGTCTTTTCAAACGCGAACCGCATACCTTTCTGCTGTGCTGCCTGACCTGGGCTCGCGCGAGTGACCGGGGGACCATCTGAACCTGCAACGCTCCGAGTTTCGGGTCGATGGGTCAAGGCAAAGGGGTAGAAAACTGCCTACCAAGTTGCCAACAGTCAAGGCCTTTGGGTTTGTTAGGGTTTTTCAGCAGTGAACCGCATGCCCTTGGGCTGAGCGATCTGACCTGGCCTCGCCCGAGTGACCAGGGGACCACCCGAACCTGCAACATTCCGAGTTTCGGGTCGATCGGTCAAGCCAAAGGGGTAGAAAACTGCGTACCAAGTTGCCAACAGTCGAGGCCTTTGGGCTTGTTTTGGCCTTTTCACGCGCGAACCGCATACCCTTCTGCTGTGCGGTCTGACCTGGGCTCGCGCGTGTGACCACGGGACCACCTGAACCTGCAACGCTCCGAGTTTCGGGTCGATCAGTCAAGGTCAAGGTCGACCCGTTGGGCCAGGTATGCCAATTTGAGCGGCATAGAGCATTGGCTTCGGCCGTGCGGTCTGGTCTGGGCTCGCGCGACAGACCAGGGGACCACCCCAACCTGCAATGCCCAGAGTTCCGGGTCGATAGGTCAAGCCTAAGGGGTAGAAAAACTGCGTACCAAGTGGCCCAAAAGTGAAGAAATTGGGCTTGTTTTGGTCTTTTCAAACGCGAACCGCATACCTTTCTGCTGTGCTGCCTGACCTGGGCTCGCGCGAGTGACCGGGGGACCATCTGAACCTGCAACGCTCCGAGTTTCGGGTCGATGGGTCAAGGCAAAGGGGTAGAAAACTGCCTACCAAGTTGCCAACAGTCAAGGCCTTTGGGTTTGTTAGGGTTTTTCAGCAGTGAACCGCATGCCCTTGGGCTGAGCGATCTGACCTGGGCTCGCGCGAGTGACCAGGGGACCACCCGAACCTGCAACATTCCGAGTTTCGGGTCGATCGGTCAAGCCAAAGGGGTAGAAAACTGCGTACCAAGTTGCCAACAGTCGAGGCCTTTGGGCTTGTTTTGGCCTTTTCACGCGCGAACCGCATACCCTTCTGCTGTGCGGTCTGACCTGGGCTCGCGCGTGTGACCACGGGACCACCTGAACCTGCAACGCTCCGAGTTTCGGGTCGATCAGTCAAGGTCAAGGTCGACCCGTTGGGCCAGGTATGCCAATTTGAGCGGCATAGAGCATTGGCTTCGGCCGTGCGGTCTGGTCTGGGCTCGCGCGACAGACCAGGGGACCACCCCAACCTGCAATGCCCAGAGTTCCGGGTCGATAGGTCAAGCCTAAGGGGTAGAAAAACTGCGTACCAAGTGGCCCAAAAGTGAAGAAATAGGGCTTGTTTTGGTCTTTTCAAACGCGAACCGCATACCTTTCTGCTGTGCTGCCTGACCTGGGCTCGCGCGAGTGACCGGGGGACCATCTGAACCTGCAACGCTCCGAGTTTCGGGTCGATGGGTCAAGGCAAAGGGGTAGAAAACTGCCTACCAAGTTGCCAACAGTCAAGGCCTTTGGGTTTGTTAGGGTTTTTCAGCAGTGAACCGCATGCCCTTGGGCTGAGCGATCTGACCTGGGCTCACGCGAGTGACCAGGGGACCACCCGAACCTGCAACATTCCGAGTTTCGGGTCGATCGGTCAAGCCAAAGGGGTAGAAAACTGCGTACCAAGTTGCCAACAGTCGAGGCCTTTGGGCTTGTTTTGGCCTTTTCACGCGCGAACCGCATACCCTTCTGCTGTGCGGTCTGACCTGGGCTCGCGCGTGTGACCACGGGACCACCTGAACCTGCAACGCTCCGAGTTTCGGGTCGATCAGTCAAGGTCAAGGTCGACCCGTTGGGCCAGGTATGCCAATTTGAGCGGCATAGAGCATTGGCTTCGGCCGTGCGGTCTGGTCTGGGCTCGCGCGACAGACCAGGGGACCACCCCAACCTGCAATGCCCAGAGTTCCGGGTCGATAGGTCAAGCCTAAGGGGTAGAAAAACTGCGTACCAAGTGGCCCAAAAGTGAAGAAATTGGGCTTGTTTTGGTCTTTTCAAACGCGAACCGCATACCTTTCTGCTGTGCTGCCTGACCTGGGCTCGCGCGAGTGACCGGGGGACCATCTGAACCTGCAACGCTCCGAGTTTCGGGTCGATGGGTCAAGGCAAAGGGGTAGAAAACTGCCTACCAAGTTGCCAACAGTCAAGGCCTTTGGGTTTGTTAGGGTTTTTCAGCAGTGAACCGCATGCCCTTGGGCTGAGCGATCTGACCTGGGCTCGCCCGAGTGACCAGGGGACCACCCGAACCTGCAACATTCCGAGTTTCGGGTCGATCGGTCAAGCCAAAGGGGTAGAAAACTGCGTACCAAGTTGCCAACAGTCGAGGCCTTTGGGCTTGTTTTGGCCTTTTCACGCGCGAACCGCATACCCTTCTGCTGTGCGGTCTGACCTGGGCTCGCGCGTGTGACCACGGGACCACCTGAACCTGCAACGCTCCGAGTTTCGGGTCGATCAGTCAAGGTCAAGGTCGACACGTTGGGCCAGGTATGCCAATTTGAGCGGCATAGAGCATTGGCTTCGGCCGTGCGGTCTGGTCTGGGCTCGCGCGACAGACCAGGGGACCACCCCAACCTGCAATGCCCAGAGTTCCGGGTCGATAGGTCAAGCCTAAGGGGTAGAAAAACTGCGTACCAAGTGGCCCAAAAGTGAAGAAATTGGGCTTGTTTTGGTCTTTTCAAACGCGAACCGCATACCTTTCTGCTGTGCTGCCTGACCTGGGCTCGCGCGAGTGACCGGGGGACCATCTGAACCTGCAACGCTCCGAGTTTCGGGTCGATGGGTCAAGGCAAAGGGGTAGAAAACTGCCTACCAAGTTGCCAACAGTCAAGGCCTTTGGGTTTGTTAGGGTTTTTCAGCAGTGAACCGCATGCCCTTGGGCTGAGCGATCTGACCTGGGCTCGCGCGAGTGACCAGGGGACCACCCGAACCTGCAACATTCCGAGTTTCGGGTCGATCGGTCAAGCCAAAGGGGTAGAAAACTGCATACCAAGTTGCCATCAGTCGAGGCCTTTGGGCTTGTTTTGGCCTTTTCACGCGCGAACCGCATACCCTTCTGCTGTGCGGTCTGACCTGGGCTCGCGCGTGTGACCACGGGACCACCTGAACCTGCAACGCTCCGAGTTTCGGGTCGATCAGTCAAGGTCAAGGTCGACCCGTTGGGCCAGGTATGCCAATTTGAGCGGCATAGAGCATTGGCTTCGGCCGTGCGGTCTGGTCTGGGCTCGCGCGACAGACCAGGGGACCACCCCAACCTGCAATGCCCAGAGTTCCGGGTCGATAGGTCAAGCCTAAGGGGTAGAAAAACTGCGTACCAAGTGGCCCAAAAGTGAAGAAATTGGGCTTGTTTTGGTCTTTTCAAACGCGAACCGCATACCTTTCTGCTGTGCTGCCTGACCTGGGCTCGCGCGAGTGACCGGGGGACCATCTGAACCTGCAACGCTCCGAGTTTCGGGTCGATGGGTCAAGGCAAAGGGGTAGAAAACTGCCTACCAAGTTGCCAACAGTCAAGGCCTTTGGGTTTGTTAGGGTTTTTCAGCAGTGAACCGCATGCCCTTGGGCTGAGCGATCTGACCTGGGCTCGCGCGAGTGACCAGGGGACCACCCGAACCTGCAACATTCCGAGTTTCGGGTCGATCGGTCAAGCCAAAGGGGTAGAAAACTGCGTACCAAGTTGCCAACAGTCGAGGCCTTTGGGCTTGTTTTGGCCTTTTCACGCGCGAACCGCATACCCTTCTGCTGTGCGGTCTGACCTGGGCTCGCGCGTGTGACCACGGGACCACCTGAACCTGCAACGCTCCGAGTTTCGGGTCGATCAGTCAAGGTCAAGGTCGACCCGTTGGGCCAGGTATGCCAATTTGAGCGGCATAGAGCATTGGCTTCGGCCGTGCGGTCTGGTCTGGGCTCGCGCGACAGACCAGGGGACCACCCCAACCTGCAATGCCCAGAGTTCCGGGTCGATAGGTCAAGCCTAAGGGGTAGAAAAACTGCGTACCAAGTGGCCCAAAAGTGAAGAAATTGGGCTTGTTTTGGTCTTTTCAAACGCGAACCGCATACCTTTCTGCTGTGCTGCCTGACCTGGGCTCGCGCGAGTGACCGGGGGACCATCTGAACCTGCAACGCTCCGAGTTTCGGGTCGATGGGTCAAGGCAAAGGGGTAGAAAACTGCCTACCAAGTTGCCAACAGTCAAGGCCTTTGGGTTTGTTAGGGTTTTTCAGCAGTGAACCGCATGCCCTTGGGCTGAGCGATCTGACCTGGGCTCGCCCGAGTGACCAGGGGACCACCCGAACCTGCAACATTCCGAGTTTCGGGTCGATCGGTCAAGCCAAAGGGGTAGAAAACTGCGTACCAAGTTGCCAACAGTCGAGGCCTTTGGGCTTGTTTTGGCCTTTTCACGCGCGAACCGCATACCCTTCTGCTGTGCGGTCTGACCTGGGCTCGCGCTTGTGACCACGGGACCACCTGAACCTGCAACGCTCCGAGTTTCGGGTCGATCAGTCAAGGTCAAGGTCGACCCGTTGGGCCAGGTATGCCAATTTGAGCGGCATAGAGCATTGGCTTCGGCCGTGCGGTCTGGTCTGGGCTCGCGCGACAGACCAGGGGACCACCCCAACCTGCAATGCCCAGAGTTCCGGGTCGATAGGTCAAGCCTAAGGGGTAGAAAAACTGCGTACCAAGTGGCCCAAAAGTGAAGAAATTGGGCTTGTTTTGGTCTTTTCAAACGCGAACCGCATACCTTTCTGCTGTGCTGCCTGACCTGGGCTCGCGCGAGTGACCGGGGGACCATCTGAACCTGCAACGCTCCGAGTTTCGGGTGGATGGGTCAAGGCAAAGGGGTAGAAAACTGCCTACCAAGTTGCCAACAGTCAAGGCCTTTGGGTTTGTTAGGGTTTTTCAGCAGTGAACCGCATGCCCTTGGGCTGAGCGATCTGACCTGGGCTCGCGCGAGTGACCAGGGGACCACCCGAACCTGCAACATTCCGAGTTTCGGGTCGATCGGTCAAGCCAAAGGGGTAGAAAACTGCGTACCAAGTTGCCAACAGTCGAGGCCTTTGGGCTTGTTTTGGCCTTTTCACGCGCGAACCGCATACCCTTCTGCTGTGCGGTCTGATCTGGGCTCGCGCGTGTGACCACGGGACCACCTGAACCTGCAACGCTTCGAGTTTCGGGTCGATCAGTCAAGGTCAAGGTCGACCCGTTGGGCCAGGTATGCCAATTTGAGCGGCATAGAGCATTGGCTTCGGCCGTGCGGTCTGGTCTGGGCTCACGCGACAGACCAGGGGACCACCCCAACCTGCAATGCCCAGAGTTCCGGGTCGATAGGTCAAGCCTAAGGGGTAGAAAAACTGCGTACCAAGTGGCCCAAAAGTGAAGAAATTGGGCTTGTTTTGGTCTTTTCAAACGCGAACCGCATACCTTTCTGCTGTGCTGCCTGACCTGGGCTCGCGCGAGTGACCGGGGGACCATCTGAACCTGCAACGCTCCGAGTTTCGGGTCGATGGGTCAAGGCAAAGGGGTAGAAAACTGCCTACCAAGTTGCCAACAGTCAAGGCCTTTGGGTTTGTTAGGGTTTTTCAGCAGTGAACCGCATGCCCTTGGGCTGAGCGATCTGACCTGGGCTCGCGCGAGTGACCAGGGGACCACTCGAACCTGCAACATTCCGAGTTTCGGGTCGATCGGTCAAGCCAAAGGGGTAGAAAACTGCGTACCAAGTTGCCAACAGTCGAGGCCTTTGGGCTTGTTTTGGCCTTTTCACGCGCGAACCGCATACCCTTCTGCTGTGCGGTCTGACCTGGGCTCGCGCGTGTGACCACGGGACCACCTGAACCTGCAACGCTCCGAGTTTCGGGTCGATCAGTCAAGGTCAAGGTCGACCCGTTGGGCCAGGTATGCCAATTTGAGCGGCATAGAGCATTGGCTTCGGCCGTGCGGTCTGGTCTGGGCTCGCGCGACAGACCAGGGGACCACCCCAACCTGCAATGCCCAGAGTTCCGGGTCGATAGGTCAAGCCTAAGGGGTAGAAAAACTGCGTACCAAGTGGCCCAAAAGTGAAGAAATTTGGCTTGTTTTGGTCTTTTCAAACGCGAACCGCATACCTTTCTGCTGTGCTGCCTGACCTGGGCTCGCGCGAGTGACCGGGGGACCATCTGAACCTGCAACGCTCCGAGTTTCGGGTCGATGGGTCAAGGCAAAGGGGTAGAAAACTGCCTACCAAGTTGCCAACAGTCAAGGCCTTTGGGTTTGTTAGGGTTTTTCAGCAGTGAACCGCATGCCCTTGGGCTGAGCGATCTGACCTGGGCTCGCCCGAGTGACCAGGGGACCACCCGAACCTGCAACATTCCGAGTTTCGGGTCGATCGGTCAAGCCAAAGGGGTAGAAAACTGCGTACCAAGTTGCCAACAGTCGAGGCCTTTGGGCTTGTTTTGGCCTTTTCACGCGCGAACCGCATACCCTTCTGCTGTGCGGTCTGACCTGGGCTCGCGCGTGTGACCACGGGACCACCTGAACCTGCAACGCTCCGAGTTTCGGGTCGATCAGTCAAGGTCAAGGTCGACCCGTTGGGCCAGGTATGCCAATTTGAGCGGCATAGAGCATTGGCTTCGGCCGTGCGGTCTGGTCTGGGCTCGCGCGACAGACCAGGGGACCACCCCAACCTGCAATGCCCAGAGTTCCGGGTCGATAGGTCAAGCCTAAGGGGTAGAAAAACTGCGTACCAAGTGGCCCAAAAGTGAAGAAATTGGGCTTGTTTTGGTCTTTTCAAACGCGAACCGCATACCTTTCTGCTGTGCTGCCTGACCTGGGCTCGCGCGAGTGACCGGGGGACCATCTGAACCTGCAACGCTCCGAGTTTCGGGTCGATGGGTCAAGGCAAAGGGGTAGAAAACTGCCTACCAAGTTGCCAACAGTCAAGGCCTTTGGGTTTGTTAGGGTTTTTCAGCAGTGAACCGCATGCCCTTGGGCTGAGCGATCTGACCTGGGCTCGCGCGAGTGACCAGGGGACCACCCGAACCTGCAACATTCCGAGTTTCAGGTCGATCGGTCAAGCCAAAGGGGTAGAAAACTGCGTACCAAGTTGCCAACAGTCGAGGCCTTTGGGCTTGTTTTGGCCTTTTCACGCGCGAACCGCATACCCTTCTGCTGTGCGGTCTGACCTGGGCTCGCGCGTGTGACCACGGGACCACCTGAACCTGCAACGCTCCGAGTTTCGGGTCGATCAGTCAAGGTCAAGGTCGACCCGTTGGGCCAGGTATGCCAATTTGAGCGGCATAGAGCATTGGCTTCGGCCGTGCGGTCTGGTCTGGGCTCGCGCGACAGACCAGGGGACCACCCCAACCTGCAATGCCCAGAGTTCCGGGTCGATAGGTCAAGCCTAAGGGGTAGAAAAACTGCGTACCAAGTGGCCCAAAAGTGAAGAAATTGGGCTTGTTTTGGTCTTTTCAAACGCGAACCGCATACCTTTCTGCTGTGCTGCCTGACCTGGGCTCGCGCGAGTGACCGGGGGACCATCTGAACCTGCAACGCTCCGAGTTTCGGGTCGATGGGTCAAGGCAAAGGGGTAGAAAACTGCCTACCAAGTTGCCAACAGTCAAGGCCTTTGGGTTTGTTAGGGTTTTTCAGCAGTGAACCGCATGCCCTTGGGCTGAGCGATCTGACCTGGGCTCGCGCGAGTGACCAGGGGACCACCCGAACCTGCAACATTCCGAGTTTCGGGTCGATCGGTCAAGCCAAAGGGGTAGAAAACTGCGTACCAAGTTGCCAACAGTCGAGGCCTTTGGGCTTGTTTTGGCCTTTTCACGCGCGAACCGCATACCCTTCTGCTGTGCGGTCTGACCTGGGCTCGCGCGTGTGACCACGGGACCACCTGAACCTGCAACGCTCCGAGTTTCGGGTCGATCAGTCAAGGTCAAGGTCGACCCGTTGGGCCAGGTATGCCAATTTGAGCGGCATAGAGCATTGGCTTCGGCCGTGCGGTCTGGTCTGGGCTCGCGCGACAGACCAGGGGACCACCCCAACCTGCAATGCCCAGAGTTCCGGGTCGATAGGTCAAGCCTAAGGGGTAGAAAAACTGCGTACCAAGTGGCCCAAAAGTGAAGAAATTGGGCTTGTTTTGGTCTTTTCAAACGCGAACCGCATACCTTTCTGCTGTGCTGCCTGACCTGGGCTCGCGCGAGTGACCGGGGGACCATCTGAACCTGCAACGCTCCGAGTTTCGGGTCGATGGGTCAAGGCAAAGGGGTAGAAAACTGCCTACCAAGTTGCCAACAGTCAAGGCCTTTGGGTTTGTTAGGGTTTTTCAGCAGTGAACCGCATGCCCTTGGGCTGAGCGATCTGACCTGGGCTCACCCGAGTGACCAGGGGACCACCCGAACCTGCAACATTCCGAGTTTCGGGTCGATCGGTCAAGCCAAAGGGGTAGAAAACTGCGTACCAAGTTGCCAACAGTCGAGGCCTTTGGGCTTGTTTTGGCCTTTCACGCGCGAACCGCATACCCTTCTGCTGTGCGGTCTGACCTGGGCTCGCGCGTGTGACCACGGGACCACCTGAACCTGCAACGCTCCGAGTTTCGGGTCGATCAGTCAAGGTCAAGGTCGACCCGTTGGGCCAGGTATGCCAATTTGAGCGGCATAGAGCATTGGCTTCGGCCGTGCGGTCTGGTCTGGGCTCGCGCGACAGACCAGGGGACCACCCCAACCTGCAATGCCCAGAGTTCCGGGTTGATAGGTCAAGCCTAAGGGGTAGAAAAACTGCGTACCAAGTGGCCCAAAAGTGAAGAAATTGGGCTTGTTTTGGTCTTTTCAAACGCGAACCGCATACCTTTCTGCTGTGCTGCCTGACCTGGGCTCGCGCGAGTGACCGGGGGACCATCTGAACCTGCAACGCTCCGAGTTTCGGGTCGATGGGTCAAGGCAAAGGGGTAGAAAACTGCCTACCAAGTTGCCAACAGTCAAGGCCTTTGGGTTTGTTAGGGTTTTTCAGCAGTGAACCGCATGCCCTTGGGCTGAGCGATCTGACCTGGGCTCGCGCGAGTGACCAGGGGACCACCCGAACCTGCAACATTCCGAGTTTCGGGTCGATCGGTCAAGCCAAAGGGGTAGAAAACTGCGTACCAAGTTGCCAACAGTCGAGGCCTTTGGGCTTGTTTTGGCCTTTTCACGCGCGAACCGCATACCCTTCTGCTGTGCGGTCTGACCTGGGCTCGCGCGTGTGACCACGGGACCACCTGAACCTGCAACGCTCCGAGTTTCGGGTCGATCAGTCAAGGTCAAGGTCGACCCGTTGGGCCAGGTATGCCAATTTGAGCGGCATAGAGCATTGGCTTCGGCCGTGCAGTCTGGTCTGGGCTCGCGCGACAGACCAGGGGACCACTCCAACCTGCAATGCCCAGAGTTCCGGGTCGATAGGTCAAGCCTAAGGGGTAGAAAAACTGCGTACCAAGTGGCCCAAAAGTGAAGAAATTGGGCTTGTTTTGGTCTTTTCAAACGCGAACCGCATACCTTTCTGCTGTGCTGCCTGACCTGGGCTCACGCGAGTGACCGGGGGACCATCTGAACCTGCAACGCTCCGAGTTTCGGGTCGATGGGTCAAGGCAAAGGGGTAGAAAACTGCCTACCAAGTTGCCAACAGTCAAGGCCTTTGGGTTTGTTAGGGTTTTTCAGCAGTGAACCGCATGCCCTTGGGCTGAGCGATCTGACCTGGGCTCGCCCGAGTGACCAGGGGACCACCCGAACCTGCAACATTCCGAGTTTCGGGTCGATCGGTCAAGCCAAAGGGGTAGAAAACTGCGTACCAAGTTGCCAACAGTCGAGGCCTTTGGGCTTGTTTTGGCCTTTTCACGCGCGAACCGCATACCCTTCTGCTGTGCGGTCTGACCTGGGCTTGCGCGTGTGACCACGGGACCACCTGAACCTGCAACGCTCCGAGTTTCGGGTCGATCAGTCAAGGTCAAGGTCGACCCGTTGGGCCAGGTATGCCAATTTGAGCGGCATAGAGCATTGGCTTCGGCCGTGCGGTCTGGTCTGGGCTCGCGCGACAGACCAGGGGACCACCCCAACCTGCAATGCCCAGAGTTCCGGGTCGATAGGTCAAGCCTAAGGGGTAGAAAAACTGCGTACCAAGTGGCCCAAAAGTGAAGAAATTGGGCTTGTTTTTGGTCTTTTCAAACGCGAACCGCATACCTTTCTGCTGTGCTGCCTGACCTGGGCTCGCGCGAGTGACCGGGGGACCATCTGAACCTGCAACGCTCCGAGTTTCGGGTCGATGGGTCAAGGCAAAGGGGTAGAAAACTGCCTACCAAGTTGCCAACAGTCAAGGCCTTTGGGTTTGTTAGGGTTTTTCAGCAGTGAACCGCATGCCCTTGGGCTGAGCGATCTGACCTGGGCTCGCGCGAGTGACCAGGGGACCACCCGAACCTGCAACATTCCGAGTTTCGGGTCGATCGGTCAAGCCAAAGGGGTAGAAAACTGCGTACCAAGTTGCCAACAGTCGAGGCCTTTGGGCTTGTTTTGGCCTTTTCACGCGCGAACCGCATACCCTTCTGCTGTGCGGTCTGACCTGGGCTCGCGCGTGTGACCACGGGACCACCTGAACCTGCAACGCTCCGAGTTTCGGGTCGATCAGTCAAGGTCAAGGTCGACCCGTTGGGCCAGGTATGCCAATTTGAGCGGCATAGAGCATTGGCTTCGGCCGTGCGGTCTGGTCTGGGCTCGCGCGACAGACCAGGGGACCACCCCAACCTGCAATGCCCAGAGTTCCGGGTCGATAGGTCAAGCCTAAGGGGTAGAAAAACTGCGTACCAAGTGGCCCAAAAGTGAAGAAATTGGGCTTGTTTTGGTCTTTTCAAACGCGAACCGCATACCTTTCTGCTGTGCTGCCTGACCTGGGCTCGCGCGAGTGACCGGGGGACCATCTGAACCTGCAACGCTCCGAGTTTCGGGTCGATGGGTCAAGGCAAAGGGGTAGAAAACTGCCTACCAAGTTGCCAACAGTCAAGGCCTTTGGGTTTGTTAGGGTTTTTCAGCAGTGAACCGCATGCCCTTGGGCTGAGCGATCTGACCTGGGCTCGCCCGAGTGACCAGGGGACCACCCGAACCTGCAACATTCCGAGTTTCGGGTCGATCGGTCAAGCCAAAGGGGTAGAAAACTGCGTACCAAGTTGCCAACAGTCGAGGCCTTTGGGCTTGTTTTGGCCTTTTCACGCGCGAACCACATACCCTTCTGCTGTGCGGTCTGACCTGGGCTCGCGCGTGTGACCACGGGACCACCTGAACCTGCAACGCTCCGAGTTTCGGGTCGATCAGTCAAGGTCAAGGTCGACCCGTTGGGCCAGGTATGCCAATTAGAGCGGCATAGAGCAATGGCTTCGGCCGTGCGGTCTGGTCTGGGCTCGCGCGACAGACCAGGGGACCACCCCAACCTGCAATGCCCAGAGTTCCGGGTCGATAGGTCAAGCCTAAGGGGTAGAAAAACTGCGTACCAAGTGGCCCAAAAGTGAAGAAATTGGGCTTGTTTTGGTCTTTTCAAACGCGAACCGCATACCTTTCTGCTGTGCTGCCTGACCTGGGCTCGCGCGAGTGACCGGGGGACCATCTGAACCTGCAACGCTCCGAGTTTCGGGTCGATGGGTCAAGGCAAAGGGGTAGAAAACTGCCTACCAAGTTGCCAACAGTCAAGGCCTTTGGGTTTGTTAGGGTTTTTCAGCAGTGAACCGCATGCCCTTGGGCTGAGCGATCTGACCTGGGCTCGCGCGAGTGACCAGGGGACCACCCGAACCTGCAACATTCCGAGTTTCGGGTCGATCGGTCAAGCCAAAGGGGTAGAAAACTGCGTACAAAGTTGCCAACAGTCGAGGCCTTTGGGCTTGTTTTGGCCTTCTCACGCGCGAACCGCATACCCTTCTGCTGTGCGGTCTGACCTGGGCTCTCGCGTGTGACCACGGGACCACCTGAACCTGCAACGCTCCGAGTTTCGGGTCGATCAGTCAAGGTCAAGGTCGACCCGTTGGGCCAGGTATGCCAATTTGAGCGGCATAGAGCATTGGCTTCGGCCGTGCGGTCTGGTCTGGGCTCGCGCGACAGACCAGGGGACCACCCCAACCTGCAATGCCCAGAGTTCCGGGTCGATAGGTCAAGCCTAAGGGGTAGAAAAACTGCGTACCAAGTGGCCCAAAAGTGAAGAAATTGGGCTTGTTTTGGTCTTTTCAAACGCGAACCGCATACCTTTCTGCTGTGCTGCCTGACCTGGGCTCGCGCGAGTGACCGGGGGACCATCTGAACCTGCAACGCTCCGAGTTTCGGGTCGATGGGTCAAGGCAAAGGGGTAGAAAACTGCCTACCAAGTTGCCAACAGTCAAGGCCTTTGGGTTTGTTAGGGTTTTTCAGCAGTGAACCGCATGCCCTTGGGCTGAGCGATCTGACCTGGGCTCGCCCGAGTGACCAGGGGACCACCCGAACCTGCAACATTCCGAGTTTCGGGTCGATCGGTCAAGCCAAAGGGGTAGAAAACTGCGTACCAAGTTGCCAACAGTCGAGGCCTTTGGGCTTGTTTTGGCCTTTTCACGCGCGAACCGCATACCCTTCTGCTGTGCGGTCTGACCTGGGCTCGCGCGTGTGACCACGGGACCACCTGAACCTGCAACGCTCCGAGTTTCGGGTCGATCAGTCAAGGTCAAGGTCGACCCGTTGGGCCAGGTATGCCAATTTGAGCGGCATAGAGCATTGGCTTCGGCCGTGCGGTCTGGTCTGGGCTCGCGCGACAGACCAGGGGACCACCCCAACCTGCAATGCCCAGAGTTCCGGGTCGATAGGTCAAGCCTAAGGGGTAGAAAAACTGCGTACCAAGTGGCCCAAAAGTGAAGAAATTGGGCTTGTTTTGGTCTTTTCAAACGCGAACCGCATACCTTTCTGCTGTGCTGCCTGACCTGGGCTCGCGCGAGTGACCGGGGGACCATCTGAACCTGCAACGCTCCGAGTTTCGGGTCGATGGGTCAAGGCAAAGGGGTAGAAAACTGCCTACCAAGTTGCCAACAGTCAAGGCCTTTGGGTTTGTTAGGGTTTTTCAGCAGTGAACCGCATGCCCTTGGGCTGAGCGATCTGACCTGGGCTCCCGCGAGTGACCAGGGGACCACCCGAACCTGCAACATTCCAAGTTTCGGGTCGATCGGTCAAGCCAAAGGGGTAGAAAACTGCGTACCAAGTTGCCAACAGTCGAGGCCTTTGGGCTTGTTTTGGCCTTTTCACGCGCGAACCGCATACCCTTCTGCTGTGCGGTCTGACCTGGGCTCGCGTGTGTGACCACGGGACCACCTGAACCTGCAACGCTCCGAGTTTCGGGTCGATCAGTCAAGGTCAAGGTCGACCCGTTGGGCCAGGTATGCCAATTTGAGCGGCATAGAGCATTGGCTTCGGCCGTGCGGTCTGGTCTGGACTCGCGCGACAGACCAGGGGACCACCCCAACCTGCAATGCCCAGAGTTCCGGGTCGATAGGTCAAGCCTAAGGGGTAGAAAAACTGCGTACCAAGTGGCCCAAAAGTGAAGAAATTGGGCTTGTTTAGGTCTTTTCAAACGCGAACCGCATACCTTTCTGCTGTGCTGCCTGACCTGGGCTCGCGCGAGTGACCGGGGGACCATCTGAACCTGCAACGCTCCGAGTTTCGGGTCGATGGGTCAAGGCAAAGGGGTAGAAAACTGCCTACCAAGTTGCCAACAGTCAAGGCCTTTGGGTTTGTTAGGGTTTTTCAGCAGTGAACCGCATGCCCTTGGGCTGAGCGATCGGACCTGGGCTCGCCCGAGTGACCAGGGGACCACCCGAACCTGCAACATTCCGAGTTTCGGGTCGATCGGTCAAGCCAAAGGGGTAGAAAACTGCGTACCAAGTTGCCAACAGTCGAGGCCTTTGGGCTTGTTTTGGCCTTTTCACGCGCGAACCGCATACCCTTCTGCTGTGCGGTCTGACCTGGGCTCGCGCGTGTGACCACGGGACCACCTGAACCTGCAACGCTCCGAGTTTCGGGTCGATCAGTCAAGGTCAAGGTCGACCCGTTGGGCCAGGTATGCCAATTTGAGCGGCATAGAGCATTGGCTTCGGCCGTGCGGTCTGGTCTGGGCTCGCGCGACAGACCAGGGGACCACCCCAACCTGCAATGCCCAGAGTTCCGGGTCGATAGGTCAAGCCTAAGGGGTAGAAAAACTGCGTACCAAGTGGCCCAAAAGTGAAGAAATTGGGCTTGTTTTGGTCTTTTCAAACGCGAACCGCATACCTTTCTGCTGTGCTGCCTGACCTGGGCTCGCGCGAGTGACCGGGGGACCATCTGAACCTGCAACGCTCCGAGTTTCGGGTCGATGGGTCAAGGCAAAGGGGTAGAAAACTGCCTACCAAGTTGCCAACAGTCAAGGCCTTTGGGTTTGTTAGGGTTTTTCAGCAGTGAACCGCATGCCCTTGGGCTGAGCGATCTGACCTGGGCTCGCGCGAGTGACCAGGGGACCACCCGAACCTGCAACATTCCGAGTTTCGGGTCGATCGGTCAAGCCAAAGGGGTAGAAAACTGCGTACCAAGTTGCCAACAGTCGAGGCCTTTGGGCTTGTTTTGGCCTTTTCACGCGCGAACCGCATACCCTTCTGCTGTGCGGTCTGACCTGGGCTCGCGCGTGTGACCACGGGACCACCTGAACCTGCAACGCTCCGAGTTTCGGGTCGATCAGTCAAGGTCAAGGTCGACCCGTTGGGCCAGGTATGCCAATTTGAGCGGCATAGAGCATTGGCTTCGGCCGTGCAGTCTGGTCTGGGCTCGCGCGACAGACCAGGGGACCACCCCAACCACCAATGCCCAGAGTTCCGGGTCGATAGGTCAAGCCTAAGGGGTAGAAAAACTGCGTACCAAGTGGCCCAAAAGTGAAGAAATTGGGCTTGTTTTGGTCTTTTCAAACGCGAACCGCATACCTTTCTGCTGTGCTGCCTGACCTGGGCTCGCGCGAGTGACCGGGGGACCATCTGAACCTGCAACGCTCCGAGTTTCGGGTCGATGGGTCAAGGCAAAGGGGTAGAAAACTGCCTACCAAGTTGCCAACAGTCAAGGCCTTTGGGTTTGTTAGGGTTTTTCAGCAGTGAACCGCATGCCCTTGGGCTGAGCGATCTGACCTGGGCTCGCGCGAGTGACCAGGGGACCACCCGAACCTGCAACATTCCGAGTTTCGGGTCGATCGGTCAAGCCAAAGGGGTAGAAAACTGCGTACCAAGTTGCCAACAGTCGAGGCCTTTGGGCTTGTTTTGGCCTTTTCACGCGCGAACCGCATACCCTTCTGCTGTGCGGTCTGACCTGGGCTCGCGCATGTGACCACGGGACCACCTGAACCTGCAACGCTCCGAGTTTCGGGTCGATCAGTCAAGGTCAAGGTCGACCCGTTGGGCCAGGTATGCCAATTTGAGCGGCATAGAGCATTGGCTTCGGCCGTGCGGTCTGGTCTGGGCTCGCGCGACAGACCAGGGGACCACCCCAACCTGCAATGCCCAGAGTTCCGGGTCGATAGGTCAAGCCTAAGGGGTAGAAAAACTGCGTACCAAGTGGCCCAAAAGTGAAGAAATTGGGCTTGTTTTGGTCTTTTCAAACGCGAACCGCATACCTTTCTGCTGTGCTGCCTGACCTGGGCTCGCGCGAGTGACCGGGGGACCATCTGAACCTGCAACGCTCCGAGTTTCGGGTCGATGGGTCAAGGCAAAGGGGTAGAAAACTGCCTACCAAGTTGCCAACAGTCAAGGCCTTTGGGTTTGTTAGGGTTTTTCAGCAGTGAACCGCATGCCCTTGGGCTGAGCGATCTGACCTGGGCTCGCCCGAGTGACCAGGGGACCACCCGAACCTGCAACATTCCGAGTTTCGGGTCGATCGGTCAAGCCAAAGGGGTAGAAAACTGCGTACCAAGTTGCCAACAGTCGAGGCCTTTGGGCTTGTTTTGGCCTTTTCACGCGCGAACCGCATACCCTTCTGCTGTGCGGTCTGACCTGGGCTCGCGCGTGTGACCACGGGACCACCTGAACCTGCAACCCTCCGAGTTTCGGGTCGATCAGTCAAGGTCAAGGTCGACCCGTTGGGCCAGGTATGCCAATTTGAGCGGCATAGAGCATTGGCTTCGGCCGTGCGGTCTGGTCTGGGCTCGCGCGACAGACCAGGGGACCACCCCAACCTGCAATGCCCAGAGTTCCGGGTCGATAGGTCAAGCCTAAGGGGTAGAAAAACTGCGTACCAAGTGGCCCAAAAGTGAAGAAATTGGGCTTGTTTTGGTCTTTTCAAACGTGAACCGCATACCTTTCTGCTGTGCTGCCTGACCTGGGCTCGCGCGAGTGACCGGGGGACCATCTGAACCTGCAACGCTCCGAGTTTCGGGTCGATGGGTCAAGGCAAAGGGGTAGAAAACTGCCTACCAAGTTGCCAACAGTCAAGGCCTTTGGGTTTGTTAGGGTTTTTCAGCAGTGAACCGCATGCCCTTGGGCTGAGCGATCTGACCTGGGCTCGCGCGAGTGACCAGGGGACCACCCGAACCTGCAACATTCCGAGTTTCGGGTCGATCGGTCAAGCCAAAGGGGTAGAAAACTGCGTACCAAGTTGCCAACAGTCGAGGCCTTTGGGCTTGTTTTGGCCTTTTCACGCGCGAACCGCATACCCTTCTGCTGTGCGGTCTGACCTGGGCTCGCGCGTGTGACCACGGGACCACCTGAACCTGCAACGCTCCGAGTTTCGGGTCGATCAGTCAAGGTCAAGGTCGACCCGTTGGGCCAGGTATGCCAATTTGAGCGGCATAGAGCATTGGCTTCGGCCGTGCGGTCTGGTCTGGGCTCGCGCGACAGACCAGGGGACCACCCCAACCTGCAATGCCCAGAGTTCCGGGTCGATAGGTCAAGCCTAAGGGGTAGAAAAACTGCGTACCAAGTGGCCCAAAAGTGAAGAAATTGGGCTTGTTTTGGTCTTTTCAAACGCGAACCGCATACCTTTCTGCTGTGCTGCCTGACCTGGGCTCGCGCGAGTGACCGGGGGACCATCTGAACCTGCAACGCTCCGAGTTTCGGGTCGATGGGTCAAGGCAAAGGGGTAGAAAACTGCCTACCAAGTTGCCAACAGTCAAGGCCTTTGGGTTTGTTAGGGTTTTTCAGCAGTGAACCGCATGCCCTTGGGCTGAGCGATCTGACCTGGGCTCGCGCGAGTGACCAGGGGACCACCCGAACCTGCAACATTCCGAGTTTCGGGTCGATCGGTCAAGCCAAAGGGGTAGAAAACTGCGTACCAAGTTGCCAACAGTCGAGGCCTTTGGGCTTGTTTTGGCCTTTTCACGCGCGAACCGCATACCCTTCTGCTGTGCGGTCTGACCTGGGCTCGCGCGTGTGACCACGGGACCACCTGAACCTGCAACGCTCCGAGTTTCGGGTCGATCAGTCAAGGTCAAGGTCGACCCGTTGGGCCAGGTATGCCAATTTGAGCGGCATAGAGCATTGGCTTCGGCCGTGCGGTCTGGTCTGGGCTCGCGCGACAGACCAGGGGACCACCCCAACCTGCAATGCCCAGAGTTCCGGGTCGATAGGTCAAGCCTAAGGGGTAGAAAAACTGCGTACCAAGTGGCCCAAAAGTGAAGAAATTGGGCTTGTTTTGGTCTTTTCAAACGCGAACCGCATACCTTTCTGCTGTGCTGCCTGACCTGGGCTCGCGCGAGTGACCGGGGGACCATCTGAACCTGCAACGCTCCGAGTTTCGGGTTGATGGGTCAAGGCAAAGGGGTAGAAAACTGCCTACCAAGTTGCCAACAGTCAAGGCCTTTGGGTTTGTTAGGGTTTTTCAGCAGTGAACCGCATGCCCTTGGGCTGAGCGATCTGACCTGGGCTCGCCCGAGTGACCAGGGGACCACCCGAACCTGCAACATTCCGAGTTTCGGGTCGATCGGTCAAGCCAAAGGGGTAGAAAACTGCGTACCAAGTTGCCAACAGTCGAGGCCTTTGGGCTTGTTTTGGCCTTTTCACGCGCGAAACGCATACCCTTCTGCTGTGCGGTCTGACCTGGGCTCGCGCGTGTGACCACGGGACCACCTGAACCTGCAACGCTCCGAGTTTCGGGTCGATCAGTCAAGGTCAAGGTCGACCCGTTTGGCCAGGTATGCCAATTTGAGCGGCATAGAGCATTGGCTTCGGCCGTGCGGTCTGGTCTGGGCTCGCGCGACAGACCAGGGGACCACCCCAACCTGCAATGCCCAGAGTTCCGGGTCGATAGGTCAAGCCTAAGGGGTAGAAAAACTGCGTACCAAGTGGCCCAAAAGTGAAGAAATTGGGCTTGTTTTGGTCTTTTCAAACGCGAACCGCATACCTTTCTGCTGTGCTGCCTGACCTGGGCTCGCGCGAGTGACCGGGGGACCATCTGAACCTGCAACGCTCCGAGTTTCGGGTCGATGGGTCAAGGCAAAGGGGTAGAAAACTGCCTACCAAGTTGCCAACAGTCAAGGCCTTTGGGTTTGTTAGGGTTTTTCAGCAGTGAACCGCATGCCCTTGGGCTGAGCGATCTGACCTGGGCTCGCCCGAGTGACCAGGGGACCACCCGAACCTGCAACATTCCGAGTTTCGGGTCGATCGGTCAAGCCAAAGGGGTAGAAAACTGCGTACCAAGTTGCCAACAGTCGAGGCCTTTGGGCTTGTTTTGGCCTTTTCACGCGCGAACCGCATACCCTTCTGCTGTGCGGTCTGACCTGGGCTCGCGCGTGTGACCACGGGACCACCTGAACCTGCAACGCTCCGAGTTTCGGGTCGATCAGTCAAGGTCAAGGTCGACCCGTTGGGCCAGGTATGCCAATTTGAGCGGCATAGAGCATTGGCTTCGGCCGTGCGGTCTGGTCTGGGCTCGCGCGACAGACCAGGGGACCACCCCAACCTGCAATGCCCAGAGTTCCGGGTCGATAGGTCAAGCCTAAGGGGTAGAAAAACTGCGTACCAAGTGGCCCAAAAGTGAAGAAATTGGGCTTGTTTTGGTCTTTTCAAACGCGAAGCGCATACCTTTCTGCTGTGCTGCCTGACCTGGGCTCGCGCGAGTGACCGGGGGACCATCTGAACCTGCAACGCTCCGAGTTTCGGGTCGATGGGTCAAGGCAAAGGGGTAGAAAACTGCCTACCAAGTTGCCAACAGTCAAGGCCTTTGGGTTTGTTAGGGTTTTTCAGCAGTGAACCGCATGCCCTTGGGCTGAGCGATCTGACCTGGGCTCGCGCGAGTGACCAGGGGACCACCCGAACCTGCAACATTACGAGTTTCAGGTCGATCGGTCAAGCCAAAGGGGTAGAAAACTGCGTACCAAGTTGCCAACAGTCGAGGCCTTTGGGCTTGTTTTGGCCTTTTCACGCGCGAACCGCATACCCTTCTGCTGTGCGGTCTGACCTGGGCTCGCGCGTGTGACCACGGGACCACCTGAACCTGCAACGCTCCGAGTTTCGGGTCGATCAGTCAAGGTCAAGGTCGACCCGTTGGGCCAGGTATGCCAATTTGAGCGGCATAGAGCATTGGCTTCGGCCGTGCGGTCTGGTCTGGGCTCGCGCGACAGACCAGGGGACCACCCCAACCTGCAATGCCCAGAGTTCCGGGTCGATAGGTCAAGCCTAAGGGGTAGAAAAACTGCGTACCAAGTGGCCCAAAAGTGAAGAAATTGGGCTTGTTTTGGTCTTTTCAAACGCGAACCGCATACCTTTCTGCTGTGCTGCCTGACCTGGGCTCGCGCGAGTGACCGGGGGACCATCTGAACCTGCAACGCTCCGAGTTTCGGGTCGATGGGTCAAGGCAAAGGGGTAGAAAACTGCCTACCAAGTTGCCAACAGTCAAGGCCTTTGGGTTTGTTAGGGTTTTTCAGCAGTGAACCGCATGCCCTTGGGCTGAGCGATCTGACCTGGGCTCGCGCGAGTGACCAGGGGACCACCCGAACCTGCAACATTCTGAGTTTCGGGTCGATCGGTTAAGCCAAAGGGGTAGAAAACTGCGTACCAAGTTGCCAACAGTCAAGGCCTTTGGGCTTGTTTTGGCCTTTTCATGCGCGAACCGCATACCCTTCTGCTGTGCGGTCTGACCTGGGCTCGCGCGTGTGACCACGGGACCACCTGAACCTGCAACGCTCCGAGTTTCGGGTCGATCAGTCAAGGTCAAGGTCGACCCGTTGGGCCAGGTATGCCAATTTGAGCGGCATAGAGCATTGGCTTCGGCCGTGCGGTCTGGTCTGGGCTCGCGCGACAGACCAGGGGACCACCCCAACCTGCAATGCCCAGAGTTCCGGGTCGATAGGTCAAGCCTAAGGGGTAGAAAAACTGCGTACCAAGTGGCCCAAAAGTGAAGAAATTGGGCTTGTTTTGGTCTTTTCAAACGCGAACCGCATACCTTTCTGCTGTGCTGCCTGACCTGGGCTCGCGCGAGTGACCGGGGGACCATCTGAACCTGCAACGCTCCGAGTTTCGGGTCGATGGGTCAAGGCAAAGGGGTAGAAAACTGCCTACCAAGTTGCCAACAGTCAAGGCCTTTGGGTTTGTTAGGGTTTTTCAGCAGTGAACCGCATGCCCTTGGGCTGAGCGATCTGACCTGGGCTCACGCGAGTGACCAGGGGACCACCCGAACCTGCAACATTCCGAGTTTCGGGTCGATCGGTCAAGCCAAAGGGGTAGAAAACTGCGTACCAAGTTGCCAACAGTCGAGGCCTTTGGGCTTGTTTTGGCCTTTTCACGCGCGAACCGCATACCCTTCTGCTGTGCGGTCTGACCTGGGCTCGCGCGTGTGACCACGGGACCATCTGAACCTGCAACGCTCCGAGTTTCGGGTCGATCAGTCAAGGTCAAGGTCGACCCGTTGGGCCAGGTATGCCAATTTGAGCGGCATAGAGCATTGGCTTCGGCCGTGCGGTCTGGTCTGGGCTCGCGCGACAGACCAGGGGACCACCCAAACCTGCAATGCCCAGAGTTCCGGGTCGATAGGTCAAGCCTAAGGGGTAGAAAAACTGCGTACCAAGTGGCCCAAAAGTGAAGAAATTGGGCTTGTTTTGGTCTTTTCAAACGCGAACCGCATACCTTTCTGCTGTGCTGCCTGACCTGGGCTCGCGCGAGTGACCGGGGGACCATCTGAACCTGCAACGCTCCGAGTTTCGGGTCGATGGGTCAAGGCAAAGGGGTAGAAAACTGCCTACCAAGTTGCCAACAGTCAAGGCCTTTGGGTTTGTTAGGGTTTTTCAGCAGTGAACCGCATGCCCTTGGGCTGAGCGATCTGACCTGGGCTCGCGTGAGTGACCAGGGGACCACCCGAACCTGCAACATTCCGAGTTTCGGGTCGATCGGTCAAGCCAAAGGGGTAGAAAACTGCGTACCAAGTTGCCAACAGTCGAGGCCTTTGGGCTTGTTTTGGCCTTTTCACGCGCGAACCGCATACCCTTCTGCTGTGCGGTCTGACCTGGGCTCGCGCGTGTGACCACGGGACCACCTGAACCTGCAACGCTCCGAGTTTCGGGTCGATCAGTCAAGGTCAAGGTCGACCCGTTGGGCCAGGTATGCCAATTTGAGCGGCATAGAGCATTGGCTTCGGCCGTGCGGTCTGGTCTGGGCTCGCGCGACAGACCAGGGGACCACCCCAACCTGCAATGCCCAGAGTTCCGGGTCGATAGGTCAAGCCTAAGGGGTAGAAAAACTGCGTACCAAGTGGCCCAAAAGTGAAGAAATTGGGCTTGTTTTGGTCTTTTCAAACGCGAAGCGCATACCTTTCTGCTGTGCTGCCTGACCTGGGCTCGCGCGAGTGACCGGGGGACCATCTGAACCTGCAACGCTCCGAGTTTCGGGTCGATGGGTCAAGGCAAAGGGGTAGAAAACTGCCTACCAAGTTGCCAACAGTCAAGGCCTTTGGGTTTGTTAGGGTTTTTCAGCAGTGAACCGCATGCCCTTGGGCTGAGCGATCTGACCTGGGCTCGCGCGAGTGACCAGGGGACCACCCGAACCTGCAACATTCCCAGTTTCGGGTCGATCGGTCAAGCCAAAGGGGTAGAAAACTGCGTACCAAGTTGCCAACAGTCGAGGCCTTTGGGCTTGTTTTGGCCTTTTCACGCGCGAACCGCATACCCTTCTGCTGTGCGGTCTGACCTGGGCTCGCGCGTGTGACCACGGGACCACCTGAACCTGCAACGCTCCGAGTTTCGGGTCGATCAGTCAAGGTCAAGGTCGACCCGTTGGGCCAGGTATGCCAATTTGAGCGGCATAGAGCATTGGCTTCGGCCGTGCGGTCTGGTCTGGGCTCGCGCGACAGACCAGGGGACCATCCCAACCTGCAATGCCCAGAGTTCCGGGTCGATAGGTCAAGCCTAAGGGGTAGAAAAACTGCGTACCAAGTGGCCCAAAAGTGAAGAAATTGGGCTTGTTTTGGTCTTTTCAAACGCGAACCGCATACCTTTCTGCTGTGCTGCCTGACCTGGGCTCGCGCGAGTGACCGGGGGACCATCTGAACCTGCAACGCTCCGAGTTTCGGGTCGATGGGTCAAGGCAAAGGGGTAGAAAACTGCCTACCAAGTTGCCAACAGTCAAGGCCTTTGGGTTTGTTAGGGTTTTTCAGCAGTGAACCGCATGCCCTTGGGCTGAGCGATCTGACCTGGGCTCGCGCGAGTGACCAGGGGACCACCCGAACCTGCAACATTCCGAGTTTCGGGTCGATCGGTCAAGCCAAAGGGGTAGAAAACTGCGTACCAAGTTGCCAACAGTCGAGGCCTTTGGGCTTGTTTTGGCCTTTTCACGCGCGAACCGCATACCCTTCTGCTGTGCGGTCTGACCTGGGCTCGCGCGTGTGACCACGGGACCACCTGAACCTGCAACGCTCCGAGTTTCGGGTCGATCAGTCAAGGTCAAGGTCGACCCGTTGGGCCAGGTATGCCAATTTGAGCGGCATAGAGCATTGGCTTCGGCCGTGCGGTCTGGTCTGGGCTCGCGCGACAGACCAGGGGACCACCCCAACCTGCAATGCCCAGAGTTCCGGGTCGATAGGTCAAGCCTAAGGGGTAGAAAAACTGCGTACCAAGTGGCCCAAAAGTGAAGAAATTGGGCTTGTTTTGGTCTTTTCAAACGCGAACCGCATACCTTTCTGCTGTGCTGCCTGACCTGGGCTCACGCGAGTGACCGGGGGACCATCTGAACCTGCAACGCTCCGAGTTTCGGGTCGATGGGTCAAGGCAAAGGGGTAGAAAACTGCCTACCAAGTTGCCAACAGTCAAGGCCTTTGGGTTTGTTAGGGTTTTTCAGCAGTGAACCGCATGCCCTTGGGCTGAGCGATCTGACCTGGGCTCGCCCGAGTGACCAGGGGACCACCCGAACCTGCAACATTCCGAGTTTCGGGTCGATCGGTCAAGCCAAAGGGGTAGAAAACTGCGTACCAAGTTGCCAACAGTCGAGGCCTTTGGGCTTGTTTTGGCCTTTTCACGCGCGAACCGCATACCCTTCTGCTGTGCGGTCTGACCTGGGCTCGCGCGTGTGACCACGGGACCACCTGAACCTGCAACGCTCCGAGTTTCGGGTCGATCAGTCAAGGTCAAGGTCGACCCGTTGGGCCAGGTATGCCAATTTGAGCGGCATAGAGCATTGGCTTCGGCCGTGCGGTCTGGTCTGGGCTCGCGCGACAGACCAGGGGACCACCCCAACCTGCAATGCCCAGAGTTCCGGGTCGATAGGTCAAGCCTAAGGGGTAGAAAAACTGCGTACCAAGTGGCCCAAAAGTGAAGAAATTGGGCTTGTTTTGGTCTTTTCAAACGCGAACCGCATACCTTTCTGCTGTGCTGCCTGACCTGGGCTCGCGCGAGTGACCGGGGGACCATCTGAACCTGCAACGCTCCGAGTTTCGGGTCGATGGGTCAAGGCAAAGGGGTAGAAAACTGCCTACCAAGTTGCCAACAGTCAAGGCCTTTGGGTTTGTTAGGGTTTTTCAGCAGTGAACCGCATGCCCTTGGGCTGAGCGATCTGACCTGGGCTCGCCCGAGTGACCAGGGGACCACCCGAACCTGCAACATTCCGAGTTTCGGGTCGATCGGTCAAGCCAAAGGGGTAGAAAACTGCGTACCAAGTTGCCAACAGTCGAGGCCTTTGGGCTTGTTTTGGCCTTTTCACGCGCGAACCGCATACCCTTCTGCTGTGCGGTCTGACCTGGGCTCGCGCGTGTGACCACGGGACCACCTGAACCTGCAACGCTCCGAGTTTCGGGTCGATCAGTCAAGGTCAAGGTCGACCCGTTGGGCCAGGTATGCCAATTTGAGCGGCATAGAGCATTGGCTTCGGCCGTGCGGTCTGGTCTGGGCTCGCGCGACAGACCAGGGGACCACCCCAACCTGCAATGCCCAGAGTTCCGGGTCGATAGGTCAAGCCTAAGGGGTAGAAAAACTGCGTACCAAGTGGCCCAAAAGTGAAGAAATTGGGCTTGTTTTTGGTCTTTTCAAACGCGAACCGCATAACTTTCTGCTGTGCTGCCTGACCTGGGCTCGCGCGAGTGACCGGGGGACCATCTGAACCTGCAACGCTCCGAGTTTCGGGTCGATGGGTCAAGGCAAAGGGGTAGAAAACTGCCTACCAAGTTGCCAACAGTCAAGGCCTTTGGGTTTGTTAGGGTTTTTCAGCAGTGAACCGCATGCCCTTGGGCTGAGCGATCTGACCTGGGCTCGCGCGAGTGACCAGGGGACCACCCGAACCTGCAACATTCCGAGTTTCGGGTCGATCGGTCAAGCCAAAGGGGTAGAAAACTGCGTACCAAGTTGCCAACAGTCGAGGCCTTTGGGCTTGTTTTGGCCTTTTCACGCGCGAACCGCATACCCTTCTGCTGTGCGGTCTGACCTGGGCTCGCGCGTGTGACCACGGGACCACCTGAACCTGCAACGCTCCGAGTTTCGGGTCGATCAGTCAAGGTCAAGGTCGACCCGTTGGGCCAGGTATGCCAATTTGAGCGGCATAGAGCATTGGCTTTGGCCGTGCGGTCTGGTCTGGGCTCGCGCGACAGACCAGGGGACCACCCCAACCTGCAATGCCCAGAGTTCCGGGTCGATAGGTCAAGCCTAAGGGGTAGAAAAACTGCGTACCAAGTGGCCCAAAAGTGAAGAAATTGGGCTTGTTTTGGTCTTTTCAAACGCGAACCGCATACCTTTCTGCTGTGCTGCCTGACCTGGGCTCACGCGAGTGACCGGGGGACCATCTGAACCTGCAACGCTCCGAGTTTCGGGTCGATGGGTCAAGGCAAAGGGGTAGAAAACTGCCTACCAAGTTGCCAACAGTCAAGGCCTTTGGGTTTGTTAGGGTTTTCAGCAGTGAACCGCATGCCCTTGGGCTGAGCGATCTGACCTGGGCTCGCCCGAGTGACCAGGGGACCACCCGAACCTGCAACATTCCGAGTTTCGGGTCGATCGGTCAAGCCAAAGGGGTAGAAAACTGCGTACCAAGTTGCCAACAGTCGAGGCCTTTGGGCTTGTTTTGGCCTTTTCACGCGCGAACCGCATACCCTTCTGCTGTGCGGTCTGACCTGGGCTCGCGCGTGTGACCACGGGACCACCTGAACCTGCAACGCTCCGAGTTTCGGGTCGATCAGTCAAGGTCAAGGTCGACCCGTTGGGCCAGGTATGCCAATTTGAGCGGCATAGAGCATTGGCTTCGGCCGTGCGGTCTGGTCTGGGCTCGCGCGACAGACCAGGGGACCACCCCAACCTGCAATGCCCAGAGTTCCGGGTCGATAGGTCAAGCCTAAGGGGTAGAAAAACTGCGTACCAAGTGGCCCAAAAGTGAAGAAATTGGGCTTGTTTTGGTCTTTTCAAACGCGAACCGCATACCTTTCTGCTGTGCTGCCTGACCTGGGCTCGCGCGAGTGACCGGGGGACCATCTGAACCTGCAACGCTCCGAGTTTCGGGTCGATGGGTCAAGGCAAAGGGGTAGAAAACTGCCTACCAAGTTGCCAACAGTCAAGGCCTTTGGGTTTGTTAGGGTTTTTCAGCAGTGAACCGCATGCCCTTGGGCTGAGCGATCTGACCTGGGCTCGCCCGAGTGACCAGGGGACCACCCGAACCTGCAACATTCCGAGTTTCGGGTCGATCGGTCAAGCCAAAGGGGTAGAAAACTGCGTACCAAGTTGCCAACAGTCGAGGCCTTTGGGCTTGTTTTGGCCTTTTCACGCGCGAACCGCATACCCTTCTGCTGTGCGGTCTGACCTGGGCTCGCGCGTGTGACCACGGGACCACCTGAACCTGCAACGCTCCGAGTTTCGGGTCGATCAGTCAAGGTCAAGGTCGACCCGTTGGGCCAGGTATGCCAATTTGAGCGGCATAGAGCATTGGCTTCGGCCGTGCGGTCTGGTCTGGGCTCGCGCGACAGACCAGGGGACCACCCCAACCTGCAATGCCCAGAGTTCCGGGTCGATAGGTCAAGCCTAAGGGGTAGAAAAACTGCGTACCAAGTGGCCCAAAAGTGAAGAAATTGGGCTTGTTTTGGTCTTTTCAAACGCGAACCGCATACCTTTCTGCTGTGCTGCCTGACCTGGGCTCGTGCGAGTGACCGGGGGACCATCTGAACCTGCAACGCTCCGAGTTTCGGGTCGATGGGTCAAGGCAAAGGGGTAGAAAACTGCCTACCAAGTTGCCAACAGTCAAGGCCTTTGGGTTTGTTAGGGTTTTTCAGCAGTGAACCGCATGCCCTTGGGCTGAGCGATCTGACCTGGGCTCGCGCGAGTGACCAGGGGACCACCCGAACCTGCAACATTCCGAGTTTTGGGTCGATCGGTCAAGCCAAAGGGGTAGAAAACTGCGTACCAAGTTGCCAACAGTCGAGGCCTTTGGGCTTGTTTTGGCCTTTTCACGCGCGAACCGCATACCCTTCTGCTGTGCGGTCTGACCTGGGCTCGCGCGTGTGACCACGGGACCACCTGAACCTGCAACGCTCCGAGTTTCGGGTCGATCAGTCAAGGTCAAGGTCGACCCGTTGGGCCAGGTATGCCAATTTGAGCGGCATAGAGCATTGGCTTCGGCCGTGCGGTCTGGTCTGGGCTCGCGCGACAGACCAGGGGACCATCCCAACCTGCAATGCCCAGAGTTCCGGGTCGATAGGTCAAGCCTAAGGGGTAGAAAAACTGCGTACCAAGTGGCCCAAAAGTGAAGAAATTGGGCTTGTTTTGGTCTTTTCAAACGCGAACCGCATACCTTTCTGCTGTGCTGCCTGACCTGGGCTCGCGCGAGTGACCGGGGGACCATCTGAACCTGCAACGCTCCGAGTTTCGGGTCGATGGGTCAAGGCAAAGGGGTAGAAAACTGCCTACCAAGTTGCCAACAGTCAAGGCCTTTGGGTTTGTTAGGGTTTTTCAGCAGTGAACCGCATGCCCTTGGGCTGAGCGATCTGACCTGGGCTCGCCCGAGTGACCAGGGGACCACCCGAACCTGTAACATTCCGAGTTTCGGGTCGATCGGTCAAGCCAAAGGGGTAGAAAACTGCGTACCAAGTTGCCAACAGTCGAGGCCTTTGGGCTTGTTTTGGCCTTTTCACGCGCGAACCGCATACCCTTCTGCTGTGCGGTCTGACCTGGGCTCGCGCGTGTGACCACGGGACCACCTGAACCTGCAACGCTCCGAGTTTCGGGTCGATCAGTCAAGGTCAAGGTCGACCCGTTGGGCCAGGTATGCCAATTTGAGCGGCATAGAGCATTGGCTTCGGCCGTGCGGTCTGGTCTGGGCTCGCGCGACAGACCAGGGGACCACCCCAACCTGCAATGCCCAGAGTTCCGGGTCGATAGGTCAAGCCTAAGGGGTAGAAAAACTGCGTACCAAGTGGCCCAAAAGTGAAGAAATTGGGCTTGTTTTGGTCTTTTCAAACGCGAACCGCATACCTTTCTGCTGTGCTGCCTGACCTGGGCTCGCGCGAGTGACCGGGGGACCATCTGAACCTGCAACGCTCCGAGTTTCGGGTCGATGGGTCAAGGCAAAGGGGTAGAAAACTGCCTACCAAGTTGCCAACAGTCAAGGCCTTTGGGTTTGTTAGGGTTTTTCAGCAGTGAACCGCATGCCCTTGGGCTGAGCGATCTGACCTGGGCTCGCGCGAGTGACCAGGGGACCACCCGAACCTGCAACATTCCGAGTTTCGGGTCGATCGGTCAAGCCAAAGGGGTAGAAAACTGCGTACCAAGTTGCCAACAGTCGAGGCCTTTGGGCTTGTTTTGGCCTTTTCACGCGCGAACCGCATACCCTTCTGCTGTGCGGTCTGACCTGGGCTCGCGCGTGTGACCACGGGACCACCTGAACCTGCAACGCTCCGAGTTTCGGGTCGATCAGTCAAGGTCAAGGTCGAGCCGTTGGGCCAGGTATGCCAATTTGAGCGGCATAGAGCATTGGCTTCGGCCGTGCGGTCTGGTCTGGGCTCGCGCGACAGACCAGGGGACCACCCCAACCTGCAATGCCCAGAGTTCCGGGTCGATAGGTCAAGCCTAAGGGGTAGAAAAACTGCGTACCAAGTGGCCCAAAAGTGAAGAAATTGGGCTTGTTTTGGTCTTTTCAAACGCGAACCGCATACCTTTCTGCTGTGCTGCCTGACCTGGGCTCGCGCGAGTGACCGGGGGACCATCTGAACCTGCAACGCTCCGAGTTTCGGGTCGATGGGTCAAGGCAAAGGGGTAGAAAACTGCCTACCAAGTTGCCAACAGTCAAGGCCTTTGGGTTTGTTAGGGTTTTTCAGCAGTGAACCGCATGCCCTTGGGCTGAGCGATCTGACCTGGGCTCGCGCGAGTGACCAGGGGACCACCCGAACCTGCAACATTCCGAGTTTCGGGTCGATCGGTCAAGCCAAAGGGGTAGAAAACTGCGTACCAAGTTGCCAACAGTCGAGGCCTTTGGGCTTGTTTTGGCCTTTTCACGCGCGAACCGCATACCCTTCTGCTGTGCGGTCTGACCTGGGCTCGCGCGTGTGACCACGGGACCACCTGAACCTGCAACGCTCCGAGTTTCGGGTCGATCAGTCAAGGTCAAGGTCGACCCGTTGGGCCAGGTATGCCAATTTGAGCGGCATAGAGCATTGGCTTCGGCCGTGCGGTCTGGTCTGGGCTCGCGCGACAGACCAGGGGACCACCCCAACCTGCAATGCCCAGAGTTCCGGGTCGATAGGTCAAGCCTAAGGGGTAGAAAAACTGCGTACCAAGTGGCCCAAAAGTGAAGAAATTGGGCTTGTTTTGGTCTTTTCAAACGCGAACCGCATACCTTTCTGCTGTGCTGCCTGACCTGGGCTCGCGCGAGTGACCGGGGGACCATCTGAACCTGCAACGCTCCGAGTTTCGGGTCGATGGGTCAAGGCAAAGGGGTAGAAAACTGCCTACCAAGTTGCCAACAGTCAAGGCCTTTGGGTTTGTTAGGGTTTTTCAGCAGTGAACCGCATGCCCTTGGGCTGAGCGATCTGACCTGGGCTCGCGCGAGTGACCAGGGGACCACCCGAACCTGCAACATTCCGAGTTTCGGGTCGATCGGTCAAGCCAAAGGGGTAGAAAACTGCGTACCAAGTTGCCAACAGTCGAGGCCTTTGGGCTTGTTTTGGCCTTTTCACGCGCGAACCGCATACCCTTCTGCTGTGCGGTCTGACCTGGGCTCGCGCGTGTGACCACGGGACCACCTGAACCTGCAACGCTCCGAGTTTCGGGTCGATCAGTCAAGGTCAAGGTCGACCCGTTGGGCCAGGTATGCCAATTTGAGCGGCATAGAGCATTGGCTTCGGCCGTGCGGTCTGGTCTGGGCTCGCGCGACAGACCAGGGGACCACCCCAACCTGCAATGCCCAGAGTTCCGGGTCGATAGGTCAAGCCTAAGGGGTAGAAAAACTGCGTACCAAGTGGCCCAAAAGTGAAGAAATTGGGCTTGTTTTGGTCTTTTCAAACGCGAACCGCATACCTTTCTGCTGTGCTGCCTGACCTGGGCTCGCGCGAGTGACCGGGGGACCATCTGAACCTGCAACGCTCCGAGTTTCGGGTCGATGGGTCAAGGCAAAGGGGTAGAAAACTGCCTACCAAGTTGCCAACAGTCAAGGCCTTTGGGTTTGTTAGGGTTTTTCAGCAGTGAACCGCATGCCCTTGGGCTGAGCGATCTGACCTGGGCTCGCGCGAGTGACCAGGGGACCACCCGAACCTGCAACATTCCGAGTTTCGGGTCGATCGGTCAAGCCAAAGGGGTAGAAAACTGCGTACCAAGTTGCCAACAGTCGAGGCCTTTGGGCTTGTTTTGGCCTTTTCACGCGCGAACCGCATACCCTTCTGCTGTGCGGTCTGACCTGGGCTCGCGCGTGTGACCACGGGACCACCTGAACCTGCAACGCTCCGAGTTTCGGGTCGATCAGTTAAGGTCAAGGTCGACCCGTTGGGCCAGGTATGCCAATTTGAGCGGCATAGAGCATTGGCTTCGGCCGTGCGGTCTGGTCTGGGCTCGCGCGACAGACCAGGGGACCACCCCAACCTGCAATGCCCAGAGTTCCGGGTCGATAGGTCAAGCCTAAGGGGTAGAAAAACTGCGTACCAAGTGGCCCAAAAGTGAAGAAATTGGGCTTGTTTTGGTCTTTTCAAACGCGAACCGCATACCTTTCTGCTGTGCTGCCTGACCTGGGCTCGCGCGAGTGACCGGGGGACCATCTGAACCTGCAACGCTCCGAGTTTCGGGTCGATGGGTCAAGGCAAAGGGGTAGAAAACTGCCTACCAAGTTGCCAACAGTCAAGGCCTTTGGGTTTGTTAGGGTTTTTCAGCAGTGAACCGCATGCCCTTGGGCTGAGCGATCTGACCTGGGCTCGCCCGAGTGACCAGGGGACCACCCGAACCTGCAACATTCCGAGTTTCGGGTCGATCGGTCAAGCCAAAGGGGTAGAAAACTGCGTACCAAGTTGCCAACAGTCGAGGCCTTTGGGCTTGTTTTGGCCTTTTCACGCGCGAACCGCATACCCTTCTGCTGTGCGGTCTGACCTGGGCTCGCGCGTGTGACCACGGGACCACCTGAACCTGCAACGCTCCGAGTTTCGGGTCGATCAGTCAAGGTCAAGGTCGACCCGTTGGGCCAGGTATGCCAATTTGAGCGGCATAGAGCATTGGCTTCGGCCGTGCGGTCTGGTCTGGGCTCGCGCGACAGACCAGGGGACCACCCCAACCTGCAATGCCCAGAGTTCCGGGTCGATAGGTCAAGCCTAAGGGGTAGAAAAACTGCGTACCAAGTGGCCCAAAAATGAAGAAATTGGGCTTGTTTTGGTCTTTTCAAACGCGAACCGCATACCTTTCTGCTGTGCTGCCTGACCTGGGCTCGCGCGAGTGACCGGGGGACCATCTGAACCTGCAATGCTCCGAGTTTCGGGTCGATGGGTCAAGGCAAAGGGGTAGAAAACTGCCTACCAAGTTGCCAACAGTCAAGGCCTTTGGGTTTGTTAGGGTTTTTCAGCAGTGAACCGCATGCCCTTGGGCTGAGCGATCTGACCTGGGCTCGCCCGAGTGACCAGGGGACCACCCGAACCTGCAACATTCCGAGTTTCGGGTCGATCGGTCAAGCCAAAGGGGTAGAAAACTGCGTACCAAGTTGCCAACAGTCGAGGCCTTTGGGCTTGTTTTGGCCTTTTCACGCGCGAACCGCATACCCTTCTGCTGTGCGGTCTGACCTGGGCTCGCGCGTGTGACCACGGGACCACCTGAACCTGCAACGCTCCGAGTTTCGGGTCGATCAGTCAAGGTCAAGGTCGACCCGTTGGGCCAGGTATGCCAATTTGAGCGGCATAGAGCATTGGCTTCGGCCGTGCGGTCTGGTCTGGGCTCGCGCGACAGACCAGGGGACCACCCCAACCTGCAATGCCCAGAGTTCCGGGTCGATAGGTCAAGCCTAAGGGGTAGAAAAACTGCGTACCAAGTGGCCCAAAAGTGAAGAAATTGGGCTTGTTTTGGTCTTTTCAAACGCGAACCGCATACCTTTCTGCTGTGCTGCCTGACCTGGGCTCGCGCGAGTGACCGGGGGACCATCTGAACCTGCAATGCTCCGAGTTTCGGGTCGATGGGTCAAGGCAAAGGGGTAGAAAACTGCCTACCAAGTTGCCAACAGTCAAGGCCTTTGGGTTTGTTAGGGTTTTTCAGCAGTGAACCGCATGCCCTTGGGCTGAGCGATCTGACCTGGGCTCGCCCGAGTGACCAGGGGACCACCCGAACCTGCAACATTCCGAGTTTCGGGTCGATCGGTCAAGCCAAAGGGGTAGAAAACTGCGTACCAAGTTGCCAACAGTCGAGGCCTTTGGGCTTGTTTTGGCCTTTTCACGCGCGAACCGCATACCCTTCTGCTGTGCGGTCTGACCTGGGCTCGCGCGTGTGACCACGGGACCACCTGAACCTGCAACGCTCCGAGTTTCGGGTCGATCAGTCAAGGTCAAGGTCGACCCGTTGGGCCAGGTATGCCAATTTGAGCGGCATAGAGCATTGGCTTCGGCCGTGCGGTCTGGTCTGGGCTCGCGCGACAGACCAGGGGACCACCCCAACCTGCAATGCCCAGAGTTCCGGGTCGATAGGTCAAGCCTAAGGGGTAGAAAAACTGCGTACCAAGTGGCCCAAAAGTGAAGAAATTGGGCTTGTTTTGGTCTTTTCAAACGCGAACCGCATACCTTTCTGCTGTGCTGCCTGACCTGGGCTCGCGCGAGTGACCGGGGGACCATCTGAACCTGCAACGCTCCGAGTTTCGGGTCGATGGGTCAAGGCAAAGGGGTAGAAAACTGCCTACCAAGTTGCCAACAGTCAAGGCCTTTGGGTTTGTTAGGGTTTTTCAGCAGTGAACCGCATGCCCTTGGGCTGAGCGATCTGACCTGGGCTCGCCCGAGTGACCAGGGGACCACCCGAACCTGCAACATTCCGAGTTTCGGGTCGATCGGTCAAGCCAAAGGGGTAGAAAACTGCGTACCAAGTTGCCAACAGTCGAGGCCTTTGGGCTTGTTTTGGCCTTTTCACGCGCAAACCGCATACCCTTCTGCTGTGCGGTCTGACCTGGGCTCGCGCGTGTGACCACGGGACCACCTGAACCTGCAACGCTCCGAGTTTCGGGTCGATCAGTCAAGGTCAAGGTCGACCCGTTGGGCCAGGTATGCCAATTTGAGCGGCATAGAGCATTGGCTTCGGCCGTGCGGTCTGGTCTGGGCTCGCGCGACAGACCAGGGGACCACCCCAACCTGCAATGCCCAGAGTTCCGGGTCGATAGGTCAAGCCTAAGGGGTAGAAAAACTGCGTACCAAGTGGCCCAAAAGTGAAGAAATTGGGCTTGTTTTGGTCTTTTCAAACGCGAACCGCATACCTTTCTGCTGTGCTGCCTGACCTGGGCTCACGCGAGTGACCGGGGGACCATCTGAACCTGCAACGCTCCGAGTTTCGGGTCGATGGGTCAAGGCAAAGGGGTAGAAAACTGCCTACCAAGTTGTCAACAGTCAAGGCCTTTGGGTTTGTTAGGGTTTTTCAGCAGTGAACCGCATGCCCTTGGGCTGAGCGATCTGACCTGGGCTCGCCCGAGTGACCAGGGGACCACCCGAACCTGCAACATTCCGAGTTTCGGGTCGATCGGTCAAGCCAAAGGGGTAGAAAACTGCGTACCAAGTTGCCAACAGTCGAGGCCTTTGGGCTTGTTTTGGCCTTTTCACGCGCGAACCGCATACCCTTCTGCTGTGCGGTCTGACCTGGGCTCGCGCGTGTGACCACGGGACCACCTGAACCTGCAACGCTCCGAGTTTCGGGTCGATCAGTCAAGGTCAAGGTCGACCCGTTGGGCCAGGTATGCCAATTTGAGCGGCATAGAGCATTGGCTTCGGCCGTGCGGTCTGGTCTGGGCTCGCGCGACAGACCAGGGGACCACCCCAACCTGCAATGCCCAGAGTTCCGGGTCGATAGGTCAAGCCTAAGGGGTAGAAAAACTGCGTACCAAGTGGCCCAAAAGTGAAGAAATTGGGCTTGTTTTGGTCTTTTCAAACGCGAACCGCATACCTTTCTGCTGTGCTGCCTGACCTGGGCTCGCGCGAGTGACCGGGGGACCATCTGAACCTGCAACGCTCCGAGTTTCGGGTCGATGGGTCAAGGCAAAGGGGTAGAAAACTGCCTACCAAGTTGCCAACAGTCAAGGCCTTTGGGTTTGTTAGGGTTTTTCAGCAGTGAACCGCATGCCCTTGGGCTGAGCGATCTGACCTGGGCTCGCGCGAGTGACCAGGGGACCACCCGAACCTGCAACATTCCGAGTTTCGGGTCGATCGGTCAAGCCAAAGGGGTAGAAAACTGCGTACCAAGTTGCCAACAGTCGAGGCCTTTGGGCTTGTTTTGGCCTTTTCACGCGCGAACCGCATACCCTTCTGCTGTGCGGTCTGACCTGGGCTCGCGCGTGTGACCACGGGACCACCTGAACCTGCAACGCTCCGAGTTTCGGGTCGATCAGTCAAGGTCAAGGTCGACCCGTTGGGCCAGGTATGCCAATTTGAGCGGCATAGAGCATTGGCTTCGGCCGTGCGGTCTGGTCTGGGCTCGCGCGACAGACCAGGGGACCACCCCAACCTGCAATGCCCAGAGTTCCGGGTCGATAGGTCAAGCCTAAGGGGTAGAAAAACTGCGTACCAAGTGGCCCAAAAGTGAAGAAATTGGGCTTGTTTTGGTCTTTTCAAACGCGAACCGCATACCTTTCTGCTGTGCTGCCTGACCTGGGCTCGCGCGAGTGACCGGGGGACCATCTGAACCTGCAACGCTCCGAGTTTCGGGTCGATGGGTCAAGGCAAAGGGGTAGAAAACTGCCTACCAAGTTGCCAACAGTCAAGGCCTTTGGGTTTGTTAGGGTTTTTCAGCAGTGAACCGCATGCCCTTGGGCTGAGCGATCTGACCTGGGCTCGCGCGAGTGACCAGGGGACCACCCGAACCTGCAACATTCCGAGTTTCGGGTCGATCGGTCAAGCCAAAGGGGTAGAAAACTGCGTACCAAGTTGCCAACAGTCGAGGCCTTTGGGCTTGTTTTGGCCTTTTCACGCGCGAACCGCATACCCTTCTGCTGTGCGGTCTGACCTGGGCTCGCGCGTGTGACCACGGGACCACCTGAACCTGCAACGCTCAGAGTTTCGGGTCGATCAGTCAAGGTCAAGGTCGACCCGTTGGGCCAGGTATGCCAATTTGAGCGGCATAGAGCATTGGCTTCGGCCGTGCGGTCTGGTCTGGGCTCGCGCGACAGACCAGGGGACCACCCCAACCTGCAATGCCCAGAGTTCCGGGTCGATAGGTCAAGCCTAAGGGGTAGAAAAACTGCGTACCAAGTGGCCCAAAAGTGAAGAAATTGGGCTTGTTTTGGTCTTTTCAAACGCGAACCGCATACCTTTCTGCTGTGCTGCCTGACCTGGGCTCGCGCGAGTGACCGGGGGACCATCTGAACCTGCAACGCTCCGAGTTTCGGGTCGATGGGTCAAGGCAAAGGGGTAGAAAACTGCCTACCAAGTTGCCAACAGTCAAGGCCTTTGGGTTTGTTAGGGTTTTTCAGCAGTGAACCGCATGCCCTTGGGCTGAGCGATCTGACCTGGGCTCGCGCGAGTGACCAGGGGACCACCCGAACCTGCAACATTCCGAGTTTCGGGTCGATCGGTCAAGCCAAAGGGGTAGAAAACTGCGTACCAAGTTGCCAACAGTCGAGGCCTTTGGGCTTGTTTTGGCCTTTTCACGCGCGAACCGCATACCCTTCTGCTGTGCGGTCTGACCTGGGCTCGCGCGTGTGACCACGGGACCACCTGAACCTGCAACGCTCCGAGTTTCGGGTCGATCAGTCAAGGTCAAGGTCGACCCGTTGGGCCAGGTATGCCAATTTGAGCGGCATAGAGCATTGGCTTCGGCCGTGCGGTCTGGTCTGGGCTCGCGCGACTGACCAGGGGACCACCCCAACCTGCAATGCCCAGAGTTCCAGGTCGATAGGTCAAGCCTAAGGGGTAGAAAAACTGCGTACCAAGTGGCCCAAAAGTGAAGAAATTGGGCTTGTTTTGGTCTTTTCAAACGCGAACCGCATACCTTTCTGCTGTGCTGCCTGACCTGGGCTCGCGCGAGTGACCGGGGGACCATCTGAACCTGCAACGCTCCGAGTTTCGGGTCGATGGGTCAAGGCAAAGGGGTAGAAAACTGCCTACCAAGTTGCCAACAGTCAAGGCCTTTGGGTTTGTTAGGGTTTTTCAGCAGTGAACCGCATGCCCTTGGGCTGAGCGATCTGACCTGGGCTCGCGCGAGTGACCAGGGGACCACCCGAACCTGCAACATTCCGAGTTTCGGGTCGATCGGTCAAGCCAAAGGGGTAGAAAACTGCGTACCAAGTTGCCAACAGTCGAGGCCTTTGGGCTTGTTTTGGCCTTTTCACGCGCGAACCGCATACCCTTCTGCTGTGCGGTCTGACCTGGGCTCGCGCGTGTGACCACGGGACCACCTGAACCTGCAACGCTCCGAGTTTCGGGTCGATCAGTCAAGGTCAAGGTCGACCCGTTGGGCCAGGTATGCCAATTTGAGCGGCATAGAGCATTGGCTTCGGCCGTGCGGTCTGGTCTGGGCTCGCGCGACAGACCAGGGGACCACCCCAACCTGCAATGCCCAGAGTTCCGGGTCGATAGGTCAAGCCTAAGGGGTAGAAAAACTGCGTACCAAGTGGCCCAAAAGTGAAGAAATTGGGCTTGTTTTGGTCTTTTCAAACGCGAACCGCATACCTTTCTGCTGTGCTGCCTGACCTGGGCTCGCGCGAGTGACCGGGGGACCATCTGAACCTGCAACGCTCCGAGTTTCGGGTCGATGGGTCAAGGCAAAGGGGTAGAAAACTGCCTACCAAGTTGCCAACAGTCAAGGCCTTTGGGTTTGTTAGGGTTTTTCAGCAGTGAACCGCATGCCCTTGGGCTGAGCGATCTGACCTGGGCTCGCGCGAGTGACCAGGGGACCACCCGAACCTGCAACATTCCGAGTTTCGGGTCGATCGGTCAAGCCAAAGGGGTAGAAAACTGCGTACCAAGTTGCCAACAGTCGAGGCCTTTGGGCTTGTTTTGGCCTTTTCACGCGCGAACCGCATACCCTTCTGCTGTGCGGTCTGACCTGGGCTCGCGCGTGTGACCACGGGACCACCTGAACCTGCAACGCTCCGAGTTTCGGGTCGATCAGTCAAGGTCAAGGTCGACCCGTTGGGCCAGGTATGCCAATTTGAGCGGCATAGAGCATTGGCTTCGGCCGTGCGGTCTGGTCTGGGCTCGCGCGACAGACCAGGGGACCACCCCAACCTGCAATGCCCAGAGTTCCGGGTCGATAGGTCAAGCCTAAGGGGTAGAAAAACTGCGTACCAAGTGGCCCAAAAGTGAAGAAATTGGGCTTGTTTTGGTCTTTTCAAACGCGAACCGCATACCTTTCTGCTGTGCTGCCTGACCTGGGCTCGCGCGAGTGACCGGGGGACCATCTGAACCTGCAACGCTCCGAGTTTCGGGTCGATGGGTCAAGGCAAAGGGGTAGAAAACTGCCTACCAAGTTGCCAACAGTCAAGGCCTTTGGGTTTGTTAGGGTTTTTCAGCAGTGAACCGCATGCCCTTGGGCTGAGCGATCTGACCTGGGCTCGCGCGAGTGACCAGGGGACCACCCGAACCTGCAACATTCCGAGTTTCGGGTCGATCGGTCAAGCCAAAGGGGTAGAAAACTGCGTACCAAGTTGCCAACAGTCGAGGCCTTTGGGCTTGTTTTGGCCTTTTCACGCGCGAACCGCATACCCTTCTGCTGTGCGGTCTGACCTGGGCTCGCGCGTGTGACCACGGGACCACCTGAACCTGCAACGCTCCGAGTTTCGGGTCGATCAGTCAAGGTCAAGGTCGACCCGTTGGGCCAGGTATGCCAATTTGAGCGGCATAGAGCATTGGCTTCGGCCGTGCGGTCTGGTCTGGGCTCGCGCGACAGACCAGGGGACCACCCCAACCTGCAATGCCCAGAGTTCCGGGTCGATAGGTCAAGCCTAAGGGGTAGAAAAACTGCGTACCAAGTGGCCCAAAAGTGAAGAAATTGGGCTTGTTTTGGTCTTTTCAAACGCGAACCGCATACCTTTCTGCTGTGCTGCCTGACCTGGGCTCGCGCGAGTGACCGGGGGACCATCTGAACCTGCAACGCTCCGAGTTTCGGGTCGATGGGTCAAGGCAAAGGGGTAGAAAACTGCCTACCAAGTTGCCAACAGTCAAGGCCTTTGGGTTTGTTAGGGTTTTTCAGCAGTGAACCGCATGCCCTTGGGCTGAGCGATCTGACCTGGGCTCGCGCGAGTGACCAGGGGACCACCCGAACCTGCAACATTCCGAGTTTCGGGTCGATCGGTCAAGCCAAAGGGGTAGAAAACTGCGTACCAAGTTGCCAACAGTCGAGGCCTTTGGGCTTGTTTTGGCCTTTTCACGCGCGAACCGCATACCCTTCTGCTGTGCGGTCTGACCTGGGCTCGCGCGTGTGACCACGGGACCACCTGAACCTGCAACGCTCCGAGTTTCGGGTCGATCAGTCAAGGTCAAGGTCGACCCGTTGGGCCAGGTATGCCAATTTGAGCGGCATAGAGCATTGGCTTCGGCCGTGCGGTCTGGTCTGGGCTCGCGCGACAGACCAGGGGACCATCCCAACCTGCAATGCCCAGAGTTCCGGGTCGATAGGTCAAGCCTAAGGGGTAGAAAAACTGCGTACCAAGTGGCCCAAAAGTGAAGAAATTGGGCTTGTTTTGGTCTTTTCAAACGCGAACCGCATACCTTTCTGCTGTGCTGCCTGACCTGGGCTCGCGCGAGTGACCGGGGGACCATCTGAACCTGCAACGCTCCGAGTTTCGGGTCGATGGGTCAAGGCAAAGGGGTAGAAAACTGCCTACCAAGTTGCCAACAGTCAAGGCCTTTGGGTTTGTTAGGGTTTTTCAGCAGTGAACCGCATGCCCTTGGGCTGAGCGATCTGACCTGGGCTCGCGCGAGTGACCAGGGGACCACCCGAACCTGCAACATTCCGAGTTTCGGGTCGATCGGTCAAGCCAAAGGGGTAGAAAACTGCGTACCAAGTTGCCAACAGTCGAGGCCTTTGGGCTTGTTTTGGCCTTTTCACGCGCGAACCGCATACCCTTCTGCTGTGCGGTCTAACCTGGGCTCGCGCGTGTGACCACGGGACCACCTGAACCTGCAACGCTCCGAGTTTCGGGTCGATCAGTCAAGGTCAAGGTCGACCCGTTGGGCCAGGTATGCCAATTTGAGCGGCATAGAGCATTGGCTTCGGCCGTGCGGTCTGGTCTGGGCTCGCGCGACAGACCAGGGGACCACCCCAACCTGCAATGCCCAGAGTTCCGGGTCGATAGGTCAAGCCTAAGGGGTAGAAAAACTGCGTACCAAGTGGCCCAAAAGTGAAGAAATTGGGCTTGTTTTGGTCTTTTCAAACGCGAACCGCATACCTTTCTGCTGTGCTGCCTGACCTGGGCTCGCGCGAGTGACCGGGGGACCATCTGAACCTGCAACGCTCCGAGTTTCGGGTCGATGGGTCAAGGCAAAGGGGTAGAAAACTGCCTACCAAGTTGCCAACAGTCAAGGCCTTTGGGTTTGTTAGGGTTTTTCAGCAGTGAACCGCATGCCCTTGGGCTGAGCGATCTGACCTGGGCTCGCCCGAGTGACCAGGGGACCACCCGAACCTGCAACATTCCGAGTTTCGGGTCGATCGGTCAAGCCAAAGGGGTAGAAAACTGCGTACCAAGTTGCCAACAGTCGAGGCCTTTGGGCTTGTTTTGGCCTTTTCACGCGCGAACCGCATACCCTTCTGCTGTGCGGTCTGACCTGGGCTCGCGCGTGTGACCACGGGACCACCTGAACCTGCAACGCTCCGAGTTTCGGGTCGATCAGTCAAGGTCAAGGTCGACCCGTTGGGCCAGGTATGCCAATTTGAGCGGCATAGAGCATTGGCTTCGGCCGTGCGGTCTGGTCTGGGCTCGCGCGACAGACCAGGGGACCACCCCAACCTGCAATGCCCAGAGTTCCGGGTCGATAGGTCAAGCCTAAGGGGTAGAAAAACTGCGTACCAAGTGGCCCAAAAGTGAAGAAATTGGGCTTGTTTTGGTCTTTTCAAACGCGAACCGCATACCTTTCTGCTGTGCTGCCTGACCTGGGCTCGCGCGAGTGACCGGGGGACCATCTGAACCTGCAACGCTCCGAGTTTCGGGTCGATGGGTCAAGGCAAAGGGGTAGAAAACTGCCTACCAAGTTGCCAACAGTCAAGGCCTTTGGGTTTGTTAGGGTTTTTCAGCAGTGAACCGCATGCCCTTGGGCTGAGAGATCTGACCTGGGCTCGCCCGAGTGACCAGGGGACCACCCGAACCTGCAACATTCCGAGTTTCGGGTCGATCGGTCAAGCCAAAGGGGTAGAAAACTGCGTACCAAGTTGCCAACAGTCGAGGCCTTTGGGCTTGTTTTGGCCTTTTCACGCGCGAACCGCATACCCTTCTGCTGTGCGGTCTGACCTGGGCTCGCGCGTGTGACCATGGGACCACCTGAACCTGCAACGCTCCGAGTTTCGGGTCGATCAGTCAAGGTCAAGGTCGACCCGTTGGGCCAGGTATGCCAATTTGAGCGGCATAGAGCATTGGCTTCGGCCGTGCGGTCTGGTCTGGGCTCGCGCGACAGACCAGGGGACCACCCCAACCTGCAATGCCCAGAGTTCCGGGTCGATAGGTCAAGCCTAAGGGGTAGAAAAACTGCGTACCAAGTGGCCCAAAAGTGAAGAAATTGGGCTTGTTTTGGTCTTTTCAAACGCGAACCGCATACCTTTCTGCTGTGCTGCCTGACCTGGGCTCGCGCGAGTGACCGGGGGACCATCTGAACCTGCAACGCTCCGAGTTTCGGGTCGATGGGTCAAGGCAAAGGGGTAGAAAACTGCCTACCAAGTTGCCAACAGTCAAGGCCTTTGGGTTTGTTAGGGTTTTTCAGCAGTGAACCGCATGCCCTTGGGCTGAGCGATCTGACCTGGGCTCGCGCGAGTGACCAGGGGACCACCCGAACCTGCAACATTCCGAGTTTTGGGTCGATCGGTCAAGCCAAAGGGGTAGAAAACTGCGTACCAAGTTGCCAACAGTCGAGGCCTTTGGGCTTGTTTTGGCCTTTTCACGCGCGAACCGCATACCCTTCTGCTGTGCGGTCTGACCTGGGCTCGCGCGTGTGACCACGGGACCACCTGAACCTGCAACGCTCCGAGTTTCGGGTCGATCAGTCAAGGTCAAGGTCGACCCGTTGGGCCAGGTATGCCAATTTGAGCGGCATAGAGCATTGGCTTCGGCCGTGCGGTCTGGTCTGGGCTCGCGCGACAGACCAGGGGACCACCCCAACCTGCAATGCCCAGAGTTCCGGGTCGATAGGTCAAGCCTAAGGGGTAGAAAAACTGCGTACCAAGTGGCCCAAAAGTGAAGAAATTGGGCTTGTTTTGGTCTTTTCAAACGCGAACCGCATACCTTTCTGCTGTGCTGCCTGACCTGGGCTCGCGCGAGTGACCGGGGGACCATCTGAACCTGCAACGCTCCGAGTTTCGGGTCGATGGGTCAAGGCAAAGGGGTAGAAAACTGCCTACCAAGTTGCCAACAGTCAAGGCCTTTGGGTTTGTTAGGGTTTTTCAGCAGTGAACCGCATGCCCTTGGGCTGAGCGATCTGACCTGGGCTCGCCCGAGTGACCAGGGGACCACCCGAACCTGCAACATTCCGAGTTTCGGGTCGATCGGTCAAGCCAAAGGGGTAGAAAACTGCGTACCAAGTTGCCAACAGTCGAGGCCTTTGGGCTTGTTTTGGCCTTTTCACGCGCGAACCGCATACCCTTCTGCTGTGCGGTCTGACCTGGGCTCGCGCGTGTGACCACGGGACCACCTGAACCTGCAACGCTCCGAGTTTCGGGTCGATCAGTCAAGGTCAAGGTCGACCCGTTGGGCCAGGTATGCCAATTTGAGCGGCATAGAGCATTGGCTTCGGCCGTGCGGTCTGGTCTGGGCTCGCGCGACAGACCAGGGGACCACCCCAACCTGCAATGCCCAGAGTTCCGGGTCGATAGGTCAAGCCTAAGGGGTAGAAAAACTGCGTACCAAGTGGCCCAAAAGTGAAGAAATTGGGCTTGTTTTGGTCTTTTCAAACGCGAACCGCATACCTTTCTGCTGTGCTGCCTGACCTGGGCTCGCGCGAGTGACCGGGGGACCATCTGAACCTGCAACGCTCCGAGTTTCGGGTCGATGGGTCAAGGCAAAGGGGTAGAAAACTGCCTACCAAGTTGCCAACAGTCAAGGCCTTTGGGTTTGTTAGGGTTTTTCAGCAGTGAACCGCATGCCCTTGGGCTGAGCGATCTGACCTGGGCTCGCCCGAGTGACCAGGGGACCACCCGAACCTGCAACATTCCGAGTTTCGGGTCGATCGGTCAAGCCAAAGGGGTAGAAAACTGCGTACCAAGTTGCCAACAGTCGAGGCCTTTGGGCTTGTTTTGGCCTTTTCACGCGCGAACCGCATACCCTTCTGCTGTGCGGTCTGACCTGGGCTCGCGCGTGTGACCACGGGACCACCTGAACCTGCAACGCTCCGAGTTTCGGGTCGATCAGTCAAGGTCAAGGTCGACCCGTTGGGCCAGGTATGCCAATTTGAGCGGCATAGAGCATTGGCTTCGGCCGTGCGGTCTGGTCTGGGCTCGCGCGACAGACCAGGGGACCACCCCAACCTGCAATGCCCAGAGTTCCGGGTCGATAGGTCAAGCCTAAGGGGTAGAAAAACTGCGTACCAAGTGGCCCAAAAGTGAAGAAATTGGGCTTGTTTTGGTCTTTTCAAACGCGAACCGCATACCTTTCTGCTGTGCTGCCTGACCTGGGCTCGCGCGAGTGACCGGGGGACCATCTGAACCTGCAACGCTCCGAGTTTCGGGTCGATGGGTCAAGGCAAAGGGGTAGAAAACTGCCTACCAAGTTGCCAACAGTCAAGGCCTTTGGGTTTGTTAGGGTTTTTCAGCAGTGAACCGCATGCCCTTGGGCTGAGCGATCTGACCTGGGCTCGCCCGAGTGACCAGGGGACCACCCGAACCTGCAACATTCCGAGTTTCGGGTCGATCGGTCAAGCCAAAGGGGTAGAAAACTGCGTACCAAGTTGCCAACAGTCGAGGCCTTTGGGCTTGTTTTGGCCTTTTCACGCGCGAACCGCATACCCTTCTGCTGTGCGGTCTGACCTGGGCTCGCGCGTGTGACCACGGGACCACCTGAACCTGCAACGCTCCGAGTTTCGGGTCGATCAGTCAAGGTCAAGGTCGACCCGTTGGGCCAGGTATGCCAATTTGAGCGGCATAGAGCATTGGCTTCGGCCGTGCGGTCTGGTCTGGGCTCGCGCGACAGACCAGGGGACCACCCCAACCTGCAATGCCCAGAGTTCCGGGTCGATAGGTCAAGCCTAAGGGGTAGAAAAACTGCGTACCAAGTGGCCCAAAAGTGAAGAAATTGGGCTTGTTTTGGTCTTTTCAAACGCGAACCGCATACCTTTCTGCTGTGCTGCCTGACCTGGGCTCGCGCGAGTGACCGGGGGACCATCTGAACCTGCAACGCTCCGAGTATCGGGTCGATGGGTCAAGGCAAAGGGGTAGAAAACTGCCTACCAAGTTGCCAACAGTCAAGGCCTTTGGGTTTGTTAGGGTTTTTCAGCAGTGAACCGCATGCCCTTGGGCTGAGCGATCTGACCTGGGCTCGCGCGAGTGACCAGGGGACCACCCGAACCTGCAACATTCCGAGTTTCGGGTCGATCGGTCAAGCCAAAGGGGTAGAAAACTGCGTACCAAGTTGCCAACAGTCGAGGCCTTTGGGCTTGTTTTGGCCTTTTCACGCGCGAACCGCATACCCTTCTGCTGTGCGGTCTGACCTGGGCTCGCGCGTGTGACCACGGGACCACCTGAACCTGCAACGCTCCGAGTTTCGGGTCGATCAGTCAAGGTCAAGGTCGACCCGTTGGGCCAGGTATGCCAATTTGAGCGGCATAGAGCATTGGCTTCGGCCGTGCGGTCTGGTCTGGGCTCGCGCGACAGACCAGGGGACCACCCCAACCTGCAATGCCCAGAGTTCCGGGTCGATAGGTCAAGCCTAAGGGGTAGAAAAACTGCGTACCAAGTGGCCCAAAAGTGAAGAAATTGGGCTTGTTTTGGTCTTTTCAAACGCGAACCGCATACCTTTCTGCTGTGCTGTCTGACCTGGGCTCGCGCGAGTGACCGGGGGACCATCTGAACCTGCAACGCTCCGAGTTTCGGGTCGATGGGTCAAGGCAAAGGGGTAGAAAACTGCCTACCAAGTTGCCAACAGTCAAGGCCTTTGGGTTTGTTAGGGTTTTTCAGCAGTGAACCGCATGCCCTTGGGCTGAGCGATCTGACCTGGGCTCGCGCGAGTGACCAGGGGACCACCCGAACCTGCAACATTCCGAGTTTCGGGTCGATCGGTCAAGCCAAAGGGGTAGAAAACTGCGTACCAAGTTGCCAACAGTCGAGGCCTTTGGGCTTGTTTTGGCCTTTTCACGCGCGAACCGCATACCCTTCTGCTGTGCGGTCTGACCTGGGCTCGCGCGTGTGACCACGGGACCACCTGAACCTGCAACGCTCCGAGTTTCGGGTCGATCAGTCAAGGTCAAGGTCGACCCGTTGGGCCAGGTATGCCAATTTGAGCGGCATAGAGCATTGGCTTCGGCCGTGCGGTCTGGTCTGGGCTCGCGCGACAGACCAGGGGACCACCCCAACCTGCAATGCCCAGAGTTCCGGGTCGATAGGTCAAGCCTAAGGGGTAGAAAAACTGCGTACCAAGTGGCCCAAAAGTGAAGAAATTGGGCTTGTTTTGGTCTTTTCAAACGCGAACCGCATACCTTTCTGCTGTGCTGCCTGACCTGGGCTCGCCGAGTGACCGGGGGACCATCTGAACCTGCAACGCTCCGAGTTTCGGGTCGATGGGTCAAGGCAAAGGGGTAGAAAACTGCCTACCAAGTTGCCAACAGTCAAGGCCTTTGGGTTTGTTAGGGTTTTTCAGCAGTGAACCGCATGCCCTTGGGCTGAGCGATCTGACCTGGGCTCGCGCGAGTGACCAGGGGACCACCCGAACCTGCAACATTCCGAGTTTCGGGTCGATCGGTCAAGCCAAAGGGGTAGAAAACTGCGTACCAAGTTGCCAACAGTCGAGGCCTTTGGGCTTGTTTTGGCCTTTTCACGCGCGAACCGCATACCCTTCTGCTGTGCGGTCTGACCTGGGCTCGCGCGTGTGACCACGGGACCACCTGAACCTGCAACGCTCCGAGTTTCGGGTCGATCAGTCAAGGTCAAGGTCGACCCGTTGGGCCAGGTATGCCAATTTGAGCGGCATAGAGCATTGGCTTCGGCCGTGCGGTCTGGTCTGGGCTCGCGCGACAGACCAGGGGACCACCCCAACCTGCAATGCCCAGAGTTCCGGGTCGATAGGTCAAGCCTAAGGGGTAGAAAAGCTGCGTACCAAGTGGCCCAAAAGTGAAGAAATTGGGCTTGTTTTGGTCTTTTCAAACGCGAACCGCATACCTTTCTGCTGTGCTGCCTGACCTGGGCTCGCGCGAGTGACCGGGGGACCATCTGAACCTGCAACGCTCCGAGTTTCGGGTCGATGGGTCAAGGCAAAGGGGTAGAAAACTGCCTACCAAGTTGCCAACAGTCAAGGCCTTTGGGTTTGTTAGGGTTTTTCAGCAGTGAACCGCATGCCCTTGGGCTGAGCGATCTGACCTGGGCTCGCGCGAGTGACCAGGGGACCACCCGAACCTGCAACATTCCGAGTTTCGGGTCGATCGGTCAAGCCAAAGGGGTAGAAAACTGCGTACCAAGTTGCCAACAGTCGAGGCCTTTGGGCTTGTTTTGGCCTTTTCACGCGCGAACCGCATACCCTTCTGCTGTGCGGTCTGACCTGGGCTCGCGCGTGTGACCACGGGACCACCTGAACCTGCAACGCTCCGAGTTTCGGGTCGATCAGTCAAGGTCAAGGTCGACCCGTTGGGCCAGGTATGCCAATTTGAGCGGCATAGAGCATTGGCTTCGGCCGTGCGGTCTGGTCTGGGCTCGCGCGACAGACCAGGGGACCACCCCAACCTGCAATGCCCAGAGTTCCGGGTCGATAGGTCAAGCCTAAGGGGTAGAAAAACTGCGTACCAAGTGGCCCAAAAGTGAAGAAATTGGGCTTGTTTTGGTCTTTTCAAACGCGAACCGCATACCTTTCTGCTGTGCTGCCTGACCTGGGCTCGCGCGAGTGACCGGGGGACCATCTGAACCTGCAACGCTCCGAGTTTCGGGTCGATGGGTCAAGGCAAAGGGGTAGAAAACTGCCTACCAAGTTGCCAACAGTCAAGGCCTTTGGGTTTGTTAGGGTTTTTCAGCAGTGAACCGCATGCCCTTGGGCTGAGCGATCTGACCTGGGCTCGTGCGAGTGACCAGGGGACCACCCGAACCTGCAACATTCCGAGTTTCGGGTCGATCGGTCAAGCCAAAGGGGTAGAAAACTGCGTACCAAGTTGCCAACAGTCGAGGCCTTTGGGCTTGTTTTGGCCTTTTCACGCGCGAACCGCATACCCTTCTGCTGTGCGGTCTGACCTGGGCTCGCGCGTGTGACCACGGGACCACCTGAACCTGCAACGCTCCGAGTTTCGGGTCGATCAGTCAAGGTCAAGGTCGACCCGTTGGGCCAGGTATGCCAATTTGAGCGGCATAGAGCATTGGCTTCGGCCGTGCGGTCTGGTCTGGGCTCGCGCGACAGACCAGGGGACCACCCCAACCTGCAATGCCCAGAGTTCCGGGTCGATAGGTCAAGCCTAAGGGGTAGAAAAACTGCGTACCAAGTGGCCCAAAAGTGAAGAAATTGGGCTTGTTTTGGTCTTTTCAAACGCGAACCGCATACCTTTCTGCTGTGCTGCCTGACCTGGGCTCGCGCGAGTGACCGGGGGACCATCTGAACCTGCAACGCTCCGAGTTTCGGGTCGATGGGTCAAGGCAAAGGGGTAGAAAACTGCCTACCAAGTTGCCAACAGTCAAGGCCTTTGGGTTTGTTAGGGTTTTTCAGCAGTGAACCGCATGCCCTTGGGCTGAGCGATCTGACCTGGGCTCGCCCGAGTGACCAGGGGACCACCCGAACCTGCAACATTCCGAGTTTCGGGTCGATCGGTCAAGCCAAAGGGGTAGAAAACTGCGTACCAAGTTGCCAACAGTCGAGGCCTTTGGGCTTGTTTTGGCCTTTTCACGCGCGAACCGCATACCCTTCTGCTGTGCGGTCTGACCTGGGCTCGCGCGTGTGACCACGGGACCACCTGAACCTGCAACGCTCCGAGTTTCGGGTCGATCAGTCAAGGTCAAGGTCGACCCGTTGGGCCAGGTATGCCAATTTGAGCGGCATAGAGCATTGGCTTCGGCCGTGCGGTCTGGTCTGGGCTCGCGCGACAGACCAGGGGACCACCCCAACCTGCAATGCCCAGAGTTCCGGGTCGATAGGTCAAGCCTAAGGGGTAGAAAAACTGCGTACCAAGTGGCCCAAAAGTGAAGAAATTGGGCTTGTTTTGGTCTTTTCAAACGCGAACCGCATACCTTTCTGCTGTGCTGCCTGACCTGGGCTCGCGCGAGTGACCGGGGGACCATCTGAACCTGCAACGCTCCGAGTTTCGGGTCGATGGGTCAAGGCAAAGGGGTAGAAAACTGCCTACCAAGTTGCCAACAGTCAAGGCCTTTGGGTTTGTTAGGGTTTTTCAGCAGTGAACCGCATGCCCTTGGGCTGAGCGATCTGACCTGGGCTCGCGCGAGTGACCAGGGGACCACCCGAACCTGCAACATTCCGAGTTTCGGGTCGATCGGTCAAGCCAAAGGGGTAGAAAACTGCGTACCAAGTTGCCAACAGTCGAGGCCTTTGGGCTTGTTTTGGCCTTTTCACGCGCGAACCGCATACCCTTCTGCTGTGCGGTCTGACCTGGGCTCGCGCGTGTGACCACGGGACCACCTGAACCTGCAACGCTCCGAGTTTCGGGTCGATCAGTCAAGGTCAAGGTCGACCCGTTGGGCCAGGTATGCCAATTTGAGCGGCATAGAGCATTGGCTTCGGCCGTGCGGTCTGGTCTGGGCTCGCGCGACAGACCAGGGGACCACCCCAACCTGCAATGCCCAGAGTTCCGGGTCGATAGGTCAAGCCTAAGGGGTAGAAAAACTGCGTACCAAGTGGCCCAAAAGTGAAGAAATTGGGCTTGTTTTGGTCTTTTCAAACGCGAACCGCATACCTTTCTGCTGTGCTGCCTGACCTGGGCTCGCGCGAGTGACCGGGGGACCATCTGAACCTGCAACGCTCCGAGTTTCGGGTCGATGGGTCAAGGCAAAGGGGTAGAAAACTGCCTACCAAGTTGCCAACAGTCAAGGCCTTTGGGTTTGTTAGGGTTTTTCAGCAGTGAACCGCATGCCCTTGGGCTGAGCGATCTGACCTGGGTTCGCCCGAGTGACCAGGGGACCAACCGAACCTGCAACATTCCGAGTTTCGGGTCGATCGGTCAAGCCAAAGGGGTAGAAAACTGCGTACCAAGTTGCCAACAGTCGAGGCCTTTGGGCTTGTTTTGGCCTTTTCACGCGCGAACCGCATACCCTTCTGCTGTGCGGTCTGACCTGGGCTCGCGCGTGTGACCACGGGACCACCTGAACCTGCAACACTCCGAGTTTCGGGTCGATCAGTCAAGGTCAAGGTCGACCCGTTGGGCCAGGTATGCCAATTTGAGCGGCATAGAGCATTGGCTTCGGCCGTGCGGTCTGGTCTGGGCTCGCGCGACAGACCAGGGGACCACCCCAACCTGCAATGCCCAGAGTTCCGGGTCGATAGGTCAAGCCTAAGGGGTAGAAAAACTGCGTACCAAGTGGCCCAAAAGTGAAGAAATTGGGCTTGTTTTGGTCTTTTCAAACGCGAACCGCATACCTTTCTGCTGTGCTGCCTGACCTGGGCTCGCGCGAGTGACCGGGGGACCATCTGAACCTGCAACGCTCCGAGTTTCGGGTCGATGGGTCAAGGCAAAGGGGTAGAAAACTGCCTACCAAGTTGCCAACAGTCAAGGCCTTTGGGTTTGTTAGGGTTTTTCAGCAGTGAACCGCATGCCCTTGGGCTGAGCGATCTGACCTGGGCTCGCCTGAGTGACCAGGGGACCACCCGAACCTGCAACATTCCGAGTTTCGGGTCGATCGGTCAAGCCAAAGGGGTAGAAAACTGCGTACCAAGTTGCCAACAGTCGAGGCCTTTGGGCTTGTTTTGGCCTTTTCACGCGCGAACCGCATACCCTTCTGCTGTGCGGTCTGACCTGGGCTCGCGCGTGTGACCACGGGACCACCTGAACCTGCAACGCTCCGAGTTTCGGGTCGATCAGTCAAGGTCAAGGTCGACCCGTTGGGCCAGGTATGCCAATTTGAGCGGCATAGAGCATTGGCTTCGGCCGTGCGGTCTGGTCTGGGCTCGCGCGACAGACCAGGGGACCACCCCAACCTGCAATGCCCAGAGTTCCGGGTCGATAGGTCAAGCCTAAGGGGTAGAAAAACTGCGTACCAAGTGGCCCAAAAGTGAAGAAATTGGGCTTGTTTTGGTCTTTTCAAACGCGAACCGCATACCTTTCTGCTGTGCTGCCTGACCTGGGCTCGCGCGAGTGACCGGGGGACCATCTGAACCTGCAACGCTCCGAGTTTCGGGTCGATGGGTCAAGGCAAAGGGGTAGAAAACTGCCTACCAAGTTGCCAACAGTCAAGGCCTTTGGGTTTGTTAGGGTTTTTCAGCAGTGAACCGCATGCCCTTGGGCTGAGCGATCTGACCTGGGCTCGCGCGAGTGACCAGGGGACCACCCGAACCTGCAACATTCCGAGTTTCGGGTCGATCGGTCAAGCCAAAGGGGTAGAAAACTGCGTACCAAGTTGCCAACAGTCGAGGCCTTTGGGCTTGTTTTGGCCTTTTCACGCGCGAACCGCATACCCTTCTGCTGTGCGGTCTGACCTGGGCTCGCGCGTGTGACCACGGGACCACCTGAACCTGCAACGCTCCGAGTTTAGGGTCGATCAGTCAAGGTCAAGGTCGACCCGTTGGGCCAGGTATGCCAATTTGAGCGGCATAGAGCATTGGCTTCGGCCGTGCGGTCTGGTCTGGGCTCGCGCGACAGACCAGGGGACCACCCCAACCTGCAATGCCCAGAGTTCCGGGTCGATAGGTCAAGCCTAAGGGGTAGAAAAACTGCGTACCAAGTGGCCCAAAAGTGAAGAAATTGGGCTTGTTTTGGTCTTTTCAAACGCGAACCGCATACCTTTCTGCTGTGCTGCCTGACCTGGGCTCGCGCGAGTGACCGGGGGACCATCTGAACCTGCAACGCTCCGAGTTTCGGGTCGATGGGTCAAGGCAAAGGGGTAGAAAACTGCCTACCAAGTTGCCAACAGTCAAGGCCTTTGGGTTTGTTAGGGTTTTTCAGCAGTGAACCGCATGCCCTTGGGCTGAGCGATCTGACCTGGGCTCGCCCGAGTGACCAGGGGACCACCCGAACCTGCAACATTCCGAGTTTCGGGTCGATCGGTCAAGCCAAAGGGGTAGAAAACTGCGTACCAAGTTGCCAACAGTCGAGGCCTTTGGGCTTGTTTTGGCCTTTTCACGCGCGAACCGCATACCCTTCTGCTGTGCGGTCTGACCTGGGCTCGCGCGTGTGACCACGGGACCACCTGAACCTGCAACGCTCCGAGTTTCGGGTCGATCTGTCAAGGTCAAGGTCGACCCGTTGGGCCAGGTATGCCAATTTGAGCGGCATAGAGCATTGGCTTCGGCCGTGCGGTCTGGTCTGGGCTCGCGCGACAGACCAGGGGACCACCCCAACCTGCAATGCCCAGAGTTCCGGGTCGATAGGTCAAGCCTAAGGGGTAGAAAAACTGCGTACCAAGTGGCCCAAAAGTGAAGAAATTGGGCTTGTTTTGGTCTTTTCAAACGCGAACCGCATACCTTTCTGCTGTGCTGCCTGACCTGGGCTCGCGCGAGTGACCGGGGGACCATCTGAACCTGCAACGCTCCGAGTTTCGGGTCGATGGGTCATGGCAAAGGGGTAGAAAACTGCCTACCAAGTTGCCAACAGTCAAGGCCTTTGGGTTTGTTAGGGTTTTTCAGCAGTGAACCGCATGCCCTTGGGCTGAGCGATCTGACCTGGGCTCGCCCGAGTGACCAGGGGACCACCCGAACCTGCAACATTCCGAGTTTCGGGTCGATCGGTCAAGCCAAAGGGGTAGAAAACTGCGTACCAAGTTGCCAACAGTCGAGGCCTTTGGGCTTGTTTTGGCCTTTTCACGCGCGAACCGCATACCCTTCTGCTGTGCGGTCTGACCTGGGCTCGCGCGTGTGACCACGGGACCACCTGAACCTGCAACGCTCCGAGTTTCGGGTCGATCAGTCAAGGTCAAGGTCGACCCGTTGGGCCAGGTATGCCAATTTGAGCGGCATAGAGCATTGGCTTCGGCCGTGCGGTCTGGTCTGGGCTCGCGCGACAGACCAGGGGACCACCCCAACCTGCAATGCCCAGAGTTCCGGGTCGATAGGTCAAGCCTAAGGGGTAGAAAAACTGCGTACCAAGTGGCCCAAAAGTGAAGAAATTGGGCTTGTTTTGGTCTTTTCAAACGCGAACCGCATACCTTTCTGCTGTGCTGCCTGACCTGGGCTCGCGCGAGTGACCGGGGGACCATCTGAACCTGCAACGCTCCGAGTTTCGGGTTGATGGGTCAAGGCAAAGGGGTAGAAAACTGCCTACCAAGTTGCCAACAGTCAAGGCCTTTGGGTTTGTTAGGGTTTTTCAGCAGTGAACCGCATGCCCTTGGGCTGAGCGATCTGACCTGGGCTCGCGCGAGTGACCAGGGGACCACCCGAACCTGCAACATTCCGAGTTTCGGGTCGATCGGTCAAGCCAAAGGGGTAGAAAACTGCGTACCAAGTTGCCAACAGTCGAGGCCTTTGGGCTTGTTTTGGCCTTTTCACGCGCGAACCGCATACCCTTCTGCTGTGCGGTCTGACCTGGGCTCGCACGTGTGACCACGGGACCACCTGAACCTGCAACGCTCCGAGTTTCGGGTCGATCAGTCAAGGTCAAGGTCGACCCGTTGGGCCAGGTATGCCAATTTGAGCGGCATAGAGCATTGGCTTCGGCCGTGCGGTCTGGTCTGGGCTCGCGCGACAGACCAGGGGACCACCCCAACCTGCAATGCCCAGAGTTCCGTGTCGATAGGTCAAGCCTAAGGGGTAGAAAAACTGCGTACCAAGTGGCCCAAAAGTGAAGAAATTGGGCTTGTTTTGGTCTTTTCAAACGCGAACCGCATACCTTTCTGCTGTGCTGCCTGACCTGGGCTCGCGCGAGTGACCGGGGGACCATCTGAACCTGCAACGCTCCGAGTTTCGGGTCGATGGGTCAAGGCAAAGGGGTAGAAAACTGCCTACCAAGTTGCCAACAGTCAAGGCCTTTGGGTTTGTTAGGGTTTTTCAGCAGTGAACCGCATGCCCTTGGGCTGAGCGATCTGACCTGGGCTCGCGCGAGTGACCAGGGGACCACCCGAACCTGCAACATTCCGAGTTTCGGGTCGATCGGTCAAGCCAAAGGGGTAGAAAACTGCGTACCAAGTTGCCAACAGTCGAGGCCTTTGGGCTTGTTTTGGCCTTTTCACGCGCGAACCGCATACCCTTCTGCTGTGCGGTCTGACCTGGGCTCGCGCGTGTGACCACGGGACCACCTGAACCTGCAACGCTCCGAGTTTCGGGTCGATCAGTCAAGGTCAAGGTCGACCCGTTGGGCCAGGTATGCCAATTTGAGCGGCATAGAGCATTGGCTTCGGCCGTGCGGTCTGGTCTGGGCTCGCGCGACAGACCAGGGGACCACCCCAACCTGCAATGCCCAGAGTTCCGGGTCGATAGGTCAAGCCTAAGGGGTAGAAAAACTGCGTACCAAGTGGCCCAAAAGTGAAGAAATTGGGCTTGTTTTGGTCTTTTCAAACGCGAACCGCATACCTTTCTGCTGTGCTGCCTGACCTGGGCTCGCGCGAGTGACCGGGGGACCATCTGAACCTGCAACGCTCCGAGTTTCGGGTCGATGGGTCAAGGCAAAGGGGTAGAAAACTGCCTACCAAGTTGCCAACAGTCAAGGCCTTTGGGTTTGTTAGGGTTTTTCAGCAGTGAACCGCATGCCCTTGGGCTGAGCGATCTGACCTGGGCTCGCGCGAGTGACCAGGGGACCACCCGAACCTGCAACATTCCGAGTTTCGGGTCGATCGGTCAAGCCAAAGGGGTAGAAAACTGCGTACCAAGTTGCCAACAGTCGAGGCCTTTGGGCTTGTTTTGGCCTTTTCACGCGCGAACCGCATACCCTTCTGCTGTGCGGTCTGACCTGGGCTCGCGCGTGTGACCACGGGACCACCTGAACCTGCAACGCTCCGAGTTTCGGGTCGATCAGTCAAGGTCAAGGTCGACCCGTTGGGCCAGGTATGCCAATTTGAGCGGCATAGAGCATTGGCTTCGGCCGTGCGGTCTGGTCTGGGCTCGCGCGACAGACCAGGGGACCACCCCAACCTGCAATGCCCAGAGTTCCGGGTCGATAGGTCAAGCCTAAGGGGTAGAAAAACTGCGTACCAAGTGGCCCAAAAGTGAAGAAATTGGGCTTGTTTTGGTCTTTTCAAACGCGAACCGCATACCTTTCTGCTGTGCTGCCTGACCTGGGCTCGCGCGAGTGACCGGGGGACCATCTGAACCTGCAACGCTCCGAGTTTCGGGTCGATGGGTCAAGGCAAAGGGGTAGAAAACTGCCTACCAAGTTGCCAACAGTCAAGGCCTTTGGGTTTGTTAGGGTTTTTCAGCAGTGAACCGCATGCCCTTGGGCTGAGCGATCTGACCTGGGCTCGCCCGAGTGACCAGGGGACCACCCGAACCTGCAACATTCCGAGTTTCGGGTCGATCGGTCAAGCCAAAGGGGTAGAAAACTGCGTACCAAGTTGCCAACAGTCGAGGCCTTTGGGCTTGTTTTGGCCTTTTCACGCGCGAACCGCATACCCTTCTGCTGTGCGGTCTGACCTGGGCTGGCGCGTGTGACCACGGGACCACCTGAACCTGCAACGCTCCGAGTTTCGGGTCGATCAGTCAAGGTCAAGGTCGACCCGTTGGGCCAGGTATGCCAATTTGAGCGGCATAGAGCATTGGCTTCGGCCGTGCGGTCTGGTCTGGGCTCGCGCGACAGACCAGGGGACCACCCCAACCTGCAATGCCCAGAGTTCCGGGTCGATAGGTCAAGCCTAAGGGGTAGAAAAACTGCGTACCAAGTGGCCCAAAAGTGAAGAAATTGGGCTTGTTTTGGTCTTTTCAAACGCGAACCGCATACCTTTCTGCTGTGCTGCCTGACCTGGGCTCGCGCGAGTGACCGGGGGACCATCTGAACCTGCAACGCTCCGAGTTTCGGGTCGATGGGTCAAGGCAAAGGGGTAGAAAACTGCCTACCAAGTTGCCAACAGTCAAGGCCTTTGGGTTTGTTAGGGTTTTTCAGCAGTGAACCGCATGCCCTTGGGCTGAGCGATCTGACCTGGGCTCGCCCGAGTGACCAGGGGACCACCCGAACCTGCAACATTCCGAGTTTCGGGTCGATCGGTCAAGCCAAAGGGGTAGAAAACTGCGTACCAAGTTGCCAACAGTCGAGGCCTTTGGGCTTGTTTTGGCCTTTTCACGCGCGAACCGCATACCCTTCTGCTGTGCGGTCTGACCTGGGCTCGCGCGTGTGACCACGGGACCACCTGAACCTGCAACGCTCCGAGTTTCGGGTCGATCAGTCAAGGTCAAGGTCGACCCGTTGGGCCAGGTATGCCAATTTGAGCGGCATAGAGCATTGGCTTCGGCCGTGCGGTCTGGTCTGGGCTCGCGCGACAGACCAGGGGACCACCCCAACCTGCAATGCCCAGAGTTCCGGGTCGATAGGTCAAGCCTAAGGGGTAGAAAAACTGCGTACCAAGTGGCCCAAAAGTGAAGAAATTGGGCTTGTTTTGGTCTTTTCAAACGCGAACCGCATACCTTTCTGCTGTGCTGCCTGACCTGGGCTCGCGCGAGTGACCGGGGGACCATCTGAACCTGCAACGCTCCGAGTTTCGGGTCGATGGGTCAAGGCAAAGGGGTAGAAAACTGCCTACCAAGTTGCCAACAGTCAAGGCCTTTGGGTTTGTTAGGGTTTTTCAGCAGTGAACCGCATGCCCTTGGGCTGAGCGATCTGACCTGGGCTCGCGCGAGTGACCAGGGGACCACCCGAACCTGCAACATTCCGAGTTTCGGGTCGATCGGTCAAGCCAAAGGGGTAGAAAACTGCGTACCAAGTTGCCAACAGTCGAGGCCTTTGGGCTTGTTTTGGCCTTTTCACGCGCGAACCGCATACCCTTCTGCTGTGCGGTCTGACCTGGGCTCGCGCGTGTGACCACGGGACCACCTGAACCTGCAACGCTCCGAGTTTCGGGTCGATCAGTCAAGGTCAAGGTCGACCCGTTGGGCCAGGTATGCCAATTTGAGCGGCATAGAGCATTGGCTTCGGCCGTGCGGTCTGGTCTGGGCTCGCGCGACAGACCAGGGGACCATCCCAACCTGCAATGCCCAGAGTTCTGGGTCGATAGGTCAAGCCTAAGGGGTAGAAAAACTGCGTACCAAGTGGCCCAAAAGTGAAGAAATTGGGCTTGTTTTGGTCTTTTCAAACGCGAACCGCATACCTTTCTGCTGTGCTGCCTGACCTGGGCTCGCGCGAGTGACCGGGGGACCATCTGAACCTGCAACGCTCCGAGTTTCGGGTCGATGGGTCAAGGCAAAGGGGTAGAAAACTGCCTACCAAGTTGCCAACAGTCAAGGCCTTTGGGTTTGTTAGGGTTTTTCAGCAGTGAACCGCATGCCCTTGGGCTGAGCGATCTGACCTGGGCTCGCCCGAGTGACCAGGGGACCACCCGAACCTGCAACATTCCGAGTTTCGGGTCGATCGGTCAAGCCAAAGGGGTAGAAAACTGCGTACCAAGTTGCCAACAGTCGAGGCCTTTGGGCTTGTTTTGGCCTTTTCACGCGCGAACCGCATACCCTTCTGCTGTGCGGTCTGACCTGGGCTCGCGCGTGTGACCACGGGACCACCTGAACCTGCAACGCTCCGAGTTTCGGGTCGATCAGTCAAGGTCAAGGTCGACCCGTTGGGCCAGGTATGCCAATTTGAGCGGCATAGAGCATTGGCTTCGGCCGTGCGGTCTGGTCTGGGCTCGCGCGACAGACCAGGGGACCACCCCAACCTGCAATGCCCAGAGTTCCGGGTCGATAGGTCAAGCCTAAGGGGTAGAAAAACTGCGTACCAAGTGGCCCAAAAGTGAAGAAATTGGGCTTGTTTTGGTCTTTTCAAACGCGAACCGCATACCTTTCTGCTGTGCTGCCTGACCTGGGCTCGCGCGAGTGACCGGGGGACCATCTGAACCTGCAACGCTCCGAGTTTCGGGTCGATGGGTCAAGGCAAAGGGGTAGAAAACTGCCTACCAAGTTGCCAACAGTCAAGGCCTTTGGGTTTGTTAGGGTTTTTCAGCAGTGAACCGCATGCCCTTGGGCTGAGCGATCTGACCTGGGCTCGCGCGAGTGACCAGGGGACCACCCGAACCTGCAACATTCCGAGTTTCGGGTCGATCGGTCAAGCCAAAGGGGTAGAAAACTGCGTACCAAGTTGCCAACAGTCGAGGCCTTTGGGCTTGTTTTGGCCTTTTCACGCGCGAACCGCATACCCTTCTGCTGTGCGGTCTGACCTGGGCTCGCGCGTGTGACCACGGGACCACCTGAACCTGCAACGCTCCGAGTTTCGGGTCGATCAGTCAAGGTCAAGGTCGACCCGTTGGGCCAGGTATGCCAATTTGAGCGGCATAGAGCATTGGCTTCGGCCGTGCGGTCTGGTCTGGGCTCGCGCGACAGACCAGGGGACCACCCCAACCTGCAATGCCCAGAGTTCCGGGTCGATAGGTCAAGCCTAAGGGGTAGAAAAACTGCGTACCAAGTGGCCCAAAAGTGAAGAAATTGGGCTTGTTTTGGTCTTTTCAAACGCGAACCGCATACCTTTCTGCTGTGCTGCCTGACCTGGGCTCGCGCCAGTGACCGGGGGACCATCTGAACCTGCAACGCTCCGAGTTTCGGGTCGATGGGTCAAGGCAAAGGGGTAGAAAACTGCCTACCAAGTTGCCAACAGTCAAGGCCTTTGGGTTTGTTAGGGTTTTTCAGCAGTGAACCGCATGCCCTTGGGCTGAGCGATCTGACCTGGGCTCGCCCGAGTGACCAGGGGACCACCCGAACCTGCAACATTCCGAGTTTCGGGTCGATCGGTCAAGCCAAAGGGGTAGAAAACTGCGTACCAAGTTGCCAACAGTCGAGGCCTTTGGGCTTGTTTTGGCCTTTTCACGCGCGAACCGCATACCCTTCTGCTGTGCGGTCTGACCTGGGCTCGCGCGTGTGACCACGGGACCACCTGAACCTGCAATGCTCCGAGTTTCGGGTCGATCAGTCAAGGTCAAGGTCGACCCGTTGGGCCAGGTATGCCAATTTGAGCGGCATAGAGCATTGGCTTCGGCCGTGCGGTCTGGTCTGGGCTCGCGCGACAGACCAGGGGACCACCCCAACCTGCAATGCCCAGAGTTCCGGGTCGATAGGTCAAGCCTAAGGGGTAGAAAAACTGCGTACCAAGTGGCCCAAAAGTGAAGAAATTGGGCTTGTTTTGGTCTTTTCAAACGCGAACCGCATACCTTTCTGCTGTGCTGCCTGACCTGGGCTTGCGCGAGTGACCGGGGGACCATCTGAACCTGCAACGCTCCGAGTTTCGGGTCGATGGGTCAAGGCAAAGGGGTAGAAAACTGCCTACCAAGTTGCCAACAGTCAAGGCCTTTGGGTTTGTTAGGGTTTTTCAGCAGTGAACCGCATGCCCTTGGGCTGAGCGATCTGACCTGGGCTCGCGCGAGTGACCAGGGGACCACCCGAACCTGCAACATTCCGAGTTTCGGGTCGATCGGTCAAGCCAAAGGGGTAGAAAACTGCGTACCAAGTTGCCAACAGTCGAGGCCTTTGGGCTTGTTTTGGCCTTTTCACGCGCGAACCGCATACCCTTCTGCTGTGCGGTCTGACCTGGGCTCGCGCGTGTGACCACGGGACCACCTGAACCTGCAACGCTCCGAGTTTCGGGTCGATCAGTCAAGGTCAAGGTCGACCCGTTGGGCCAGGTATGCCAATTTGAGCGGCATAGAGCATTGGCTTCCGCCGTGCGGTCTGGTCTGGGCTCGCGCGACAGACCAGGGGACCACCCCAACCTGCAATGCCCAGAGTTCCGGGTCGATAGGTCAAGCCTAAGGGGTAGAAAAACTGCGTACCAAGTGGCCCAAAAGTGAAGAAATTGGGCTTGTTTTGGTCTTTTCAAACGCGAACCGCATACCTTTCTGCTGTGCTGCCTGACCTGGGCTCGCGCGAGTGACCGGGGGACCATCTGAACCTGCAACGCTCCGAGTTTCGGGTCGATGGGTCAAGGCAAAGGGGTAGAAAACTGCCTACCAAGTTGCCAACAGTCAAGGCCTTTGGGTTTGTTAGGGTTTTTCAGCAGTGAACCGCATGCCCTTGGGCTGAGCGATCTGACCTGGGCTCGCGCGAGTGACCAGGGGACCACCCGAACCTGCAACATTCCGAGTTTCGGGTCGATCGGTCAAGCCAAAGGGGTAGAAAACTGCGTACCAAGTTGCCAACAGTCGAGGCCTTTGGGCTTGTTTTGGCCTTTTCACGCGCGAACCGCATACCCTTCTGCTGTGCGGTCTGACCTGGGCTCGCGCGTGTGACCACGGGACCACCTGAACCTGCAACGCTCCGAGTTTCGGGTCGATCAGTCAAGGTCAAGGTCGACCCGTTGGGCCAGGTATGCCAATTTGAGCGGCATAGAGCATTGGCTTTGGCCGTGCGGTCTGGTCTGGGCTCGCGCGACAGACCAGGGGACCACCCCAACCTGCAATGCCCAGAGTTCCGGGTCGATAGGTCAAGCCTAAGGGGTAGAAAAACTGCGTACCAAGTGGCCCAAAAGTGAAGAAATTGGGCTTGTTTTGGTCTTTTCAAACGCGAACCGCATACCTTTCTGCTGTGCTGCCTGACCTGGGCTCGCGCTGGTGACCGGGGGACCATCTGAACCTGCAACGCTCCGAGTTTCGGGTCGATGGGTCAAGGCAAAGGGGTAGAAAACTGCCTACCAAGTTGCCAACAGTCAAGGCCTTTGGGTTTGTTAGGGTTTTTCAGCAGTGAACCGCATGCCCTTGGGCTGAGTGATCTGACCTGGGCTCGCGCGAGTGACCAGGGGACCACCCGAACCTGCAACATTCCGAGTTTCGGGTCGATCGGTCAAGCCAAAGGGGTAGAAAACTGCGTACCAAGTTGCCAACAGTCGAGGCCTTTGGGCTTGTTTTGGCCTTTTCACGCGCGAACCGCATACCCTTCTGCTGTGCGGTCTGACCTGGGCTCGCGCGTGTGACCACGGGACCACCTGAACCTGCAACGCTCCGAGTTTCGGGTCGATCAGTCAAGGTCAAGGTCGACCCGTTGGGCCAGGTATGCCAATTTGAGCGGCATAGAGCATTGGCTTCGGCCGTGCGGTCTGGTCTGGGCTCGCGCGACAGACCAGGGGACCACCCCAACCTGCAATGCCCAGAGTTCCGGGTCGATAGGTCAAGCCTAAGGGGTAGAAAAACTGCGTACCAAGTGGCCCAAAAGTGAAGAAATTGGGCTTGTTTTGGTCTTTTCAAACGCGAACCGCATACCTTTCTGCTGTGCTGCCTGACCTGGGCTCGCGCGAGTGACCGGGGGACCATCTGAACCTGCAACGCTCCGAGTTTCGGGTCGATGGGTCAAGGCAAAGGGGTAGAAAACTGCCTACCAAGTTGCCAACAGTCAAGGCCTTTGGGTTTGTTAGGGTTTTTCAGCAGTGAATCGCATGCCCTTGGGCTGAGCGATCTGACCTGGGCTCGCGCGAGTGACCAGGGGACCACCCGAACCTGCAACATTCCGAGTTTCGGGTCGATCGGTCAAGCCAAAGGGGTAGAAAACTGCGTACCAAGTTGCCAACAGTCGAGGCCTTTGGGCTTGTTTTGGCCTTTTCACGCGCGAACCGCATACCCTTCTGCTGTGCGGTCTGACCTGGGCTCGCGCGTGTGACCACGGGACCACCTGAACCTGCAACGCTCCGAGTTTCGGGTCGATCAGTCAAGGTCAAGGTCGACCCGTTGGGCCAGGTATGCCAATTTGAGCGGCATAGAGCATTGGCTTCGGCCGTGCGGTCTGGTCTGGGCTCGCGCGACAGACCAGGGGACCACCCCAACCTGCAATGCCCAGAGTTCCGGGTCGATAGGTCAAGCCTAAGGGGTAGAAAAACTGCGTACCAAGTGGCCCAAAAGTGAAGAAATTGGGCTTGTTTTGGTCTTTTCAAACGCGAACCGCATACCTTTCTGCTGTGCTGCCTGACCTGGGCTCGCGCGAGTGACCGGGGGACTATCTGAACCTGCAACGCTCCGAGTTTCGGGTCGATGGGTCAAGGCAAAGGGGTAGAAAACTGCCTACCAAGTTGCCAACAGTCGAGGCCTTTGGGTTTGTTAGGGTTTTTCAGCAGTGAACCGCATGCCCTTGGGCTGAGCGATCTGACCTGGGCTCGCGCGAGTGACCAGGGGACCACCCGAACCTGCAACATTCCGAGTTTCGGGTCGATCGGTCAAGCCAAAGGGGTAGAAAACTGCGTACCAAGTTGCCAACAGTCGAGGCCTTTGGGCTTGTTTTGGCCTTTTCACGCGCGAACCGCATACCCTTCTGCTGTGCGGTCTGACCTGGGCTCGCGCGTGTGACCACGGGACCACCTGAACCTGCAACGCTCCGAGTTTCGGGTCGATCAGTCAAGGTCAAGGTCGACCCGTTGGGCCAGGTATGCCAATTTGAGCGGCATAGAGCATTGGCTTCGGCCGTGCGGTCTGGTCTGGGCTCGCGCGACAGACCAGGGGACCACCCCAACCTGCAATGCCCAGAGTTCCGGGTCGATAGGTCAAGCCTAAGGGGTAGAAAAACTGCGTACCAAGTGGCCCAAAAGTGAAGAAATTGGGCTTGTTTTCGTCTTTTCAAACGCGAACCGCATACCTTTCTGCTGTGCTGCCTGACCTGGGCTCGCGCGAGTGACCGGGGGACCATCTGAACCTGCAACGCTCCGAGTTTCGGGTCGATGGGTCAAGGCAAAGGGGTAGAAAACTGCCTACCAAGTTGCCAACAGTCAAGGCCTTTGGGTTTGTTAGGGTTTTTCAGCAGTGAACCGCATGCCCTTGGGCTGAGCGATCTGACCTGGGCTCGCGCGAGTGACCAGGGGACCACCCGAACCTGCAACATTCCGAGTTTCGGGTCGATCGGTCAAGCCAAAGGGGTAGAAAACTGCTTACCAAGTTGCCAACAGTCGAGGCCTTTGGGCTTGTTTTGGCCTTTTCACGCGCGAACCGCATACCCTTCTGCTGTGCGGTCTGACCTGGGCTCGCGCGTGTGACCACGGGACCACCTGAACTTGCAACGCTCCGAGTTTCGGGTCGATCAGTCAAGGTCAAGGTCGACCCGTTGGGCCAGGTATGCCAATTTGAGCGGCATAGAGCATTGGCTTCGGCCGTGCGGTCTGGTCTGGGCTCGCGCGACAGACCAGGGGACCACCCCAACCTGCAATGCCCAGAGTTCCGGGTCGATAGGTCAAGCCTAAGGGGTAGAAAAACTGCGTACCAAGTGGCCCAAAAGTGAAGAAATTGGGCTTGTTTTGGTCTTTTCAAACGCGAACCGCATACCTTTCTGCTGTGCTGCCTGACCTGGGCTCGCGCGAGTGACCGGGGGACCATCTGAACCTGCAACGCTCCGAGTTTCGGGTCGATGGGTCAAGGCAAAGGGGTAGAAAACTGCCTACCAAGTTGCCAACAGTCAAGGCCTTTGGGTTTGTTAGGGTTTTTCAGCAGTGAACCGCATGCCCTTGGGCTGAGCGATCTGACCTGGGCTCGCCCGAGTGACCAGGGGATCACCCGAACCTGCAACATTCCGAGTTTCGGGTCGATCGGTCAAGCCAAAGGGGTAGAAAACTGCGTACCAAGTTGCCAACAGTCGAGGCCTTTGGGCTTGTTTTGGCCTTTTCACGCGCGAACCGCATACCCTTCTGCTGTGCGGTCTGACCTGGGCTCGCGCGTGTGACCACGGGACCACCTGAACCTGCAACGCTCCGAGTTTCGGGTCGATCAGTCAAGGTCAAGGTCGACCCGTTGGGCCAGGTATGCCAATTTGAGCGGCATAGAGCATTGGCTTCGGCCGTGCGGTCTGGTCTGGGCTCGCGCGACAGACCAGGGGACCACCCCAACCTGCAATGCCCAGAGTTCCGGGTCGATAGGTCAAGCCTAAGGGGTAGAAAAACTGCGTACCAAGTGGCCCAAAAGTGAAGAAATTGGGCTTGTTTTGGTCTTTTCAAACGCGAACCGCATACCTTTCTGCTGTGCTGCCTGACCTGGGCTCGCGCGAGTGACCGGGGGACCATCTGAACCTGCAACGCTCCGAGTTTCGGGTCGATGGGTCAAGGCAAAGGGGTAGAAAACTGCCTACCAAGTTGCCAACAGTCAAGGCCTTTGGGTTTGTTAGGGTTTTTCAGCAGTGAACCGCATGCCCTTGGGCTGAGCGATCTGACCTGGGCTCGCCCGAGTGACCAGGGGACCACCCGAACCTGCAACATTCCGAGTTTCGGGTCGATCGGTCAAGCCAAAGGGGTAGAAAACTGCGTACCAAGTTGCCAACAGTCGAGGCCTTTGGGCTTGTTTTGGCCTTTTCACGCGCGAACCGCATACCCTTCTGCTGTGCGGTCTGACCTGGGCTCGCGCGTGTGACCACGGGACCACCTGAACCTGCAACGCTCCGAGTTTCGGGTCGATCAGTCAAGGTCAAGGTCGACCCGTTGGGCCAGGTATGCCAATTTGAGCGGCATAGAGCATTGGCTTCGGCCGTGCGGTCTGGTCTGGGCTCGCGCGACAGACCAGGGGACCACCCCAACCTGCAATGCCCAGAGTTCCGGGTCGATAGGTCAAGCCTAAGGGGTAGAAAAACTGCGTACCAAGTGGCCCAAAAGTGAAGAAATTGGGCTTGTTTTGGTCTTTTCAAACGCGAACCGCATACCTTTCTGCTGTGCTGCCTGACCTGGGCTCGCGCGAGTGACCGGGGGACCATCTGAACCTGCAACGCTCCGAGTTTCGGGTCGATGGGTCAAGGCAAAGGGGTAGAAAACTGCCTACCAAGTTGCCAACAGTCAAGGCCTTTGGGTTTGTTAGGGTTTTTCAGCAGTGAACCGCATGCCCTTGGGCTGAGCGATCTGACCTGGGCTCGCCCGAGTGACCAGGGGACCACCCGAACCTGCAACATTCCGAGTTTCGGGTCGATCGGTCAAGCCAAAGGGGTAGAAAACTGCGTACCAAGTTGCCAACAGTCGAGGCCTTTGGGCTTGTTTTGGCCTTTTCACGCGCGAACCGCATACCCTTCTGCTGTGCGGTCTGACCTGGGCTCGCGCGTGTGACCACGGGACCACCTGAACCTGCAACGCTCCGAGTTTCGGGTCGATCAGTCAAGGTCAAGGTCGACCCGTTGGGCCAGGTATGCCAATTTGAGCGGCATAGAGCATTGGCTTCGGCCGTGCGGTCTGGTCTGGGCTCGCGCGACAGACCAGGGGACCACCCCAACCTGCAATGCCCAGAGTTCCGGGTCGATAGGTCAAGCCTAAGGGGTAGAAAAACTGCGTACCAAGTGGCCCAAAAGTGAAGAAATTGGGCTTGTTTTGGTCTTTTCAAACGCGAACCGCATACCTTTCTGCTGTGCTGCCTGACCTGGGCTCGCGCGAGTGACCGGGGGACCATCTGAACCTGCAACGCTCCGAGTTTCGGGTCGATGGGTCAAGGCAAAGGGGTAGAAAACTGCCTACCAAGTTGCCAACAGTCAAGGCCTTTGGGTTTGTTAGGGTTTTTCAGCAGTGAACCGCATGCCCTTGGGCTGAGCGATCTGACCTGGGCTCGCCCGAGTGACCAGGGGACCACCCGAACCTGCAACATTCCGAGTTTCGGGTCGATCGGTCAAGCCAAAGGGGTAGAAAACTGCGTACCAAGTTGCCAACAGTCGAGGCCTTTGGGCTTGTTTTGGCCTTTTCACGCGCGAACCGCATACCCTTCTGCTGTGCGGTCTGACCTGGGCTCGCGCGTGTGACCACGGGACCACCTGAACCTGCAACGCTCCGAGTTTCGGGTCGATCAGTCAAGGTCAAGGTCGACCCGTTGGGCCAGGTATGCCAATTTGAGCGGCATAGAGCATTGGCTTCGGCCGTGCGGTCTGGTCTGGGCTCGCGCGACAGACCAGGGGACCACCCCAACCTGCAATGCCCAGAGTTCCGGGTCGATAGGTCAAGCCTAAGGGGTAGAAAAACTGCGTACCAAGTGGCCCAAAAGTGAAGAAATTGGGCTTGTTTTGGTCTTTTCAAACGCGAACCGCATACCTTTCTGCTGTGCTGCCTGACCTGGGCTCGCGCGAGTGACCGGGGGACCATCTGAACCTGCAACGCTCCGAGTTTCGGGTCGATGGGTCAAGGCAAAGGGGTAGAAAACTGCCTACCAAGTTGCCAACAGTCAAGGCCTTTGGGTTTGTTAGGGTTTTTCAGCAGTGAACCGCATGCCCTTGGGCTGAGCGATCTGACCTGGACTCGCGCGAGTGACCAGGGGACCACCCGAACCTGCAACATTCCGAGTTTCGGGTCGATCGGTCAAGCCAAAGGGGTAGAAAACTGCGTACCAAGTTGCCAACAGTCGAGGCCTTTGGGCTTGTTTTGGCCTTTTCACGCGCGAACCGCATACCCTTCTGCTGTGCGGTCTGACCTGGGCTCGCGCGTGTGACCACGGGACCACCTGAACCTGCAACGCTCCGAGTTTCGGGTCGATCAGTCAAGGTCAAGGTCGACCCGTTGGGCCAGGTATGCCAATTTGAGCGGCATAGAGCATTGGCTTCGGCCGTGCGGTCTGGTCTGGGCTCGCGCGACAGACCAGGGGACCACCCCAACCTGCAATGCCCAGAGTTCCGGGTCGATAGGTCAAGCCTAAGGGGTAGAAAAACTGCGTACCAAGTGGCCCAAAAGTGAAGAAATTGGGCTTGTTTTGGTCTTTTCAAACGCGAACCGCATACCTTTCTGCTGTGCTGCCTGACCTGGGCTCGCGCGAGTGACCGGGGGACCATCTGAACCTGCAACGCTCCGAGTTTCGGGTCGATAGGTCAAGGCAAAGGGGTAGAAAACTGCCTACCAAGTTGCCAACAGTCAAGGCCTTTGGGTTTGTTAGGGTTTTTCAGCAGTGAACCGCATGCCCTTGGGCTGAGCGATCTGACCTGGGCTCGCGCGAGTGACCAGGGGACCACCCGAACCTGCAACATTCCGAGTTTCGGGTCGATCGGTCAAGCCAAAGGGGTAGAAAACTGCGTACCAAGTTGCCAACAGTCGAGGCCTTTGGGCTTGTTTTGGCCTTTTCACGCGCGAACCGCATACCCTTCTGCTGTGCGGTCTGACCTGGGCTCGCGCGTGTGACCACGGGACCACCTGAACCTGCAACGCTCCGAGTTTCGGGTCGATCAGTCAAGGTCAAGGTCGACCCGTTGGGCCAGGTATGCCAATTTGAGCGGCATAGAGCATTGGCTTCGGCCGTGCGGTCTGGTCTGGGCTCGCGCGACAGACCAGGGGACCACCCCAACCTGCAATGCCCAGAGTTCCGGGTCGATAGGTCAAGCCTAAGGGGTAGAAAAACTGCGTACCAAGTGGCCCAAAAGTGAAGAAATTGGGCTTGTTTTGGTCTTTTCAAACGCGAACCGCATACCTTTCTGCTGTGCTGCCTGACCTGGGCTCGCGCGAGTGACCGGGGGACCATCTGAACCTGCAACGCTCCGAGTTTCGGGTCGATGGGTCAAGGCAAAGGGGTAGAAAACTGCCTACCAAGTTGCCAACAGTCAAGGCCTTTGGGTTTGTTAGGGTTTTTCAGCAGTGAACCGCATGCCCTTGGGCTGAGCGATCTGACCTGGGCTTGCGCGAGTGACCAGGGGACCACCCGAACCTGCAACATTCCGAGTTTCGGGTCGATCGGTCAAGCCAAAGGGGTAGAAAACTGCGTACCAAGTTGCCAACAGTCGAGGCCTTTGGGCTTGTTTTGGCCTTTTCACGCGCGAACCGCATACCCTTCTGCTGTGCGGTCTGACCTGGGCTCGCGCGTGTGACCACGGGACCACCTGAACCTGCAACGCTCCGAGTTTCGGGTCGATCAGTCAAGGTCAAGGTCGACCCGTTGGGCCAGGTATGCCAATTTGAGCGGCATAGAGCATTGGCTTCCGCCGTGCGGTCTGGTCTGGGCTCGCGCGACAGACCAGGGGACCACCCCAACCTGCAATGCCCAGAGTTCCGGGTCGATAGGTCAAGCCTAAGGGGTAGAAAAACTGCGTACCAAGTGGCCCAAAAGTGAAGAAATTGGGCTTGTTTTGATCTTTTCAAACGCGAACCGCATACCTTTCTGCTGTGCTGCCTGACCTGGGCTCGCGCGAGTGACCGGGGGACCATCTGAACCTGCAACGCTCCGAGTTTCGGGTCGATGGGTCAAGGCAAAGAGTAGAAAACTGCCTACCAAGTTGCCAACAGTCAAGGCCTTTGGGTTTGTTAGGGTTTTTCAGCAGTGAACCGCATGCCCTTGGGCTGAGCGATCTGACCTGGGCTCGCGCGAGTGACCAGGGGACCACCCGAACCTGCAACATTCCGAGTTTCGGGTCGATCGGTCAAGCCAAAGGGGTAGAAAACTGCGTACCAAGTTGCCAACAGTCGAGGCCTTTGGGCTTGTTTTGGCCTTTTCACGCGCGAACCGCATACCCTTCTGCTGTGCGGTCTGACCTGGGCTCGCGCGTGTGACCACGGGACCACCTGAACCTGCAACGCTCCGAGTTTCGGGTCGATCAGTCAAGGTCAAGGTCGACCCGTTGGGCCAGGTATGCCAATTTGAGCGGCATAGAGCATTGGCTTCGGCCGTGCGGTCTGGTCTGGGCTCGCGCGACAGACCAGGGGACCACCCCAACCTGCAATGCCCAGAGTTCCGGGTCGATAGGTCAAGCCTAAGGGGTAGAAAAACTGCGTACCAAGTGGCCCAAAAGTGAAGAAATTGGGCTTGTTTTGGTCTTTTCAAACGCGAACCGCATACCTTTCTGCTGTGCTGCCTGACCTGGGCTCGCGCGAGTGACCGGGGGACCATCTGAACCTGCAACGCTCCGAGTTTCGGGTCGATGGGTCAAGGCAAAGGGGTAGAAAACTGCCTACCAAGTTGCCAACAGTCAAGGCCTTTGGGTTTGTTAGGGTTTTTCAGCAGTGAACCGCATGCCCTTGGGCTGAGCGATCTGACCTGGGCTCGCCCGAGTGACCAGGGGACCACCCGAACCTGCAACATTCCGAGTTTCGGGTCGATCGGTCAAGCCAAAGGGGTAGAAAACTGCGTACCAAGTTGCCAACAGTCGAGGCCTTTGGGCTTGTTTTGGCCTTTTCACGCGCGAACCGCATACCCTTCTGCTGTGCGGTCTGACCTGGGCTCGCGCGTGTGACCACGGGACCACCTGAACCTGCAACGCTCCGAGTTTCGGGTCGATCAGTCAAGGTCAAGGTCGACCCGTTGGGCCAGGTATGCCAATTTGAGCGGCATAGAGCATTGGCTTCGGCCGTGCGGTCTGGTCTGGGCTCGCGCGACAGACCAGGGGACCACCCCAACCTGCAATGCCCAGAGTTCCGGGTCGATAGGTCAAGCCTAAGGGGTAGAAAAACTGCGTACCAAGTGGCCCAAAAGTGAAGAAATTGGGCTTGTTTTGGTCTTTTCAAACGCGAACCGCATACCTTTCTGCTGTGCTGCCTGACCTGGGCTCGCGCGAGTGACCGGGGGACCATCTGAACCTGCAACGCTCCGAGTTTCGGGTCGATGGGTCAAGGCAAAGGGGTAGAAAACTGCCTACCAAGTTGCCAACAGTCAAGGCCTTTGGGTTTGTTAGGGTTTTTCAGCAGTGAACCGCATGCCCTTGGGCTGAGCGATCTGACCTGGGCTCGCCCGAGTGACCAGGGGACCACCCGAACCTGCAACATTCCGAGTTTCGGGTCGATCGGTCAAGCCAAAGGGGTAGAAAACTGCGTACCAAGTTGCCAACAGTCGAGGCCTTTGGGCTTGTTTTGGCCTTTTCACGCGCGAACCGCATACCCTTCTGCTGTGCGGTCTGACCTGGGCTCGCGCGTGTGACCACGGGACCACCTGAACCTGCAACGCTCCGAGTTTCGGGTCGATCAGTCAAAGTCAAGGTCGACCCGTTGGGCCAGGTATGCCAATTTGAGCGGCATAGAGCATTGGCTTCGGCCGTGCGGTCTGGTCTGGGCTCGCGCGACAGACCAGGGGACCACCCCAACCTGCAATGCCCAGAGTTCCGGGTCGATAGGTCAAGCCTAAGGGGTAGAAAAACTGCGTACCAAGTGGCCCAAAAGTGAAGAAATTGGGCTTGTTTTGGTCTTTTCAAACGCGAACCGCATACCTTTCTGCTGTGCTGCCTGACCTGGGCTCGAGCGAGTGACCGGGGGACCATCTGAACCTGCAACGCTCCGAGTTTCGGGTCGATGGGTCAAGGCAAAGGGGTAGAAAACTGCCTACCAAGTTGCCAACAGTCAAGGCCTTTGGGTTTGTTAGGGTTTTTCAGCAGTGAACCGCATGCCCTTGGGCTGAGCGATCTGACCTGGGCTCGCCCGAGTGACCAGGGGACCACCCGAACCTGCAACATTCCGAGTTTCGGGTCGATCGGTCAAGCCAAAGGGGTAGAAAACTGCGTACCAAGTTGCCAACAGTCGAGGCCTTTGGGCTTGTTTTGGCCTTTTCACGCGCGAACCGCATACCCTTCTGCTGTGCGGTCTGACCTGGGCTCGCGCGTGTGACCACGGGACCACCTGAACCTGCAACGCTCCGAGTTTCGGGTCGATCAGTCAAGGTCAAGGTCGACCCGTTGGGCCAGGTATGCCAATTTGAGCGGCATAGAGCATTGGCTTTGGCCGTGCGGTCTGGTCTGGGCTCGCGCGACAGACCAGGGGACCACCCCAACCTGCAATGCCCAGAGTTCCGGGTCGATAGGTCAAGCCTAAGGGGTAGAAAAACTGCGTACCAAGTGGCCCAAAAGTGAAGAAATTGGGCTTGTTTTGGTCTTTTCAAACGCGAACCGCATACCTTTCTGCTGTGCTGCCTGACCTGGGCTCGCGCGAGTGACCGGGGGACCATCTGAACCTGCAACGCTCCGAGTTTCGGGTCGATGGGTCAAGGCAAAGGGGTAGAAAACTGCCTACCAAGTTGCCAACAGTCAAGGCCTTTGGGTTTGTTAGGGTTTTTCAGCAGTGAACCGCATGCCCTTGGGCTGAGCGATCTGACCTGGGCTCGCGCGAGTGACCAGGGGACCACCCGAACCTGCAACATTTCGAGTTTCGGGTCGATCGGTCAAGCCAAAGGGGTAGAAAACTGCGTACCAAGTTGCCAACAGTCGAGGCCTTTGGGCTTGTTTTGGCCTTTTCACGCGCGAACCGCATACCCTTCTGCTGTGCGGTCTGACCTGGGCTCGCGCGTGTGACCACGGGACCACCTGAACCTGCAACGCTCCGAGTTTCGGGTCGATCAGTCAAGGTCAAGGTCGACCCGTTGGGCCAGGTATGCCAATTTGAGCGGCATAGAGCATTGGCTTCGGCCGTGCGGTCTGGTCTGGGCTCGCGCGACAGACCAGGGGACCACCCCAACCTGCAATGCCCAGAGTTCCGGGTCGATAGGTCAAGCCTAAGGGGTAGAAAAACTGCGTACCAAGTGGCCCAAAAGTGAAGAAATTGGGCTTGTTTTGGTCTTTTCAAACGCGAACCGCATACCTTTCTGCTGTGCTGCCTGACCTGGGCTCGCGCGAGTGACCGGGGGACAATCTGAACCTGCAACGCTCCGAGTTTCGGGTCGATGGGTCAAGGCAAAGGGGTAGAAAACTGCCTACCAAGTTGCCAACAGTCAAGGCCTTTGGGTTTGTTAGGGTTTTTCAGCAGTGAACCGCATGCCCTTGGGCTGAGCGATCTGACCTGGGCTCGCGCGAGTGACCAGGGGACCACCCGAACCTGCAACATTCCGAGTTTCGGGTCGATCGGTCAAGCCAAAGGGGTAGAAAACTGCGTACCAAGTTGCCAACAGTCGAGGCCTTTGGGCTTGTTTTGGCCTTTTCACGCGCGAACCGCATACCCTTCTGCTGTGCGGTCTGACCTGGGCTCGCGCGTGTGACCACGGGACCACCTGAACCTGCAACGCTCCGAGTTTCGGGTCGATCAGTCAAGGTCAAGGTCGACCCGTTGGGCCAGGTATGCCAATTTGAGCGGCATAGAGCATTGGCTTCGGCCGTGCGGTCTGGTCTGGGCTCGCGCGACAGACCAGGGGACCACCCCAACCTGCAATGCCCAGAGTTCCGGGTCGATAGGTCAAGCCTAAGGGGTAGAAAAACTGCGTACCAAGTGGCCCAAAAGTGAAGAAATTGGGCTTGTTTTGGTCTTTTCAAACGCGAACCGCATACCTTTCTGCTGTGCTGCCTGACCTGGGCTCGCGCGAGTGACCGGGGGACCATCTGAACCTGCAACGCTCCGAGTTTCGGGTCGATGGGTCAAGGCAAAGGGGTAGAAAACTGCCTACCAAGTTGCCAACAGTCAAGGCCTTTGGGTTTGTTAGGGTTTTTCAGCAGTGAACCGCATGCCCTTGGGCTGAGCGATCTGACCTGGGCTCGCCCGAGTGACCAGGGGACCACCCGAACCTGCAACATTCCGAGTTTCGGGTCGATCGGTCAAGCCAAAGGGGTAGAAAACTGCGTACCAAGTTGCCAACAGTCGAGGCCTTTGGGCTTGTTTTGGCCTTTTCACGCGCGAACCGCATACCCTTCTGCTGTGCGGTCTGACCTGGGCTCGCGCGTGTGACCACGGGACCACCTGAACCTGCAACGCTCCGAGTTTCGGGTCGATCAGTCAAGGTCAAGGTCGACCCGTTGGGCCAGGTATGCCAATTTGAGCGGCATAGAGCATTGGCTTCGGCCGTGCGGTCTGGTCTGGGCTCGCGCGACAGACCAGGGGACCACCCCAACCTGCAATGCCCAGAGTTCCGGGTCGATAGGTCAAGCCTAAGGGGTAGAAAAACTGCGTACCAAGTGGCCCAAAAGTGAAGAAATTGGGCTTGTTTTGGTCTTTTCAAACGCGAACCGCATACCTTTCTGCTGTGCTGCCTGACCTGGGCTCGCGCGAGTGACCGGGGGACCATCTGAACCTGCAACGCTCCGAGTTTTGGGTCGATGGGTCAAGGCAAAGGGGTAGAAAACTGCCTACCAAGTTGCCAACAGTCAAGGCCTTTGGGTTTGTTAGGGTTTTTCAGCAGTGAACCGCATGCCCTTGGGCTGAGCGATCTGACCTGGGCTCGCGCGAGTGACCAGGGGACCACCCGAACCTGCAACATTCCGAGTTTCGGGTCGATCGGTCAAGCCAAAGGGGTAGAAAACTGCGTACCAAGTTGCCAACAGTCGAGGCCTTTGGGCTTGTTTTGGCCTTTTCACGCGCGAACCGCATACCCTTCTGCTGTGCGGTCTGACCTGGGCTCGCGCGTGTGACCACGGGACCACCTGAACCTGCAACGCTCCGAGTTTCGGGTCGATCAGTCAAGGTCAAGGTCGACCCGTTGGGCCAGGTATGCCAATTTGAGCGGCATAGAGCATTGGCTTCGGCCGTGCGGTCTGGTCTGGGCTCGCGCGACAGACCAGGGGACCACCCCAACCTGCAATGCCCAGAGTTCCGGGTCGATAGGTCAAGCCTAAGGGGTAGAAAAACTGCGTACCAAGTGGCCCAAAAGTGAAGAAATTGGGCTTGTTTTGGTCTTTTCAAACGCGAACCGCATACCTTTCTGCTGTGCTGCCTGACCTGGGCTCGCGCGAGTGACCGGGGGACCATCTGAACCTGCAACGCTCCGAGTTTCGGGTCGATGGGTCAAGGCAAAGGGGTAGAAAACTGCCTACCAAGTTGCCAACAGTCAAGGCCTTTGGGTTTGTTAGGGTTTTTCAGCAGTGAACCGCATGCCCTTGGGCTGAGCGATCTGACCTGGGCTCGCCCGAGTGACCAGGGGACCACCCGAACCTGCAACATTCCGAGTTTCGGGTCGATCGGTCAAGCCAAAGGGGTAGAAAACTGCGTACCAAGTTGCCAACAGTCGAGGCCTTTGGGCTTGTTTTGGCCTTTTCACGCGCGAACCGCATACCCTTCTGCTGTGCGGTCTGACCTGGGCTCGCGCGTGTGACCACGGGACCACCTGAACCTGCAACGCTCCGAGTTTCGGGTCGATCAGTCAAGGTCAAGGTCGACCCGTTGGGCCAGGTATGCCAATTTGAGCGGCATAGAGCATTGGCTTCGGCCGTGCGGTCTGGTCTGGGCTCGCGCGACAGACCAGGGGACCACCCCAACCTGCAATGCCCAGAGTTCCGGGTCGATAGGTCAAGCCTAAGGGGTAGAAAAACTGCGTACCAAGTGGCCCAAAAGTGAAGAAATTGGGCTTGTTTTGGTCTTTTCAAACGCGAACCGCATACCTTTCTGCTGTGCTGCCTGACCTGGGCTCGCGCGAGTGACCGGGGGACCATCTGAACCTGCAACGCTCCGAGTTTCGGGTCGATGGGTCAAGGCAAAGGGGTAGAAAACTGCCTACCAAGTTGCCAACAGTCAAGGCCTTTGGGTTTGTTAGGGTTTTTCAGCAGTGAACCGCATGCCCTTGGGCTGAGCGATCTGACCTGGGCTCGCGCGAGTGACCAGGGGACCACCCGAACCTGCAACATTCCGAGTTTCGGGTCGATCGGTCAAGCCAAAGGGGTAGAAAACTGCGTACCAAGTTGCCAACAGTCGAGGCCTTTGGCTTGTTTTGGCCTTTTCACGCGCGAACCGCATACCCTTCTGCTGTGCGGTCTGACCTGGGCTCGCGCGTGTGACCACGGGACCACCTGAACCTGCAACGCTCCGAGTTTCGGGTCGATCAGTCAAGGTCAAGGTCGACCCGTTGGGCCAGGTATGCCAATTTGAGCGGCATAGAGCATTGGCTTCCGCCGTGCGGTCTGGTCTGGGCTCGCGCGACAGACCAGGGGACCACCCCAACCTGCAATGCCCAGAGTTCCGGGTCGATAGGTCAAGCCTAAGGGGTAGAAAAACTGCGTACCAAGTGGCCCAAAAGTGAAGAAATTGGGCTTGTTTTGGTCTTTTCAAACGCGAACCGCATACCTTTCTGCTGTGCTGCCTGACCTGGGCTCGCGCGAGTGACCGGGGGACCATCTGAACCTGCAACGCTCCGAGTTTCGGGTCGATGGGTCAAGGCAAAGGGGTAGAAAACTGCCTACCAAGTTGCCAACAGTCAAGGCCTTTGGGTTTGTTAGGGTTTTTCAGCAGTGAACCACATGCCCTTGGGCTGAGCGATCTGACCTCGGCTCGCGCGAGTGACCAGGGGACCACCCGAACCTGCAACATTCCGAGTTTCGGGTCGATCGGTCAAGCCAAAGGGGTAGAAAACTGCGTACCAAGTTGCCAACAGTCGAGGCCTTTGGGCTTGTTTTGGCCTTTTCACGCGCGAACCGCATACCCTTCTGCTGTGCGGTCTGACCTGGGCTCGCGCGTGTGACCACGGGACCACCTGAACCTGCAACGCTCCGAGTTTCGGGTCGATCAGTCAAGGTCAAGGTCGACCCGTTGGGCCAGGTATGCCAATTTGAGCGGCATAGAGCATTGGCTTCGGCCGTGCGGTCTGGTCTGGGCTCGCGCGACAGACCAGGGGACCACCCCAACCTGCAATGCCCAGAGTTCCGGGTCGATAGGTCAAGCCTAAGGGGTAGAAAAACTGCATACCAAGTGGCCCAAAAGTGAAGAAATTGGGCTTGTTTTGGTCTTTTCAAACGCGAACCGCATACCTTTCTGCTGTGCTGCCTGACCTGGGCTCGCGCGAGTGACCGGGGGACCATCTGAACCTGCAACGCTCCGAGTTTCGGGTCGATGGGTCAAGGCAAAGGGGTAGAAAACTGCCTACCAAGTTGCCAACAGTCAAGGCCTTTGGGTTTGTTAGGGTTTTTCAGCAGTGAACCGCATGCCCTTGGGCTGAGCGATCTGACCTGGGCTCGCGCGAGTGACCAGGGGACCACCCGAACCTGCAACATTCCGAGTTTCGGGTCGATCGGTCAAGCCAAAGGGGTAGAAAACTGCGTACCAAGTTGCCAACAGTCGAGGCCTTTGGGCTTGTTTTGGCCTTTTCACGCGCGAACCGCATACCCTTCTGCTGTGCGGTCTGACCTGGGCTCGCGCGTGTGACCACGGGACCACCTGAACCTGCAACGCTCCGAGTTTCGGGTCGATCAGTCAAGGTCAAGGTCGACCCGTTGGGCCAGGTATGCCAATTTGAGCGGCATAGAGCATTGGCTTCGGCCGTGCGGTCTGGTCTGGGCTCGCGCGACAGACCAGGGGACCACCCCAACCTGCAATGCCCAGAGTTCCGGGTCGATAGGTCAAGCCTAAGGGGTAGAAAAACTGCGTACCAAGTGGCCCAAAAGTGAAGAAATTGGGCTTGTTTTGGTCTTTTCAAACGCGAACCGCATACCTTTCTGCTGTGCTGCCTGACCTGGACTCGCGCGAGTGACCGGGGGACCATCTGAACCTGCAACGCTCCGAGTTTCGGGTCGATGGGTCAAGGCAAAGGGGTAGAAAACTGCCTACCAAGTTGCCAACAGTCAAGGCCTTTGGGTTTGTTAGGGTTTTTCAGCAGTGAACCGCATGCCCTTGGGCTGAGCGATCTGACCTGGGCTCGCGCGAGTGACCAGGGGACCACCCGAACCTGCAACATTCCGAGTTTCGGGTCGATCGGTCAAGCCAAAGGGGTAGAAAACTGCGTACCAAGTTGCCAACAGTCGAGGCCTTTGGGCTTGTTTTGGCCTTTTCACGCGCGAACCGCATACCCTTCTGCTGTGCGGTCTGACCTGGGCTCGCGCGTGTGACCACGGGACCACCTGAACCTGCAACGCTCCGAGTTTCGGGTCGATCAGTCAAGGTCAAGGTCGACCCGTTGGGCCAGGTATGCCAATTTGAGCGGCATAGAGCATTGGCTTCGGCCGTGGGGTCTGGTCTGGGCTCGCGCGACAGACCAGGGGACCACCCCAACCTGCAATGCCCAGAGTTCCGGGTCGATAGGTCAAGCCTAAGGGGTAGAAAAACTGCGTACCAAGTGGCCCAAAAGTGAAGAAATTGGGCTTGTTTTGGTCTTTTCAAACGCGAACCGCATACCTTTCTGCTGTGCTGCCTGACCTGGGCTCGCGCGAGTGACCGGGGGACCATCTGAACCTGCAACGCTCCGAGTTTCGGGTCGATGGGTCAAGGCAAAGGGGTAGAAAACTGCCTACCAAGTTGCCAACAGTCAAGGCCTTTGGGTTTGTTAGGGTTTTTCAGCAGTGAACCGCATGCCCTTGGGCTGAGCGATCTGACCTGGGCTCGCGCGAGTGACCAGGGGACCACCCGAACCTGCAACATTCCGAGTTTCAGGTCGATCGGTCAAGCCAAAGGGGTAGAAAACTGCGTACCAAGTTGCCAACAGTCGAGGCCTTTGGGCTTGTTTTGGCCTTTTCACGCGCGAACCGCATACCCTTCTGCTGTGCGGTCTGACCTGGGCTCGCGCGTGTGACCACGGGACCACCTGAACCTGCAACGCTCCGAGTTTCGGGTCGATCAGTCAAGGTCAAGGTCGACCCGTTGGGCCAGGTATGCCAATTTGAGCGGCATAGAGCATTGGCTTCGGCCGTGCGGTCTGGTCTGGGCTCGCGCGACAGACCAGGGGACCACCCCAACCTGCAATGCCCAGAGTTCCGGGATGATAGGTCAAGCCTAAGGGGTAGAAAAACTGCGTACCAAGTGGCCCAAAAGTGAAGAAATTGGGCTTGTTTTGGTCTTTTCAAACGCGAACCGCATACCTTTCTGCTGTGCTGCCTGACCTGGGCTCGCGCGAGTGACCGGGGGACCATCTGAACCTGCAACGCTCCGAGTTTCGGGTCGATGGGTCAAGGCAAAGGGGTAGAAAACTGCCTACCAAGTTGCCAACAGTCAAGGCCTTTGGGTTTGTTAGGGTTTTTCAGCAGTGAACCGCATGCCCTTGGGCTGAGCGATCTGACCTGGGCTCGCGCGAGTGACCAGGGGACCACCCGAACCTGCAACATTCCGAGTTTCGGGTCGATCGGTCAAGCCAAAGGGGTAGAAAACTGCGTACCAAGTTGCCAACAGTCGAGGCCTTTGGGCTTGTTTTGGCCTTTTCACGCGCGAACCGCATACCCTTCTGCTGTGCGGTCTGACCTGGGCTCGCGCGTGTGACCACGGGACCACCTGAACCTGCAACGCTCCGAGTTTCGGGTCGATCAGTCAAGGTCAAGGTCGACCCGTTGGGCCAGGTATGCCAATTTGAGCGGCATAGAGCATTGGCTTCGGCCGTGCGGTCTGGTCTGGGCTCGCGCGACAGACCAGGGGACCACCCCAACCTGCAATGCCCAGAGTTCCGGGTCGATAGGTCAAGCCTAAGGGGTAGAAAAACTGCGTACCAAGTGGCCCAAAAGTGAAGAAATTGGGCTTGTTTTGGTCTTTTCAAACGCGAACCGCATACCTTTCTGCTGTGCTGCCTGACCTGGGCTCGCGCGAGTGACCGGGGGACCATCTGAACCTGCAACGCTCCGAGTTTCGGGTCGATGGGTCAAGGCAAAGGGGTAGAAAACTGCCTACCAAGTTGCCAACAGTCAAGGCCTTTGGGTTTGTTAGGGTTTTTCAGCAGTGAACCGCATGCCCTTGGGCTGAGCGATCTGACCTGGGCTCGCCCGAGTGACCAGGGGACCACCCGAACCTGCAACATTCCGAGTTTCGGGTCGATCGGTCAAGCCAAAGGGGTAGAAAACTGCGTACCAAGTTGCCAACAGTCGAGGCCTTTGGGCTTGTTTTGGCCTTTTCACGCGCGAACCGCATACCCTTCTGCTGTGCGGTCTGACCTGGGCTCGCGCGTGTGACCACGGGACCACCTGAACCTGCAACGCTCCGAGTTTCGGGTCGATCAGTCAAGGTCAAGGTCGACCCGTTGGGCCAGGTATGCCAATTTGAGCGGCATAGAGCATTGGCTTCGGCCGTGCGGTCTGGTCTGGGCTCGCGCGACAGACCAGGGGACCACCCCAACCTGCAATGCCCAGAGTTCCGGGTCGATAGGTCAAGCCTAAGGGGTAGAAAAACTGCGTACCAAGTGGCCCAAAAGTGAAGAAATTGGGCTTGTTTTGGTCTTTTCAAACGCGAACCGCATACCTTTCTGCTGTGCTGCCTGACCTGGGCTCGAGCGAGTGACCGGGGGACCATCTGAACCTGCAACGCTCCGAGTTTCGGGTCGATGGGTCAAGGCAAAGGGGTAGAAAACTGCCTACCAAGTTGCCAACAGTCAAGGCCTTTGGGTTTGTTAGGGTTTTTCAGCAGTGAACCGCATGCCCTTGGGCTGAGCGATCTGACCTGGGCTCGCCCGAGTGACCAGGGGACCACCCGAACCTGCAACATTCCGAGTTTCGGGTCGATCGGTCAAGCCAAAGGGGTAGAAAACTGCGTACCAAGTTGCCAACAGTCGAGGCCTTTGGGCTTGTTTTGGCCTTTTCACGCGCGAACCGCATACCCTTCTGCTGTGCGGTCTGACCTGGGCTCGCGCGTGTGACCACGGGACCACCTGAACCTGCAACGCTCCGAGTTTCGGGTCGATCAGTCAAGGTCAAGGTGGACCCGTTGGGCCAGGTATGCCAATTTGAGCGGCATAGAGCATTGGCTTCGGCCGTGCGGTCTGGTCTGGGCTCGCGCGACAGACCAGGGGACCACCCCAACCTGCAATGCCCAGAGTTCCGGGTCGATAGGTCAAGCCTAAGGGGTAGAAAAACTGCGTACCAAGTGGCCCAAAAGTGAAGAAATTGGGCTTGTTTTGGTCTTTTCAAACGCGAACCGCATACCTTTCTGCTGTGCTGCCTGACCTGGGCTCGCGCGAGTGACCGGGGGACCATCTGAACCTGCAACGCTCCGAGTTTCGGGTCGATGGGTCAAGGCAAAGGGGTAGAAAACTGCCTACCAAGTTGCCAACAGTCAAGGCCTTTGGGTTTGTTAGGGTTTTTCAGCAGTGAACCGCATGCCCTTGGGCTGAGCGATCTGACCTGGGCTCGCCCGAGTGACCAGGGGACCACCCGAACCTGCAACATTCCGAGTTTCGGGTCGATCGGTCAAGCCAAAGGGGTAGAAAACTGCGTACCAAGTTGCCAACAGTCGAGGCCTTTGGGCTTGTTTTGGCCTTTTCACGCGCGAACCGCATACCCTTCTGCTGTGCGGTCTGACCTGGGCTCGCGCGTGTGACCACGGGACCACCTGAACCTGCAACGCTCCGAGTTTCGGGTCGATCAGTCAAGGTCAAGGTCGACCCGTTGGGCCAGGTATGCCAATTTGAGCGGCATAGAGCATTGGCTTCGGCCGTGCAGTCTGGTCTGGGCTCGCGCGACAGACCAGGGGACCACCCCAACCTGCAATGCCCAGAGTTCCGGGTCGATAGGTCAAGCCTAAGGGGTAGAAAAACTGCGTACCAAGTGGCCCAAAAGTGAAGAAATTGGGCTTGTTTTGGTCTTTTCAAACGCGAACCGCATACCTTTCTGCTGTGCTGCCTGACCTGGGCTCGCGCGAGTGACCGAGGGACCATCTGAACCTGCAACGCTCCGAGTTTCGGGTCGATGGGTCAAGGCAAAGGGGTAGAAAACTGCCTACCAAGTTGCCAACAGTCAAGGCCTTTGGGTTTGTTAGGGTTTTTCAGCAGTGAACCGCATGCCCTTGGGCTGAGCGATCTGACCTGGGCTCGCGCGAGTGACCAGGGGACCACCCGAACCTGCAACATTCCGAGTTTCGGGTCGATCGGTCAAGCCAAAGGGGTAGAAAACTGCGTACCAAGTTGCCAACAGTCGAGGCCTTTGGGCTTGTTTTGGCCTTTTCACGCGCGAACCGCATACCCTTCTGCTGTGCGGTCTGACCTGGGCTCGCGCGTGTGACCACGGGACCACCTGAACCTGCAACGCTCCGAGTTTCGGGTCGATCAGTCAAGGTCAAGGTCGACCCGTTGGGCCAGGTATGCCAATTTGAGCGGCATAGAGCATTGGCTTCGGCCGTGCGGTCTGGTCTGGGCTCGCGCGACAGACCAGGGGACCACCCCAACCTGCAATGCCCAGAGTTCCGGGTCGATAGGTCAAGCCTAAGGGGTAGAAAAACTGCGTACCAAGTGGCCCAAAAGTGAAGAAATTGGGCTTGTTTTGGTCTTTTCAAACGCGAACCGCATACCTTTCTGCTGTGCTGCCTGACCTGGGCTCGCGCGAGTGACCGGGGGACCATCTGAACCTGCAACGCTCCGAGTTTCGGGTCGATGGGTCAAGGCAAAGGGGTAGAAAACTGCCTACCAAGTTGCCAACAGTCAAGGCCTTTGGGTTTGTTAGGGTTTTTCAGCAGTGAACCGCATGCCCTTGGGCTGAGCGATCTGACCTGGGCTCGCCCGAGTGACCAGGGGACCACCCGAACCTGCAACATTCCGAGTTTCGGGTCGATCGGTCAAGCCAAAGGGGTAGAAAACTGCGTACCAAGTTGCCAACAGTCGAGGCCTTTGGGCTTGTTTTGGCCTTTTCACGCGCGAACCGCATACCCTTCTGCTGTGCGGTCTGACCTGGGCTCGCGCGTGTGACCACGGGACCACCTGAACCTGCAACGCTCCGAGGTTTCGGGTCGATCAGTCAAGGTCAAGGTCGACCCGTTGGGCCAGGTATGCCAATTTGAGCGGCATAGAGCATTGGCTTCGGCCGTGCGGTCTGGTCTGGGCTCGCGCGACAGACCAGGGGACCACCCCAACCTGCAATGCCCAGAGTTCCGGGTCGATAGGTCAAGCCTAAGGGGTAGAAAAACTGCGTACCAAGTGGCCCAAAAGTGAAGAAATTGGGCTTGTTTTGGTCTTTTCAAACGCGAACCGCATACCTTTCTGCTGTGCTGCCTGACCTGGGCTCGCGCGAGTGACCGGGGGACCATCTGAACCTGCAACGCTCCGAGTTTCGGGTCGATGGGTCAAGGCAAAGGGGTAGAAAACTGCCTACCAAGTTGCCAACAGTCAAGGCCTTTGGGTTTGTTAGGGTTTTTCAGCAGTGAACCGCATGCCCTTGGGCTGAGCGATCTGACCTGGGCTCGCGCGAGTGACCAGGGGACCACCCGAACCTGCAACATTCCGAGTTTCGGGTCGATCGGTCAAGCCAAAGGGGTAGAAAACTGCGTACCAAGTTGCCAACAGTCGAGGCCTTTGGGCTTGTTTTGGCCTTTTCACGCGCGAACCGCATACCTTTCTGCTGTGCGGTCTGACCTGGGCTCGCGCGTGTGACCACGGGACCACCTGAACCTGCAACGCTCCGAGTTTCGGGTCGATCAGTCAAGGTCAAGGTCGACCCGTTGGGCCAGGTATGCCAATTTGAGCGGCATAGAGCATTGGCTTCGGCCGTGCGGTCTGGTCTGGGCTCGCGCAACAGACCAGGGGACCACCCCAACCTGCAATGCCCAGAGTTCCGGGTCGATAGGTCAAGCCTAAGGGGTAGAAAAACTGCGTACCAAGTGGCCCAAAAGTGAAGAAATTGGGCTTGTTTTGGTCTTTTCAAACGCGAACCGCATACCTTTCTGCTGTGCTGCCTGACCTGGGCTCGCGCGAGTGACCGGGGGACCATCTGAACCTGCAACGCTCCGAGTTTCGGGTCGATGGGTCAAGGCAAAGGGGTAGAAAACTGCCTACCAAGTTGCCAACAGTCAAGGCCTTTGGGTTTGTTAGGGTTTTTCAGCAGTGAACCGCATGCCCTTGGGCTGAGCGATCTGACCTGGGCTCGCGGGAGTGACCAGGGGACCACCCGAACCTGCAACATTCCGAGTTTCGGGTCGATCGGTCAAGCCAAAGGGGTAGAAAACTGCGTAACAAGTTGCCAACAGTCGAGGCCTTTGGGCTTGTTTTGGCCTTTTCACGCGCGAACCGCATACCCTTCTGCTGTGCGGTCTGACCTGGGCTCGCGCGTGTGACCACGGGACCACCTGAACCTGCAACGCTCCGAGTTTCGGGTCGATCAGTCAAGGTCAAGGTCGACCCGTTGGGCCAGGTATGCCAATTTGAGCGGCATAGAGCATTGGCTTCGGCCGTGCGGTCTGGTCTGGGCTCGCGCGACAGACCAGGGGACCACCCCAACCTGCAATGCCCAGAGTTCCGGGTCGATAGGTCAAGCCTAAGGGGTAGAAAAACTGCGTACCAAGTGGCCCAAAAGTGAAGAAATTGGGCTTGTTTTGGTCTTTTCAAACGCGAACCGCATACCTTTCTGCTGTGCTGCCTGACCTGGGCTCGCGCGAGTGACCGGGGGACCATCTGAACCTGCAACGCTCCGAGTTTCGGGTCGATGGGTCAAGGCAAAGGGGTAGAAAACTGCCTACCAAGTTGCCAACAGTCAAGGCCTTTGGGTTTGTTAGGGTTTTTCAGCAGTGAACCGCATGCCCTTGGGCTGAGCGATCTGACCTGGGCTCGCCCGAGTGACCAGGGGACCACCCGAACCTGCAACATTCCGAGTTTCGGGTCGATCGGTCAAGCCAAAGGGGTAGAAAACTGCGTACCAAGTTGCCAACAGTCGAGGCCTTTGGGCTTGTTTTGGCCTTTTCACGCGCGAACCGCATACCCTTCTGCTGTGCGGTCTGACCTGGGCTCGCGCGTGTGACCACGGGACCACCTGAACCTGCAACGCTCCGAGGTTTCGGGTCGATCAGTCAAGGTCAAGGTCGACCCGTTGGGCCAGGTATGCCAATTTGAGCGGCATAGAGCATTGGCTTCGGCCGTGCGGTCTGGTCTGGGCTCGCGCGACAGACCAGGGGACCACCCCAACCTGCAATGCCCAGAGTTCCGGGTCGATAGGTCAAGCCTAAGGGGTAGAAAAACTGCGTACCAAGTGGCCCAAAAGTGAAGAAATTGGGCTTGTTTTGGTCTTTTCAAACGCGAACCGCATACCTTTCTGCTGTGCTGCCTGACCTGGGCTCGCGCGAGTGACCGGGGGACCATCTGAACCTGCAACGCTCCGAGTTTCGGGTCGATGGGTCAAGGCAAAGGGGTAGAAAACTGCCTACCAAGTTGCCAACAGTCAAGGCCTTTGGGTTTGTTAGGGTTTTTCAGCAGTGAACCGCATGCCCTTGGGCTGAGCGATCTGACCTGGGCTCGCGCGAGTGACCAGGGGACCACCCGAACCTGCAACATTCCGAGTTTCGGGTCGATCGGTCAAGCCAAAGGGGTAGAAAACTGCGTACCAAGTTGCCAACAGTCGAGGCCTTTGGGCTTGTTTTGGCCTTTTCACGCGCGAACCGCATACCCTTCTGCTGTGCGGTCTGACCTGGGCTCGCGCGTGTGACCACGGGACCACCTGAACCTGCAACGCTCCGAGTTTCGGGTCGATCAGTCAAGGTCAAGGTCGACCCGTTGGGCCAGGTATGCCAATTTGAGCGGCATAGAGCATTGGCTTCGGCCGTGCGGTCTGGTCTGGGCTCGCGCGACAGACCAGGGGACCACCCCAACCTGCAATGCCCAGAGTTCCGGGTCGATAGGTCAAGCCTAAGGGGTAGAAAAACTGCGTACCAAGTGGCCCAAAAGTGAAGAAATTGGGCTTGTTTTGGTCTTTTCAAACGCGAACCGCATACCTTTCTGCTGTGCTGCCTGACCTGGGCTCGCGCGAGTGACCGGGGGACCATCTGAACCTGCAACGCTCCGAGTTTCGGGTCGATGGGTCAAGGCAAAGGGGTAGAAAACTGCCTACCAAGTTGCCAACAGTCAAGGCCTTTGGGTTTGTTAGGGTTTTTCAGCAGTGAACCGCATGCCCTTGGGCTGAGCGATCTGACCTGGGCTCGCGGGAGTGACCAGGGGACCACCCGAACCTGCAACATTCCGAGTTTCGGGTCGATCGGTCAAGCCAAAGGGGTAGAAAACTGCGTACCAAGTTGCCAACAGTCGAGGCCTTTGGGCTTGTTTTGGCCTTTTCACGCGCGAACCGCATACCCTTCTGCTGTGCGGTCTGACCTGGGCTCGCGCGTGTGACCACGGGACCACCTGAACCTGCAACGCTCCGAGTTTCGGGTCGATCAGTCAAGGTCAAGGTCGACCCGTTGGGCCAGGTATGCCAATTTGAGCGGCATAGAGCATTGGCTTCGGCCGTGCGGTCTGGTCTGGGCTCGCGCGACAGACCAGGGGACCACCCCAACCTGCAATGCCCAGAGTTCCGGGTCGATAGGTCAAGCCTAAGGGGTAGAAAAACTGCGTACCAAGTGGCCCAAAAGTGAAGAAATTGGGCTTGTTTTGGTCTTTTCAAACGCGAACCGCATACCTTTCTGCTGTGCTGCCTGACCTGGGCTCGCGCGAGTGACCGGGGGACCATCTGAACCTGCAACGCTCCGAGTTTCGGGTCGATGGATCAAGGCAAAGGGGTAGAAAACTGCCTACCAAGTTGCCAACAGTCAAGGCCTTTGGGTTTGTTAGGGTTTTTCAGCAGTGAACCGCATGCCCTTGGGCTGAGCGATCTGACCTGGGCTCGCGCGAGTGACCAGGGGACCACCCGAACCTGCAACATTCCGAGTTTCGGGTCGATCGGTCAAGCCAAAGGGGTAGAAAACTGCGTACCAAGTTGCCAACAGTCGAGGCCTTTGGGCTTGTTTTGGCCTTTTCACGCGCGAACCGCATACCCTTCTGCTGTGCGGTCTGACCTGGGCTCGCGCGTGTGACCACGGGACCACCTGAACCTGCAACGCTCCGAGTTTCGGGTCGATCAGTCAAGGTCAAGGTCGACCCGTTGGGCCAGGTATGCCAATTTGAGCGGCATAGAGCATTGGCTTCGGCCGTGCGGTCTGGTCTGGGCTCGCGCGACAGACCAGGGGACCACCCCAACCTGCAATGCCCAGAGTTCCGGGTCGATAGGTCAAGCCTAAGGGGTAGAAAAACTGCGTACCAAGTGGCCCAAAAGTGAAGAAATTGGGCTTGTTTTGGTCTTTTCAAACGCGAACCGCATACCTTTCTGCTGTGCTGCCTGACCTGGGCTCGCGCGAGTGACCGGGGGACCATCTGAACCTGCAACGCTCCGAGTTTCGGGTCGATGGGTCAAGGCAAAGGGGTAGAAAACTGCCTACCAAGTTGCCAACAGTCAAGGCCTTTGGGTTTGTTAGGGTTTTTCAGCAGTGAACCGCATGCCCTTGGGCTGAGCGATCTGACCTGGGCTCGCCCGAGTGACCAGGGGACCACCCGAACCTGCAACATTCCGAGTTTCGGGTCGATCGGTCAAGCCAAAGGGGTAGAAAACTGCGTACCAAGTTGCCAACAGTCGAGGCCTTTGGGCTTGTTTTGGCCTTTTCACGCGCGAACCGCATACCCTTCTGCTGTGCGGTCTGACCTGGGCTCGCGCGTGTGACCACGGGACCACCTGAACCTGCAACGCTCCGAGTTTCGGGTCGATCAGTCAAGGTCAAGGTCGACCCGTTGGGCCAGGTATGCCAATTTGAGCGGCATAGAGCATTGGCTTCGGCCGTGCGGTCTGGTCTGGGCTCGCGCGACAGACCAGGGGACCACCCCAACCTGCAATGCCCAGAGTTCCGGGTCGATAGGTCAAGCCTAAGGGGTAGAAAAACTGCGTACCAAGTGGCCCAAAAGTGAAGAAATTGGGCTTGTTTTGGTCTTTTCAAACGCGAACCGCATACCTTTCTGCTGTGCTGCCTGACCTGGGCTCGCGCGAGTGACCGGGGGACCATCTGAACCTGCAAAGCTCCGAGTTTCGGGTCGATGGGTCAAGGCAAAGGGGTAGAAAACTGCCTACCAAGTTGCCAACAGTCAAGGCCTTTGGGTTTGTTAGGGTTTTTCAGCAGTGAACCGCATGCCCTTGGGCTGAGCGATCTGACCTGGGCTCGCGCGAGTGACCAGGGGACCACCCGAACCTGCAACATTCCGAGTTTCGGGTCGATCGGTCAAGCCAAAGGGGTAGAAAACTGCGTACCAAGTTGCCAACAGTTGAGGCCTTTGGGCTTGTTTTGGCCTTTTCACGCGCGAACCGCATACCCTTCTGCTGTGCGGTCTGACCTGGGCTCGCGCGTGTGACCACGGGACCACCTGAACCTGCAACGCTCCGAGTTTCGGGTCGATCAGTCAAGGTCAAGGTCGACCCGTTGGGCCAGGTATGCCAATTTGAGCGGCATAGAGCATTGGCTTCGGCCGTGCGGTCTGGTCTGGGCTCGCGCGACAGACCAGGGGACCACCCCAACCTGCAATGCCCAGAGTTCCGGGTCGATAGGTCAAGCCTAAGGGGTAGAAAAACTGCGTACCAAGTGGCCCAAAAGTGAAGAAATTGGGCTTGTTTTGGTCTTTTCAAACGCGAACCGCATACCTTTCTGCTGTGCTGCCTGACCTGGGCTCGCGCGAGTGACCGGGGGACCATCTGAACCTGCAACGCTCCGAGTTTCGGGTCGATGGGTCAAGGCAAAGGGGTAGAAAACTGCCTACCAAGTTGCCAACAGTCAAGGCCTTTGGGTTTGTTAGGGTTTTTCAGCAGTGAACCGCATGCCCTTGGGCTGAGCGATCTGACCTGGGCTCGCGCGAGTGACCAGGGGACCACCCGAACCTGCAACATTCCGAGTTTCGGGTCGATCGGTCAAGCCAAAGGGGTAGAAAACTGCGTACCAAGTTGCCAACAGTCGAGGCCTTTGGGCTTGTTTTGGCCTTTTCACGCGCGAACCGCATACCCTTCTGCTGTGCGGTCTGACCTGGGCTCGCGCGTGTGACCACGGGACCACCTGAACCTGCAACGCTCCGAGTTTCGGGTCGATCAGTCAAGGTCAAGGTCGACCCGTTGGGCCAGGTATGCCAATTTGAGCGGCATAGAGCATTGGCTTCGGCCGTGCGGTCTGGTCTGGGCTCGCGCGACAGACCAGGGGACCACCCCAACCTGCAATGCCCAGAGTTCCAGGTCGATAGGTCAAGCCTAAGGGGTAGAAAAACTGCGTACCAAGTGGCCCAAAAGTGAAGAAATTGGGCTTGTTTTGGTCTTTTCAAACGCGAACCGCATACCTTTCTGCTGTGCTGCCTGACCTGGGCTCGCGCGAGTGACCGGGGGACCATCTGAACATGCAACGCTCCGAGTTTCGGGTCGATGGGTCAAGGCAAAGGGGTAGAAAACTGCCTACCAAGTTGCCAACAGTCAAGGCCTTTGGGTTTGTTAGGGTTTTTCAGCAGTGAACCGCATGCCCTTGGGCTGAGCGATCTGACCTGGGCTCGCGCGAGTGACCAGGGGACCACCCGAACCTGCAACATTCCGAGTTTCGGGTCGATCGGTCAAGCCAAAGGGGTAGAAAACTGCGTACCAAGTTGCCAACAGTCGAGGCCTTTGGGCTTGTTTTGGCCTTTTCACGCGCGAACCGCATACCCTTCTGCTGTGCGGTCTGACCTGGGCTCGCGCGTGTGACCACGGGACCACCTGAACCTGCAACGCTCCGAGTTTCGGGTCGATCAGTCAAGGTCAAGGTCGACCCGTTGGGCCAGGTATGCCAATTTGAGCGGCATAGAGCATTGGCTTCGGCCGTGCGGTCTGGTCTGGGCTCGCGCGACAGACCAGGGGACCACCCCAACCTGCAATGCCCAGAGTTCCGGGTCGATAGGTCAAGCCTAAGGGGTAGAAAAACTGCGTACCAAGTGGCCCAAAAGTGAAGAAATTGGGCTTGTTTTGGTCTTTTCAAACGCGAACCGCATACCTTTCTGCTGTGCTGCCTGACCTGGGCTCGCGCGAGTGACCGGGGGACCATCTGAACCTGCAACGCTCCGAGTTTCGGGTCGATGGGTCAAGGCAAAGGGGTAGAAAACTGCCTACCAAGTTGCCAACAGTCAAGGCCTTTGGGTTTGTTAGGGTTTTTCAGCAGTGAACCGCATGCCCTTGGGCTGAGCGATCTGACCTGGGCTCGCGCGAGTGACCAGGGGACCACCCGAACCTGCAACATTCCGAGTTTCGGGTCGATCGGTCAAGCCAAAGGGGTAGAAAACTGCGTACCAAGTTGCCAACAGTCGAGGCCTTTGGGCTTGTTTTGGCCTTTTCACGCGCGAACCGCATACCCTTCTGCTGTGCGGTCTGACCTGGGCTCGCGCGTGTGACCACGGGACCACCTGAACCTGCAACGCTCCGAGTTTCGGGTCGATCAGTCAAGGTCAAGGTCGACCCGTTGGGCCAGGTATGCCAATTTGAGCGGCATAGAGCATTGGCTTCGGCCGTGCGGTCTGGTCTGGGCTCGCGCGACAGACCAGGGGACCACCCCAACCTGCAATGCCCAGAGTTCCGGGTCGATAGGTCAAGCCTAAGGGGTAGAAAAACTGCGTACCAAGTGGCCCAAAAGTGAAGAAATTGGGCTTGTTTTGGTCTTTTCAAACATGAACCGCATACCTTTCTGCTGTGCTGCCTGACCTGGGCTCGCGCGAGTGACCGGGGGACCATCTGAACCTGCAACGCTCCGAGTTTCGGGTCGATGGGTCAAGGCAAAGGGGTAGAAAACTGCCTACCAAGTTGCCAACAGTCAAGGCCTTTGGGTTTGTTAGGGTTTTTCAGCAGTGAACCGCATGCCCTTGGGCTGAGCGATCTGACCTGGGCTCGCGCGAGTGACCAGGGGACCACCCGAACCTGCAACATTCCGAGTTTCGGGTCGATCGGTCAAGCCAAAGGGGTAGAAAACTGCGTACCAAGTTGCCAACAGTCGAGGCCTTTGGGCTTGTTTTGGCCTTTTCACGCGCGAACCGCATACCCTTCTGCTGTGCGGTCTGACCTGGGCTCGCGCGTGTGACCACGGGACCACCTGAACCTGCAACGCTCCGAGTTTCGGGTCGATCAGTCAAGGTCAAGGTCGACCCGTTGGGCCAGGTATGCCAATTTGAGCGGCATAGAGCATTGGCTTCGGCCGTGCGGTCTGGTCTGGGCTCGCGCGACAGACCAGGGGACCACCCCAACCTGCAATGCCCAGAGTTCCGGGTCGATAGGTCAAGCCTAAGGGGTAGAAAAACTGCGTACCAAGTGGCCCAAAAGTGAAGAAATTGGGCTTGTTTTGGTCTTTTCAAACGCGAACCGCATACCTTTCTGCTGTGCTGCCTGACCTGGGCTCGCGCGAGTGACCGGGGGACCATCTGAACCTGCAACGCTCCGAGTTTCGGGTCGATGGGTCAAGGCAAAGGGGTAGAAAACTGCCTACCAAGTTGCCAACAGTCAAGGCCTTTGGGTTTGTTAGGGTTTTTCAGCAGTGAACCGCATGCCCTTGGGCTGAGCGATCTGACCTGGGCTCGCCCGAGTGACCAGGGGACCACCCGAACCTGCAACATTCCGAGTTTCGGGTCGATCGGTCAAGCCAAAGGGGTAGAAAACTGCGTACCAAGTTGCCAACAGTCGAGGCCTTTGGGCTTGTTTTGGCCTTTTCACGCGCGAACCGCATACCCTTCTGCTGTGCGGTCTGACCTGGGCTCGCGCGTGTGACCACGGGACCACCTGAACCTGCAACGCTCCGAGTTTCGGGTCGATCAGTCAAGGTCAAGGTCGACCCGTTGGGCCAGGTATGCCAATTTGAGCGGCATAGAGCATTGGCTTCGGCCGTGCGGTCTGGTCTGGGCTCGCGCGACAGACCAGGGGACCACCCCAACCTGCAATGCCCAGAGTTCCGGGTCGATAGGTCAAGCCTAAGGGGTAGAAAAACTGCGTACCAAGTGGCCCAAAAGTGAAGAAATTGGGCTTGTTTTGGTCTTTTCAAACGCGAACCGCATACCTTTCTGCTGTGCTGCCTGACCTGGGCTCGCGCGAGTGACCGGGGGACCATCTGAACCTGCAACGCTCCGAGTTTCGGGTCGATGGGTCAAGGCAAAGGGGTAGAAAACTGCCTACCAAGTTGCCAACAGTCAAGGCCTTTGGGTTTGTTAGGGTTTTTCAGCAGTGAACCGCATGCCCTTGGGCTGAGCGATCTGACCTGGGCTCGCGCGAGTGACCAGGGGACCACCCGAACCTGCAACATTCCGAGTTTCGGGTCGATCGGTCAAGCCAAAGGGGTAGAAAACTGCGTACCAAGTTGCCAACAGTCGAGGCCTTTGGGCTTGTTTTGGCCTTTTCACGCGCGAACCGCATACCCTTCTGCTGTGCGGTCTGACCTGGGCTCGCGCGTGTGACCACGGGACCACCTGAACCTGCAACGCTCCGAGTTTCGGGTCGATCAGTCAAGGTCAAGGTCGACCCGTTGGGCCAGGTATGCCAATTTGAGCGGCATAGAGCATTGGCTTCGGCCGTGCGGTCTGGTCTGGGCTCGCGCGACAGACCAGGGGACCACCCCAACCTGCAATGCCCAGAGTTCCGGGTCGATAGGTCAAGCCTAAGGGGTAGAAAAACTGCGTACCAAGTGGCCCAAAAGTGAAGAAATTGGGCTTGTTTTGGTCTTTTCAAACGCGAACCGCATACCTTTCTGCTGTGCTGCCTGACCTGGGCTCGCGCGAGTGACCGGGGGACCATCTGAACCTGCAACGCTCCGAGTTTCGGGTCGATGGGTCAAGGCAAAGGGGTAGAAAACTGCCTACCAAGTTGCCAACAGTCAAGGCCTTTGGGTTTGTTAGGGTTTTTCAGCAGTGAACCGCATGCCCTTGGGCTGAGCGATCTGACCTGGGCTCGCGCGAGTGACCAGGGGACCACCCGAACCTGCAACATTCCGAGTTTCGGGTCGATCGGTCAAGCCAAAGGGGTAGAAAACTGCGTACCAAGTTGCCAACAGTCGAGGCCTTTGGGCTTGTTTTGGCCTTTTCACGCGCGAACCGCATACCCTTCTGCTGTGCGGTCTGACCTGGGCTCGCGCGTGTGACCACGGGACCACCTGAACCTGCAACGCTCCGAGTTTCGGGTCGATCAGTCAAGGTCAAGGTCGACCCGTTGGGCCAGGTATGCGAATTTGAGCGGCATAGAGCATTGGCTTCGGCCGTGCGGTCTGGTCTGGGCTCGCGCGACAGACCAGGGGACCACCCCAACCTGCAATGCCCAGAGTTCCGGGTCGATAGGTCAAGCCTAAGGGGTAGAAAAACTGCGTACCAAGTGGCCCAAAAGTGAAGAAATTGGGCTTGTTTTGGTCTTTTCAAACGCGAACCGCATACCTTTCTGCTGTGCTGCCTGACCTGGGCTCGCGCGAGTGACCGGGGGACCATCTGAACCTGCAACGCTCCGAGTTTCGGGTCGATGGGTCAAGGCAAAGGGGTAGAAAACTGCCTACCAAGTTGCCAACAGTCAAGGCCTTTGGGTTTGTTAGGGTTTTTCAGCAGTGAACCGCATGCCCTTGGGCTGAGCGATCTGACCTGGGCTCGCGCGAGTGACCAGGGGACCACCCGAACCTGCAACATTCCGAGTTTCGGGTCGATCGGTCAAGCCAAAGGGGTAGAAAACTGCGTACCAAGTTGCCAACAGTCGAGGCCTTTGGGCTTGTTTTGGCCTTTTCACGCGCGAACCGCATACCCTTCTGCTGTGCGGTCTGACCTGGGCTCGCGCGTGTGACCACGGGACCACCTGAACCTGCAACGCTCCGAGTTTCGGGTCGATCAGTCAAGGTCAAGGTCGACCCGTTGGGCCAGGTATGCCAATTTGAGCGGCATAGAGCATTGGCTTCGGCCGTGCGGTCTGGTCTGGGCTCGCGCGACAGACCAGGGGACCACCCCAACCTGCAATGCCCAGAGTTCCGGGTCGATAGGTCAAGCCTAAGGGGTAGAAAAACTGCGTACCAAGTGGCCCAAAAGTGAAGAAATTGGGCTTGTTTTGGTCTTTTCAAACGCGAACCGCATACCTTTCTGCTGTGCTGCCTGACCTGGGCTCGCGCGAGTGACCGGGGGACCATCTGAACCTGCAACGCTCCGAGTTTCGGGTCGATGGGTCAAGGCAAAGGGGTAGAAAACTGCCTACCAAGTTGCCAACAGTCAAGGCCTTTGGGTTTGTTAGGGTTTTTCAGCAGTGAACCGCATGCCCTTGGGCTGAGCGATCTGACCTGGGCTCGCCCGAGTGACCAGGGGACCACCCGAACCTGCAACATTCCGAGTTTCGGGTCGATCGGTCAAGCCAAAGGGGTAGAAAACTGCGTACCAAGTTGCCAACAGTCGAGGCCTTTGGGCTTGTTTTGGCCTTTTCACGCGCGAACCGCATACCCTTCTGCTGTGCGGTCTGACCTGGGCTCGCGCGTGTGACCACGGGACCACCTGAACCTGCAACGCTCCGAGTTTCGGGTCGATCAGTCAAGGTCAAGGTCGACCCGTTGGGCCAGGTATGCCAATTTGAGCGGCATAGAGCATTGGCTTCGGCCGTGCGGTCTGGTCTGGGCTCGCGCGACAGACCAGGGGACCACCCCAACCTGCAATGCCCAGAGTTCCGGGTCGATAGGTCAAGCCTAAGGGGTAGAAAAACTGCGTACCAAGTGGCCCAAAAGTGAAGAAATTGGGCTTGTTTTGGTCTTTTCAAACGCGAACCGCATACCTTTCTGCTGTGCTGCCTGACCTGGGCTCGCGCGAGTGACCGGGGGACCATCTGAACCTGCAACGCTCCGAGTTTCGGGTCGATGGGTCAAGGCAAAGGGGTAGAAAACTGCCTACCAAGTTGCCAACAGTCAAGGCCTTTGGGTTTGTTAGGGTTTTTCAGCAGTGAACCGCATGCCCTTGGGCTGAGCGATCTGACCTGGGCTCGCGCGAGTGACCAGGGGACCACCCGAACCTGCAACATTCCGAGTTTCGGGTCGATCGGTCAAGCCAAAGGGGTAGAAAACTGCGTACCAAGTTGCCAACAGTCGATGCCTTTGGGCTTGTTTTGGCCTTTTCACGCGCGAACCGCATACCCTTCTGCTGTGCGGTCTGACCTGGGCTCGCGCGTGTGACCACGGGACCACCTGAACCTGCAACGCTCCGAGTTTCGGGTCGATCAGTCAAGGTCAAGGTCGACCCGTTGGGCCAGGTATGCCAATTTGAGCGGCATAGAGCATTGGCTTCGGCCGTGCGGTCTGGTCTGGGCTCGCGCGACAGACCAGGGGACCACCCCAACCTGCAATGCCCAGAGTTCCGGGTCGATAGGACAAGCCTAAGGGGTAGAAAAACTGCGTACCAAGTGGCCCAAAAGTGAAGAAATTGGGCTTGTTTTGGTCTTTTCAAACGCGAACCGCATACCTTTCTGCTGTGCTGCCTGACCTGGGCTCGCGCGAGTGACCGGGGGACCATCTGAACCTGCAACGCTCCGAGTTTCGGGTCGATGGGTCAAGGCAAAGGGGTAGAAAACTGCCTACCAAGTTGCCAACAGTCAAGGCCTTTGGGTTTGTTAGGGTTTTTCAGCAGTGAACCGCATGCCCTTGGGCTGAGCGATCTGACCTGGGCTCGCCCGAGTGACCAGGGGACCACCCGAACCTGCAACATTCCGAGTTTCGGGTCGATCGGTCAAGCCAAAGGGGTAGAAAACTGCGTACCAAGTTGCCAACAGTCGAGGCCTTTGGGCTTGTTTTGGCCTTTTCACGCGCGAACCGCATACCCTTCTGCTGTGCGGTCTGACCTGGGCTCGCGCGTGTGACCACGGGACCACCTGAACCTGCAACGCTCCGAGTTTCGGGTCGATCAGTCAAGGTCAAGGTCGACCCGTTGGGCCAGGTATGCCAATTTGAGCGGCATAGAGCATTGGCTTCGGCCGTGCGGTCTGGTCTGGGCTCGCGCGACAGACCAGGGGACCACCCCAACCTGCAATGCCCAGAGTTCCGGGTCGATAGGTCAAGCCTAAGGGGTAGAAAAACTGCGTACCAAGTGGCCCAAAAGTGAAGAAATTGGGCTTGTTTTGGTCTTTTCAAACGCGAACCGCATACCTTTCTGCTGTGCTGCCTGACCTGGGCTCGAGCGAGTGACCGGGGGACCATCTGAACCTGCAACGCTCCGAGTTTCGGGTCGATGGGTCAAGGCAAAGGGGTAGAAAACTGCCTACCAAGTTGCCAACAGTCAAGGCCTTTGGGTTTGTTAGGGTTTTTCAGCAGTGAACCGCATGCCCTTGGGCTGAGCGATCTGACCTGGGCTCGCCCGAGTGACCAGGGGACCACCCGAACCTGCAACATTCCGAGTTTCGGGTCGATCGGTCAAGCCAAAGGGGTAGAAAACTGCGTACCAAGTTGCCAACAGTCGAGGCCTTTGGGCTTGTTTTGGCCTTTTCACGCGCGAACCGCATACCCTTCTGCTGTGCGGTCTGACCTGGGCTCGCGCGTGTGACCACGGGACCACCTGAACCTGCAACGCTCCGAGTTTCGGGTCGATCAGTCAAGGTCAAGGTCGACCCGTTGGGCCAGGTATGCCAATTTGAGCGGCATAGAGCATTGGCTTCGGCTGTGCGGTCTGGTCTGGGCTCGCGCGACAGACCAGGGGACCACCCCAACCTGCAATGCCCAGAGTTCTGGGTCGATAGGTCAAGCCTAAGGGGTAGAAAAACTGCGTACCAAGTGGCCCAAAAGTGAAGAAATTGGGCTTGTTTTGGTCTTTTCAAACGCGAACCGCATACCTTTCTGCTGTGCTGCCTGACCTGGGCTCGCGCGAGTGACCGGGGGACCATCTGAACCTGCAACGCTCCGAGTTTCGGGTCGATGGGTCAAGGCAAAGGGGTAGAAAACTGCCTACCAAGTTGCCAACAGTCAAGGCCTTTGGGTTTGTTAGGGTTTTTCAGCAGTGAACCGCATGCCCTTGGGCTGAGCAATCTGACCTGGGCTCGCGCGAGTGACCAGGGGACCACCCGAACCTGCAACATTCCGAGTTTCGGGTCGATCGGTCAAGCCAAAGGGGTAGAAAACTGCGTACCAAGTTGCCAACAGTCGAGGCCTTTGGGCTTGTTTTGGCCTTTTCACGCGCGAACCGCATACCCTTCTGCTGTGCGGTCTGACCTGGGCTCGCGCGTGTGACCACGGGACCACCTGAACCTGCAACGCTCCGAGTTTCGGGTCGATCAGTCAAGGTCAAGGTCGACCCGTTGGGCCAGGTATGCCAATTTGAGCGGCATAGAGCATTGGCTTCGGCCGTGCGGTCTGGTCTGGGCTCGCGCGACAGACCAGGGGACCACCCCAACCTGCAATGCCCAGAGTTCCGGGTCGATAGGTCAAGCCTAAGGGGTAGAAAAACTGCGTACCAAGTGGCCCAAAAGTGAAGAAATTGGGCTTGTTTTGGTCTTTTCAAACGCGAACCGCATACCTTTCTGCTGTGCTGCCTGACCTGGGCTCGCGCGAGTGACCGGGGGACCATCTGAACCTGCAACGCTCCGAGTTTCGGGTCGATGGGTCAAGGCAAAGGGGTAGAAAACTGCCTACCAAGTTGCCAACAGTCAAGGCCTTTGGGTTTGTTAGGGTTTTTCAGCAGTGAACCGCATGCCCTTGGGCTGAGCGATCTGACCTGGGCTCGCCCGAGTGACCAGGGGACCACCCGAACCTGCAACATTCCGAGTTTCGGGTCGATCGGTCAAGCCAAAGGGGTAGAAAACTGCGTACCAAGTTGCCAACAGTCGAGGCCTTTGGGCTTGTTTTGGCCTTTTCACGCGCGAACCGCATACCCTTCTGCTGTGCGGTCTGACCTGGGCTCGCGCGTGTGACCACGGGACCACCTGAACCTGCAACGCTCCGAGTTTCGGGTCGATCAGTCAAGGTCAAGGTCGACCCGTTGGGCCAGGTATGCCAATTTGAGCGGCATAGAGCATTGGCTTCGGCCGTGCGGTCTGGTCTGGGCTCGCGCGACAGACCAGGGGACCACCCCAACCTGCAATGCCCAGAGTTCCGGGTCGATAGGTCAAGCCTAAGGGGTAGAAAAACTGCGTACCAAGTGGCCCAAAAGTGAAGAAATTGGGCTTGTTTTGGTCTTTTCAAACGCGAACCGCATACCTTTCTGCTGTGCTACCTGACCTGGGCTCGCGCGAGTGACCGGGGGACCATCTGAACCTGCAACGCTCCGAGTTTCGGGTCGATGGGTCAAGGCAAAGGGGTAGAAAACTGCCTACCAAGTTGCCAACAGTCAAGGCCTTTGGGTTTGTTAGGGTTTTTCAGCAGTGAACCGCATGCCCTTGGGCTGAGCGATCTGACCTGGGCTCGCCCGAGTGACCAGGGGACCACCCGAACCTGCAACATTCCGAGTTTCGGGTCGATCGGTCAAGCCAAAGGGGTAGAAAACTGCGTACCAAGTTGCCAACAGTCGAGGCCTTTGGGCTTGTTTTGGCCTTTTCACGCGCGAACCGCATACCCTTCTGCTGTGCGGTCTGACCTGGGCTCGCGCGTGTGACCACGGGACCACCTGAACCTGCAACGCTCCGAGTTTCGGGTCGATCAGTCAAGGTCAAGGTCGACCCGTTGGGCCAGGTATGCCAATTTGAGCGGCATAGAGCATTGGCTTCGGCCGTGCGGTCTGGTCTGGGCTCGCGCGACAGACCAGGGGACCACCCCAACCTGCAATGCCCAGAGTTCCGGGTCGATAGGTCAAGCCTAAGGGGTAGAAAAACTGCGTACCAAGTGGCCCAAAAGTGAAGAAATTGGGCTTGTTTTGGTCTTTTCAAACGCGAACCGCATACCTTTCTGCTGTGCTGCCTGACCTGGGCTCGCGCGAGTGACCGGGGGACCATCTGAACCTGCAAGGCTCCGAGTTTCGGGTCGATGGGTCAAGGCAAAGGGGTAGAAAACTGCCTACCAAGTTGCCAACAGTCAAGGCCTTTGGGTTTGTTAGGGTTTTTCAGCAGTGAACCGCATGCCCTTGGGCTGAGCGATCTGACCTGGGCTCGCGCGAGTGACCAGGGGACCACCCGAACCTGCAACATTCCGAGTTTCGGGTCGATCGGTCAAGCCAAAGGGGTAGAAAACTGCGTACCAAGTTGCCAACAGTCGAGGCCTTTGGGCTTGTTTTGGCCTTTTCACGCGCGAACCGCATACCCTTCTGCTGTGCGGTCTGACCTGGGCTCGCGCGTGTGACCACGGGACCACCTGAACCTGCAACGCTCCGAGTTTCGGGTCGATCAGTCAAGGTCAAGGTCGACCCGTTGGGCCAGGTATGCCAATTTGAGCGGCATAGAGCATTGGCTTCGGCCGTGCGGTCTGGTCTGGGCTCGCGCGACAGACCAGGGGACCACCCCAACCTGCAATGCCCAGAGTTCCGGGTCGATAGGTCAAGCCTAAGGGGTAGAAAAACTGCGTACCAAGTGGCCCAAAAGTGAAGAAATTGGGCTTGTTTTGGTCTTTTCAAACGCGAACCGCATACCTTTCTGCTGTGCTGCCTGACCTGGGCTCGCGCGAGTGACCGGGGGACCATCTGAACCTGCAACGCTCCGAGTTTCGGGTCGATGGGTCAAGGCAAAGGGGTAGAAAACTGCCTACCAAGTTGCCAACAGTCAAGGCCTTTGGGCTTGTTTTGGCCTTTTCACGCGCGAACCGCATACCCTTCTGCTGTGCGGTCTGACCTGGGCTCGCGCGTTTGACCACGGGACCACCTGAACCTGCAACGCTCCGAGTTTCGGGTCGATCAGTCAAGGTCAAGGTCGACCCGTTGGGCCAGGTATGCCAATTTGAGCGGCATAGAGCATTGGCTTCGGCCGTGCGGTCTGGTCTGGGCTCGCGCGACAGACCAGGGGACCACCCCAACCTGCAATGCCCAGAGTTCCGGGTCGATAGGTCAAGCCTAAGGGGTAGAAAAACTGCGTACCAAGTGGCCCAAAAGTGAAGAAATTGGGCTTGTTTTGGTCTTTTCAAACGCGAACCGCATACCTTTCTGCTGTGCTGCCTGACCTCGGCTCGCGCGAGTGACCGGGGGACCATCTGAACCTGCAACGCTCCGAGTTTCGGGTCGATGGGTCAAGGCAAAGGGGTAGAAAACTGCCTATCAAGTTGCCAACAGTCAAGGCCTTTGGGTTTGTTAGGGTTTTTCAGCAGTGAACCGCATGCCCTTGGGCTGAGCGATCTGACCTGGGCTCGCGCGAGTGACCAGGGGACCACCCGAACCTGCAACATTCCGAGTTTCGGGTCGATCGGTCAAGCCAAAGGGGTAGAAAACTGCGTACCAAGTTGCCAACAGTCGAGGCCTTTGGGCTTGTTTTGGCCTTTTCACGCGCGAACCGCATACCCTTCTGCTGTGCGGTCTGACCTGGGCTCGCGCGTGTGACCACGGGACCACCTGAACCTGCAACGCTCCGAGTTTCGGGTCGATCAGTCAAGGTCAAGGTCGACCCGTTGGGCCAGGTATGCGAATTTGAGCGGCATAGAGCATTGGCTTCGGCCGTGCGGTCTGGTCTGGGCTCGCGCGACAGACCAGGGGACCACCCCAACCTGCAATGCCCAGAGTTCCGGGTCGATAGGTCAAGCCTAAGGGGTAGAAAAACTGCGTACCAAGTGGCCCAAAAGTGAAGAAATTGGGCTTGTTTTGGTCTTTTCAAACGCGAACCGCATACCTTTCTGCTGTGCTGCCTGACCTGGGCTCGCGCGAGTGACCGGGGGACCATCTGAACCTGCAACGCTCCGAGTTTCGGGTCGATGGGTCAAGGCAAAGGGGTAGAAAACTGCCTACCAAGTTGCCAACAGTCAAGGCCTTTGGGTTTGTTAGGGTTTTTCAGCAGTGAACCGCATGCCCTTGGGCTGAGCGATCTGACCTGGGCTCGCGCGAGTGACCAGGGGACCACCCGAACCTGCAACATTCCGAGTTTCGGGTCGATCGGTCAAGCCAAAGGGGTAGAAAACTGCGTACCAAGTTGCCAACAGTCGAGGCCTTTGGGCTTGTTTTGGCCTTTTCACGCGCGAACCGCATACCCTTCTGCTGTGCGGTCTGACCTGGGCTCGCGCGTGTGACCACGGGACCACCTGAACCTGCAACGCTCCGAGTTTCGGGTCGATCAGTCAAGGTCAAGGTCGACCCGTTGGGCCAGGTATGCCAATTTGAGCGGCATAGAGCATTGGCTTCGGCCGTGCGGTCTGGTCTGGGCTCGCGCGACAGACCAGGGGACCACCCCAACCTGCAATGCCCAGAGTTCCGGGTCGATAGGACAAGCCTAAGGGGTAGAAAAACTGCGTACCAAGTGGCCCAAAAGTGAAGAAATTGGGCTTGTTTTGGTCTTTTCAAACGCGAACCGCATACCTTTCTGCTGTGCTGCCTGACCTGGGCTCGCGCGAGTGACCGGGGGACCATCTGAACCTGCAACGCTCCGAGTTTCGGGTCGATGGGTCAAGGCAAAGGGGTAGAAAACTGCCTACCAAGTTGCCAACAGTCAAGGCCTTTGGGTTTGTTAGGGTTTTTCAGCAGTGAACCGCATGCCCTTGGGCTGAGCGATCTGACCTGGGCTCGCCCGAGTGACCAGGGGAACACCCGAACCTGCAACATTCCGAGTTTCGGGTCGATCGGTCAAGCCAAAGGGGTAGAAAACTGCGTACCAAGTTGCCAACAGTCGAGGCCTTTGGGCTTGTTTTGGCCTTTTCACGCGCGAACCGCATACCCTTCTGCTGTGCGGTCTGACCTGGGCTCGCGCGTGTGACCACGGGACCACCTGAACCTGCAACGCTCCGAGTTTCGGGTCGATCAGTCAAGGTCAAGGTCGACCCGTTGGGCCAGGTATGCCAATTTGAGCGGCATAGAGCATTGGCTTCGGCCGTGCGGTCTGGTCTGGCCTCGCGCGACAGACCAGGGGACCACCCCAACCTGCAATGCCCAGAGTTTCGGGTCGATAGGTCAAGCCTAAGGGGTAGAAAAACTGCGTACCAAGTGGCCCAAAAGTGAAGAAATTGGGCTTGTTTTGGTCTTTTCAAACGCGAACCGCATACCTTTCTGCTGTGCTGCCTGACCTGGGCTCGCGCGAGTGACCGGGGGACCATCTGAACCTGCAACGCTCCGAGTTTCGGGTCGATGGGTCAAGGCAAAGGGGTAGAAAACTGCCTACCAAGTTGCCAACAGTCAAGGCCTTTGGGTTTGTTAGGGTTTTTCAGCAGTGAACCGCATGCCCTTGGGCTGAGCGATCTGACCTGGGCTCGCGCGAGTGACCAGGGGACCACCCGAACCTGCAACATTCCGAGTTTCGGGTCGATCGGTCAAGCCAAAGGGGTAGAAAACTGCGTACCAAGTTGCCAACAGTCGAGGCCTTTGGGCTTGTTTTGGCCTTTTCACGCGCGAACCGCATACCCTTCTGCTGTGCGGTCTGACCTGGGCTCGCGCGTGTGACCACGGGACCACCTGAACCTGCAACGCTCCGAGTTTCGGGTCGATCAGTCAAGGTCAAGGTCGACCCGTTGGGCCAGGTATGCCAATTTGAGCGGCATAGAGCATTGGCTTCGGCCGTGCGGTCTGGTCTGGGCTCGCGCGACAGACCAGGGGACCACCCCAACCTGCAATGCCCAGAGTTCCGGGTCGATAGGTCAAGCCTAAGGGGTAGAAAAACTGCGTACCAAGTGGCCCAAAAGTGAAGAAATTGGGCTTGTTTTGGTCTTTTCAAACGCGAACCGCATACCTTTCTGCTGTGCTGCCTGACCTGGGCTCGCGCGAGTGATCGGGGGACCATCTGAACCTGCAACGCTCCGAGTTTCGGGTCGATGGGTCAAGGCAAAGGGGTAGAAAACTGCCTACCAAGTTGCCAACAGTCAAGGCCTTTGGGTTTGTTAGGGTTTTTCAGCAGTGAACCGCATGCCCTTGGGCTGAGCGATCTGACCTGGGCTCGCGCGAGTGACCAGGGGACCACCCGAACCTGCAACATTCCGAGTTTCGGGTCGATCGGTCAAGCCAAAGGGGTAGAAAACTGCGTACCAAGTTGCCAACAGTCGAGGCCTTTGGGCTTGTTTTGGCCTTTTCACGCGCGAACCGCATACCCTTCTGCTGTGCGGTCTGACCTGGGCTCGCGCGTGTGACCACGGGACCACCTGAACCTGCAACGCTCCAAGTTTCGGGTCGATCAGTCAAGGTCAAGGTCGACCCGTTGGGCCAGGTATGCCAATTTGAGCGGCATAGAGCATTGGCTTCGGCCGTGCGGTCTGGTCTGGGCTCGCGCGACAGACCAGGGGACCACCCCAACCTGCAATGCCCAGAGTTCCGGGTCGATAGGTCAAGCCTAAGGGGTAGAAAAACTGCGTACCAAGTGGCCCAAAAGTGAAGAAATTGGGCTTGTTTTGGTCTTTTCAAACGCGAACCGCATACCTTTCTGCTGTGCTGCCTGACCTGGGCTCGCGCGAGTGACCGGGGGACCATCTGAACCTGCAACGCTCCGAGTTTCGGGTCGATGGGTCAAGGCAAAGGGGTAGAAAACTGCCTACCAAGTTGCCAACAGTCAAGGCCTTTGGGTTTGTTAGGGTTTTTCAGCAGTGAACCGCATGCCCTTGGGCTGAGCGATCTGACCTGGGCTCGCGCGAGTGACCAGGGGACCACCCGAACCTGCAACATTCCGAGTTTCGGGTCGATCGGTCAAGCCAAAGGGGTAGAAAACTGCGTACCAAGTTGCCAACAGTCGAGGCCTTTGGGCTTGTTTTGGCCTTTTCACGCGCGAACCGCATACCCTTCTGCTGTGCGGTCTGACCTGGGCTCGCGCGTGTGACCACGGGACCACCTGAACCTGCAACGCTCCGAGTTTCGGGTCGATCAGTCAAGGTCAAGGTCGACCCGTTGGGCCAGGTATGCCAATTTGAGCGGCATAGAGCATTGGCTTCGGCCGTGCGGTCTGGTCTGGGCTCGCGCGACAGACCAGGGGACCACCCCAACCTGCAATGCCCAGAGTTCCGGGTCGATAGGTCAAGCCTAAGGGGTAGAAAAACTGCGTACCAAGTGGCCCAAAAGTGAAGAAATTGGGCTTGTTTTGGTCTTTTCAAACGCGAACCGCATACCTTTCTGCTGTGCTGCCTGACCTGGGCTCGCGCGAGTGACCGGGGGACCATCTGAACCTGCAACGCTCCGAGTTTCGGGTCGATGGGTCAAGGCAAAGGGGTAGAAAACTGCCTACCAAGTTGCCAACAGTCAAGGCCTTTGGGTTTGTTAGGGTTTTTCAGCAGTGAACCGCATGCCCTTGGGCTGAGCGATCTGACCTGGGCTCGCCCGAGTGACCAGGGGACCACCCGAACCTGCAACATTCCGAGTTTCGGGTCGATCGGTCAAGCCAAAGGGGTAGAAAACTGCGTACCAAGTTGCCAACAGTCGAGGCCTTTGGGCTTGTTTTGGCCTTTTCACGCGCGAACCGCATACCCTTCTGCTGTGCGGTCTGACCTGGGCTCGCGCGTGTGACCACGGGACCACCTGAACCTGCAACGCTCCGAGTTTCGGGTCGATCAGTCAAGGTCAAGGTCGACCCGTTGGGCCAGGTATGCCAATTTGAGCGGCATAGAGCATTGGCTTCGGCCGTGCGGTCTGGTCTGGGCTCGCGCGACAGACCAGGGGACCACCCCAACCTGCAATGCCCAGAGTTCCGGGTCGATAGGTCAAGCCTAAGGGGTAGAAAAACTGCGTACCAAGTGGCCCAAAAGTGAAGAAATTGGGCTTGTTTTGGTCTTTTCAAACGCGAACCGCATACCTTTCTGCTGTGCTGCCTGACCTGGGCTCGCGCGAGTGACCGGGGGACCATCTGAACCTGCAACGCTCCGAGTTTCGGGTCGATGGGTCAAGGCAAAGGGGTAGAAAACTGCCTACCAAGTTGCCAACAGTCAAGGCCTTTGGGTTTGTTAGGGTTTTTCAGCAGTGAACCGCATGCCCTTGGGCTGAGCGATCTGACCTGGGCTCGCGCGAGTGACCAGGGGACCACCCGAACCTGCAACATTCCGAGTTTCGGGTTGATCGGTCAAGCCAAAGGGGTAGAAAACTGCGTACCAAGTTGCCAACAGTCGAGGCCTTTGGGCTTGTTTTGGCCTTTTCACGCGCGAACCGCATACCCTTCTGCTGTGCGGTCTGACCTGGGCTCGCGCGTGTGACCACGGGACCACCTGAACCTGCAACGCTCCGAGTTTCGGGTCGATCAGTCAAGGTCAAGGTCGACCCGTTGGGCCAGGTATGCCAATTTGAGCGGCATAGAGCATTGGCTTCGGCCGTGCGGTCTGGTCTGGCCTCGCGCGACAGACCAGGGGACCACCCCAACCTGCAATGCCCAGAGTTCCGGGTCGATAGGTCAAGCCTAAGGGGTAGAAAAACTGCGTACCAAGTGGCCCAAAAGTGAAGAAATTGGGCTTGTTTTGGTCTTTTCAAACGCGAACCGCATACCTTTCTGCTGTGCTGCCTGACCTGGGCTCGCGCGAGTGACCGGGGGACCATCTGAACCTGCAACGCTCCGAGTTTCGGGTCGATGGGTCAAGGCAAAGGGGTAGAAAACTGCCTACCAAGTTGCCAACAGTCAAGGCCTTTGGGTTTGTTAGGGTTTTTCAGCAGTGAACCGCATGCCCTTGGGCTGAGCGATCTGACCTGGGCTCGCGCGAGTGACCAGGGGACCACCCGAACCTGCAACATTCCGAGTTTCGGGTCGATCGGTCAAGCCAAAGGGGTAGAAAACTGCGTACCAAGTTGCCAACAGTCGAGGCCTTTGGGCTTGTTTTGGCCTTTTCACGCGCGAACCGCATACCCTTCTGCTGTGCGGTCTGACCTGGGCTCGCGCGTGTGACCACGGGACCACCTGAACCTGCAACGCTCCGAGTTTCGGGTCGATCAGTCAAGGTCAAGGTCGACCCGTTGGGCCAGGTATGCCAATTTGAGCGGCATAGAGCATTGGCTTCGGCCGTGCGGTCTGGTCTGGGCTCGCGCGACAGACCAGGGGACCACCCCAACCTGCAATGCCCAGAGTTCCGGGTCGATAGGTCAAGCCTAAGGGGTAGAAAAACTGCGTACCAAGTGGCCCAAAAGTGAAGAAATTGGGCTTGTTTTGGTCTTTTCAAACGCGAACCGCATACCTTTCTGCTGTGCTGCCTGACCTGGGCTCGCGCGAGTGACCGGGGGACCATCTGAACCTGCTAGCTCCGAGTTTCGGGTCGATGGGTCAAGGCAAAGGGGTAGAAAACTGCCTACCAAGTTGCCAACAGTCAAGGCCTTTGGGTTTGTTAGGGTTTTTCAGCAGTGAACCGCATGCCCTTGGGCTGAGCGATCTGACCTGGGCTCGCCCGAGTGACCAGGGGACCACCCGAACCTGCAACATTCCGAGTTTCGGGTCGATCGGTCAAGCCAAAGGGGTAGAAAACTGCGTACCAAGTTGCCAACAGTCGAGGCCTTTGGGCTTGTTTTGGCCTTTTCACGCGCGAACCGCATACCCTTCTGCTGTGCGGTTTGACCTGGGCTCGCGCGTGTGACCACGGGACCACCTGAACCTGCAACGCTCCGAGTTTCGGGTCGATCAGTCAAGGTCAAGGTCGACCCGTTGGGCCAGGTATGCCAATTTGAGCGGCATAGAGCATTGGCTTCGGCCGTGCGGTCTGGTCTGGGCTCGCGCGACAGACCAGGGGACCACCCCAACCTGCAATGCCCAGAGTTCCGGGTCGATAGGTCAAGCCTAAGGGGTAGAAAAACTGCGTACCAAGTGGCCCAAAAGTGAAGAAATTGGGCTTGTTTTGGTCTTTTCAAACGCGAACCGCATACCTTTCTGCTGTGCTGCCTGACCTGGGCTCGCGCGAGTGACCGGGGGACCATCTGAACCTGCAACGCTCCGAGTTTCGGGTCGATGGGTCAAGGCAAAGGGGTAGAAAACTGCCTACCAAGTTGCCAACAGTCAAGGCCTTTGGGTTTGTTAGGGTTTTTCAGCAGTGAACCGCATGCCCTTGGGCTGAGCGATCTGACCTGGGCTCGCGCGAGTGACCAGGGGACCACCCGAACCTGCAACATTCCGAGTTTCGGGTCGATCGGTCAAGCCAAAGGGGTAGAAAACTGCGTACCAAGTTGCCAACAGTCGAGGCCTTTGGGCTTGTTTTGGCCTTTTCACGCGCGAACCGCATACCCTTCTGCTGTGCGGTCTGACCTGGGCTCGCGCGTGTGACCACGGGACCACCTGAACCTGCAACGCTCCGAGTTTCGGGTCGATCAGTCAAGGTCAAGGTCGACCCGTTGGGCCAGGTATGCCAATTTGAGCGGCATAGAGCATTGGCTTCGGCCGTGCGGTCTGGTCTGGGCTCGCGCGACAGACCAGGGGACCACCCCAACCTGCAATGCCCAGAGTTCCGGGTCGATAGGACAAGCCTAAGGGGTAGAAAAACTGCGTACCAAGTGGCCCAAAAGTGAAGAAATTGGGCTTGTTTTGGTCTTTTCAAACGCGAACCGCATACCTTTCTGCTGTGCTGCCTGACCTGGGCTCGCGCGAGTGACCGGGGGACCATCTGAACCTGCAACGCTCCGAGTTTCGGGTCGATGGGTCAAGGCAAAGGGGTAGAAAACTGCCTACCAAGTTGCCAACAGTCAAGGCCTTTGGGTTTGTTAGGGTTTTTCAGCAGTGAACCGCATGCCCTTGGGCTGAGCGATCTGACCTGGGCTCGCCCGAGTGACCAGGGGACCACCCGAACCTGCAACATTCCGAGTTTCGGGTCGATCGGTCAAGCCAAAGGGGTAGAAAACTGCGTACCAAGTTGCCAACAGTCGAGGCCTTTGGGCTTGTTTTGGCCTTTTCACGCGCGAACCGCATACCCTTCTGCTGTGCGGTCTGACCTGGGCTCGCGCGTGTGACCACGGGACCACCTGAACCTGCAACGCTCCGAGTTTCGGGTCGATCAGTCAAGGTCAAGGTCGACCCGTTGGGCCAGGTATGCCAATTTGAGCGGCATAGAGCATTGGCTTCGGCCGTGCGGTCTGGTCTGGCCTCGCGCGACAGACCAGGGGACCACCCCAACCTGCAATGCCCAGAGTTTCGGGTCGATAGGTCAAGCCTAAGGGGTAGAAAAACTGCGTACCAAGTGGCCCAAAAGTGAAGAAATTGGGCTTGTTTTGGTCTTTTCAAACGCGAACCGCATACCTTTCTGCTGTGCTGCCTGACCTGGGCTCGCGCGAGTGACCGGGGGACCATCTGAACCTGCAACGCTCCGAGTTTCGGGTCGATGGGTCAAGGCAAAGGGGTAGAAAACTGCCTACCAAGTTGCCAACAGTCAAGGCCTTTGGGTTTGTTAGGGTTTTTCAGCAGTGAACCGCATGCCCTTGGGCTGAGCGATCTGACCTGGGCTCGCGCGAGTGACCAGGGGACCACCCGAACCTGCAACATTCCGAGTTTCGGGTCGATCGGTCAAGCCAAAGGGGTAGAAAACTGCGTACCAAGTTGCCAACAGTCGAGGCCTTTGGGCTTGTTTTGGCCTTTTCACGCGCGAACCGCATACCCTTCTGCTGTGCGGTCTGACCTGGGCTCGCGCGTGTGACCACGGGACCACCTGAACCTGCAACGCTCCGAGTTTCGGGTCGATCAGTCAAGGTCAAGGTCGACCCGTTGGGCCAGGTATGCCAATTTGAGCGGCATAGAGCATTGGCTTCGGCCGTGCGGTCTGGTCTGGGCTCGCGCGACAGACCAGGGGACCACCCCAACCTGCAATGCCCAGAGTTCCGGGTCGATAGGTCAAGCCTAAGGGGTAGAAAAACTGCGTACCAAGTGGCCCAAAAGTGAAGAAATTGGGCTTGTTTTGGTCTTTTCAAACGCGAACCGCATACCTTTCTGCTGTGCTGCCTGACCTGGGCTCGCGCGAGTGACCGGGGGACCATCTGAACCTGCAACGCTCCGAGTTTCGGGTCGATGGGTCAAGGCAAAGGGGTAGAAAACTGCCTACCAAGTTGCCAACAGTCAAGGCCTTTGGGTTTGTTAGGGTTTTTCAGCAGTGAACCGCATGCCCTTGGGCTGAGCGATCTGACCTGGGCTCGCGCGAGTGACCAGGGGACCACCCGAACCTGCAACATTCCGAGTTTCGGGTCGATCGGTCAAGCCAAAGGGGTAGAAAACTGCGTACCAAGTTGCCAACAGTCGAGGCCTTTGGGCTTGTTTTGGCCTTTTCACGCGCGAACCGCATACCCTTCTGCTGTGCGGTCTGACCTGGGCTCGCGCGTGTGACCACGGGACCACCTGAACCTGCAACGCTCCAAGTTTCGGGTCGATCAGTCAAGGTCAAGGTCGACCCGTTGGGCCAGGTATGCCAATTTGAGCGGCATAGAGCATTGGCTTCGGCCGTGCGGTCTGGTCTGGGCTCGCGCGACAGACCAGGGGACCACCCCAACCTGCAATGCCCAGAGTTCCGGGTCGATAGGTCAAGCCTAAGGGGTAGAAAAACTGCGTACCAAGTGGCCCAAAAGTGAAGAAATTGGGCTTGTTTTGGTCTTTTCAAACGCGAACCGCATACCTTTCTGCTGTGCTGCCTGACCTGGGCTCGCGCGAGTGACCGGGGGACCATCTGAACCTGCAACGCTCCGAGTTTCGGGTCGATGGGTCAAGGCAAAGGGGTAGAAAACTGCCTACCAAGTTGCCAACAGTCAAGGCCTTTGGGTTTGTTAGGGTTTTTCAGCAGTGAACCGCATGCCCTTGGGCTGAGCGATCTGACCTGGGCTCGCGAGAGTGACCAGGGGACCACCCGAACCTGCAACATTCCGAGTTTCGGGTCGATCGGTCAAGCCAAAGGGGTAGAAAACTGCGTACCAAGTTGCCAACAGTCGAGGCCTTTGGGCTTGTTTTGGCCTTTTCACGCGCGAACCGCATACCCTTCTGCTGTGCGGTCTGACCTGGGCTCGCGCGTGTGACCACGGGACCACCTGAACCTGCAACGCTCCGAGTTTCGGGTCGATCAGTCAAGGTCAAGGTCGACCCGTTGGGCCAGGTATGCCAATTTGAGCGGCATAGAGCATTGGCTTCGGCCGTGCGGTCTGGTCTGGGCTCGCGCGACAGACCAGGGGACCACCCCAACCTGCAATGCCCAGAGTTCCGGGTCGATAGGTCAAGCCTAAGGGGTAGAAAAACTGCGTACCAAGTGGCCCAAAAGTGAAGAAATTGGGCTTGTTTTGGTCTTTTCAAACGCGAACCGCATACCTTTCTGCTGTGCTGCCTGACCTGGGCTCGCGCGAGTGACCGGGGGACCATCTGAACCTGCAACGCTCCGAGTTTCGGGTCGATGGGTCAAGGCAAAGGGGTAGAAAACTGCCTACCAAGTTGCCAACAGTCAAGGCCTTTGGGTTTGTTAGGGTTTTTCAGCAGTGAACCGCATGCCCTTGGGCTGAGCGATCTGACCTGGGCTCGCCCGAGTGATCAGGGGACCACCCGAACCTGCAACATTCCGAGTTTCGGGTCGATCGGTCAAGCCAAAGGGGTAGAAAACTGCGTACCAAGTTGCCAACAGTCGAGGCCTTTGGGCTTGTTTTGGCCTTTTCACGCGCGAACCGCATACCCTTCTGCTGTGCGGTCTGACCTGGGCTCGCGCGTGTGACCACGGGACCACCTGAACCTGCAACGCTCCGAGTTTCGGGTCGATCAGTCAAGGTCAAGGTCGACCCGTTGGGCCAGGTATGCCAATTTGAGCGGCATAGAGCATTGGCTTCGGCCGTGCGGTCTGGTCTGGGCTCGCGCGACAGACCAGGGGACCACCCCAACCTGCAATGCCCAGAGTTCCGGGTCGATAGGTCAAGCCTAAGGGGTAGAAAAACTGCGTACCAAGTGGCCCAAAAGTGAAGAAATTGGGCTTGTTTTGGTCTTTTCAAACGCGAACCGCATACCTTTCTGCTGTGCTGCCTGACCTGGGCTCGCGCGAGTGACCGGGGGACCATCTGAACCTGCAACGCTCCGAGTTTCGGGTCGATGGGTCAAGGCAAAGGGGTAGAAAACTGCCTACCAAGTTGCCAACAGTCAAGGCCTTTGGGTTTGTTAGGGTTTTTCAGCAGTGAACCGCATGCCCTTGGGCTGAGCGATCTGACCTGGGCTCGCCCGAGTGACCAGGGGACCACCCGAACCTGCAACATTCCGAGTTTCGGGTCGATCGGTCAAGCCAAAGGGGTAGAAAACTGCGTACCAAGTTGCCAACAGTCGAGGCCTTTGGGCTTGTTTTGGCCTTTTCACGCGCGAACCGCATACCCTTCTGCTGTGCGGTCTGACCTGGGCTCGCGCGTGTGACCACGGGACCACCTGAACCTGCAACGCTCCGAGTTTCGGGTCGATCAGTCAAGGTCAAGGTCGACCCGTTGGGCCAGGTATGCCAATTTGAGCGGCATAGAGCATTGGCTTCGGCCGTGCGGTCTGGTCTGGGCTCGCGCGACAGACCAGGGGACCACCCCAACCTGCAATGCCCAGAGTTCCGGGTCGATAGGTCAAGCCTAAGGGGTAGAAAAACTGCGTACCAAGTGGCCCAAAAGTGAAGAAATTGGGCTTGTTTTGGTCTTTTCAAACGCGAACCGCATACCTTTCTGCTGTGCTGCCTGACCTGGGCTCGCGCGAGTGACCGGGGGACCATCTGAACCTGCAACGCTCCGAGTTTCGGGTCGATGGGTCAAGGCAAAGGGGTAGAAAACTGCCTACCAAGTTGCCAACAGTCAAGGCCTTTGGGTTTGTTAGGGTTTTTCAGCAGTGAACCGCATGCCCTTGGGCTGAGCGATCTGACCTGGGCTCGCGCGAGTGACCAGGGGACCACCCGAACCTGCAACATTCCGAGTTTCGGGTCGATCGGTCAAGCCAAAGGGGTAGAAAACTGCGTACCAAGTTGCCAACAGTCGAGGCCTTTGGGCTTGTTTTGGCCTTTTCACGCGCGAACCGCATACCCTTCTGCTGTGCGGTCTGACCTGGGCTCGCGCGTGTGACCACGGGACCACCTGAACCTGCAACGCTCCGAGTTTCGGGTCGATCAGTCAAGGTCAAGGTCGACCCGTTGGGCCAGGTATGCCAATTTGAGCGGCATAGAGCATTGGCTTCGGCCGTGCGGTCTGGTCTGGCCTCGCGCGACAGACCAGGGGACCACCCCAACCTGCAATGCCCAGAGTTCCGGGTCGATAGGTCAAGCCTAAGGGGTAGAAAAACTGCGTACCAAGTGGCCCAAAAGTGAAGAAATTGGGCTTGTTTTGGTCTTTTCAAACGCGAACCGCATACCTTTCTGCTGTGCTGCCTGACCTGGGCTCGCGCGAGTGACCGGGGGACCATCTGAACCTGCAACGCTCCGAGTTTCGGGTCGATGGGTCAAGGCAAAGGGGTAGAAAACTGCCTACCAAGTTGCCAACAGTCAAGGCCTTTGGGTTTGTTAGGGTTTTTCAGCAGTGAACCGCATGCCCTTGGGCTGAGCGATCTGACCTGGGCTCGCGCGAGTGACCAGGGGACCACCCGAACCTGCAACATTCCGAGTTTCGGGTCGATCGGTCAAGCCAAAGGGGTAGAAAACTGCGTACCAAGTTGCCAACAGTCGAGGCCTTTGGGCTTGTTTTGGCCTTTTCACGCGCGAACCGCATACCCTTCTGCTGTGCGGTCTGACCTGGGCTCGCGCGTGTGACCACGGGACCACCTGAACCTGCAACGCTCCGAGTTTCGGGTCGATCAGTCAAGGTCAAGGTCGACCCGTTGGGCCAGGTATGCCAATTTGAGCGGCATAGAGCATTGGCTTCGGCCGTGCGGTCTGGTCTGGGCTCGCGCGACAGACCAGGGGACCACCCCAACCTGCAATGCCCAGAGTTCCGGGTCGATAGGTCAAGCCTAAGGGGTAGAAAAACTGCGTACCAAGTGGCCCAAAAGTGAAGAAATTGGGCTTGTTTTGGTCTTTTCAAACGCGAACCGCATACCTTTCTGCTGTGCTGCCTGACCTGGGCTCGCGCGAGTGACCGGGGGACCATCTGAACCTGCAACGCTCCGAGTTTCGGGTCGATGGGTCAAGGCAAAGGGGTAGAAAACTGCCTACCAAGTTGCCAACAGTCAAGGCCTTTGGGTTTGTTAGGGTTTTTCAGCAGTGAACCGCATGCCCTTGGGCTGAGCGATCTGACCTGGGCTCGCGCGAGTGACCAGGGGACCACCCGAACCTGCAACATTCCGAGTTTCGGGTCGATCGGTCAAGCCAAAGGGGTAGAAAACTGCGTACCAAGTTGCCAACAGTCGAGGCCTTTGGGCTTGTTTTGGCCTTTTCACGCGCGAACCGCATACCCTTCTGCTGTGCGGTCTGACCTGGGCTCGCGCGTGTGACCACGGGACCACCTGAACCTGCAACGCTCCGAGTTTCGGGTCGATCAGTCAAGGTCAAGGTCGACCCGTTGGGCCAGGTATGCCAATTTGAGCGGCATAGAGCATTGGCTTCGGCCGTGCGGTCTGGTCTGGGCTCGCGCGACAGACCAGGGGACCACCCCAACCTGCAATGCCCAGAGTTCCGGGTCGATAGGTCAAGCCTAAGGGGTAGAAAAACTGCGTACCAAGTGGCCCAAAAGTGAAGAAATTGGGCTTGTTTTGGTCTTTTCAAACGCGAACCGCATACCTTTCTGCTGTGCTGCCTGACCTGGGCTCGCGCGAGTGACCGGGGGACCATCTGAACCTGCAACGCTCCGAGTTTCGGGTCGATGGGTCAAGGCAAAGGGGTAGAAAACTGCCTACCAAGTTGCCAACAGTCAAGGCCTTTGGGTTTGTTAGGGTTTTTCAGCAGTGAACCGCATGCCCTTGGGCTGAGCGATCTGACCTGGGCTCGCGCGAGTGACCAGGGGACCACCCGAACCTGCAACATTCCGAGTTTCGGGTCGATCGGTCAAGCCAAAGGGGTAGAAAACTGCGTACCAAGTTGCCAACAGTCGAGGCCTTTGGGCTTGTTTTGGCCTTTTCACGCGCGAACCGCATACCCTTCTGCTGTGCGGTCTGACCTGGGCTCGCGCGTGTGACCACGGGACCACCTGAACCTGCAACGCTCCGAGTTTCGGGTCGATCAGTCAAGGTCAAGGTCGACCCGTTGGGCCAGGTATGCCAATTTGAGCGGCATAGAGCATTGGCTTCGGCCGTGCGGTCTGGTCTGGGCTCGCGCGACAGACCAGGGGACCACCCCAACCTGCAATGCCCAGAGTTCCGGGTCGATAGGTCAAGCCTAAGGGGTAGAAAAACTGCGTACCAAGTGGCCCAAAAGTGAAGAAATTGGGCTTGTTTTGGTCTTTTCAAACGCGAACAGCATACCTTTCTGCTGTGCTGCCTGACCTGGGCTCGCGCGAGTGACCGGGGGACCATCTGAACCTGCAACGCTCCGAGTTTCGGGTCGATGGGTCAAGGCAAAGGGGTAGAAAACTGCCTACCAAGTTGCCAACAGTCAAGGCCTTTGGGTTTGTTAGGGTTTTTCAGCAGTGAACCGCATGCCCTTGGGCTGAGCGATCTGACCTGGGCTCGCGCGAGTGACCAGGGGACCACCCGAACCTGCAACATTCCGAGTTTCGGGTCGATCGGTCAAGCCAAAGGGGTAGAAAACTGCGTACCAGGTTGCCAACAGTCGAGGCCTTTGGGCTTGTTTTGGCCTTTTCACGCGCGAACCGCATACCCTTCTGCTGTGCGGTCTGACCTGGGCTCGCGCGTGTGACCACGGGACCACCTGAACCTGCAACGCTCCGAGTTTCGGGTCGATCAGTCAAGGTCAAGGTCGACCCGTTGGGCCAGGTATGCCAATTTGAGCGGCATAGAGCATTGGCTTCGGCCGTGCGGTCTGGTCTGGGCTCGCGCGACAGACCAGGGGACCACCCCAACCTGCAATGCCCAGAGTTCCGGGTCGATAGGTCAAGCCTAAGGGGTAGAAAAACTGCGTACCAAGTGGCCCAAAAGTGAAGAAATTGGGCTTGTTTTGGTCTTTTCAAACGCGAACCGCATACCTTTCTGCTGTGCTGCCTGACCTGGGCTCGCGCGAGTGACCGGGGGACCATCTGAACCTGCAACGCTCCGAGTTTCGGGTCGATGGGTCAAGGCAAAGGGGTAGAAAACTGCCTACCAAGTTGCCAACAGTCAAGGCCTTTGGGTTTGTTAGGGTTTTTCAGCAGTGAACCGCATGCCCTTGGGCTGAGCGATCTGACCTGGGCTCGCCCGAGTGACCAGGGGACCACCCGAACCTGCAACATTCCGAGTTTCGGGTCGATCGGTCAAGCCAAAGGGGTAGAAAACTGCGTACCAAGTTGCCAACAGTCGAGGCCTTTGGGCTTGTTTTGGCCTTTTCACGCGCGAACCGCATACCCTTCTGCTGTGCGGTCTGACCTGGGCTCGCGCGTGTGACCACGGGACCACCTGAACCTGCAACGCTCCGAGTTTCGGGTCGATCAGTCAAGGTCAAGGTCGACCCGTTGGGCCAGGTATGCCAATTTGAGCGGCATAGAGCATTGGCTTCGGCCGTGCGGTCTGGTCTGGGCTCGCGCGACAGACCAGGGGACCACCCCAACCTGCAATGCCCAGAGTTCCGGGTCGATAGGTCAAGCCTAAGGGGTAGAAAAACTGCGTACCAAGTGGCCCAAAAGTGAAGAAATTGGGCTTGTTTTGGTCTTTTCAAACGCGAACCGCATACCTTTCTGCTGTGCTGCCTGACCTGGGCTCGCGCGAGTGACCGGGGGACCATCTGAACCTGCAACGCTCCGAGTTTCGGGTCGATGGGTCAAGGCAAAGGGGTAGAAAACTGCCTACCAAGTTGCCAACAGTCAAGGCCTTTGGGTTTGTTAGGGTTTTTCAGCAGTGAACCGCATGCCCTTGGGCTGAGCGATCTGACCCGGGCTCGCCCGAGTGACCAGGGGACCACCCGAACCTGCAACATTCCGAGTTTCGGGTCGATCGGTCAAGCCAAAGGGGTAGAAAACTGCGTACCAAGTTGCCAACAGTCGAGGCCTTTGGGCTTGTTTTGGCCTTTTCACGCGCGAACCGCATACCCTTCTGCTGTGCGGTCTGACCTGGGCTCGCGCGTGTGACCACGGGACCACCTGAACCTGCAACGCTCCGAGTTTCGGGTCGATCAGTCAAGGTCAAGGTCGACCCGTTGGGCCAGGTATGCCAATTTGAGCGGCATAGAGCATTGGCTTCGGCCGTGCGGTCTGGTCTGGCCTCGCGCGACAGACCAGGGGACCACCCCAACCTGCAATGCCCAGAGTTCCGGGTCGATAGGTCAAGCCTAAGGGGTAGAAAAACTGCGTACCAAGTGGCCCAAAAGTGAAGAAATTGGGCTTGTTTTGGTCTTTTCAAACGCGAACCGCATACCTTTCTGCTGTGCTGCCTGACCTGGGCTCGCGCGAGTGACCGGGGGACCATCTGAACCTGCAACGCTCCGAGTTTCGGGTCGATGGGTCAAGGCAAAGGGGTAGAAAACTGCCTACCAAGTTGCCAACAGTCAAGGCCTTTGGGTTTGTTAGGGTTTTTCAGCAGTGAACCGCATGCCCTTGGGCTGAGCGATCTGACCTGGGCTCGCGCGAGTGACCAGGGGACCACCCGAACCTGCAACATTCCGAGTTTCGGGTCGATCGGTCAAGCCAAAGGGGTAGAAAACTGCGTACCAAGTTGCCAACAGTCGAGGCCTTTGGGCTTGTTTTGGCCTTTTCACGCGCGAACCGCATACCCTTCTGCTGTGCGGTCTGACCTGGGCTCGCGCGTGTGACCACGGGACCACCTGAACCTGCAACGCTCCGAGTTTCGGGTCGATCAGTCAAGGTCAAGGTCGACCCGTTGGGCCAGGTATGCCAATTTGAGCGGCATAGAGCATTGGCTTCGGCCGTGCGGTCTGGTCTGGGCTCGCGCGACAGACCAGGGGACCACCCCAACCTGCAATGCCCAGAGTTCCGGGTCGATAGGTCAAGCCTAAGGGGTAGAAAAACTGCGTACCAAGTGGCCCAAAAGTGAAGAAATTGGGCTTGTTTTGGTCTTTTCAAACGCGAACCGCATACCTTTCTGCTGTGCTGCCTGACCTGGGCTCGCGCGAGTGACCGGGGGACCATCTGAACCTGCAACGCTCCGAGTTTCGGGTCGATGGGTCAAGGCAAAGGGGTAGAAAACTGCCTACCAAGTTGCCAACAGTCAAGGCCTTTGGGTTTGTTAGGGTTTTTCAGCAGTGAACCGCATGCCCTTGGGCTGAGCGATCTGACCTGGGCTCGCCCGAGTGACCAGGGGACCACTCGAACCTGCAACATTCCGAGTTTCGGGTCGATCGGTCAAGCCAAAGGGGTAGAAAACTGCGTACCAAGTTGCCAACAGTCGAGGCCTTTGGGCTTGTTTTGGCCTTTTCACGCGCGAACCGCATACCCTTCTGCTGTGCGGTCTGACCTGGGCTCGCGCGTGTGACCACGGGACCACCTGAACCTGCAACGCTCCGAGTTTCGGGTCGATCAGTCAAGGTCAAGGTCGACCCGTTGGGCCAGGTATGCCAATTTGAGCGGCATAGAGCATTGGCTTCGGCCGTGCGGTCTGGTCTGGGCTCGCGCGACAGACCAGGGGACCACCCCAACCTGCAATGCCCAGAGTTCCGGGTCGATAGGTCAAGCCTAAGGGGTAGAAAAACTGCGTACCAAGTGGCCCAAAAGTGAAGAAATTGGGCTTGTTTTGGTCTTTTCAAACGCGAACCGCATACCTTTCTGCTGTGCTGCCTGACCTGGGCTCGCGCGAGTGACCGGGGGACCATCTGAACCTGCAACGCTCCGAGTTTCGGGTCGATGGGTCAAGGCAAAGGGGTAGAAAACTGCCTACCAAGTTGCCAACAGTCAAGGCCTTTGGGTTTGTTAGGGTTTTTCAGCAGTGAACCGCATGCCCTTGGGCTGAGCGATCTGACCTGGGCTCGCCCGAGTGACCAGGGGACCACCCGAACCTGCAACATTCCGAGTTTCGGGTGGAGCGGTCAAGCCAAAGGGGTAGAAAACTGCGTACCAAGTTGCCAACAGTCGAGGCCTTTGGGCTTGTTTTGGCCTTTTCACGCGCGAACCGCATACCCTTCTGCTGTGGGGTCTGACCTGGGCTCGCGCGTGTGACCACGGGACCACCTGAACCTGCAACGCTCCGAGTTTCGGGTCGATCAGTCAAGGTCAAGGTCGACCCGTTGGGCCAGGTATGCCAATTTGAGCGGCATAGAGCATTGGCTTCGGCCGTGCGGTCTGGTCTGGGCTCGCGCGACAGACCAGGGGACCACCCCAACCTGCAATGCCCAGAGTTCCGGGTCGATAGGTCAAGCCTAAGGGGTAGAAAAACTGCGTACCAAGTGGCCCAAAAGTGAAGAAATTGGGCTTGTTTTGGTCTTTTCAAACGCGAACCGCATACCTTTCTGCTGTGCTGCCTGACCTGGGCTCGCGCGAGTGACCGGGGGACCATCTGAACCTGCAACGCTCCGAGTTTCGGGTCGATGGGTCAAGGCAAAGGGGTAGAAAACTGCCTACCAAGTTGCCAACAGTCAAGGCCTTTGGGTTTGTTAGGGTTTTTCAGCAGTGAACCGCATGCCCTTGGGCTGAGCGATCTGACCTGGGCTCGCGCGAGTGACCAGGGGACCACCCGAACCTGCAACATTCCGAGTTTCGGGTCGATCGGTCAAGCCAAAGGGGTAGAAAACTGCGTACCAAGTTGCCAACAGTCGACGCCTTTGGGCTTGTTTTGGCCTTTTCACGCGCGAACCGCATACCCTTCTGCTGTGCGGTCTGACCTGGCCTCGCGCGTGTGACCACGGGACCACCTGAACCTGCAACGCTCCGAGTTTCGGGTCGATCAGTCAAGGTCAAGGTCGACCCGTTGGGCCAGGTATGCCAATTTGAGCGGCATAGAGCATTGGCTTCGGCCGTGCGGTCTGGTCTGGGCTCGCGCGACAGACCAGGGGACCACCCCAACCTGCAATGCCCAGAGTTCCGGGTCGATAGGTCAAGCCTAAGGGGTAGAAAAACTGCGTACCAAGTGGCCCAAAAGTGAAGAAATTGGGCTTGTTTTGGTCTTTTCAAACGCGAACCGCATACCTTTCTGCTGTGCTGCCTGACCTGGGCTCGCGCGAGTGACCGGGGGACCATCTGAACCTGCAACGCTCCGAGTTTCGGGTCGATGGGTCAAGGCAAAGGGGTAGAAAACTGCCTACCAAGTTGCCAACAGTCAAGGCCTTTGGGTTTGTTAGGGTTTTTCAGCAGTGAACCGCATGCCCTTGGGCTGAGCGATCTGACCTGGGCTCGCGCGAGTGACCAGGGGACCACCCGAACCTGCAACATTCCGAGTTTCGGGTCGATCGGTCAAGCCAAAGGGGTAGAAAACTGCGTACCAAGTTGCCAACAGTCGAGGCCTTTGGGCTTGTTTTGGCCTTTTCACGCGCGAACCGCATACCCTTCTGCTGTGCGGTCTGACCTGGGCTCGCGCGTGTGACCACGGGACCACCTGAACCTGCAACGCTCCGAGTTTCGGGTCGATCAGTCAAGGTCAAGGTCGACCCGTTGGGCCAGGTATGCCAATTTGAGCGGCATAGAGCATTGGCTTCGGCCGTGCGGTCTGGTCTGGGCTCGCGCGACAGACCAGGGGACCACCCCAACCTGCAATGCCCAGAGTTCCGGGTCGATAGGTCAAGCCTAAGGGGTAGAAAAACTGCGTACCAAGTGGCCCAAAAGTGAAGAAATTGGGCTTGTTTTGGTCTTTTCAAACGCGAACCGCATACCTTTCTGCTGTGCTGCCTGACCTGGGCTCGCGCGAGTGACCGGGGGACCATCTGAACCTGCAACGCTCCGAGTTTCGGGTCGATGGGTCAAGGCAAAGGGGTAGAAAACTGCCTACCAAGTTGCCAACAGTCAAGGCCTTTGGGTTTGTTAGGGTTTTTCAGCAGTGAACCGCATGCCCTTGGGCTGAGCGATCTGACCTGGCCTCGCCCGAGTGACCAGGGGACCACCCGAACCTGCAACATTCCGAGTTTCGGGTCGATCGGTCAAGCCAAAGGGGTAGAAAACTGCGTACCAAGTTGCCAACAGTCGAGGCCTTTGGGCTTGTTTTGGCCTTTTCACGCGCGAACCGCATACCCTTCTGCTGTGCGGTCTGACCTGGGCTCGCGCGTGTGACCACGGGACCACCTGAACCTGCAACGCTCCGAGTTTCGGGTCGATCAGTCAAGGTCAAGGTCGACCCGTTGGGCCAGGTATGCCAATTTGAGCGGCATAGAGCATTGGCTTCGGCCGTGCGGTCTGGTCTGGGCTCGCGCGACAGACCAGGGGACCACCCCAACCTGCAATGCCCAGAGTTCCGGGTCGATAGGTCAAGCCTAAGGGGTAGAAAAACTGCGTACCAAGTGGCCCAAAAGTGAAGAAATTGGGCTTGTTTTGGTCTTTTCAAACGCGAACCGCATACCTTTCTGCTGTGCTGCCTGACCTGGGCTCGCGCGAGTGACCGGGGGACCATCTGAACCTGCAACGCTCCGAGTTTCGGGTCGATGGGTCAAGGCAAAGGGGTAGAAAACTGCCTACCAAGTTGCCAACAGTCAAGGCCTTTGGGTTTGTTAGGGTTTTTCAGCAGTGAACCGCATGCCCTTGGGCTGAGCGATCTGACCTGGGCTCGCCCGAGTGACCAGGGGACCACCCGAACCTGCAACATTCCGAGTTTCGGGTCGATCGGTCAAGCCAAAGGGGTAGAAAACTGCGTACCAAGTTGCCAACAGTCGAGGCCTTTGGGCTTGTTTTGGCCTTTTCACGCGCGAACCGCATACCCTTCTGCTGTGCGGTCTGACCTGGGCTCGCGCGTGTGACCAAGGGACCACCTGAACCTGCAACGCTCCGAGTTTCGGGTCGATCAGTCAAGGTCAAGGTCGACCCGTTGGGCCAGGTATGCCAATTTGAGCGGCATAGAGCATTGGCTTCGGCCGTGCGGTCTGGTCTGGGCTCGCGCGACAGACCAGGGGACCACCCCAACCTGCAATGCCCAGAGTTCCGGGTCGATAGGTCAAGCCTAAGGGGTAGAAAACTGCGTACCAAGTTGCCAACAGTCGAGGCCTTTGGGCTTGTTTTGGCCTTTTCACGCGCGAACCGCATACCCTTCTGCTGTGCGGTCTGACCTGGGCTCGCGCGTGTGACCACGGGACCACCTGAACCTGCAACGCTCCGAGTTTCGGGTCGATCAGTCAAGGTCAAGGTCGACCCGTTGGGCCAGGTATGCCAATTTGAGCGGCATAGAGCATTGGCTTCGGCCGTGCGGTCTGGTCTGGGCTCGCGCGACAGACCAGGGGACCACCCCAACCTGCAATGCCCAGAGTTCCGGGTCGATAGGTCAAGCCTAAGGGGTAGAAAAACTGCGTACCAAGTGGCCCAAAAGTGAAGAAATTGGGCTTGTTTTGGTCTTTTCAAACGCGAACCGCATACCTTTCTGCTGTGCTGCCTGACCTGGGCTCGCGCGAGTGACCGGGGGACCATCTGAACCTGCAACGCTCCGAGTTTCGGGTCGATGGGTCAAGGCAAAGGGGTAGAAAACTGCCTACCAAGTTGCCAACAGTCAAGGCCTTTGGGTTTGTTAGGGTTTTTCAGCAGTGAACCGCATGCCCTTGGGCTGAGCGATCTGACCTGGGCTCGCCCGAGTGACCAGGGGACCACCCGAACCTGCAACATTCCGAGTTTCGGGTCGATCGGTCAAGCCAAAGGGGTAGAAAACTGCGTACCAAGTTGCCAACAGTCGAGGCCTTTGGGCTTGTTTTGGCCTTTTCACGCGCGAACCGCATACCCTTCTGCTGTGCGGTCTGACCTGGGCTCGCGCGTGTGACCACGGGACCACCTGAACCTGCAACGCTCCGAGTTTCGGGTCGATCAGTCAAGGTCAAGGTCGACCCGTTGGGCCAGGTATGCCAATTTGAGCGGCATAGAGCATTGGCTTCGGCCGTGCGGTCTGGTCTGGGCTCGCGCGACAGACCAGGGGACCACCCCAACCTGCAATGCCCAGAGTTCCGGGTCGATAGGTCAAGCCTAAGGGGTAGAAAAACTGCGTACCAAGTGGCCCAAAAGTGAAGAAATTGGGCTTGTTTTGGTCTTTTCAAACGCGAACCGCATACCTTTCTGCTGTGCTGCCTGACCTGGGCTCGCGCGAGTGACCGGGGGACCATCTGAACCTGCAACGCTCCGAGTTTCGGGTCGATGGGTCAAGGCAAAGGGGTAGAAAACTGCCTACCAAGTTGCCAACAGTCAAGGCCTTTGGGTTTGTTAGGGTTTTTCAGCAGTGAACCGCATGCCCTTGGGCTGAGCGATCTGACCTGGGCTCGCGCGAGTGACCAGGGGACCACCCGAACCTGCAACATTCCGAGTTTCGGGTCGATCGGTCAAGCCAAAGGGGTAGAAAACTGCGTACCAAGTTGCCAACAGTCGAGGCCTTTGGGCTTGTTTTGGCCTTTTCACGCGCGAACCGCATACCCTTCTGCTGTGCGGTCTGACCTGGGCTCGCGCGTGTGACCACGGGACCACCTGAACCTGCAACGCTCCGAGTTTCGGGTCGATCAGTCAAGGTCAAGGTCGACCCGTTGGGCCAGGTATGCCAATTTGAGCGGCATAGAGCATTGGCTTCGGCCGTGCGGTCTGGTCTGGGCTCGCGCGACAGACCAGGGGACCACCCCAACCTGCAATGCCCAGAGTTCCGGGTCGATAGGTCAAGCCTAAGGGGTAGAAAAACTGCGTACCAAGTGGCCCAAAAGTGAAGAAATTGGGCTTGTTTTGGTCTTTTCAAACGCGAACCGCATACCTTTCTGCTGTGCTGCCTGACCTGGGCTCGCGCGAGTGACCGGGGGACCATCTGAACCTGCAACGCTCCGAGTTTCGGGTCGATGGGTCAAGGCAAAGGGGTAGAAAACTGCCTACCAAGTTGCCAACAGTCAAGGCCTTTGGGTTTGTTAGGGTTTTTCAGCAGTGAACCGCATGCCCTTGGGCTGAGCGATCTGACCTGGCCTCGCCCGAGTGACCAGGGGACCACCCGAACCTGCAACATTCCGAGTTTCGGGTCGATCGGTCAAGCCAAAGGGGTAGAAAACTGCGTACCAAGTTGCCAACAGTCGAGGCCTTTGGGCTTGTTTTGGCCTTTTCACGCGCGAACCGCATACCCTTCTGCTGTGCGGTCTGACCTGGGCTCGCGCGTGTGACCACGGGACCACCTGAACCTGCAACGCTCCGAGTTTCGGGTCGATCAGTCAAGGTCAAGGTCGACCCGTTGGGCCAGGTATGCCAATTTGAGCGGCATAGAGCATTGGCTTCGGCCGTGCGGTCTGGTCTGGGCTCGCGCGACAGACCAGGGGACCACCCCAACCTGCAATGCCCAGAGTTCCGGGTCGATAGGTCAAGCCTAAGGGGTAGAAAAACTGCGTACCAAGTGGCCCAAAAGTGAAGAAATTGGGCTTGTTTTGGTCTTTTCAAACGCGAACCGCATACCTTTCTGCTGTGCTGCCTGACCTGGGCTCGCGCGAGTGACCGGGGGACCATCTGAACCTGCAACGCTCCGAGTTTCGGGTCGATGGGTCAAGACAAAGGGGTAGAAAACTGCCTACCAAGTTGCCAACAGTCAAGGCCTTTGGGTTTGTTAGGGTTTTTCAGCAGTGAACCGCATGCCCTTGGGCTGAGCGATCTGACCTGGGCTCGCCCGAGTGACCAGGGGACCACCCGAACCTGCAACATTCCGAGTTTCGGGTCGATCGGTCAAGCCAAAGGGGTAGAAAACTGCGTACCAAGTTGCCAACAGTCGAGGCCTTTGGGCTTGTTTTGGCCTTTTCACGCGCGAACCGCATACCCTTCTGCTGTGCGGTCTGACCTGGGCTCGCGCGTGTGACCAAGGGACCACCTGAACCTGCAACGCTCCGAGTTTCGGGTCGATCAGTCAAGGTCAAGGTCGACCCGTTGGGCCAGGTATGCCAATTTGAGCGGCATAGAGCATTGGCTTCGGCCGTGCGGTCTGGTCTGGGCTCGCGCGACAGACCAGGGGACCACCCCAACCTGCAATGCCCAGAGTTCCGGGTCGATAGGTCAAGCCTAAGGGGTAGAAAACTGCGTACCAAGTTGCCAACAGTCGAGGCCTTTGGGCTTGTTTTGGCCTTTTCACGCGCGAACCGCATACCCTTCTGCTGTGCGGTCTGACCTGGGCTCGCGCGTGTGACCACGGGACCACCTGAACCTGCAACGCTCCGAGTTTCGGGTCGATCAGTCAAGGTCAAGGTCGACCCGTTGGGCCAGGTATGCCAATTTGAGCGGCATAGAGCATTGGCTTCGGCCGTGCGGTCTGGTCTGGGCTCGCGCGACAGACCAGGGGACCACCCCAACCTGCAATGCCCAGAGTTCCGGGTCGATAGGTCAAGCCTAAGGGGTAGAAAAACTGCGTACCAAGTGGCCCAAAAGTGAAGAAATTGGGCTTGTTTTGGTCTTTTCAAACGCGAACCGCATACCTTTCTGCTGTGCTGCCTGACCTGGGCTCGCGCGAGTGACCGGGGGACCATCTGAACCTGCAACGCTCCGAGTTTCGGGTCGATGGGTCAAGGCAAAGGGGTAGAAAACTGCCTACCAAGTTGCCAACAGTCAAGGCCTTTGGGTTTGTTAGGGTTTTTCAGCAGTGAACCGCATGCCCTTGGGCTGAGCGATCTGACCTGGGCTCGCCCGAGTGACCAGGGGACCACCCGAACCTGCAACATTCCGAGTTTCGGGTCGATCGGTCAAGCCAAAGGGGTAGAAAACTGCGTACCAAGTTGCCAACAGTCGAGGCCTTTGGGCTTGTTTTGGCCTTTTCACGCGCGAACCGCATACCCTTCTGCTGTGCGGTCTGACCTGGGCTCGCGCGTGTGACCACGGGACCACCTGAACCTGCAACGCTCCGAGTTTCGGGTCGATCAGTCAAGGTCAAGGTCGACCCGTTGGGCCAGGTATGCCAATTTGAGCGGCATAGAGCATTGGCTTCGGCCGTGCGGTCTGGTCTGGGCTCGCGCGACAGACCAGGGGACCACCCCAACCTGCAATGCCCAGAGTTCCGGGTCGATAGGTCAAGCCTAAGGGGTAGAAAAACTGCGTACCAAGTGGCCCAAAAGTGAAGAAATTGGGCTTGTTTTGGTCTTTTCAAACGCGAACCGCATACCTTTCTGCTGTGCTGCCTGACCTGGGCTCGCGCGAGTGACCGGGGGACCATCTGAACCTGCAACGCTCCGAGTTTCGGGTCGATGGGTCAAGGCAAAGGGGTAGAAAACTGCCTACCAAGTTGCCAACAGTCAAGGCCTTTGGGTTTGTTAGGGTTTTTCAGCAGTGAACCGCATGCCCTTGGGCTGAGCGATCTGACCTGGGCTCGCGCGAGTGACCAGGGGACCACCCGAACCTGCAACATTCCGAGTTTCGGGTCGATCGGTCAAGCCAAAGGGGTAGAAAACTGCGTACCAAGTTGCCAACAGTCGAGGCCTTTGGGCTTGTTTTGGCCTTTTCACGCGCGAACCGCATACCCTTCTGCTGTGCGGTCTGACCTGGGCTCGCGCGTGTGACCACGGGACCACCTGAACCTGCAACGCTCCGAGTTTCGGGTCGATCAGTCAAGGTCAAGGTCGACCCGTTGGGCCAGGTATGCCAATTTGAGCGGCATAGAGCATTGGCTTCGGCCGTGCGGTCTGGTCTGGGCTCGCGCGACAGACCAGGGGACCACCCCAACCTGCAATGCCCAGAGTTCCGGGTCGATAGGTCAAGCCTAAGGGGTAGAAAAACTGCGTACCAAGTGGCCCAAAAGTGAAGAAATTGGGCTTGTTTTGGTCTTTTCAAACGCGAACAGCATACCTTTCTGCTGTGCTGCCTGACCTGGGCTCGCGCGAGTGACCGGGGGACCATCTGAACCTGCAACGCTCCGAGTTTCGGGTCGATGGGTCAAGGCAAAGGGGTAGAAAACTGCCTACCAAGTTGCCAACAGTCAAGGCCTTTGGGTTTGTTAGGGTTTTTCAGCAGTGAACCGCATGCCCTTGGGCTGAGCGATCTGACCTGGGCTCGCGCGAGTGACCAGGGGACCACCCGAACCTGCAACATTCCGAGTTTCGGGTCGATCGGTCAAGCCAAAGGGGTAGAAAACTGCGTACCAAGTTGCCAACAGTCGAGGCCTTTGGGCTTGTTTTGGCCTTTTCACGCGCGAACCGCATACCCTTCTGCTGTGCGGTCTGACCTGGGCTCGCGCGTGTGACCACGGGACCACCTGAACCTGCAACGCTCCGAGTTTCGGGTCGATCAGTCAAGGTCAAGGTCGACCCGTTGGGCCAGGTATGCCAATTTGAGCGGCATAGAGCATTGGCTTCGGCCGTGCGGTCTGGTCTGGGCTCGCGCGACAGACCAGGGGACCACCCCAACCTGCAATGCCCAGAGTTCCGGGTCGATAGGTCAAGCCTAAGGGGTAGAAAAACTGCGTACCAAGTGGCCCAAAAGTGAAGAAATTGGGCTTGTTTTGGTCTTTTCAAACGCGAACCGCATACCTTTCTGCTGTGCTGCCTGACCTGGGCTCGCGCGAGTGACCGGGGGACCATCTGAACCTGCAACGCTCCGAGTTTCGGGTCGATGGGTCAAGGCAAAGGGGTAGAAAACTGCCTACCAAGTTGCCAACAGTCAAGGCCTTTGGGTTTGTTAGGGTTTTTCAGCAGTGAACCGCATGCCCTTGGGCTGAGCGATCTGACCTGGGCTCGCCCGAGTGACCAGGGGACCACCCGAACCTGCAACATTCCGAGTTTCGGGTCGATCGGTCAAGCCAAAGGGGTAGAAAACTGCGTACCAAGTTGCCAACAGTCGAGGCCTTTGGGCTTGTTTTGGCCTTTTCACGCGCGAACCGCATACCCTTCTGCTGTGCGGTCTGACCTGGGCTCGCGCGTGTGACCACGGGACCACCTGAACCTGCAACGCTCCGAGTTTCGGGTCGATCAGTCAAGGTCAAGGTCGACCCGTTGGGCCAGGTATGCCAATTTGAGCGGCATAGAGCATTGGCTTCGGCCGTGCGGTCTGGTCTGGGCTCGCGCGACAGACCAGGGGACCACCCCAACCTGCAATGCCCAGAGTTCCGGGTCGATAGGTCAAGCCTAAGGGGTAGAAAAACTGCGTACCAAGTGGCCCAAAAGTGAAGAAATTGGGCTTGTTTTGGTCTTTTCAAACGCGAACCGCATACCTTTCTGCTGTGCTGCCTGACCTGGGCTCGCGCGAGTGACCGGGGGACCATCTGAACCTGCAACGCTCCGAGTTTCGGGTCGATGGGTCAAGGCAAAGGGGTAGAAAACTGCCTACCAAGTTGCCAACAGTCAAGGCCTTTGGGTTTGTTAGGGTTTTTCAGCAGTGAACCGCATGCCCTTGGGCTGAGCGATCTGACCTGGGCTCGCCCGAGTGACCAGGGGACCACCCGAACCTGCAACATTCCGAGTTTCGGGTCGATCGGTCAAGCCAAAGGGGTAGAAAACTGCGTACCAAGTTGCCAACAGTCGAGGCCTTTGGGCTTGTTTTGGCCTTTTCACGCGCGAACCGCATACCCTTCTGCTGTGCGGTCTGACCTGGGCTCGCGCGTGTGACCACGGGACCACCTGAACCTGCAACGCTCCGAGTTTCGGGTCGATCAGTCAAGGTCAAGGTCGACCCGTTGGGCCAGGTATGCCAATTTGAGCGGCATAGAGCATTGGCTTCGGCCGTGCGGTCTGGTCTGGGCTCGCGCGACAGACCAGGGGACCACCCCAACCTGCAATGCCCAGAGTTCCGGGTCGATAGGTCAAGCCTAAGGGGTAGAAAAACTGCGTACCAAGTGGCCCAAAAGTGAAGAAATTGGGCTTGTTTTGGTCTTTTCAAACGCGAACCGCATACCTTTCTGCTGTGCTGCCTGACCTGGGCTCGCGCGAGTGACCGGGGGACCATCTGAACCTGCAACGCTCCGAGTTTCGGGTCGATGGGTCAAGGCAAAGGGGTAGAAAACTGCCTACCAAGTTGCCAACAGTCAAGGCCTTTGGGTTTGTTAGGGTTTTTCAGCAGTGAACCGCATGCCCTTGGGCTGAGCGATCTGACCTGGGCTCGCGCGAGTGACCAGGGGACCACCCGAACCTGCAACATTCCGAGTTTTGGGTCGATCGGTCAAGCCAAAGGGGTAGAAAACTGCGTACCAAGTTGCCAACAGTCGAGGCCTTTGGGCTTGTTTTGGCCTTTTCACGCGCGAACCGCATACCCTTCTGCTGTGCGGTCTGACCTGGGCTCGCGCGTGTGACCACGGGACCACCTGAACCTGCAACGCTCCGAGTTTCGGGTCGATCAGTCAAGGTCAAGGTCGACCCGTTGGGCCAGGTATGCCAATTTGAGCGGCATAGAGCATTGGCTTCGGCCGTGCGGTCTGGTCTGGGCTCGCGCGACAGACCAGGGGACCACCCCAACCTGCAATGCCCAGAGTTCCGGGTCGATAGGTCAAGCCTAAGGGGTAGAAAAACTGCGTACCAAGTGGCCCAAAAGTGAAGAAATTGGGCTTGTTTTGGTCTTTTCAAACGCGAACCGCATACCTTTCTGCTGTGCTGCCTGACCTGGGCTCGCGCGAGTGACCGGGGGACCATCTGAACCTGCAACGCTCCGAGTTTCGGGTCGATGGGTCAAGGCAAAGGGGTAGAAAACTGCCTACCAAGTTGCCAACAGTCAAGGCCTTTGGGTTTGTTAGGGTTTTTCAGCAGTGAACCGCATGCCCTTGGGCTGAGCGATCTGACCTGGGCTCGCCCGAGTGACCAGGGGACCACCCGAACCTGCAACATTCCGAGTTTCGGGTCGATCGGTCAAGCCAAAGGGGTAGAAAACTGCGTACCAAGTTGCCAACAGTCGAGGCCTTTGGGCTTGTTTTGGCCTTTTCACGCGCGAACCGCATACCCTTCTGCTGTGCGGTCTGACCTGGGCTCGCGCGTGTGACCACGGGACCACCTGAACCTGCAACGCTCCGAGTTTCGGGTCGATCAGTCAAGGTCAAGGTCGACCCGTTGGGCCAGGTATGCCAATTTGAGCGGCATAGAGCATTGGCTTCGGCCGTGCGGTCTGGTCTGGGCTCGCGCGACAGACCAGGGGACCACCCCAACCTGCAATGCCCAGAGTTCCGGGTCGATAGGTCAAGCCTAAGGGGTAGAAAAACTGCGTACCAAGTGGCCCAAAAGTGAAGAAATTGGGCTTGTTTTGGTCTTTTCAAACGCGAACCGCATACCTTTCTGCTGTGCTGCCTGACCTGGGCTCGCGCGAGTGACCGGGGGACCATCTGAACCTGCAACGCTCCGAGTTTCGGGTCGATGGGTCAAGGCAAAGGGGTAGAAAACTGCCTACCAAGTTGCCAACAGTCAAGGCCTTTGGGTTTGTTAGGGTTTTTCAGCAGTGAACCGCATGCCCTTGGGCTGAGCGATCTGACCTGGGCTCGCCCGAGTGACCAGGGGACCACCCGAACCTGCAACATTCCGAGTTTCGGGTCGATCGGTCAAGCCAAAGGGGTAGAAAACTGCGTACCAAGTTGCCAACAGTCGAGGCCTTTGGGCTTGTTTTGGCCTTTTCACGCGCGAACCGCATACCCTTCTGCTGTGCGGTCTGACCTGGGCTCGCGCGTGTGACCACGGGACCACCTGAACCTGCAACGCTCCGAGTTTCGGGTCGATCAGTCAAGGTCAAGGTCGACCCGTTGGGCCAGGTATGCCAATTTGAGCGGCATAGAGCATTGGCTTCGGCCGTGCGGTCTGGTCTGGGCTCGCGCGACAGACCAGGGGACCACCCCAACCTGCAATGCCCAGAGTTCCGGGTCGATAGGTCAAGCCTAAGGGGTAGAAAAACTGCGTACCAAGTGGCCCAAAAGTGAAGAAATTGGGCTTGTTTTGGTCTTTTCAAACGCGAACCGCATACCTTTCTGCTGTGCTGCCTGACCTGGGCTCGCGCGAGTGACCGGGGGACCATCTGAACCTGCAACGCTCCGAGTTTCGGGTCGATGGGTCAAGGCAAAGGGGTAGAAAACTGCCTACCAAGTTGCCAACAGTCAAGGCCTTTGGGTTTGTTAGGGTTTTTCAGCAGTGAACCGCATGCCCTTGGGCTGAGCGATCTGACCTGGGCTCGCGCGAGTGACCAGGGGACCACCCGAACCTGCAACATTCCGAGTTTCGGGTCGATCGGTCAAGCCAAAGGGGTAGAAAACTGCGTACCAAGTTGCCAACAGTCGAGGCCTTTGGGCTTGTTTTGGCCTTTTCACGCGCGAACCGCATACCCTTCTGCTGTGCGGTCTGACCTGGGCTCGCGCGTGTGACCACGGGACCACCTGAACCTGCAACGCTCCGAGTTTCGGGTCGATCAGTCAAGGTCAAGGTCGACCCGTTGGGCCAGGTATGCCAATTTGAGCGGCATAGAGCATTGGCTTCGGCCGTGCGGTCTGGTCTGGGCTCGCGCGACAGACCAGGGGACCACCCCAACCTGCAATGCCCAGAGTTCCGGGTCGATAGGTCAAGCCTAAGGGGTAGAAAAACTGCGTACCAAGTGGCCCAAAAGTGAAGAAATTGGGCTTGTTTTGGTCTTTTCAAACGCGAACCGCATACCTTTCTGCTGTGCTGCCTGACCTGGGCTCGCGCGAGTGACCGGGGGACCATCTGAACCTGCAACGCTCCGAGTTTCGGGTCGATGGGTCAAGGCAAAGGGGTAGAAAACTGCCTACCAAGTTGCCAACAGTCAAGGCCTTTGGGTTTGTTAGGGTTTTTCAGCAGTGAACCGCATGCCCTTGGGCTGAGCGATCTGACCTGGGCTCGCGCGAGTGACCAGGGGACCACCCGAACCTGCAACATTCCGAGTTTCGGGTCGATCGGTCAAGCCAAAGGGGTAGAAAACTGCGTACCAAGTTGCCAACAGTCGAGGCCTTTGGGCTTGTTTTGGCCTTTTCACGCGCGAACCGCATACCCTTCTGCTGTGCGGTCTGACCTGGGCTCGCGCGTGTGACCACGGGACCACCTGAACCTGCAACGCTCCGAGTTTCGGGTCGATCAGTCAAGGTCAAGGTCGACCCGTTGGGCCAGGTATGCCAATTTGAGCGGCATAGAGCATTGGCTTCGGCCGTGCGGTCTGGTCTGGGCTCGCACGACAGACCAGGGGACCACCCCAACCTGCAATGCCCAGAGTTCCGGGTCGATAGGTCAAGCCTAAGGGGTAGAAAAACTGCGTACCAAGTGGCCCAAAAGTGAAGAAATTGGGCTTGTTTTGGTCTTTTCAAACGCGAACCGCATACCTTTCTGCTGTGCTGCCTGACCTGGGCTCGCGCGAGTGACCGGGGGACCATCTGAACCTGCAACGCTCCGAGTTTCGGGTCGATGGGTCAAGGCAAAGGGGTAGAAAACTGCCTACCAAGTTGCCAACAGTCAAGGCCTTTGGGTTTGTTAGGGTTTTTCAGCAGTGAACCGCATGCCCTTGGGCTGAGCGATCTGACCTGGGCTCGCCCGAGTGACCAGGGGACCACCCGAACCTGCAACATTCCGAGTTTCGGGTCGATCGGTCAAGCCAAAGGGGTAGAAAACTGCGTACCAAGTTGCCAACAGTCGAGGCCTTTGGGCTTGTTTTGGCCTTTTCACGCGCGAACCGCATACCCTTCTGCTGTGCGGTCTGACCTGGGCTCGCGCGTGTGACCACGGGACGACCTGAACCTGCAACGCTCCGAGTTTCGGGTCGATCAGTCAAGGTCAAGGTCGACCCGTTGGGCCAGGTATGCCAATTTGAGCGGCATAGAGCATTGGCTTCGGCCGTGCGGTCTGGTCTGGGCTCGCGCGACAGACCAGGGGACCACCCCAACCTGCAATGCCCAGAGTTCCGGGTCGATAGGTCAAGCCTAAGGGGTAGAAAAACTGCGTACCAAGTGGCCCAAAAGTGAAGAAATTGGGCTTGTTTTGGTCTTTTCAAACGCGAACCGCATACCTTTCTGCTGTGCTGCCTGACCTGGGCTCGCGCGAGTGACCGGGGGACCATCTGAACCTGCAACGCTCCGAGTTTCGGGTCGATGGGTCAAGGCAAAGGGGTAGAAAACTGCCTACCAAGTTGCCAACAGTCAAGGCCTTTGGGTTTGTTAGGGTTTTTCAGCAGTGAACCGCATGCCCTTGGGCTGAGCGATCTGACCTGGGCTCGCGCGAGTGACCAGGGGACCACCCGAACCTGCAACATTCCGAGTTTCGGGTCGATCGGTCAAGCCAAAGGGGTAGAAAACTGCGTACCAAGTTGCCAACAGTCGAGGCCTTTGGGCTTGTTTTGGCCTTTTCACGCGCGAACCGCATACCCTTCTGCTGTGCGGTCTGACCTGGGCTCGCGCGTGTGACCACGGGACCACCTGAACCTGCAACGCTCCGAGTTTCGGGTCGATCAGTCAAGGTCAAGGTCGACCCGTTGGGCCAGGTATGCCAATTTGAGCGGCATAGAGCATTGGCTTCGGCCGTGCGGTCTGGTCTGGGCTCGCGCGACAGACCAGGGGACCACCCCAACCTGCAATGCCCAGAGTTCCGGGTCGATAGGTCAAGCCTAAGGGGTAGAAAAACTGCGTACCAAGTGGCCCAAAAGTGAAGAAATTGGGCTTGTTTTGGTCTTTTCAAACGCGAACCGCATACCTTTCTGCTGTGCTGCCTGACCTGGGCTCGCGCGAGTGACCGGGGGACCATCTGAACCTGCAACGCTCCGAGTTTCGGGTCGATGGGTCAAGGCAAAGGGGTAGAAAACTGCCTACCAAGTTGCCAACAGTCAAGGCCTTTGGGTTTGTTAGGGTTTTTCAGCAGTGAACCGCATGCCCTTGGGCTGAGCGATCTGACCTGGGCTCGCGCGAGTGACCAGGGGACCACCTGAACCTGCAACATTCCGAGTTTCGGGTCGATCGGTCAAGCCAAAGGGGTAGAAAACTGCGTACCAAGTTGCCAACAGTCGAGGCCTTTGGGCTTGTTTTGGCCTTTTCACGCGCGAACCGCATACCCTTCTGCTGTGCGGTCTGACCTGGGCTCGCGCGTGTGACCACGGGACCACCTGAACCTGCAACGCTCCGAGTTTCGGGTCGATCAGTCAAGGTCAAGGTCGACCCGTTGGGCCAGGTATGCCAATTTGAGCGGCATAGAGCATTGGCTTCGGCCGTGCAGTCTGGTCTGGGCTCGCGCGACAGACCAGGGGACCACCCCAACCTGCAATGCCCAGAGTTCCGGGTCGATAGGTCAAGCCTAAGGGGTAGAAAAACTGCGTACCAAGTGGCCCAAAAGTGAAGAAATTGGGCTTGTTTTGGTCTTTTCAAACGCGAACCGCATACCTTTCTGCTGTGCTGCCTGACCTGGGCTCGCGCGAGTGCCCGGGGGACCATCTGAACCTGCAACGCTCCGAGTTTCGGGTCGATGGGTCAAGGCAAAGGGGTAGAAAACTGCCTACCAAGTTGCCAACAGTCAAGGCCTTTGGGTTTGTTAGGGTTTTTCAGCAGTGAACCGCATGCCCTTGGGCTGAGCGATCTGACCTGGGCTCGCGCGAGTGACCAGGGGACCACCCGAACCTGCAACATTCCGAGTTTCGGGTCGATCGGTCAAGCCAAAGGGGTAGAAAACTGCGTACCAAGTTGCCAACAGTCGAGGCCTTTGGGCTTGTTTTGGCCTTTTCACGCGCGAACCGCATACCCTTCTGCTGTGCGGTCTGACCTGGGCTCGCGCGTGTGACCACGGGACCACCTGAACCTGCAACGCTCCGAGTTTCGGGTCGATCAGTCAAGGTCAAGGTCGACCCGTTGGGCCAGGTATGCCAATTTGAGCGGCATAGAGCATTGGCTTCGGCCGTGCGGTCTGGTCTGGGCTCGCGCGACAGACCAGGGGACCACCCCAACCTGCAATGCCCAGAGTTCCGGGTCGATAGGTCAAGCCTAAGGGGTAGAAAAACTGCGTACCAAGTGGCCCAAAAGTGAAGAAATTGGGCTTGTTTTGGTCTTTTCAAACGCGAACCGCATACCTTTCTGCTGTGCTGCCTGACCTGGGCTCGCGCGAGTGACCGGGGGACCATCTGAACCTGCAACGCTCCGAGTTTCGGGTCGATGGGTCAAGGCAAAGGGGTAGAAAACTGCCTACCAAGTTGCCAACAGTCAAGGCCTTTGGGTTTGTTAGGGTTTTTCAGCAGTGAACCGCATGCCCTTGGGCTGAGCGATCTGACCTGGGCTCGCGCGAGTGACCAGGGGACCACCTGAACCTGCAACATTCCGAGTTTCGGGTCAATCGGTCAAGCCAAAGGGGTAGAAAACTGCGTACCAAGTTGCCAACAGTCGAGGCCTTTGGGCTTGTTTTGGCCTTTTCACGCGCGAACCGCATACCCTTCTGCTGTGCGGTCTGACCTGGGCTCGCGCGTGTGACCACGGGACCACCTGAACCTGCAACGCTCCGAGTTTCGGGTCGATCAGTCAAGGTCAAGGTCGACCCGTTGGGCCAGGTATGCCAATTTGAGCGGCATAGAGCATTGGCTTCGGCCGTGCGGTCTGGTCTGGGCTCGCGCGACAGACCAGGGGACCACCCCAACCTGCAATGCCCAGAGTTCCGGGTCGATAGGTCAAGCCTAAGGGGTAGAAAAACTGCGTACCAAGTGGCCCAAAAGTGAAGAAATTGGGCTTGTTTTGGTCTTTTCAAACGCGAACCGCATACCTTTCTGCTGTGCTGCCTGACCTGGGCTCGCGCGAGTGACCGGGGGACCATCTGAACCTGCAACGCTCCGAGTTTCGGGTCGATGGGTCAAGGCAAAGGGGTAGAAAACTGCCTACCAAGTTGCCAACAGTCAAGGCCTTTGGGTTTGTTAGGGTTTTTCAGCAGTGAACCGCATGCCCTTGGGCTGAGCGATCTGACCTGGGCTCGCGCGAGTGACCAGGGGACCACCCGAACCTGCAACATTCCGAGTTTCGGGTCGATCGGTCAAGCCAAAGGGGTAGAAAACTGCGTACCAAGTTGCCAACAGTCGAGGCCTTTGGGCTTGTTTTGGCCTTTTCACGCGCGAACCGCATACCCTTCTGCTGTGCGGTCTGACCTGGGCTCGCGCGTGTGACCACGGGACCACCTGAACCTGCAACGCTCCGAGTTTCGGGTCGATCAGTCAAGGTCAAGGTCGACCCGTTGGGCCAGGTATGCCAATTTGAGCGGCATAGAGCATTGGCTTCGGCCGTGCGGTCTGGTCTGGGCTCGCGCGACAGACCAGGGGACCACCCCAACCTGCAATGCCCAGAGTTCCGGGTCGATAGGTCAAGCCTAAGGGGTAGAAAAACTGCGTACCAAGTGGCCCAAAAGTGAAGAAATTGGGCTTGTTTTGGTCTTTTCAAACGCAAACCGCATACCTTTCTGCTGTGCTGCCTGACCTGGGCTCGCGCGAGTGACCGGGGGACCATCTGAACCTGCAACGCTCCGAGTTTCGGGTCGATGGGTCAAGGCAAAGGGGTAGAAAACTGCCTACCAAGTTGCCAACAGTCAAGGCCTTTGGGTTTGTTAGGGTTTTTCAGCAGTGAACCGCATGCCCTTGGGCTGAGCGATCTGACCTGGGCTCGCGCGAGTGACCAGGGGACCACCCGAACCTGCAACATTCCGAGTTTCGGGTCGATCGGTCAAGCCAAAGGGGTAGAAAACTGCGTACCAAGTTGCCAACAGTCGAGGCCTTTGGGCTTGTTTTGGCCTTTTCACGCGCGAACCGCATACCCTTCTGCTGTGCGGTCTGACCTGGGCTCGCGCGTGTGACCACGGGACCACCTGAACCTGCAACGCTCCGAGTTTCGGGTCGATCAGTCAAGGTCAAGGTCGACCCGTTGGGCCAGGTATGCCAATTTGAGCGGCATAGAGCATTGGCTTCGGCCGTGCGGTCTGGTCTGGGCTCGCGCGACAGACCAGGGGACCACCCCAACCTGCAATGCCCAGAGTTCCGGGTCGATAGGTCAAGCCTAAGGGGTAGAAAAACTGCGTACCAAGTGGCCCAAAAGTGAAGAAATTGGGCTTGTTTTGGTCTTTTCAAACGCGAACCGCATACCTTTCTGCTGTGCTGCCTGACCTGGGCTCGCGCGAGTGACCGGGGGACCATCTGAACCTGCAACGCTCCGAGTTTCGGGTCGATGGGTCAAGGCAAAGGGGTAGAAAACTGCCTACCAAGTTGCCAACAGTCAAGGCCTTTGGGTTTGTTAGGGTTTTTCAGCAGTGAACCGCATGCCCTTGGGCTGAGCGATCTGACCTGGGCTCGCCCGAGTGACCAGGGGACCACCCGAACCTGCAACATTCCGAGTTTCGGGTCGATCGGTCAAGCCAAAGGGGTAGAAAACTGCGTACCAAGTTGCCAACAGTCGAGGCCTTTGGGCTTGTTTTGGCCTTTTCACGCGCGAACCGCATACCCTTCTGCTGTGCGGTCTGACCTGGCCTCGCGCGTGTGACCACGGGACCACCTGAACCTGCAACGCTCCGAGTTTCGGGTCGATCAGTCAAGGTCAAGGTCGACCCGTTGGGCCAGGTATGCCAATTTGAGCGGCATAGAGCATTGGCTTCGGCCGTGCGGTCTGGTCTGGGCTCGCGCGACAGACCAGGGGACCACCCCAACCTGCAATGCCCAGAGTTCCGGGTCGATAGGTCAAGCCTAAGGGGTAGAAAAACTGCGTACCAAGTGGCCCAAAAGTGAAGAAATTGGGCTTGTTTTGGTCTTTTCAAACGCGAACCGCATACCTTTCTGCTGTGCTGCCTGACCTGGGCTCGCGCGAGTGACCGGGGGACCATCTGAACCTGCAACGCTCCGAGTTTCGGGTCGATGGGTCAAGGCAAAGGGGTAGAAAACTGCCTACCAAGTTGCCAACAGTCAAGGCCTTTGGGTTTGTTAGGGTTTTTCAGCAGTGAACCGCATGCCCTTGGGCTGAGCGATCTGACCTGGGCTCGCCCGAGTGACCAGGGGACCACCCGAACCTGCAACATTCCGAGTTTCGGGTCGATCGGTCAAGCCAAAGGGGTAGAAAACTGCGTACCAAGTTGCCAACAGTCGAGGCCTTTGGGCTTGTTTTGGCCTTTTCACGCGCGAACCGCATACCCTTCTGCTGTGCGGTCTGACCTGGGCTCGCGCGTGTGACCACGGGACCACCTGAACCTGCAACGCTCCGAGTTTCGGGTCGATCAGTCAAGGTCAAGGTCGACCCGTTGGGCCAGGTATGCCAATTTGAGCGGCATAGAGCATTGGCTTCGGCCGTGCGGTCTGGTCTGGGCTCGCGCGACAGACCAGGGGACCACCCCAACCTGCAATGCCCAGAGTTCCGGGTCGATAGGTCAAGCCTAAGGGGTAGAAAAACTGCGTACCAAGTGGCCCAAAAGTGAAGAAATTGGGCTTGTTTTGGTCTTTTCAAACGCGAACCGCATACCTTTCTGCTGTGCTGCCTGACCTGGGCTCGCGCGAGTGACCGGGGGACCATCTGAACCTGCAACGCTCCGAGTTTCGGGTCGATGGGTCAAGGCAAAGGGGTAGAAAACTGCCTACCAAGTTGCCAACAGTCAAGGCCTTTGGGTTTGTTAGGGTTTTTCAGCAGTGAACCGCATGCCCTTGGGCTGAGCGATCTGACCTGGGCTCGCGCGAGTGACCAGGGGACCACCCGAACCTGCAACATTCCGAGTTTCGGGTCGATCGGTCAAGCCAAAGGGGTAGAAAACTGCGTACCAAGTTGCCAACAGTCGAGGCCTTTGGGCTTGTTTTGGCCTTTTCACGCGCGAACCGCATACCCTTCTGCTGTGCGGTCTGACCTGGCCTCGCGCGTGTGACCACGGGACCACCTGAACCTGCAACGCTCCGAGTTTCGGGTCGATCAGTCAAGGTCAAGGTCGACCCGTTGGGCCAGGTATGCCAATTTGAGCGGCATAGAGCATTGGCTTCGGCCGTGCGGTCTGGTCTGGGCTCGCGCGACAGACCAGGGAACCACCCCAACCTGCAATGCCCAGAGTTCCGGGTCGATAGGTCAAGCCTAAGGGGTAGAAAAACTGCGTACCAAGTGGCCCAAAAGTGAAGAAATTGGGCTTGTTTTGGTCTTTTCAAACGCGAACCGCATACCTTTCTGCTGTGCTGCCTGACCTGGGCTCGCGCGAGTGACCGGGGGACCATCTGAACCTGCAACGCTCCGAGTTTCGGGTCGATGGGTCAAGGCAAAGGGGTAGAAAACTGCCTACCAAGTTGCCAACAGTCAAGGCCTTTGGGTTTGTTAGGGTTTTTCAGCAGTGAACCGCATGCCCTTGGGCTGAGCGATCTGACCTGGGCTCGCGCGAGTGACCAGGGGACCACCCGAACCTGCAACATTCCGAGTTTCGGGTCGATCGGTCAAGCCAAAGGGGTAGAAAACTGCGTACCAAGTTGCCAACAGTCGAGGCCTTTGGGCTTGTTTTGGCCTTTTCACGCGCGAACCGCATACCCTTCTGCTGTGCAATCTGACCTGGGCTCGCGCGTGTGACCACGGGACCAACTGAACCTGCAACGCTCCGAGTTTCGGGTCGATCAGTCAAGGTCAAGGTCGACCCGTTGGGCCAGGTATGCCAATTTGAGCGGCATAGAGCATTGGCTTCGGCCGTGCGGTCTGGTCTGGGCTCGCGCGACAGACCAGGGGACCACCCCAACCTGCAATGCCCAGAGTTCCGGGTCGATAGGTCAAGCCTAAGGGGTAGAAAAACTGCGTACCAAGTGGCCCAAAAGTGAAGAAATTGGGCTTGTTTTGGTCTTTTCAAACGCGAACCGCATACCTTTCTGCTGTGCTGCCTGACCTGGGCTCGCGCGAGTGACCGGGGGACCATCTGAACCTGCAACGCTCCGAGTTTCGGGTCGATGGGTCAAGGCAAAGGGGTAGAAAACTGCCTACCAAGTTGCCAACAGTCAAGGCCTTTGGGTTTGTTAGGGTTTTTCAGCAGTGAACCGCATGCCCTTGGGCTGAGCGATCTGACCTGGGCTCGCGCGAGTGACCAGGGGACCACCCGAACCTGCAACATTCCGAGTTTCGGGTCGATCGGTCAAGCCAAAGGGGTAGAAAACTGCGTACCAAGTTGCCAACAGTCGAGGCCTTTGGGCTTGTTTTGGCCTTTTCACGCGCGAACCGCATACCCTTCTGCTGTGCGGTCTGACCTGGGCTCGCGCGTGTGACCACGGGACCACCTGAACCTGCAACGCTCCGAGTTTCGGGTCGATCAGTCAAGGTCAAGGTCGACCCGTTGGGCCAGGTATGCCAATTTGAGCGGCATAGAGCATTGGCTTCGGCCGTGCAGTCTGGTCTGGGCTCGCGCGACAGACCAGGGGACCACCCCAACCTGCAATGCCCAGAGTTCCGGGTCGATAGGTCAAGCCTAAGGGGTAGAAAAACTGCGTACCAAGTGGCCCAAAAGTGAAGAAATTGGGCTTGTTTTGGTCTTTTCAAACGCGAACCGCATACCTTTCTGCTGTGCTGCCTGACCTGGGCTCGCGCGAGTGACCGGGGGACCATCTGAACCTGCAACGCTCCGAGTTTCGGGTCGATGGGTCAAGGCAAAGGGGTAGAAAACTGCCTACCAAGTTGCCAACAGTCAAGGCCTTTGGGTTTGTTAGGGTTTTTCAGCAGTGAACCGCATGCCCTTGGGCTGAGCGATCTGACCTGGGCTCGCGCAAGTGACCAGGGGACCACCCGAACCTGCAACATTCCGAGTTTCGGGTCGATCGGTCAAGCCAAAGGGGTAGAAAACTGCGTATCAAGTTGCCAACAGTCGAGGCCTTTGGGCTTGTTTTGGCCTTTTCAAGCGCGAACCGCATACCCTTCTGCTGTGCGGTCTGACCTGGGCTCGCGCGTGTGACCACGGGACCACCTGAACCTGCAACGCTCCGAGTTTCGGGTCGATCAGTCAAGGTCAAGGTCGACCTGTTGGGCCAGGTATGCCAATTTGAGCGGCATAGAGCATTGGCTTCGGCCGTGCGGTCTGGTCTGGGCTCGCGCGACAGACCAGGGGACCACCCCAACCTGCAATGCCCAGAGTTCCGGGTCGATAGGTCAAGCCTAAGGGGTAGAAAAACTGCGTACCAAGTGGCCCAAAAGTGAAGAAATTGGGCTTGTTTTGGTCTTTTCAAACGCGAACCGCATACCTTTCTGCTGTGCTGCCTGACCTGGGCTCGCGCGAGTGACCGGGGGACCATCTGAACCTGCAACGCTCCGAGTTTCGGGTCGATGGGTCAAGGCAAAGGGGTAGAAAACTGCCTACCAAGTTGCCAACAGTCAAGGCCTTTGGGTTTGTTAGGGTTTTTCAGCAGTGAACCGCATGCCCTTGGGCTGAGCGATCTGACCTGGGCTCGCGCGAGTGACCAGGGGACCACCCGAACCTGCAACATTCCGAGTTTCGGGTCGATCGGTCAAGCCAAAGGGGTAGAAAACTGCGTACCAAGTTGCCAACTGTCGAGGCCTTTGGGCTTGTTTTGGCCTTTTCACGCGCGAACCGCATACCCTTCTGCTGTGCGGTCTGACCTGGGCTTGCGCGTGTGACCACGGGACCACCTGAACCTGCAACGCTCCGAGTTTCGGGTCGATCAGTCAAGGTCAAGGTCGACCCGTTGGGCCAGGTATGCCAATTTGAGCGGCATAGAGCATTGGCTTCGGCCGTGCGGTCTGGTCTGGGCTCGCGCGACAGACCAGGGGACCACCCCAACCTGCAATGCCCAGAGTTCCGGGTCGATAGGTCAAGCCTAAGGGGTAGAAAAACTGCGTACCAAGTGGCCCAAAAGTGAAGAAATTGGGCTTGTTTTGGTCTTTTCAAACGCGAACCGCATACCTTTCTGCTGTGCTGCCTGACCTGGGCTCGCGCGAGTGACCGGGGGACCATCTGAACCTGCAACGCTCCGAGTTTCGGGTCGATGGGTCAAGGCAAAGGGGTAGAAAACTGCCTACCAAGTTGCCAACAGTCAAGGCCTTTGGGTTTGTTAGGGTTTTTCAGCAGTGAACCGCATGCCCTTGGGCTGAGCGATCTGACCTGGGCTCGCGCGAGTGACCAGGGGACCACCCGAACCTGCAACATTCCGAGTTTCGGGTCGATCGGTCAAGCCAAAGGGGTAGAAAACTGCGTACCAAGTTGCCAACAGTCGAGGCCTTTGGGCTTGTTTTGGCCTTTTCACGCCCGAACCGCATACCCTTCTGCTGTGCGGTCTGACCTGGGCTTGCGCGTGTGACCACGGGACCACCTGAACCTGCAACGCTCCGAGTTTCGGGTCGATCAGTCAAGGTCAAGGTCGACCCGTTGGGCCAGGTATGCCAATTTGAGCGGCATAGAGCATTGGCTTCGGCCGTGCGGTCTGGTCTGGGCTCGCGCGACAGACCAGGGGACCACCCCAACCTGCAATGCCCAGAGTTCCGGGTCGATAGGTCAAGCCTAAGGGGTAGAAAAACTGCGTACCAAGTGGCCCAAAAGTGAAGAAATTGGGCTTGTTTTGGTCTTTTCAAACGCGAACCGCATACCTTTCTGCTGTGCTGCCTGACCTGGGCTCGCGCGAGTGACCGGGGGACCATCTGAACCTGCAACGCTCCGAGTTTCGGGTCGATGGGTCAAGGCAAAGGGGTAGAAAACTGCCTACCAAGTTGCCAACAGTCAAGGCCTTTGGGTTTGTTAGGGTTTTTCAGCAGTGAACCGCATGCCCTTGGGCTGAGCGATCTGACCTGGGCTCGCGCGAGTGACCAGGGGACCACCCGAACCTGCAACATTCCGAGTTTCGGGTCGATCGGTCAAGCCAAAGGGGTAGAAAACTGCGTACCAAGTTGCCAACAGTCGAGGCCTTTGGGCTTGTTTTGGCCTTTTCACGCGCGAACCGCATACCCTTCTGCTGTGCGGTCTGACCTGGGCTCGCGCGTGTGACCACGGGACCACCTGAACCTGCAACGCTCCGAGTTTCGGGTCGATCAGTCAAGGTCAAGGTCGACCCGTTGGGCCAGGTATGCCAATTTGAGCGGCATAGAGCATTGGCTTCGGCCGTGCGGTCTGGTCTGGGCTCGCGCGACAGACCAGGGGACCACCCCAACCTGCAATGCCCAGAGTTCCGGGTCGATAGGTCAAGCCTAAGGGGTAGAAAAACTGCGTACCAAGTGGCCCAAAAGTGAAGAAATTGGGCTTGTTTTGGTCTTTTCAAACGCGAACCGCATACCTTTCTGCTGTGCTGCCTGACCTGGGCTCGCGCGAGTGACCGGGGGACCATCTGAACCTGCAACGCTCCGAGTTTCGGGTCGATGGGTCAAGGCAAAGGGGTAGAAAACTGCCTACCAAGTTGCCAACAGTCAAGGCCTTTGGGTTTGTTAGGGTTTTTCAGCAGTGAACCGCATGCCCTTGGGCTGAGCGATCTGACCTGGGCTCGCCCGAGTGACCAGGGGACCACCCGAACCTGCAACATTCCGAGTTTCGGGTCGATCGGTCAAGCCAAAGGGGTAGAAAACTGCGTACCAAGTTGCCAACAGTCGAGGCCTTTGGGCTTGTTTTGGCCTTTTCACGCGCGAACCGCATACCCTTCTGCTGTGCGGTCTGACCTGGGCTCGCGCGTGTGACCACGGGACCACCTGAACCTGCAACGCTCCGAGTTTCGGGTCGATCAGTCAAGGTCAAGGTCGACCCGTTGGGCCAGGTATGCCAATTTGAGCGGCATAGAGCATTGGCTTCGGCCGTGCGGTCTGGTCTGGGCTCGCGCGACAGACCAGGGGACCACCCCAACCTGCAATGCCCAGAGTTTCGGGTCGATAGGTCAAGCCTAAGGGGTAGAAAAACTGCGTACCAAGTGGCCCAAAAGTGAAGAAATTGGGCTTGTTTTGGTCTTTTCAAACGCGAACCGCATACCTTTCTGCTGTGCTGCCTGACCTGGGCTCGCGCGAGTGACCGGGGGACCATCTGAACCTGCAACGCTCCGAGTTTCGGGTCGATGGGTCAAGGCAAAGGGGTAGAAAACTGCCTACCAAGTTGCCAACAGTCAAGGCCTTTGGGTTTGTTAGGGTTTTTCAGCAGTGAACCGCATGCCCTTGGGCTGAGCGATCTGACCTGGGCTCGCGCGAGTGACCAGGGGACCACCCGAACCTGCAACATTCCGAGTTTCGGGTCGATCGGTCAAGCCAAAGGGGTAGAAAACTGCGTACCAAGTTGCCAACAGTCGAGGCCTTTGGGCTTGTTTTGGCCTTTTCACGCGCGAACCGCATACCCTTCTGCTGTGCGGTCTGACCTGGGCTCGCGCGTGTGACCACGGGACCACCTGAACCTGCAACGCTCCGAGTTTCGGGTCGATCAGTCAAGGTCAAGGTCGACCCGTTGGGCCAGGTATGCCAATTTGAGCGGCATAGAGCATTGGCTTCGGCCGTGCGGTCTGGTCTGGGCTCGCGCGACAGACCAGGGGACCACCCCAACCTGCAATGCCCAGAGTTCCGGGTCGATAGGTCAAGCCTAAGGGGTAGAAAAACTGCGTACCAAGTGGCCCAAAAGTGAAGAAATTGGGCTTGTTTTGGTCTTTTCAAACGCGAACCGCATACCTTTCTGCTGTGCTGCCTGACCTGGGCTCGCGCGAGTGACCGGGGGACCATCTGAACCTGCAACGCTCCGAGTTTCGGGTCGATGGGTCAAGGCAAAGGGGTAGAAAACTGCCTACCAAGTTGCCAACAGTCAAGGCCTTTGGGTTTGTTAGGGTTTTTCAGCAGTGAACCGCATGCCCTTGGGCTGAGCGATCTGACCTGGGCTCGCCCGAGTGACCAGGGGACCACCCGAACCTGCAACATTCCGAGTTTCGGGTCGATCGGTCAAGCCAAAGGGGTAGAAAACTGCGTACCAAGTTGCCAACAGTCGAGGCCTTTGGGCTTGTTTTGGCCTTTTCACGCGCGAACCGCATACCCTTCTGCTGTGCGGTCTGACCTGGGCTCGCGCGTGTGACCACGGGACCACCTGAACCTGCAACGCTCCGAGTTTCGGGTCGATCAGTCAAGGTCAAGGTCGACCCGTTGGGCCAGGTATGCCAATTTGAGCGGCATAGAGCATTGGCTTCGGCCGTGCGGTCTGGTCTGGGCTCGCGCGACAGACCAGGGGACCACCCCAACCTGCAATGCCCAGAGTTCCGGGTCGATAGGTCAAGCCTAAGGGGTAGAAAAACTGCGTACCAAGTGGCCCAAAAGTGAAGAAATTGGGCTTGTTTTGGTCTTTTCAAACGCGAACCGCATACCTTTCTGCTGTGCTGCCTGACCTGGGCTCGCGCGAGTGACCGGGGGACCATCTGAACCTGCAACGCTCCGAGTTTCGGGTCGATGGGTCAAGGCAAAGGGGTAGAAAACTGCCTACCAAGTTGCCAACAGTCAAGGCCTTTGGGTTTGTTAGGGTTTTTCAGCAGTGAACCGCATGCCCTTGGGCTGAGCGATCTGACCTGGGCTCGCCCGAGTGACCAGGGGACCACCCGAACCTGCAACATTCCGAGTTTCGGGTCGATCGGTCAAGCCAAAGGGGTAGAAAACTGCGTACCAAGTTGCCAACAGTCGAGGCCTTTGGGCTTGTTTTGGCCTTTTCACGCGCGAACCGCATACCCTTCTGCTGTGCGGTCTGACCTGGGCTCGCGCGTGTGACCACGGGACCACCTGAACCTGCAACGCTCCGAGTTTCGGGTCGATCAGTCAAGGTCAAGGTCGACCCGTTGGGCCAGGTATGCCAATTTGAGCGGCATAGAGCATTGGCTTCGGCCGTGCGGTCTGGTCTGGGCTCGCGCGACAGACCAGGGGACCACCCCAACCTGCAATGCCCAGAGTTCCGGGTCGATAGGTCAAGCCTAAGGGGTAGAAAAACTGCGTACCAAGTGGCCCAAAAGTGAAGAAATTGGGCTTGTTTTGGTCTTTTCAAACGCGAACCGCATACCTTTCTGCTGTGCTGCCTGACCTGGGCGCGCGCGAGTGACCGGGGGACCATCTGAACCTGCAACGCTCCGAGTTTCGGGTCGATGGGTCAAGGCAAAGGGGTAGAAAACTGCCTACCAAGTTGCCAACAGTCAAGGCCTTTGGGTTTGTTAGGGTTTTTCAGCAGTGAACCGCATGCCCTTGGGCTGAGCGATCTGACCTGGGCTCGTGCGAGTGACCAGGGGACCACCCGAACCTGCAACATTCCGAGTTTCGGGTCGATCGGTCAAGCCAAAGGGGTAGAAAACTGCGTACCAAGTTGCCAACAGTCGAGGCCTTTGGGCTTGTTTTGGCCTTTTCACGCGCGAACCGCATACCCTTCTGCTGTGCGGTCTGACCTGGGCTCGCGCGTGTGACCACGGGACCACCTGAACCTGCAACGCTCCGAGTTTCGGGTCGATCAGTCAAGGTCAAGGTCGACCCGTTTGGCCAGGTATGCCAATTTGAGCGGCATAGAGCATTGGCTTCGGCCGTGCGGTCTGGTCTGGGCTCGCGCGACAGACCAGGGGACCACCCCAACCTGCAATGCCCAGAGTTCCGGGTCGATAGGTCAAGCCTAAGGGGTAGAAAAACTGCGTACCAAGTGGCCCAAAAGTGAAGAAATTGGGCTTGTTTTGGTCTTTTCAAACGCGAACCGCATACCTTTCTGCTGTGCTGCCTGACCTGGGCTCGCGCGAGTGACCGGGGGACCATCTGAACCTGCAACGCTCCGAGTTTCGGGTCGATGGGTCAAGGCAAAGGGGTAGAAAACTGCCTACCAAGTTGCCAACAGTCAAGGCCTTTGGGTTTGTTAGGGTTTTTCAGCAGTGAACCGCATGCCCTTGGGCTGAGCGATCTGACCTGGGCTCGCGCGAGTGACCAGGGGACCACCCGAACCTGCAACATTCCGAGTTTCGGGTCGATCGGTCAAGCCAAAGGGGTAGAAAACTGCGTACCAAGTTGCCAACAGTCGAGGCCTTTGGGCTTGTTTTGGCCTTTTCACGCGCAAACCGCATACCCTTCTGCTGTGCGGTCTGACCTGGGCTCGCGCGTGTGACCACGGGACCACCTGAACCTGCAACGCTCCGAGTTTCGGGTCGATCAGTCAAGGTCAAGGTCGACCCGTTGGGCCAGGTATGCCAATTTGAGCGGCATAGAGCATTGGCTTCGGCCGTGCGGTCTGGTCTGGGCTCGCGCGACAGACCAGGGGACCACCCCAACCTGCAATGCCCAGAGTTCCGGGTCGATAGGTCAAGCCTAAGGGGTAGAAAAACTGCGTACCAAGTGGCCCAAAAGTGAAGAAATTGGGCTTGTTTTGGTCTTTTCAAACGCGAACCGCATACCTTTCTGCTGTGCTGCCTGACCTGGGCTCGCGCGAGTGACCGGGGGACCATCTGAACCTGCAACGCTCCGAGTTTCGGGTCGATGGGTCAAGGCAAAGGGGTAGAAAACTGCCTACCAAGTTGCCAACAGTCAAGGCCTTTGGGTTTGTTAGGGTTTTTCAGCAGTGAACCGCATGCCCTTGGGCTGAGCGATCTGACCTGGGCTCGCCCGAGTGACCAGGGGACCACCCGAACCTGCAACATTCCGAGTTTCGGGTCGATCGGTCAAGCCAAAGGGGTAGAAAACTGCGTACCAATTCGCCAACAGTCGAGGCCTTTGGGCTTGTTTTGGCCTTTTCACGCGCGAACCGCATACCCTTCTGCTGTGCGGTCTGACCTGGGCTCGCGCGTGTGACCACGGGACCACCTGAACCTGCAACGCTCCGAGTTTCGGGTCGATCAGTCAAGGTCAAGGTCGACCCGTTGGGCCAGGTATGCCAATTTGAGCGGCATAGAGCATTGGCTTCGGCCGTGCGGTCTGGTCTGGGCTCGCGCGACAGACCAGGGGACCACCCCAACCTGCAATGCCCAGAGTTCCGGGTCGATAGGTCAAGCCTAAGGGGTAGAAAAACTGCGTACCAAGTGGCCCAAAAGTGAAGAAATTGGGCTTGTTTTGGTCTTTTCAAACGCGAACCGCATACCTTTCTGCTGTGCTGCCTGACCTGGGCTCGCGCGAGTGACCGGGGGACCATCTGAACCTGCAACGCTCCGAGTTTCGGGTCGATGGGTCAAGGCAAAGGGGTAGAAAACTGCCTACCAAGTTGCCAACAGTCAAGGCCTTTGGGTTTGTTAGGGTTTTTCAGCAGTGAACCGCATGCCCTTGGGCTGAGCGATCTGACCTGGGCTCGCGCGAGTGACCAGGGGACCACCCGAACCTGCAACATTCCGAGTTTCGGGTCGATCGGTCAAGCCAAAGGGGTAGAAAACTGCGTACCAAGTTGCCAACAGTCGAGGCCTTTGGGCTTGTTTTGGCCTTTTCACGCGCGAACCGCATACCCTTCTGCTGTGCGGTCTGACCTGGGCTCGCGCGTGTGACCACGGGACCACCTGAACCTGCAACGCTCCGAGTTTCGGGTCGATCAGTCAAGGTCAAGGTCGACCCGTTGGGCCAGGTATGCCAATTTGAGCGGCATAGAGCATTGGCTTCGGCCGTGCGGTCTGGTCTGGGCTCGCGCGACAGACCAGGGGACCACCCCAACCTGCAATGCCCAGAGTTCCGGGTCGATAGGTCAAGCCTAAGGGGTAGAAAAACTGCGTACCAAGTGGCCCAAAAGTGAAGAAATTGGGCTTGTTTTGGTCTTTTCAAACGCGAACCGCATACCTTTCTGCTGTGCTGCCTGACCTGGGCTCGCGCGAGTGAGCGGGGGACCATCTGAACCTGCAACGCTCCGAGTTTCGGGTCGATGGGTCAAGGCAAAGGGGTAGAAAACTGCCTACCAAGTTGCCAACAGTCAAGGCCTTTGGGTTTGTTAGGGTTTTTCAGCAGTGAACCGCATGCCCTTGGGCTGAGCGATCTGACCTGGGCTCGCGCGAGTGACCAGGGGACCATCCGAACCTGCAACATTCCGAGTTTCGGGTCGATCGGTCAAGCCAAAGGGGTAGAAAACTGCGTACCAAGTTGCCAACAGTCGAGGCCTTTGGGCTTGTTTTGGCCTTTTCACGCGCGAACCGCATACCCTTCTGCTGTGCGGTCTGACCTGGGCTCGCGCGTGTGACCACGGGACCACCTGAACCTGCAACGCTCCGAGTTTCGGGTCGATCAGTCAAGGTCAAGGTCGACCCGTTGGGCCAGGTATGCCAATTTGAGCGGCATAGAGCATTGGCTTTGGCCGTGCGGTCTGGTCTGGGCTCGCGCGACAGACCAGGGGACCACCCCAACCTGCAATGCCCAGAGTTCCGGGTCGATAGGTCAAGCCTAAGGGGTAGAAAAACTGCGTACCAAGTGGCCCAAAAGTGAAGAAATTGGGCTTGTTTTGGTCTTTTCAAACGCGAACCGCATACCTTTCTGCTGTGCTGCCTGACCTGGGCTCGCGCGAGTGACCGGGGGACCATCTGAACCTGCAACGCTCCGAGTTTCGGGTCGATGGGTCAAGGCAAAGGGGTAGAAAACTGCCTACCAAGTTGCCAACAGTCAAGGCCTTTGGGTTTGTTAGGGTTTTTCAGCAGTGAACCGCATGCCCTTGGGCTGAGCGATCTGACCTGGGCTCGCGCGAGTGACCAGGGGACCACCCGAACCTGCAACATTCCGAGTTTCGGGTCGATCGGTCAAGCCAAAGGGGTAGAAAACTGCGTACCAAGTTGCCAACAGTCGAGGCCTTTGGGCTTGTTTTGGCCTTTTCACGCGCGAACCGCATACCCTTCTGCTGTGCGGTCTGACCTGGGCTCGCGCGTGTGACCACGGGACCACCTGAACCTGCAACGCTCCGAGTTTCGGGTCGATCAGTCAAGGTCAAGGTCGACCCGTTGGGCCAGGTATGCCAATTTGAGCGGCATAGAGCATTGGCTTCGGCCGTGCGGTCTGGTCTGGGCTCGCGCGACAGACCAGGGGACCACCCCAACCTGCAATGCCCAGAGTTCCGGGTCGATAGGTCAAGCCTAAGGGGTAGAAAAACTGCGTACCAAGTGGCCCAAAAGTGAAGAAATTGGGCTTGTTTTGGTCTTTTCAAACGCGAACCGCATACCTTTCTGCTGTGCTGCCTGACCTGGGCTCGCGCGAGTGACCGGGGGACCATCTGAACCTGCAACGCTCCGAGTTTCGGGTCGATGGGTCAAGGCAAAGGGGTAGAAAACTGCCTACCAAGTTGCCAACAGTCAAGGCCTTTGGGTTTGTTAGGGTTTTTCAGCAGTGAACCGCATGCCCTTGGGCTGAGCGATCTGACCTGGGCTCGCGCGAGTGACCAGGGGACCACCCGAACCTGCAACATTCCGAGTTGCGGGTCGATCGGTCAAGCCAAAGGGGTAGAAAACTGCGTACCAAGTTGCCAACAGTCGAGGCCTTTGGGCTTGTTTTGGCCTTTTCACGCGCGAACCGCATACCCTTCTGCTGTGCGGTCTGACCTGGGCTCGCGCGTGTGACCACGGGACCACCTGAACCTGCAACGCTCCGAGTTTCGGGTCGATCAGTCAAGGTCAAGGTCGACCCGTTGGGCCAGGTATGCCAATTTGAGCGGCATAGAGCATTGGCTTCGGCCGTGCGGTCTGGTCTGGGCTCGCGCGACAGACCAGGGGACCACCCCAACCTGCAATGCCCAGAGTTCCGGGTCGATAGGTCAAGCCTAAGGGGTAGAAAAACTGCGTACCAAGTGGCCCAAAAGTGAAGAAATTGGGCTTGTTTTGGTCTTTTCAAACGCGAACCGCATACCTTTCTGCTGTGCTGCCTGACCTGGGCTCGCGCGAGTGACCGGGGGACCATCTGAACCTGCAACGCTCCGAGTTTCGGGTCGATGGGTCAAGGCAAAGGGGTAGAAAACTGCCTACCAAGTTGCCAACAGTCAAGGCCTTTGGGTTTGTTAGGGTTTTTCAGCAGTGAACCGCATGCCCTTGGGCTGAGCGATCTGACCTGGGCTCGCGCGAGTGTCCAGGGGACCACCCGAACCTGCAACATTCCGAGTTTCGGGTCGATCGGTCAAGCCAAAGGGGTAGAAAACTGCGTACCAAGTTGCCAACAGTCGAGGCCTTTGGGCTTGTTTTGGCCTTTTCACGCGCGAACCGCATACCCTTCTGCTGTGCGGTCTGACCTGGGCTCGCGCGTGTGACCACGGGACCACCTGAACCTGCAACGCTCCGAGTTTCGGGTCGATCAGTCAAGGTCAAGGTCGACCCGTTGGGCCAGGTATGCCAATTTGAGCGGCATAGAGCATTGGCTTCGGCCGTGCGGTCTGGTCTGGGCTCGCGCGACAGACCAGGGGACCACCCCAACCTGCAATGCCCAGAGTTCCGGGTCGATAGGTCAAGCCTAAGGGGTAGAAAAACTGCGTACCAAGTGGCCCAAAAGTGAAGAAATTGGGCTTGTTTTGGTCTTTTCAAACGCGAACCGCATACCTTTCTGCTGTGCTGCCTGACCTGGGCTCGCGCGAGTGACCGGGGGACCATCTGAACCTGCAACGCTCCGAGTTTCGGGTCGATGGGTCAAGGCAAAGGGGTAGAAAACTGCCTACCAAGTTGCCAACAGTCAAGGCCTTTGGGTTTGTTAGGGTTTTTCAGCAGTGAACCGCATGCCCTTGGGCTGAGCGATCTGACCTGGGCTCGCCCGAGTGACCAGGGGACCACCCGAACCTGCAACATTCCGAGTTTCGGGTCGATCGGTCAAGCCAAAGGGGTAGAAAACTGCGTACCAAGTTGCCAACAGTCGAGGCCTTTGGGCTTGTTTTGGCCTTTTCACGCGCGAACCGCATACCCTTCTGCTGTGCGGTCTGACCTGGGCTCGCGCGTGTGACCACGGGACCACCTGAACCTGCAACGCTCCGAGTTTCGGGTCGATCAGTCAAGGTCAAGGTCGACCCGTTGGGCCAGGTATGCCAATTTGAGCGGCATAGAGCATTGGCTTCGGCCGTGCGGTCTGGTCTGGGCTCGCGCGACAGACCAGGGGACCACCCCAACCTGCAATGCCCAGAGTTCCGGGTCGATAGGTCAAGCCTAAGGGGTAGAAAAACTGCGTACCAAGTGGCCCAAAAGTGAAGAAATTGGGCTTGTTTTGGTCTTTTCAAACGCGAACCGCATACCTTTCTGCTGTGCTGCCTGACCTGGGCTCGCGCGAGTGACCGGGGGACCATCTGAACCTGCAACGCTCCGAGTTTCGGGTCGATGGGTCAAGGCAAAGGGGTAGAAAACTGCCTACCAAGTTGCCAACAGTCAAGGCCTTTGGGTTTGTTAGGGTTTTTCAGCAGTGAACCGCATGCCCTTGGGCTGAGCGATCTGACCTGGGCTCGCGCGAGTGACCAGGGGACCACCCGAACCTGCAACATTCCGAGTTTCGGGTCGATCGGTCAAGCCAAAGGGGTAGAAAACTGCGTACCAAGTTGCCAACAGTCGAGGCCTTTGGGCTTGTTTTGGCCTTTTCACGCGCGAACCGCATACCCTTCTGCTGTGCGGTCTGACCTGGGCTCGCGCGTGTGACCACGGGACCACCTGAACCTGCAACGCTCCGAGTTTCGGGTCGATCAGTCAAGGTCAAGGTCGACCCGTTGGGCCAGGTATGCCAATTTGAGCGGCATAGAGCATTGGCTTCCGCCGTGCGGTCTGGTCTGGGCTCGCGCGACAGACCAGGGGACCACCCCAACCTGCAATGCATAGAGTTCCGGGTCGATAGGTCAAGCCTAAGGGGTAGAAAAACTGCGTACCAAGTGGCCCAAAAGTGAAGAAATTGGGCTTGTTTTGGTCTTTTCAAACGCGAACCGCATACCTTTCTGCTGTGCTGCCTGACCTGGGCTCGCGCGAGTGACCGGGGGACCATCTGAACCTGCAACGCTCCGAGTTTCGGGTCGATGGGTCAAGGCAAAGGGGTAGAAAACTGCCTACCAAGTTGCCAACAGTCAAGGCCTTTGGGTTTGTTAGGGTTTTTCAGCAGTGAACCGCATGCCCTTGGGCTGAGCGATCTGACCTGGGCTCGCGCGAGTGACCAGGGGACCACCCGAACCTGCAACATTCCGAGTTTCGGGTCGATCGGTCAAGCCAAAGGGGTAGAAAACTGCGTACCAAGTTGCCAACAGTCGAGGCCTTTGGGCTTGTTTTGGCCTTTTCACGCGCGAACCGCATACCCTTCTGCTGTGCGGTCTGACCTGGGCTCGCGCGTGTGACCACGGGACCACCTGAACCTGCAACGCTCCGAGTTTCGGGTCGATCAGTCAAGGTCAAGGTCGACCCGTTGGGCCAGGTATGCCAATTTGAGCGGCATAGAGCATTGGCTTCGGCCGTGCGGTCTGGTCTGGGCTCGCGCGACAGACCAGGGGACCACCCCAACCTGCAATGCCCAGAGTTCCGGGTCGATAGGTCAAGCCTAAGGGGTAGAAAAACTGCGTACCAAGTGGCCCAAAAGTGAAGAAATTGGGCTTGTTTTGGTCTTTTCAAACGCGAACCGCATACCTTTCTGCTGTGCTGCCTGACCTGGGCTCGCGCGAGTGACCGGGGGACCATCTGAACCTGCAACGCTCCGAGTTTCGGGTCGATGGGTCAAGGCAAAGGGGTAGAAAACTGCCTACCAAGTTGCCAACAGTCAAGGCCTTTGGGTTTGTTAGGGTTTTTCAGCAGTGAACCGCATGCCCTTGGGCTGAGCGATCTGACCTGGGCTCGCCCGAGTGACCAGGGGACCACCCGAACCTGCAACATTCCGAGTTTCGGGTCGATCGGTCAAGCCAAAGGGGTAGAAAACTGCGTACCAAGTTGCCAACAGTCGAGGCCTTTGGGCTTGTTTTGGCCTTTTCACGCGCGAACCGCATACCCTTCTGCTGTGCGGTCTGACCTGGGCTCGCGCGTGTGACCACGGGACCACCTGAACCTGCAACGCTCCGAGTTTCGGGTCGATCAGTCAAGGTCAAGGTCGACCCGTTGGGCCAGGTATGCCAATTTGAGCGGCATAGAGCATTGGCTTCGGCCGTGCGGTCTGGTCTGGCCTCGCGCGACAGACCAGGGGACCACCCCAACCTGCAATGCCCAGAGTTCCGGGTCGATAGGTCAAGCCTAAGGGGTAGAAAAACTGCGTACCAAGTGGCCCAAAAGTGAAGAAATTGGGCTTGTTTTGGTCTTTTCAAACGCGAACCGCATACCTTTCTGCTGTGCTGCCTGACCTGGGCTCGCGCGAGTGACCGGGGGACCATCTGAACCTGCAACGCTCCGAGTTTCGGGTCGATGGGTCAAGGCAAAGGGGTAGAAAACTGCCTACCAAGTTGCCAACAGTCAAGGCCTTTGGGTTTGTTAGGGTTTTTCAGCAGTGAACCGCATGCCCTTGGGCTGAGCGATCTGACCTGGGCTCGCGCGAGTGACCAGGGGACCACCCGAACCTGCAACATTCCGAGTTTCGGGTCGATCGGTCAAGCCAAAGGGGTAGAAAACTGCGTACCAAGTTGCCAACAGTCGAGGCCTTTGGGCTTGTTTTGGCCTTTTCACGCGCGAACCGCATACCCTTCTGCTGTGCGGTCTGACCTGGGCTCGCGCGTGTGACCACGGGACCACCTGAACCTGCAACGCTCCGAGTTTCGGGTCGATCAGTCAAGGTCAAGGTCGACCCGTTGGGCCAGGTATGCCAATTTGAGCGGCATAGAGCATTGGCTTCGGCCGTGCGGTCTGGTCTGGGCTCGCGCGACAGACCAGGAGACCACCCCAACCTGCAATGCCCAGAGTTCCGGGTCGATAGGTCAAGCCTAAGGGGTAGAAAAACTGCGTACCAAGTGGCCCAAAAGTGAAGAAATTGGGCTTGTTTTGGTCTTTTCAAACGCGAACCGCATACCTTTCTGCTGTGCTGCCTGACCTGGGCTCGCGCGAGTGACCGGGGGACCATCTGAACCTGCAACGCTCCGAGTTTCGGGTCGATGGGTCAAGGCAAAGGGGTAGAAAACTGCCTACCAAGTTGCCAACAGTCAAGGCCTTTGGGTTTGTTAGGGTTTTTCAGCAGTGAACCGCATGCCCTTGGGCTGAGCGATCTGACCTGGGCTCGCGCGAGTGACCAGGGGACCACCCGAACCTGCAACATTCTGAGTTTCGGGTCGATCGGTCAAGCCAAAGGGGTAGAAAACTGCGTACCAAGTTGCCAACAGTCGAGGCCTTTGGGCTTGTTTTGGCCTTTTCACGCGCGAACCGCATACCCTTCTGCTGTGCGGTCTGACCTGGGCTCGCGCGTGTGACCACGGGACCACCTGAACCTGCAACGCTCCGAGTTTCGGGTCGATCAGTCAAGGTCAAGGTCGACCCGTTGGGCCAGGTATGCCAATTTGAGCGGCATAGAGCATTGGCTTCGGCCGTGCGGTCTGGTCTGGGCTCGCGCGACAGACCAGGGGACCACCCCAACCTGCAATGCCCAGAGTTCCGGGTCGATAGGTCAAGCCTAAGGGGTAGAAAAACTGCGTACCAAGTGGCCCAAAAGTGAAGAAATTGGGCTTGTTTTGGTCTTTTCAAACGCGAACCGCATACCTTTCTGCTGTGCTGCCTGACCTGGGCTCGCGCGAGTGACCGGGGGACCATCTGAACCTGCAACGCTCGGAGTTTCGGGTCGATGGGTCAAGGCAAAGGGGTAGAAAACTGCCTACCAAGTTGCCAACAGTCAAGGCCTTTGGGTTTGTTAGGGTTTTTCAGCAGTGAACCGCATGCCCTTGGGCTGAGCGATCTGACCTGGGCTCGCCCGAGTGACCAGGGGACCACCCGAACCTGCAACATTCCGAGTTTCGGGTCGATCGGTCAAGCCAAAGGGGTAGAAAACTGCGTACCAAGTTGCCAACAGTCGAGGCCTTTGGGCTTGTTTTGGCCTTTTCACGCGCGAACCGCATACCCTTCTGCTGTGCGGTCTGACCTGGGCTCGCGCGTGTGACCACGGGACCACCTGAACCTGCAACGCTCCGAGTTTCGGGTCGATCAGTCAAGGTCAAGGTCGACCCGTTGGGCCAGGTATGCCAATTTGAGCGGCATAGAGCATTGGCTTCGGCCGTGCGGTCTGGTCTGGGCTCGCGCGACAGACCAGGGGACCACCCCAACCTGCAATGCCCAGAGTTCCGGGTCGATAGGTCAAGCCTAAGGGGTAGAAAAACTGCGTACCAAGTGGCCCAAAAGTGAAGAAATTTGGCTTGTTTTGGTCTTTTCAAACGCGAACCGCATACCTTTCTGCTGTGCTGCCTGACCTGGGCTCGCGCGAGTGACCGGGGGACCATCTGAACCTGCAACGCTCCGAGTTTCGGGTCGATGGGTCAAGGCAAAGGGGTAGAAAACTGCCTACCAAGTTGCCAACAGTCAAGGCCTTTGGGTTTGTTAGGGTTTTTCAGCAGTGAACCGCATGCCCTTGGGCTGAGCGATCTGACCTGGGCTCGCCCGAGTGACCAGGGGACCACCCGAACCTGCAACATTCCGAGTTTCGGGTCGATCGGTCAAGCCAAAGGGGTAGAAAACTGCGTACCAAGTTGCCAACAGTCGAGGCCTTTGGGCTTGTTTTGGCCTTTTCACGCGCGAACCGCATACCCTTCTGCTGTGCGGTCTGACCTGGGCTCGCGCGTGTGACCACGGGACCACCTGAACCTGCAACGCTCCGAGTTTCGGGTCGATCAGTCAAGGTCAAGGTCGACCCGTTGGGCCAGGTATGCCAATTTGAGCGGCATAGAGCATTGGCTTCGGCCGTGCGGTCTGGTCTGGGCTCGCGCGACAGACCAGGGGACCACCCCAACCTGCAATGCCCAGAGTTCCGGGTCGATAGGTCAAGCCTAAGGGGTAGAAAAACTGCGTACCAAGTGGCCCAAAAGTGAAGAAATTGGGCTTGTTTTGGTCTTTTCAAACGCGAACCGCATACCTTTCTGCTGTGCTGCCTGACCTGGGCTCGCGCGAGTGACCGGGGGACCATCTGAACCTGCAACGCTCCGAGTTTCGGGTCGATGGGTCAAGGCAAAGGGGTAGAAAACTGCCTACCAAGTTGCCAACAGTCAAGGCCTTTGGGTTTGTTAGGGTTTTTCAGCAGTGAACCGCATGCCCTTGGGCTGAGCGATCTGACCTGGACTCGCGCGAGTGACCAGGGGACCACCCGAACCTGCAACATTCCGAGTTTCGGGTCGATCGGTCAAGCCAAAGGGGTAGAAAACTGCGTACCAAGTTGCCAACAGTCGAGGCCTTTGGGCTTGTTTTGGCCTTTTCACGCGCGAACCGCATACCCTTCTGCTGTGCGGTCTGACCTGGGCTCGCGCGTGTGACCACGGGACCACCTGAACCTGCAACGCTCCGAGTTTCGGGTCGATCAGTCAAGGTCAAGGTCGACCCGTTGGGCCAGGTATGCCAATTTGAGCGGCATAGAGCATTGGCTTCGGCCGTGCGGTCTGGTCTGGGCTCGCGCGACAGACCAGGGGACCACCCCAACCTGCAATGCCCAGAGTTCCGGGTCGATAGGTCAAGCCTAAGGGGTAGAAAAACTGCGTACCAAGTGGCCCAAAAGTGAAGAAATTGGGCTTGTTTTGGTCTTTTCAAACGCGAACCGCATACCTTTCTGCTGTGCTGCCTGACCTGGGCTCGCGCGAGTGACCGGGGGACCATCTGAACCTGCAACGCTCCGAGTTTCGGGTCGATGGGTCAAGGCAAAGGGGTAGAAAACTGCCTACCAAGTTGCCAACAGTCAAGGCCTTTGGGTTTGTTAGGGTTTTTCAGCAGTGAACCGCATGCCCTTGGGCTGAGCGATCTGACCTGGGCTCGCGCGAGTGACCAGGGGACCACCCGAACCTGCAACATTCCGAGTTTCGGGTCGATCGGTCAAGCCAAAGGGGTAGAAAACTGCGTACCAAGTTGCCAACAGTCGAGGCCTTTGGGCTTGTTTTGGCCTTTTCACGCGCGAACCGCATACCCTTCTGCTGTGCGGTCTGACCTGGGCTCGCGCGTGTGACCACGGGACCACCTGAACCTGCAACGCTCCGAGTTTCGGGTCGATCAGTCAAGGTCAAGGTCGACCCGTTGGGCCAGGTATGCCAATTTGAGCGGCATAGAGCATTGGCTTCGGCCGTGCGGTCTGGTCTGGGCTCGCGCGACAGACCAGGGGACCACCCCAACCTGCAATGCCCAGAGTTCCGGGTCCATAGGTCAAGCCTAAGGGGTAGAAAAACTGCGTACCAAGTGGCCCAAAAGTGAAGAAATTGGGCTTGTTTTGGTCTTTTCAAACGCGAACCGCATACCTTTCTGCTGTGCTGCCTGACCTGGGCTCGCGCGAGTGACCGGGGGACCATCTGAACCTGCAACGCTCCGAGTTTCGGGTCGATGGGTCAAGGCAAAGGGGTAGAAAACTGCCTACCAAGTTGCCAACAGTCAAGGCCTTTGGGTTTGTTAGGGTTTTTCAGCAGTGAACCGCATGCCCTTGGGCTGAGCGATCTGACCTGGGCTCGCCCGAGTGACCAGGGGACCACCCGAACCTGCAACATTCCGAGTTTCGGGTCGATCGGTCAAGCCAAAGGGGTAGAAAACTGCGTACCAAGTTGCCAACAGTCGAGGCCTTTGGGCTTGTTTTGGCCTTTTCACGCGCGAACCGCATACCCTTCTGCTGTGCGGTCTGACCTGGGCTCGCGCGTGTGACCACGGGACCACCTGAACCTGCAACGCTCCGAGTTTCGGGTCGATCAGTCAAGGTCAAGGTCGACCCGTTGGGCCAGGTATGCCAATTTGAGCGGCATAGAGCATTGGCTTCGGCCGTGCGGTCTGGTCTGGGCTCGCGCGACAGACCAGGGGACCACCCCAACCTGCAATGCCCAGAGTTCCGGGTCGATAGGTCAAGCCTAAGGGGTAGAAAAACTGCGTACCAAGTGGCCCAAAAGTGAAGAAATTGGGCTTGTTTTGGTCTTTTCAAACGCGAACCGCATACCTTTCTGCTGTGCTGCCTGACCTGGGCTCGCGCGAGTGACCGGGGGACCATCTGAACCTGCAACGCTCCGAGTTTCGGGTCGATGGGTCAAGGCAAAGGGGTAGAAAACTGCCTACCAAGTTGCCAACAGTCAAGGCCTTTGGGTTTGTTAGGGTTTTTCAGCAGTGAACCGCATGCCCTTGGGCTGAGCGATCTGACCTGGGCTCGCGCGAGTGACCAGGGGACCACCCGAACCTGCAACATTCCGAGTTTCGGGTCGATCGGTCAAGCCAAAGGGGTAGAAAACTGCGTACCAAGTTGCCAACAGTCGAGGCCTTTGGGCTTGTTTTGGCCTTTTCACGCGCGAACCGCATACCCTTCTGCTGTGCGGTCTGACCTGGGCTCGCGCGTGTGACCACCGGACCACCTGAACCTGCAACGCTCCGAGTTTCGGGTCGATCAGTCAAGGTCAAGGTCGACCCGTTGGGCCAGGTATGCCAATTTGAGCGGCATAGAGCATTGGCTTCGGCCGTGCGGTCTGGTCTGGGCTCGCGCGACAGACCAGGGGACCACCCCAACCTGCAATGCCCAGAGTTCCGGGTCGATAGGTCAAGCCTAAGGGATAGAAAAACTGCGTACCAAGTGGCCCAAAAGTGAAGAAATTGGGCTTGTTTTGGTCTTTTCAAACGCGAACCGCATACCTTTCTGCTGTGCTGCCTGACCTGGGCTCGCGCGAGTGACCGGGGGACCATCTGAACCTGCAACGCTCCGAGTTTCGGGTCGATGGGTCAAGGCAAAGGGGTAGAAAACTGCCTACCAAGTTGCCAACAGTCAAGGCCTTTGGGTTTGTTAGGGTTTTTCAGCAGTGAACCGCATGCCCTTGGGCTGAGCGATCTGACCTGGGCTCGCGCGAGTGACCAGGGGACCACCCGAACCTGCAACATTCCGAGTTTCGGGTCGATCGGTCAAGCCAAAGGGGTAGAAAACTGCGTACCAAGTTGCCAACAGTCGAGGCCTTTGGGCTTGTTTTGGCCTTTTCACGCGCGAACCGCATACCCTTCTGCTGTGCGGTCTGACCTGGGCTCGCGCGTGTGACCACGGGACCACCTGAACCTGCAACGCTCCGAGTTTCGGGTCGATCAGTCAAGGTCAAGGTCGACCCGTTGGGCCAGGTATGCCAATTTGAGCGGCATAGAGCATTGGCTTCGGCCGTGCGGTCTGGTCTGGGCTCGCGCGACAGACCAGGGGACCACCCCAACCTGCAATGCCCAGAGTTCCGGGTCGATAGGTCAAGCCTAAGGGGTAGAAAAACTGCGTACCAAGTGGCCCAAAAGTGAAGAAATTGGGCTTGTTTTGGTCTTTTCAAACGCGAACCGCATACCTTTCTGCTGTGCTGCCTGACCTGGGCTCGCGCGAGTGACCGGGGGACCATCTGAACCTGCAACGCTCCGAGTTTCGGGTCGATGGGTCAAGGCAAAGGGGTAGAAAACTGCCTACCAAGTTGCCAACAGTCAAGGCCTTTGGGTTTGTTAGGGTTTTTCAGCAGTGAACCGCATGCCCTTGGGCTGAGCGATCTGACCTGGGCTCGCGCGAGTGACCAGGGGACCACCCGAACCTGCAACATTCCGAGTTTCGGGTCGATCGGTCAAGCCAAAGGGGTAGAAAACTGCGTACCAAGTTGCCAACAGTCGAGGCCTTTGGGCTTGTTTTGGCCTTTTCACGCGCGAACCGCATACCCTTCTGCTGTGCGGTCTGACCTGGGCTCGCGCGTGTGACCACGGGACCACCTGAACCTGCAACGCTCCGAGTTTCGGGTCGATCAGTCAAGGTCAAGGTCGACCCGTTGGGCCAGGTATGCCAATTTGAGCGGCATAGAGCATTGGCTTCGGCCGTGCGGTCTGGTCTGGGCTCGCGCGACAGACCAGGGGACCACCCCAACCTGCAATGCCCAGAGTTCCGGGTCGATAGGTCAAGCCTAAGGGGTAGAAAAACTGCGTACCAAGTGGCCCAAAAGTGAAGAAATTGGGCTTGTTTTGGTCTTTTCAAACGCGAACCGCATACCTTTCTGCTGTGCTGCCTGACCTGGGCTCGCGCGAGTGACCGGGGGACCATCTGAACCTGCAACGCTCCGAGTTTCGGGTCGATGGGTCAAGGCAAAGGGGTAGAAAACTGCCTACCAAGTTGCCAACAGTCAAGGCCTTTGGGTTTGTTAGGGTTTTTCAGCAGTGAACCGCATGCCCTTGGGCTGAGCGATCTGACCTAGGCTCGCCCGAGTGACCAGGGGACCACCCGAACCTGCAACATTCCGAGTTTCGGGTCGATCGGTCAAGCCAAAGGGGTAGAAAACTGCGTACCAAGTTGCCAACAGTCGAGGCCTTTGGGCTTGTTTTGGCCTTTTCACGCGCGAACCGCATACCCTTCTGCTGTGCGGTCTGACCTGGGCTCGCGCGTGTGACCACGGGACCACCTGAACCTGCAACGCTCCGAGTTTCGGGTCGATCAGTCAAGGTCAAGGTCGACCCGTTGGGCCAGGTATGCCAATTTGAGCGGCATAGAGCATTGGCTTCGGCCGTGCGGTCTGGTCTGGGCTCGCGCGACAGACCAGGGGACCACCCCAACCTGCAATGCCCAGAGTTCCGGGTCGATAGGTCAAGCCTAAGGGGTAGAAAAACTGCGTACCAAGTGGCCCAAAAGTGAAGAAATTGGGCTTGTTTTGGTCTTTTCAAACGCGAACCGCATACCTTTCTGCTGTGCTGCCTGACCTGGGCTCGCGCGAGTGACCGGGGGACCATCTGAACCTGCAACGCTCCGAGTTTCGGGTCGATGGGTCAAGGCAAAGGGGTAGAAAACTGCCTACCAAGTTGCCAACAGTCAAGGCCTTTGGGTTTGTTAGGGTTTTTCAGCAGTGAACCGCATGCCCTTGGGCTGAGCGATCTGACCTGGGCTCGCCCGAGTGACCAGGGGACCACCCGAACCTGCAACATTCCGAGTTTCGGGTCGATCGGTCAAGCCAAAGGGGTAGAAAACTGCGTACCAAGTTGCCAACAGTCGAGGCCTTTGGGCTTGTTTTGGCCTTTTCACGCGCGAACCGCATACCCTTCTGCTGTGCGGTCTGACCTGGGCTCGCGCGTGTGACCACGGGACCACCTGAACCTGCAACGCTCCGAGTTTCGGGTCGATCAGTCAAGGTCAAGGTCGACCCGTTGGGCCAGGTATGCCAATTTGAGCGGCATAGAGCATTGGCTTCGGCCGTGCGGTCTGGTCTGGGCTCGCGCGACAGACCAGGGGACCACCCCAACCTGCAATGCCCAGAGTTCCGGGTCGATAGGTCAAGCCTAAGGGGTAGAAAAACTGCGTACCAAGTGGCCCAAAAGTGAAGAAATTGGGCTTGTTTTGGTCTTTTCAAACGCGAACCGCATACTTTTCTGCTGTGCTGCCTGACCTGGGCTCGCGCGAGTGACCGGGGGACCATCTGAACCTGCAACGCTCCGAGTTTCGGGTCGATGGGTCAAGGCAAAGGGGTAGAAAACTGCCTACCAAGTTGCCAACAGTCAAGGCCTTTGGGTTTGTTAGGGTTTTTCAGCAGTGAACCGCATGCCCTTGGGCTGAGCGATCTGACCTGGGCTCGCCCGAGTGACCAGGGGACCACCCGAACCTGCAACATTCCGAGTTTCGGGTCGATCGGTCAAGCCAAAGGGGTAGAAAACTGCGTACCAAGTTGCCAACAGTCGAGGCCTTTGGGCTTGTTTTGGCCTTTTCACGCGCGAACCGCATACCCTTCTGCTGTGCGGTCTGACCTGGGCTCGCGCGTGTGACCACGGGACCACCTGAACCTGCAACGCTCCGAGTTTCGGGTCGATCAGTCAAGGTCAAGGTCGACCCGTTGGGCCAGGTATGCCAATTTGAGCGGCATAGAGCATTGGCTTCGGCCGTGCGGTCTGGTCTGGGCTCGCGCGACAGACCAGGGGACCACCCCAACCTGCAATGCCCAGAGTTCCGGGTCGATAGGTCAAGCCTAAGGGGTAGAAAAACTGCGTACCAAGTGGCCCAAAAGTGAAGAAATTGGGCTTGTTTTGGTCTTTTCAAACGCGAACCGCATACCTTTCTGCTGTGCTGCCTGACCTGGGCTCGCGCGAGTGACCGGGGGACAATCTGAACCTGCAACGCTCCGAGTTTCGGGTCGATGGGTCAAGGCAAAGGGGTAGAAAACTGCCTACCAAGTTGCCAACAGTCAAGGCCTTTGGGTTTGTTAGGGTTTTTCAGCAGTGAACCGCATGCCCTTGGGCTGAGCGATCTGACCTGGGCTCGCGCGAGTGACCAGGGGACCACCCGAACCTGCAACATTCCGAGTTTCGGGTCGATCGGTCAAGCCAAAGGGGTAGAAAACTGCGTACCAAGTTGCCAACAGTCGAGGCCTTTGGGCTTGTTTTGGCCTTTTCACGCGCGAACCGCATACCCTTCTGCTGTGCGGTCTGACCTGGGCTCGCGCGTGTGACCACGGGACCACCTGAACCTGCAACGCTCCGAGTTTCGGGTCGATCAGTCAAGGTCAAGGTCGACCCGTTGGGCCAGGTATGCCAATTTGAGCGGCATAGAGCATTGGCTTCGGCCGTGCGGTCTGGTCTGGGCTCGCGCGACAGACCAGGGGACCACCCCAACCTGCAATGCCCAGAGTTCCGGGTCGATAGGTCAAGCCTAAGGGGTAGAAAAACTGCGTACCAAGTGGCCCAAAAGTGAAGAAATTGGGCTTGTTTTGGTCTTTTCAAACGCGAACCGCATACCTTTCTGCTGTGCTGCCTGACCTGGGCTCGCGCGAGTGACCGGGGGACCATCTGAACCTGCAACGCTCCGAGTTTCGGGTCGATGGGTCAAGGCAAAGGGGTAGAAAACTGCCTACCAAGTTGCCAACAGTCAAGGCCTTTGGGTTTGTTAGGGTTTTTCAGCAGTGAACCGCATGCCCTTGGGCTGAGCGATCTGACCTGGGCTCGCCCGAGTGACCAGGGGACCACCCGAACCTGCAACATTCCGAGTTTCGGGTCGATCGGTCAAGCCAAAGGGGTAGAAAACTGCGTACCAAGTTGCCAACAGTCGAGGCCTTTGGGCTTGTTTTGGCCTTTTCACGCGCGAACCGCATACCCTTCTGCTGTGCGGTCTGACCTGGGCTCGCGCGTGTGACCACGGGACCACCTGAACCTGCAACGCTCCGAGTTTCGGGTCGATCAGTCAAGGTCAAGGTCGACCCGTTGGGCCAGGTATGCCAATTTGAGCGGCATAGAGCATTGGCTTCGGCCGTGCGGTCTGGTCTGGGCTCGCGCGACAGACCAGGGGACCACCCCAACCTGCAATGCCCAGAGTTCCGGGTCGATAGGTCAAGCCTAAGGGGTAGAAAAACTGCGTACCAAGTGGCCCAAAAGTGAAGAAATTGGGCTTGTTTTGGTCTTTTCAAACGCGAACCGCATACCTTTCTGCTGTGCTGCCTGACCTGGGCTCGCGCGAGTGACCGGGGGACCATCTGAACCTGCAACGCTCCGAGTTTCGGGTCGATGGGTCAAGGCAAAGGGGTAGAAAACTGCCTACCAAGTTGCCAACAGTCAAGGCCTTTGGGTTTGTTAGGGTTTTTCAGCAGTGAACCGCATGCCCTTGGGCTGAGCGATCTGACCTGGGCTCGCGCGAGTGACCAGGGGACCACCCGAACCTGCAACATTCCGAGTTTCGGGTCGATCGGTCAAGCCAAAGGGGTAGAAAACTGCGTACCAAGTTGCCAACAGTCGAGGCCTTTGGGCTTGTTTTGGCCTTTTCACGCGCGAACCGCATACCCTTCTGCTGTGCGGTCTGACCTGGGCTCGCGCGTGTGACCACGGGACCACCTGAACCTGCAACGCTCCGAGTTTCGGGTCGATCAGTCAAGGTCAAGGTCGACCCGTTGGGCCAGGTATGCCAATTTGAGCGGCATAGAGCATTGGCTTCGGCCGTGCGGTCTGGTCTGGGCTCGCGCGACAGACCAGGGGACCACCCCAACCTGCAATGCCCAGAGTTCCGGGTCGATAGGTCAAGCCTAAGGGGTAGAAAAACTGCGTACCAAGTGGCCCAAAAGTGAAGAAATTGGGCTTGTTTTGGTCTTTTCAAACGCGAACCGCATACCTTTCTGCTGTGCTGCCTGACCTGGGCTCGCGCGAGTGACCGGGGGACCATCTGAACCTGCAACGCTCCGAGTTTCAGGTCGATGGGTCAAGGCAAAGGGGTAGAAAACTGCCTACCAAGTTGCCAACAGTCAAGGCCTTTGGGTTTGTTAGGGTTTTTCAGCAGTGAACCGCATGCCCTTGGGCTGAGCGATCTGACCTGGGCTCGCGCGAGTGACCAGGGGACCACCCGAACCTGCAACATTCCGAGTTTCGGGTCGATCGGTCAAGCCAAAGGGGTAGAAAACTGCGTACCAAGTTGCCAACAGTCGAGGCCTTTGGGCTTGTTTTGGCCTTTTCACGCGCGAACCGCATACCCTTCTGCTGTGCGGTCTGACCTGGGCTCGCGCGTGTGACAACGGGACCACCTGAACCTGCAACGCTCCGAGTTTCGGGTCGATCAGTCAAGGTCAAGGTCGACCCATTGGGCCAGGTATGCCAATTTGAGCGGCATAGAGCATTGGCTTCGGCCGTGCGGTCTGGTCTGGGCTCGCGCGACAGACCAGGGGACCACCCCAACCTGCAATGCCCAGAGTTCCGGGTCGATAGGTCAAGCCTAAGGGGTAGAAAAACTGCGTACCAAGTGGCCCAAAAGTGAAGAAATTGGGCTTGTTTTGGTCTTTTCAAACGCGAACCGCATACCTTTCTGCTGTGCTGCCTGACCTGGGCTCGCGCGAGTGACCGGGGGACCATCTGAACCTGCAACGCTCCGAGTTTCGGGTCGATGGGTCAAGGCAAAGGGGTAGAAAACTGCCTACCAAGTTGCCAACAGTCAAGGCCTTTGGGTTTGTTAGGGTTTTTCAGCAGTGAACCGCATGCCCTTGGGCTGAGCGATCTGACCTGGGCTCGCGCGAGTGACCAGGGGACCACCCGATCCTGCAACATTCCGAGTTTCGGGTCGATCGGTCAAGCCAAAGGGGTAGAAAACTGCGTACCAAGTTGCCAACAGTCGAGGCCTTTGGGCTTGTTTTGGCCTTTTCACGCGCGAACCGCATACCCTTCTGCTGTGTGGTCTGACCTGGGCTCGCGCGTGTGACCACGGGACCACCTGAACCTGCAACGCTCCGAGTTTCGGGTCGATCAGTCAAGGTCAAGGTCGACCCGTTGGGCCAGGTATGCCAATTTGAGCGGCATAGAGCATTGGCTTCGGCCGTGCGGTCTGGTCTGGGCTCGCGCGACAGACCAGGGGACCACCCCAACCTGCAATGCCCAGAGTTCCGGGTCGATAGGTCAAGCCTAAGGGGTAGAAAAACTGCGTACCAAGTGGCCCAAAAGTGAAGAAATTGGGCTTGTTTTGGTCTTTTCAAACGCGAACCGCATACCTTTCTGCTGTGCTGCCTGACCTGGGCTCGCGCGAGTGACCGGGGGACCATCTGAACCTGCAACGCTCCGAGTTTCGGGTCGATGGGTCAAGGCAAAGGGGTAGAAAACTGCCTACCAAGTTGCCAACAGTCAAGGCCTTTGGGTTTGTTAGGGTTTTTCAGCAGTGAACCGCATGCCCTTGGGCTGAGCGATCTGACCTGGGCTCGCGCGAGTGACCAGGGGACCACCCGAACCTGCAACATTCCGAGTTTCGGGTCGATCGGTCAAGCCAAAGGGGTAGAAAACTGCGTACCAAGTTGCCAACAGTCGAGGCCTTTGGGCTTGTTTTGGCCTTTTCACGCGCGAACCGCATACCCTTCTGCTGTGCGGTCTGACCTGGGCTCGCGCGTGTGACAACGGGACCACCTGAACCTGCAACGCTCCGAGTTTCGGGTCGATCAGTCAAGGTCAAGGTCGACCCGTTGGGCCAGGTATGCCAATTTGAGCGGCATAGAGCATTGGCTTCGGCCGTGCGGTCTGGTCTGGGCTCGCGCGACAGACCAGGGGACCACCCCAACCTGCAATGCCCAGAGTTCCGGGTCGATAGGTCAAGCCTAAGGGGTAGAAAAACTGCGTACCAAGTGGCCCAAAAGTGAAGAAATTGGGCTTGTTTTGGTCTTTTCAAACGCGAACCGCATACCTTTCTGCTGTGCTGCCTGACCTGGGCTCGCGCGAGTGACCGGGGGACCATCTGAACCTGCAACGCTCCGAGTTTCGGGTCGATGGGTCAAGGCAAAGGGGTAGAAAACTGCCTACCAAGTTGCCAACAGTCAAGGCCTTTGGGTTTGTTAGGGTTTTTCAGCAGTGAACCGCATGCCCTTGGGCTGAGCGATCTGACCTGGGCTCGCGCGAGTGACCAGGGGACCACCCGAACCTGCAACATTCCGAGTTTCGGGTCGATCGGTCAAGCCAAAGGGGTAGAAAACTGCGTACCAAGTTGCCAACAGTCGAGGCCTTTGGGCTTGTTTTGGCCTTTTCACGCGCGAACCGCATACCCTTCTGCTGTGCGGTCTGACCTGGGCTCGCGCGTGTGACCACGGGACCACCTGAACCTGCAACGCTCCGAGTTTCGGGTCGATCAGTCAAGGTCAAGGTCGACCCGTTGGGCCAGGTATGCCAATTTGAGCGGCATAGAGCATTGGCTTCGGCCGTGCGGTCTGGTCTGGGCTCGCGCGACAGACCAGGGGACCACCCCAACCTGCAATGCCCAGAGTTCCGGGTCGATAGGTCAAGCCTAAGGGGTAGAAAAACTGCGTACCAAGTGGCCCAAAAGTGAAGAAATTGGGCTTGTTTTGGTCTTTTCAAACGCGAACCGCATACCTTTCTGCTGTGCTGCCTGACCTGGGCTCGCGCGAGTGACCGGGGGACCATCTGAACCTGCAACGCTCCGAGTTTCGGGTCGATGGGTCAAGGCAAAGGGGTAGAAAACTGCCTACCAAGTTGCCAACAGTCAAGGCCTTTGGGTTTGTTAGGGTTTTTCAGCAGTGAACCGCATGCCCTTGGGCTGAGCGATCTGACCTGGGCTCGCGCGAGTGACCAGGGGACCACCCGAACCTGCAACATTCCGAGTTTCGGGTCGATCGGTCAAGCCAAAGGGGTAGAAAACTGCGTACCAAGTTGCCAACAGTCGAGGCCTTTGGGCTTGTTTTGGCCTTTTCACGCGCGAACCGCATACCCTTCTGCTGTGCGGTCTGACCTGGGCTCGCGCGTGTGACCACGGGACCACCTGAACCTGCAACGCTCCGAGTTTCGGGTCGATCAGTCAAGGTCAAGGTCGACCCGTTGGGCCAGGTATGCCAATTTGAGCGGCATAGAGCATTGGCTTCGGCCGTGCGGTCTGGTCTGGGCTCGCGCGACAGACCAGGGGACCACCCCAACCTGCAATGCCCAGAGTTCCGGGTCGATAGGTCAAGCCTAAGGGGTAGAAAAACTGCGTACCAAGTGGCCCAAAAGTGAAGAAATTGGGCTTGTTTTGGTCTTTTCAAACGCGAACCGCATACCTTTCTGCTGTGCTGCCTGACCTGGGCTCGCGCGAGTGACCGGGGGACCATCTGAACCTGCAACGCTCCGAGTTTCGGGTCGATGGGTCAAGGCAAAGGGGTAGAAAACTGCCTACCAAGTTGCCAACAGTCAAGGCCTTTGGGTTTGTTAGGGTTTTTCAGCAGTGAACCGCATGCCCTTGGGCTGAGCGATCTGACCTGGGCTCGCGCGAGTGACCAGGGGACCACCCGAACCTGCAACATTCCGAGTTTCGGGTCGATCGGTCAAGCCAAAGGGGTAGAAAACTGCGTACCAAGTTGCCAACAGTCGAGGCCTTTGGGCTTGTTTTGGCCTTTTCACGCGCGAACCGCATACCCTTCTGCTGTGCGGTCTGACCTGGGCTCGCGCGTGTGACCACGGGACCACCTGAACCTGCAACGCTCCGAGTTTCGGGTCGATCAGTCAAGGTCAAGGTCGACCCGTTGGGCCAGGTATGCCAATTTGAGCGGCATAGAGCATTGGCTTTGGCCGTGCGGTCTGGTCTGGGCTCGCGCGACAGACCAGGGGACCACCCCAACCTGCAATGCCCAGAGTTCCGGGTCGATAGGTCAAGCCTAAGGGGTAGAAAAACTGCGTACCAAGTGGCCCAAAAGTGAAGAAATTGGGCTTGTTTTGGTCTTTTCAAACGCGAACCGCATACCTTTCTGCTGTGCTGCCTGACCTGGGCTCGCGCGAGTGACCGGGGGACCATCTGAACCTGCAACGCTCCGAGTTTCGGGTCGATGGGTCAAGGCAAAGGGGTAGAAAACTGCCTACCAAGTTGCCAACAGTCAAGGCCTTTGGGTTTGTTAGGGTTTTTCAGCAGTGAACCGCATGCCCTTGGGCTGAGCGATCTGACCTGGGCTCGCCCGAGTGACCAGGGGACCACCCGAACCTGCAACATTCCGAGTTTCGGGTCGATCGGTCAAGCCAAAGGGGTAGAAAACTGCGTACCAAGTTGCCAACAGTCGAGGCCTTTGGGCTTGTTTTGGCCTTTTCACGCGCGAACCGCATACCCTTCTGCTGTGCGGTCTGACCTGGGCTCGCGCGTGTGACCACGGGACCACCTGAACCTGCAACGCTCCGAGTTTCGGGTCGATCAGTCAAGGTCAAGGTCGACCCGTTGGGCCAGGTATGCCAATTTGAGCGGCATAGAGCATTGGCTTCGGCCGTGCGGTCTGGTCTGGGCTCGCGCGACAGACCAGGGGACCACCCCAACCTGCAATGCCCAGAGTTCCGGGTTGATAGGTCAAGCCTAAGGGGTAGAAAAACTGCGTACCAAGTGGCCCAAAAGTGAAGAAATTGGGCTTGTTTTGGTCTTTTCAAACGCGAACCGCATACCTTTCTGCTGTGCTGCCTGACCTGGGCTCGCGCGAGTGACCGGGGGACCATCTGAACCTGCAACGCTCCGAGTTTCGGGTCGATGGGTCAAGGCAAAGGGGTAGAAAACTGCCTACCAAGTTGCCAACAGTCAAGGCCTTTGGGTTTGTTAGGGTTTTTCAGCAGTGAACCGCATGCCCTTGGGCTGAGCGATCTGACCTGGGCTCGCGCGAGTGACCAGGGGACCACCCGAACCTGCAACATTCCGAGTTTCGGGTCGATCGGTCAAGCCAAAGGGGTAGAAAACTGCGTACCAAGTTGCCAACAGTCGAGGCCTTTGGGCTTGTTTTGGCCTTTTCACGCGCGAACCGCATACCCTTCTGCTGTGCGGTCTGACCTGGGCTCGCGAGTGTGACCACGGGACCACCTGAACCTGCAACGCTCCGAGTTTCGGGTCGATCAGTCAAGGTCAAGGTCGACCCGTTGGGCCAGGTATGCCAATTTGAGCGGCATAGAGCATTGGCTTCGGCCGTGCGGTCTGGTCTGGGCTCGCGCGACAGACCAGGGGACCACCCCAACCTGCAATGCCCAGAGTTCCGGGTCGATAGGTCAAGCCTAAGGGGTAGAAAAACTGCGTACCAAGTGGCCCAAAAGTGAAGAAATTGAGCTTGTTTTGGTCTTTTCAAACGCGAACCGCATACCTTTCTGCTGTGCTGCCTGACCTGGGCTCGCGCGAGTGACCGGGGGACCATCTGAACCTGCAACGCTCCGAGTTTCGGGTCGATGGGTCAAGGCAAAGGGGTAGAAAACTGCCTACCAAGTTGCCAACAGTCAAGGCCTTTGGGTTTGTTAGGGTTTTTCAGCAGTGAACCGCATGCCCTTGGGCTGAGCGATCTGACCTGGGCTCGCGCGAGTGACCAGGGGACCACCCGAACCTGCAACATTCCGAGTTTCGGGTCGATCGGTCAAGCCAAAGGGGTAGAAAACTGCGTACCAAGTTGCCAACAGTCGAGGCCTTTGGGCTTGTTTTGGCCTTTTCACGCGCGAACCGCATACCCTTCTGCTGTGCGGTCTGACCTGGGCTCGCGCGTGTGACCACGGGACCACCTGAACCTGCAACGCTCCGAGTTTCGGGTCGATCAGTCAAGGTCAAGGTCGACCCGTTGGGCCAGGTATGCCAATTTGAGCGGCATAGAGCATTGGCTTCGGCCGTGCGGTCTGGTCTGGGCTCGCGCGACAGACCAGGGGACCACCCCAACCTGCAATGCCCAGAGTTCCGGGTCGATAGGTCAAGCCTAAGGGGTAGAAAAACTGCGTACCAAGTGGCCCAAAAGTGAAGAAATTGGGCTTGTTTTGGTCTTTTCAAATGCGAACCGCATACCTTTCTGCTGTGCTGCCTGACCTGGGCTCGCGCGAGTGACCGGGGGACCATCTGAACCTGCAACGCTCCGAGTTTCGGGTCGATGGGTCAAGGCAAAGGGGTAGAAAACTGCCTACCAAGTTGCCAACAGTCAAGGCCTTTGGGTTTGTTAGGGTTTTTCAGCAGGGAACCGCATGCCCTTGGGCTGAGCGATCTGACCTGGGCTCGCCCGAGTGACCAGGGGACCACCCGAACCTGCAACATTCCGAGTTTCGGGTCGATCGGTCAAGCCAAAGGGGTAGAAAACTGCGTACCAAGTTGCCAACAGTCGAGGCCTTTGGGCTTGTTTTGGCCTTTTCACGCGCGAACCGCATACCCTTCTGCTGTGCGGTCTGACCTGGGCTCGCGCGTGTGACCACGGGACCACCTGAACCTGCAACGCTCCGAGTTTCGGGTCGATCAGTCAAGGTCAAGGTCGACCCGTTGGGCCAGGTATGCCAATTTGAGCGGCATAGAGCATTGGCTTCGGCCGTGCGGTCTGGTCTGGGCTCGCGCGACAGACCAGGGGACCACCCCAACCTGCAATGCCCAGAGTTCCGGGTCGATAGGTCAAGCCTAAGGGGTAGAAAAACTGCGTACCAAGTGGCCCAAAAGTGAAGAAATTGGGCTTGTTTTGGTCTTTTCAAATGCGAACCGCATACCTTTCTGCTGTGCTGCCTGACCTGGGCTCGCGCGAGTGACCGGGGGACCATCTGAACCTGCAACGCTCCGAGTTTCGGGTCGATGGGTCAAGGCAAAGGGGTAGAAAACTGCCTACCAAGTTGCCAACAGTCAAGGCCTTTGGGTTTGTTAGGGTTTTTCAGCAGTGAACCGCATGCCCTTGGGCTGAGCGATCTGACCTGGGCTCGCCCGAGTGACCAGGGGACCACCCGAACCTGCAACATTCCGAGTTTCGGGTCGATCGGTCAAGCCAAAGGGGTAGAAAACTGCGTACCAAGTTGCCAACAGTCGAGGCCTTTGGGCTTGTTTTGGCCTTTTCACGCGCGAACCGCATACCCTTCTGCTGTGCGGTCTGACCTGGGCTCGCGCGTGTGACCACGGGACCACCTGAACCTGCAACGCTCCGAGTTTCGGGTCGATCAGTCAAGGTCAAGGTCGACCCGTTGGGCCAGGTATGCCAATTTGAGCGGCATAGAGCATTGGCTTCGGCCGTGCGGTCTGGTCTGGGCTCGCGCGACAGACCAGGGGACCACCCCAACCTGCAATGCCCAGAGTTCCGGGTCGATAGGTCAAGCCTAAGGGGTAGAAAAACTGCGTACCAAGTGGCCCAAAAGTGAAGAAATTGGGCTTGTTTTGGTCTTTTCAAACGCGAACCGCATACCTTTCTGCTGTGCTGCCTGACCTGGGCTCGCGCGAGTGACCGGGGGACCATCTGAACCTGCAACGCTCCGAGTTTCGGGTCGATGGGTCAAGGCAAAGGGGTAGAAAACTGCCTACCAAGTTGCCAACAGTCAAGGCCTTTGGGTTTGTTAGGGTTTTTCAGCAGTGAACCGCATGCCCTTGGGCTGAGCGATCTGACCTGGGCTCGCGCGAGTGACCAGGGGACCACCCGAACCTGCAACATTCCGAGTTTCGGGTCGATCGGTCAAGCCAAAGGGGTAGAAAACTGCGTACCAAGTTGCCAACAGTCGAGGCCTTTGGGCTTGTTTTGGCCTTTTCACGCGCGAACCGCATACCCTTCTGCTGTGCGGTCTGACCTGGGCTCGCGCGTGTGACCACGGGACCACCTGAACCTGCAACGCTCCGAGTTTCGGGTCGATCAGTCAAGGTCAAGGTCGACCCGTTGGGCCAGGTATGCCAATTTGAGCGGCATAGAGCATTGGCTTCGGCCGTGCGGTCTGGTCTGGGCTCGCGCGACAGACCAGGGGACCACCCCAACCTGCAATGCCCAGAGTTCCGGGTCGATAGGTCAAGCCTAAGGGGTAGAAAAACTGCGTACCAAGTGGCCCAAAAGTGAAGAAATTGGGCTTGTTTTGGTCTTTTCAAACGCGAACCGCATACCTTTCTGCTGTGCTGCCTGACCTGGGCTCGCGCGAGTGACCGGGGGACCATCTGAACCTGCAACGCTCCGAGTTTCGGGTCGATGGGTCAAGGCAAAGGGGTAGAAAACTGCCTACCAAGTTGCCAACAGTCAAGGCCTTTGGGTTTGTTAGGGTTTTTCAGCAGTGAACCGCATGCCCTTGGGCTGAGCGATCTGACCTGGGCTCGCGCGAGTGACCAGGGGACCACCCGAACCTGCAACATTCCGAGTTTCGGGTCGATCGGTCAAGCCAAAGGGGTAGAAAACTGCGTACCAAGTTGCCAACAGTCGAGGCCTTTGGGCTTGTTTTGGCCTTTTCACGCGCGAACCGCATACCCTTCTGCTGTGCGGTCTGACCTGGGCTCGCGCGTGTGACCACGGGACCACCTGAACCTGCAACGCTCCGAGTTTCGGGTCGATCAGTCAAGGTCAAGGTCGACCCGTTGGGCCAGGTATGCCAATTTGAGCGGCATAGAGCATTGGCTTCGGCCGTGCGGTCTGGTCTGGGCTCGCGCGACAGACCAGGGGACCACCCCAACCTGCAATGCCCAGAGTTCCGGGTCGATAGGTCAAGCCTAAGGGGTAGAAAAACTGCGTACCAAGTGGCCCAAAAGTGAAGAAATTGGGCTTGTTTTGGTCTTTTCAAACGCGAACCGCATACCTTTCTGCTGTGCTGCCTGACCTGGGCTCGCGCGAGTGACCGGGGGACCATCTGAACCTGCAACGCTCCGAGTTTCGGGTCGATGGGTCAAGGCAAAGGGGTAGAAAACTGCCTACCAAGTTGCCAACAGTCAAGGCCTTTGGGTTTGTTAGGGTTTTTCAGCAGTGAACCGCATGCCCTTGGGCTGAGCGATCTGACCTGGGCTCGCCCGAGTGACCAGGGGACCACCCGAACCTGCAACATTCCGAGTTTCGGGTCGATCGGTCAAGCCAAAGGGGTAGAAAACTGCGTACCAAGTTGCCAACAGTCGAGGCCTTTGGGCTTGTTTTGGCCTTTTCACGCGCGAACCGCATACCCTTCTGCTGTGCGGTCTGACCTGGGCTCGCGCGTGTGACCACGGGACCACCTGAACCTGCAACGCTCCGAGTTTCGGGTCGATCAGTCAAGGTCAAGGTCGACCCGTTGGGCCAGGTATGCCAATTTGAGCGGCATAGAGCATTGGCTTCGGCCGTGCGGTCTGGTCTGGGCTCGCGCGACAGACCAGGGGACCACCCCAACCTGCAATGCCCAGAGTTCCGGGTCGATAGGTCAAGCCTAAGGGGTAGAAAAACTGCGTACCAAGTGGCCCAAAAGTGAAGAAATTGGGCTTGTTTTGGTCTTTTCAAACGCGAACCGCATACCTTTCTGCTGTGCTGCCTGACCTGGGCTCGCGCGAGTGACCGGGGGACCATCTGAACCTGCAACGCTCCGAGTTTCGGGTCGATGGGTCAAGGCAAAGGGGTAGAAAACTGCCTACCAAGTTGCCAACAGTCAAGGCCTTTGGGTTTGTTAGGGTTTTTCAGCAGGGAACCGCATGCCCTTGGGCTGAGCGATCTGACCTGGGCTCGCCCGAGTGACCAGGGAACCACCCGAACCTGCAACATTCCGAGTTTCGGGTCGATCGGTCAAGCCAAAGGGGTAGAAAACTGCGTACCAAGTTGCCAACAGTCGAGGCCTTTGGGCTTGTTTTGGCCTTTTCACGCGCGAACCGCATACCCTTCTGCTGTGCGGTCTGACCTGGGCTCGCGCGTGTGACCACGGGACCACCTGAACCTGCAACGCTCCGAGTTTCGGGTCGATCAGTCAAGGTCAAGGTCGACCCGTTGGGCCAGGTATGCCAATTTGAGCGGCATAGAGCATTGGCTTCGGCCGTGCGGTCTGGTCTGGGCTCGCGCGACAGACCAGGGGACCACCCCAACCTGCAATGCCCAGAGTTCCGGGTCGATAGGTCAAGCCTAAGGGGTAGAAAAACTGCGTACCAAGTGGCCCAAAAGTGAAGAAATTGGGCTTGTTTTGGTCTTTTCAAACGCGAACCGCATACCTTTCTGCTGTGCTGCCTGACCTGGGCTCGCGCGAGTGACCGGGGGACCATCTGAACCTGCAACGCTCCGAGTTTCGGGTCGATGGGTCAAGGCAAAGGGGTAGAAAACTGCCTACCAAGTTGCCAACAGTCAAGGCCTTTGGGTTTGTTAGGGTTTTTCAGCAGTGAACCGCATGCCCTTGGGCTGAGCGATCTGACCTGGGCTCGCCCGAGTGACCAGGGGACCACCCGAACCTGCAACATTCCGAGTTTCGGGTCGATCGGTCAAGCCAAAGGGGTAGAAAACTGCGTACCAAGTTGCCAACAGTCGAGGCCTTTGGGCTTGTTTTGGCCTTTTCACGCGCGAACCGCATACCCTTCTGCTGTGCGGTCTGACCTGGGCTCGCGCGTGTGACCACGGGACCACCTGAACCTGCAACGCTCCGAGTTTCGGGTCGATCAGTCAAGGTCAAGGTCGACCCGTTGGGCCAGGTATGCCAATTTGAGCGGCATAGAGCATTGGCTTCGGCCGTGCGGTCTGGTCTGGGCTCGCGCGACAGACCAGGGGACCACCCCAACCTGCAATGCCCAGAGTTCCGGGTCGATAGGTCAAGCCTAAGGGGTAGAAAAACTGCGTACCAAGTGGCCCAAAAGTGAAGAAATTGGGCTTGTTTTGGTCTTTTCAAACGCGAACCGCATACCTTTCTGCTGTGCTGCCTGACCTGGGCTCGCGCGAGTGACCGGGGGACCATCTGAACCTGCAACGCTCCGAGTTTCGGGTCGATGGGTCAAGGCAAAGGGGTAGAAAACTGCCTACCAAGTTGCCAACAGTCAAGGCCTTTGGGTTTGTTAGGGTTTTTCAGCAGTGAACCGCATGCCCTTGGGCTGAGCGATCTGACCTGGGCTCGCGCGAGTGACCAGGGGACCACCCGAACCTGCAACATTCCGAGTTTCGGGTCGATCGGTCAAGCCAAAGGGGTAGAAAACTGCGTACCAAGTTGCCAACAGTCGAGGCCTTTGGGCTTGTTTTGGCCTTTTCACGCGCGAACCGCATACCCTTCTGCTGTGCGGTCTGACCTGGGCTCGCGCGTGTGACCACGGGACCACCTGAACCTGCAACGCTCCGAGTTTCGGGTCGATCAGTCAAGGTCAAGGTCGACCCGTTGGGCCAGGTATGCCAATTTGAGCGGCATAGAGCATTGGCTTCGGCCGTGCGGTCTGGTCTGGGCTCGCGCGACAGACCAGGGGACCACCCCAACCTGCAATGCCCAGAGTTCCGGGTCGATAGGTCAAGCCTAAGGGGTAGAAAAACTGCGTACCAAGTGGCCCAAAAGTGAAGAAATTGGGCTTGTTTTGGTCTTTTCAAACGCGAACCGCATACCTTTCTGCTGTGCTGCCTGACCTGGGCTCGCGCGAGTGACCGGGGGACCATCTGAACCTGCAACGCTCCGAGTTTCGGGTCGATGGGTCAAGGCAAAGGGGTAGAAAACTGCCTACCAAGTTGCCAACAGTCAAGGCCTTTGGGTTTGTTAGGGTTTTTCAGCAGTGAACCGCATGCCCTTGGGCTGAGCGATCTGACCTGGGCTCGCCCGAGTGACCAGGGGACCACCCGAACCTGCAACATTCCGAGTTTCGGGTCGATCGGTCAAGCCAAAGGGGTAGAAAACTGCGTACCAAGTTGCCAACAGTCGAGGCCTTTGGGCTTGTTTTGGCCTTTTCACGCGCGAACCGCATACCCTTCTGCTGTGCGGTCTGACCTGGGCTCGCGCGTGTGACCACGGGACCACCTGAACCTGCAACGCTCCGAGTTTCGGGTCGATCAGTCAAGGTCAAGGTCGACCCGTTGGGCCAGGTATGCCAATTTGAGCGGCATAGAGCATTGGCTTCGGCCGTGCGGTCTGGTCTGGGCTCGCGCGACAGACCAGGGGACCACCCCAACCTGCAATGCCCAGAGTTCCGGGTCGATAGGTCAAGCCTAAGGGGTAGAAAAACTGCGTACCAAGTGGCCCAAAAGTGAAGAAATTGGGCTTGTTTTGGTCTTTTCAAACGCGAACCGCATACCTTTCTGCTGTGCTGCCTGACCTGGGCTCGCGCGAGTGACCGGGGGACCATCTGAACCTGCAACGCTCCGAGTTTCGGGTCGATGGGTCAAGGCAAAGGGGTAGAAAACTGCCTACCAAGTTGCCAACAGTCAAGGCCTTTGGGTTTGTTAGGGTTTTTCAGCAGTGAACCGCATGCCCTTGGGCTGAGCGATCTGACCTGGGCTCGCGCGAGTGACCAGGGGACCACCCGAACCTGCAACATTCCGAGTTTCGGGTCGATCGGTCAAGCCAAAGGGGTAGAAAACTGCGTACCAAGTTGCCAACAGTCGAGGCCTTTGGGCTTGTTTTGGCCTTTTCACGCGCGAACCGCATACCCTTCTGCTGTGCGGTCTGACCTGGGCTCGCGCGTGTGACCACGGGACCACCTGAACCTGCAACGCTCCGAGTTTCGGGTCGATCAGTCAAGGTCAAGGTCGACCCGTTGGGCCAGGTATGCCAATTTGAGCGGCATAGAGCATTGGCTTCGGCCGTGCGGTCTGGTCTGGGCTCGCGCGACAGACCAGGGGACCACCCCAACCTGCAATGCCCAGAGTTCCGGGTCGATAGGTCAAGCCTAAGGGGTAGAAAAACTGCGTACCAAGTGGCCCAAAAGTGAAGAAATTGGGCTTGTTTTGGTCTTTTCAAACGCGAACCGCATACCTTTCTGCTGTGCTGCCTGACCTGGGCTCGCGCAAGTGACCGGGGGACCATCTGAACCTGCAACGCTCCGAGTTTCGGGTCGATGGGTCAAGGCAAAGGGGTAGAAAACTGCCTACCAAGTTGCCAACAGTCAAGGCCTTTGGGTTTGTTAGGGTTTTTCAGCAGTGAACCGCATGCCCTTGGGCTGAGCGATCTGACCTGGGCTCGCGCGAGTGACCAGGGGACCACCCGAACCTGCAACATTCCGAGTTTCGGGTCGATCGGTCAAGCCAAAGGGGTAGAAAACTGCGTACCAAGTTGCCAACAGTCGAGGCCTTTGGGCTTGTTTTGGCCTTTTCACGCGCGAACCGCATACCCTTCTGCTGTGCGGTCTGACCTGGGCTCGCGCGTGTGACCACGGGACCACCTGAACCTGCAACGCTCCGAGTTTCGGGTCGATCAGTCAAGGTCAAGGTCGACCCGTTGGGCCAGGTATGCCAATTTGAGCGGCATAGAGCATTGGCTTCGGCCGTGCGGTCTGGTCTGGGCTCGCGCGACAGACCAGGGGACCACCCCAACCTGCAATGCCCAGAGTTCCGGGTCGATAGGTCAAGCCTAAGGGGTAGAAAAACTGCGTACCAAGTGGCCCAAAAGTGAAGAAATTGGGCTTGTTTTGGTCTTTTCAAACGCGAACCGCATACCTTTCTGCTGTGCTGCCTGACCTGGGCTCGCGCGAGTGACCGGGGGACCATCTGAACCTGCAACGCTCCGAGTTTCGGGTCGATGGGTCAAGGCAAAGGGGTAGAAAACTGCCTACCAAGTTGCCAACAGTCAAGGCCTTTGGGTTTGTTAGGGTTTTTCAGCAGTGAACCGCATGCCCTGAGGCTGAGCGATCTGACCTGGGCTCGCGCGAGTGACCAGGGGACCACCCGAACCTGCAACATTCCGAGTTTCGGGTCGATCGGTCAAGCCAAAGGGGTAGAAAACTGCGTACCAAGTTGCCAACAGTCGAGGCCTTTTGGCTTGTTTTGGCCTTTTCACGCGCGAACCGCATACCCTTCTGCTGTGCGGTCTGACCTGGGCTCGCGCGTGTGACCACGGGACCACCTGAACCTGCAACGCTCCGAGTTTCGGGTCGATCAGTCAAGGTCAAGGTCGACCCGTTGGGCCAGGTATGCCAATTTGAGCGGCATAGAGCATTGGCTTCGGCCGTGCGGTCTGGTCTGGGCTCGCGCGACAGACCAGGGGACCACCCCAACCTGCAATGCCCAGAGTTCCGGGTCGATAGGTCAAGCCTAAGGGGTAGAAAAACTGCGTACCAAGTGGCCCAAAAGTGAAGAAATTGGGCTTGTTTTGGTCTTTTCAAACGCGAACCGCATACCTTTCTGCTGTGCTGCCTGACCTGGGCTCGCGCGAGTGACCGGGGGACCATCTGAACCTGCAACGCTCCGAGTTTCGGGTCGATGGGTCAAGGCAAAGGGGTAGAAAACTGCCTACCAAGTTGCCAACAGTCAAGGCCTTTGGGTTTGTTAGGGTTTTTCAGCAGTGAACCGCATGCCCTTGGGCTGAGCGATCTGACCTGGGCTCGCGCGAGTGACCAGGGGACCACCCGAACCTGCAACATTCCGAGTTTCGGGTCGATCGGTCAAGCCAAAGGGGTAGAAAACTGCGTACCAAGTTGCCAACAGTCGAGGCCTTTGGGCTTGTTTTGGCCTTTTCACGCGCGAACCGCATACCCTTCTGCTGTGCGGTCTGACCTGGGCTCGCGCGTGTGACCACGGGACCACCTGAACCTGCAACGCTCCGAGTTTCGGGTCGATCAGTCAAGGTCAAGGTCGACCCGTTGGGCCAGGTATGCCAATTTGAGCGGCATAGAGCATTGGCTTCGGCCGTGCGGTCTGGTCTGGGCTCGCGCGACAGACCAGGGGACCACCCCAACCTGCAATGCCCAGAGTTCCGGGTCGATAGGTCAAGCCTAAGGGGTAGAAAAATTGCGTACCAAGTGGCCCAAAAGTGAAGAAATTGGGCTTGTTTTGGTCTTTTCAAACGCGAACCGCATACCTTTCTGCTGTGCTGCCTGACCTGGGCTCGCGCGAGTGACCGGGGGACCATCTGAACCTGCAACGCTCCGAGTTTCGGGTCGATGGGTCAAGGCAAAGGGGTAGAAAACTGCCTACCAAGTTGCCAACAGTCAAGGCCTTTGGGTTTGTTAGGGTTTTTCAGCAGTGAACCGCATGCCCTTGGGCTGAGCGATCTGACCTGGGCTCGCGCGAGTGACCAGGGGACCACCCGAACCTGCAACATTCCGAGTTTCGGGTTGATCGGTCAAGCCAAAGGGGTAGAAAACTGCGTACCAAGTTGCCAACAGTCGAGGCCTTTGGGCTTGTTTTGGCCTTTTCACGCGCGAACCGCATACCCTTCTGCTGTGCGGTCTGACCTGGGCTCGCGCGTGTGACCACGGGACCACCTGAACCTGCAACGCTCCGAGTTTCGGGTCGATCAGTCAAGGTCAAGGTCGACCCGTTGGGCCAGGTATGCCAATTTGAGCGGCATAGAGCATTGGCTTCGGCCGTGCGGTCTGGTCTGGGCTCACGCGACAGACCAGGGGACCATCCCAACCTGCATACCTTTCTGCTGTGCTGCCTGACCTGGGCTCGCGCGAGTGACCGGGGGACCATCTGAACCTGCAACGCTCCGAGTTTCGGGTCGATGGGTCAAGGCAAAGGGGTAGAAAACTGCCTACCAAGTTGCCAACAGTCAAGGCCTTTGGGTTTGTTAGGGTTTTTCAGCACGGGACCACCTGAACCTGCAACGCTCCGAGTTTCGGGTCGATCAGTCAAGGTCAAGGTCGACCCGTTGGGCCAGGTATGCCAATTTGAGCGGCATAGAGCATTGGCTTCGGCCGTGCGGTCTGGTCTGGGCTCGCGCGACAGACCAGGGGACCACCCCAACCTGCAATGCCCAGAGTTCCGGGTCGATAGGTCAAGCCTAAGGGGTAGAAAAACTGCGTACCAAGTGGCCCAAAAGTGAAGAAATTGGGCTTGTTTTGGTCTTTTCAAACGCGAACCGCATACCTTTCTGCTGTGCTGCCTGACCTGGGCTCGCGCGAGTGACCGGGGGACCATCTGAACCTGCAACGCTCCGAGTTTCGGGTCGATGGGTCAAGGCAAAGGGGTAGAAAACTGCCTACCAAGTTGCCAACAGTCAAGGCCTTTGGGTTTGTTAGGGTTTTTCAGCAGTGAACCGCATGCCCTTGGGCTGAGCGATCTGACCTGGGCTCGCGCGAGTGACCAGGGGACCACCCGAACCTGCAACATTCCGAGTTTCGGGTCGATCGGTCAAGCCAAAGGGTAGAAAACTGCGTACCAAGTTGCCAACAGTCGAGGCCTTTGGGCTTGTTTTGGCCTTTTCACGCGCGAACCGCATACCCTTCTGCTGTGCGGTCTGACCTGGGCTCGCGCGTGTGACCACGGGACCACCTGAACCTGCAACGCTCCGAGTTTCGGGTCGATCAGTCAAGGTCAAGGTCGACCCGTTGGGCCAGGTATGCCAATTTGAGCGGCATAGAGCATTGGCTTCGGCCGTGCGGTCTGGTCTGGGCTCGTGCGACAGACCAGGGGACCACCCCAACCTGCAATGCCCAGAGTACCGGGTCGATAGGTCAAGCCTAAGGGGTAGAAAAACTGCGTACCAAGTGGCCCAAAAGTGAAGAAATTGGGCTTGTTTTGGTCTTTTCAAACGCGAACCGCATACCTTTCTGCTGTGCTGCCTGACCTGGGCTCGCGCGAGTGACCGGGGGACCATCTGAACCTGCAACGCTCCGAGTTTCGGGTCGATGGGTCAAGGCAAAGGGGTAGAAAACTGCCTACCAAGTTGCCAACAGTCAAGGCCTTTGGGTTTGTTAGGGTTTTTCAGCAGTGAACCGCATGCCCTTGGGCTGAGCGATCTGACCTGGGCTCGCGCGAGTGACCAGGGGACCACCCGAACCTGCAACATTCCGAGTTTCGGGTCGATCGGTCAAGCCAAAGGGGTAGAAAACTGCGTACCAAGTTGCCAACAGTCGAGGCCTTTGGGCTTGTTTTGGCCTTTTCACGCGCGAACCGCATACCCTTCTGCTGTGCGGTCTGACCTGGCCTCGCGCGTGTGACCACGGGACCACCTGAACCTGCAACGCTCCGAGTTTCGGGTCGATCAGTCAAGGTCAAGGTCGACCCGTTGGGCCAGGTATGCCAATTTGAGCGGCATAGAGCATTGGCTTTGGCCGTGCGGTCTGGTCTGGGCTCGTGCGACAGACCAGGGGACCACCCCAACCTGCAATGCCCAGAGTTCCGGGTCGATAGGTCAAGCCTAAGGGGTAGAAAAACTGCGTACCAAGTGGCCCAAAAGTGAAGAAATTGGGCTTGTTTTGGTCTTTTCAAACGCGAACCGCATACCTTTCTGCTGTGCTGCCTGACCTGGGCTCGCGCGAGTGACCGGGGGACCATCTGAACCTGCAACGCTCCGAGTTTCGGGTCGATGGGTCAAGGCAAAGGGGTAGAAAACTGCCTACCAAGTTGCCAACAGTCAAGGCCTTTGGGTTTGTTAGGGTTTTTCAGCAGTGAACCGCATGCCCTTGGGCTGAGCGATCTGACCTGGGCTCGCGCGAGTGACCAGGGGACCACCCGAACCTGCAACATTCCGAGTTTCGGGTCGATCGGTCAAGCCAAAGGGGTAGAAAACTGCGTACCAAGTTGCCAACAGTCGAGGCCTTTGGGCTTGTTTTGGCCTTTTCACGCGCGAACCGCATACCCTTCTGCTGTGCGGTCTGACCTGGGCTCGCGCGTGTGACCACGGGACCACCTGAACCTGCAACGCTCCGAGTTTCGGGTCGATCAGTCAAGGTCAAGGTCGACCCGTTGGGCCAGGTATGCCAATTTGAGCGGCATAGAGCATTGGCTTCGGCCGTGCGGTCTGGTCTGGGCTCGCGCGACAGACCAGGGGACCACCCCAACCTGCAATGCCCAGAGTTCCGGGTCGATAGGTCAAGCCTAAGGGGTAGAAAAACTGCGTACCAAGTGGCCCAAAAGTGAAGAAATTGGGCTTGTTTTGGTCTTTTCAAACGCGAACCGCATACCTTTCTGCTGTGCTGCCTGACCTGGGCTCGCGCGAGTGACCGGGGGACCATCTGAACCTGCAACGCTCCGAGTTTCGGGTCGATGGGTCAAGGCAAAGGGGTAGAAAACTGCCTACCAAGTTGCCAACAGTCAAGGCCTTTGGGTTTGTTAGGGTTTTTCAGCAGTGAACCGCATGCCCTTGGGCTGAGCGATCTGACCTGGGCTCGCGCGAGTGACCAGGGGACCACCCGAACCTGCAACATTCCGAGTTTCGGGTCGATCGGTCAAGCCAAAGGGGTAGAAAACTGCGTACCAAGTTGCCAACAGTCGAGGCCTTTGGGCTTGTTTTGGCCTTTTCACGCGCGAACCGCATACCCTTCTGCTGTGCGGTCTGACCTGGCCTCGCGCGTGTGACCACGGGACCACCTGAACCTGCAACGCTCCGAGTTTCGGGTCGATCAGTCAAGGTCAAGGTCGACCCGTTGGGCCAGGTATGCCAATTTGAGCGGCATAGAGCATTGGCTTCGGCCGTGCGGTCTGGTCTGGGCTCGCGCGACAGACCAGGGGACCACCCCAACCTGCAATGCCCAGAGTTCCGGGTCGATAGGTCAAGCCTAAGGGGTAGAAAAACTGCGTACCAAGTGGCCCAAAAGTGAAGAAATTGGGCTTGTTTTGGTCTTTTCAAACGCGAACCGCATACCTTTCTGCTGTGCTGCCTGACCTGGGCTCGCGCGAGTGACCGGGGGACCATCTGAACCTGCAACGCTCCGAGTTTCGGGTCGATGGGTCAAGGCAAAGGGGTAGAAAACTGCCTACCAAGTTGCCAACAGTCAAGGCCTTTGGGTTTGTTAGGGTTTTTCAGCAGTGAACCGCATGCCCTTGGGCTGAGCGATCTGACCTGGGCTCGCGCGAGTGACCAGGGGACCACCCGAACCTGCAACATTCCGAGTTTCGGGTCGATCGGTCAAGCCAAAGGGGTAGAAAACTGCGTACCAAGTTGCCAACAGTCGAGGCCTTTGGGCTTGTTTTGGCCTTTTCACGCGCGAACCGCATACCCTTCTGCTGTGCGGTCTGACCTGGCCTCGCGCGTGTGACCACGGGACCACCTGAACCTGCAACGCTCCGAGTTTCGGGTCGATCAGTCAAGGTCAAGGTCGACCCGTTGGGCCAGGTATGCCAATTTGAGCGGCATAGAGCATTGGCTTCGGCCGTGCGGTCTGGTCTGGGCTCGCGCGACAGACCAGGGGACCACCCCAACCTGCAATGCCCAGAGTTCCGGGTCGATAGGTCAAGCCTAAGGGGTAGAAAAACTGCGTACCAAGTGGCCCAAAAGTGAAGAAATTGGGCTTGTTTTGGTCTTTTCAAACGCGAACCGCATACCTTTCTGCTGTGCTGCCTGACCTGGGCTCGCGCGAGTGACCGGGGGACCATCTGAACCTGCAACGCTCCGAGTTTCGGGTCGATGGGTCAAGGCAAAGGGGTAGAAAACTGCCTACCAAGTTGCCAACAGTCAAGGCCTTTGGGTTTGTTAGGGTTTTTCAGCAGTGAACCGCATGCCCTTGGGCTGAGCGATCTGACCTGGGCTCGCGCGAGTGACCAGGGGACCACCCGAACCTGCAACATTCCGAGTTTCGGGTCGATCGGTCAAGCCAAAGGGGTAGAAAACTGCGTACCAAGTTGCCAACAGTCGAGGCCTTTGGGCTTGTTTTGGCCTTTTCACGCGCGAACCGCATACCCTTCTGCTGTGCGGTCTGACCTGGGCTCGCGCGTGTGACCACGGGACCACCTGAACCTGCAACGCTCCGAGTTTCGGGTCGATCAGTCAAGGTCAAGGTCGACCCGTTGGGCCAGGTATGCCAATTTGAGCGGCATAGAGCATTGGCTTCGGCCGTGCGGTCTGGTCTGGGCTCGCGCGACAGACCAGGGGACCACCCCAACCTGCAATGCCCAGAGTTCCGGGTCGATAGGTCAAGCCTAAGGGGTAGAAAAACTGCGTACCAAGTGGCCCAAAAGTGAAGAAATTGGGCTTGTTTTGGTCTTTTCAAACGCGAACCGCATACCTTTCTGCTGTGCTGCCTGACCTGGGCTCGCGCGAGTGACCGGGGGACCATCTGAACCTGCAACGCTCCGAGTTTCGGGTCGATGGGTCAAGGCAAAGGGGTAGAAAACTGCCTACCAAGTTGCCAACAGTCAAGGCCTTTGGGTTTGTTAGGGTTTTTCAGCAGTGAACCGCATGCCCTTGGGCTGAGCGATCTGACCTGGGCTCGCGCGAGTGACCAGGGGACCACCCGAACCTGCAACATTCCGAGTTTCGGGTCGATCGGTCAAGCCAAAGGGGTAGAAAACTGCGTACCAAGTTGCCAACAGTCGAGGCCTTTGGGCTTGTTTTGGCCTTTTCACGCGCGAACCGCATACCCTTCTGCTGTGCGGTCTGACCTGGGCTCGCGCGTGTGACCACGGGACCACCTGAACCTGCAACGCTCCGAGTTTCGGGTCGATCAGTCAAGGTCAAGGTCGACCCGTTGGGCCAGGTATGCCAATTTGAGCGGCATAGAGCATTGGCTTCGGCCGTGCGGTCTGGTCTGGGCTCGCGCGACAGACCAGGGGACCACCCCAACCTGCAATGCCCAGAGTTCCGGGTCGATAGGTCAAGCCTAAGGGGTAGAAAAACTGCGTACCAAGTGGCCCAAAAGTGAAGAAATTGGGCTTGTTTTGGTCTTTTCAAACGCGAACCGCATACCTTTCTGCTGTGCTGCCTGACCTGGGCTCGCGCGAGTGACCGGGGGACCATCTGAACCTGCAACGCTCCGAGTTTCGGGTCGATGGGTCAAGGCAAAGGGGTAGAAAACTGCCTACCAAGTTGCCAACAGTCAAGGCCTTTGGGTTTGTTAGGGTTTTTCAGCAGTGAACCGCATGCCCTTAGGCTGAGCGATCTGACCTGGGCTCGCGCGAGTGACCAGGGGACCACCCGAACCTGCAACATTCCGAGTTTCGGGTCGATCGGTCAAGCCAAAGGGGTAGAAAACTGCGTACCAAGTTGCCAACAGTCGAGGCCTTTGGGCTTGTTTTGGCCTTTTCACGCGCGAACCGCATACCCTTCTGCTGTGCGGTCTGACCTGGGCTCGCGCGTGTGACCACGGGACCACCTGAACCTGCAACGCTCCGAGTTTCGGGTCGATCAGTCAAGGTCAAGGTCGACCCGTTGGGCCAGGTATGCCAATTTGAGCGGCATAGAGCATTGGCTTCGGCCGTGCGGTCTGGTCTGGGCTCGCGCGACAGACCAGGGGACCACCCCAACCTGCAATGCCCAGAGTTCCGGGTCGATAGGTCAAGCCTAAGGGGTAGAAAAACTGCGTACCAAGTGGCCCAAAAGTGAAGAAATTGGGCTTGTTTTGGTCTTTTCAAACGCGAACCGCATACCTTTCTGCTGTGCTGCCTGACCTGGGCTCGCGCGAGTGACCGGGGGACCATCTGAACCTGCAACGCTCCGAGTTTCGGGTCGATGGGTCAAGGCAAAGGGGTAGAAAACTGCCTACCAAGTTGCCAACAGTCAAGGCCTTTGGGTTTGTTAGGGTTTTTCAGCAGTGAACCGCATGCCCTTGGGCTGAGCGATCTGACCTGGGCTCGCCCGAGTGACCAGGGGACCACCCGAACCTGCAACATTCCGAGTTTCGGGTCGATCGGTCAAGCCAAAGGGGTAGAAAACTGCGTACCAAGTTGCCAACAGTCGAGGCCTTTGGGCTTGTTTTGGCCTTTTCACGCGCGAACCGCATACCCTTCTGCTGTGCGGTCTGACCTGGGCTCGCGCGTGTGACCACGGGACCACCTGAACCTGCAACGCTCCGAGTTTCGGGTCGATCAGTCAAGGTCAAGGTCGACCCGTTGGGCCAGGTATGCCAATTTGAGCGGCATAGAGCATTGGCTTCGGCCGTGCGGTCTGGTCTGGGCTCGCGCGACAGACCAGGGGACCACCCCAACCTGCAATGCCCAGAGTTCCGGGTCGATAGGTCAAGCCTAAGGGGTAGAAAAACTGCGTACCAAGTGGCCCAAAAGTGAAGAAATTGGGCTTGTTTTGGTCTTTTCAAACGCGAACCGCATACCTTTCTGCTGTGCTGCCTGACCTGGGCTCGCGCGAGTGACCGGGGGACCATCTGAACCTGCAACGCTCCGAGTTTCGGGTCGATGGGTCAAGGCAAAGGGGTAGAAAACTGCCTACCAAGTTGCCAACAGTCAAGGCCTTTGGGTTTGTTAGGGTTTTTCAGCAGTGAACCGCATGCCCTTGGGCTGAGCGATCTGACCTGGGCTCGCGCGAGTGACCAGGGGACCACCCGAACCTGCAACATTCCGAGTTTCGGGTCGATCGGTCAAGCCAAAGGGGTAGAAAACTGCGTACCAAGTTGCCAACAGTCGAGGCCTTTGGGCTTGTTTTGGCCTTTTCACGCGCGAACCGCATACCCTTCTGCTGTGCGGTCTGACCTGGGCTCGCGCGTGTGACCACAGGACCACCTGAACCTGCAACGCTCCGAGTTTCGGGTCGATCAGTCAAGGTCAAGGTCGACCCGTTGGGCCAGGTATGCCAATTTGAGCGGCATAGAGCATTGGCTTCGGCCGTGCGGTCTGGTCTGGGCTCGCGCGACAGACCAGGGGACCACCCCAACCTGCAATGCCCAGAGTTCCGGGTCGATAGGTCAAGCCTAAGGGGTAGAAAAACTGCGTACCAAGTGGCCCAAAAGTGAAGAAATTGGGCTTGTTTTGGTCTTTTCAAACGCGAACCGCATACCTTTCTGCTGTGCTGCCTGACCTGGGCTCGCGCGAGTGACCGGGGGACCATCTGAACCTGCAACGCTCCGAGTTTCGGGTCGATGGGTCAAGGCAAAGGGGTAGAAAACTGCCTACCAAGTTGCCAACAGTCAAGGCCTTTGGGTTTGTTAGGGTTTTTCAGCAGTGAACCGCATGCCCTTGGGCTGAGCGATCTGACCTGGGCTCGCGCGAGTGACCAGGGGACCACCCGAACCTGCAACATTCCGAGTTTCGGGTCGATCGGTCAAGCCAAAGGGGTAGAAAACTGCGTACCAAGTTGCCAACAGTCGAGGCCTTTGGGCTTGTTTTGGCCTTTTCACGCGCGAACCGCATACCCTTCTGCTGTGCGGTCTGACCTGGGCTCGCGCGTGTGACCACGGGACCACCTGAACCTGCAACGCTCCGAGTTTCGGGTCGATCAGTCAAGGTCAAGGTCGACCCGTTGGGCCAGGTATGCCAATTTGAGCGGCATAGAGCATTGGCTTCGGCCGTGCGGTCTGGTCTGGGCTCGCGCGACAGACCAGGGGACCACCCCAACCTGCAATGCCCAGAGTTCCGGGTCGATAGGTCAAGCCTAAGGGGTAGAAAAACTGCGTACCAAGTGGCCCAAAAGTGAAGAAATTGGGCTTGTTTTGGTCTTTTCAAACGCGAACCGCATACCTTTCTGCTGTGCTGCCTGACCTGGGCTCGCGCGAGTGACCGGGGGACCATCTGAACCTGCAACGCTCCGAGTTTCGGGTCGATGGGTCAAGGCAAAGGGGTAGAAAACTGCCTACCAAGTTGCCAACAGTCAAGGCCTTTGGGTTTGTTAGGGTTTTTCAGCAGTGAACCGCATGCCCTTGGGCTGAGCGATCTGACCTGGGCTCGCCCGAGTGACCAGGGGACCACCCGAACCTGCAACATTCCGAGTTTCGGGTCGATCGGTCAAGCCAAAGGGGTAGAAAACTGCGTACCAAGTTGCCAACAGTCGAGGCCTTGGGCTTGTTTTGGCCTTTTCACGCGCGAACCGCATACCCTTCTGCTGTGCGGTCTGACCTGGGCTCGCGCGTGTGACCACGGGACCACCTGAACCTGCAACGCTCCGAGTTTCGGGTCGATCAGTCAAGGTCAAGGTCGACCCGTTGGGCCAGGTATGCCAATTTGAGCGGCATAGAGCATTGGCTTCGGCCGTGCGGTCTGGTCTGGGCTCGCGCGACAGACCAGGGGACCACCCCAACCTGCAATGCCCAGAGTTCCGGGTCGATAGGTCAAGCCTAAGGGGTAGAAAAACTGCGTACCAAGTGGCCCAAAAGTGAAGAAATTGGGCTTGTTTTGGTCTTTTCAAACGCGAACCGCATACCTTTCTGCTGTGCTGCCTGACCTGGGCTCGCGCAAGTGACCGGGGGACCATCTGAACCTGCAACGCTCCGAGTTTCGGGTCGATGGGTCAAGGCAAAGGGGTAGAAAACTGCCTACCAAGTTGCCAACAGTCAAGGCCTTTGGGTTTGTTAGGGTTTTTCAGCAGTGAACCGCATGCCCTTGGGCTGAGCGATCTGACCTGGGCTCGCGCGAGTGACCAGGGGACCACCCGAACCTGCAACATTCCGAGTTTCGGGTCGATCGGTCAAGCCAAAGGGGTAGAAAACTGCGTACCAAGTTGCCAACAGTCGAGGCCTTTGGGCTTGTTTTGGCCTTTTCACGCGCGAACCGCATACCCTTCTGCTGTGCGGTCTGACCTGGGCTCGCGCGTGTGACCACGGGACCACCTGAACCTGCAACGCTCCGAGTTTCGGGTCGATCAGTCAAGGTCAAGGTCGACCCGTTGGGCCAGGTATGCCAATTTGAGCGGCATAGAGCATTGGCTTCGGCCGTGCGGTCTGGTCTGGGCTCGCGCGACAGACCAGGGGACCACCCCAACCTGCAATGCCCAGAGTTCCGGGTCGATAGGTCAAGCCTAAGGGGTAGAAAAACTGCGTACCAAGTGGCCCAAAAGTGAAGAAATTGGGCTTGTTTTGGTCTTTTCAAACGCGAACCGCATACCTTTCTGCTGTGCTGCCTGACCTGGGCTCGCGCGAGTGACCGGGGGACCATCTGAACCTGCAACGCTCCGAGTTTCGGGTCGATGGGTCAAGGCAAAGGGGTAGAAAACTGCCTACCAAGTTGCCAACAGTCAAGGCCTTTGGGTTTGTTAGGGTTTTTCAGCAGTGAACCGCATGCCCTTGGGCTGAGCGATCTGACCTGGGCTCGCGCGAGTGACCAGGGGACCACCCGAACCTGCAACATTCCGAGTTTCGGGTCGATCGGTCAAGCCAAAGGGGTAGAAAACTGCGTACCAAGTTGCCAACAGTCGAGGCCTTTGGGCTTGTTTTGGCCTTTTCACGCGCGAACCGCATACCCTTCTGCTGTGCGGTCTGACCTGGGCTCGCGCGTGTGACCACGGGACCACCTGAACCTGCAACGCTCCGAGTTTCGGGTCGATCAGTCAAGGTCAAGGTCGACCCGTTGGGCCAGGTATGCCAATTTGAGCGGCATAGAGCATTGGCTTCGGCCGTGCGGTCTGGTCTGGGCTCGCGCGACAGACCAGGGGACCACCCCAACCTGCAATGCCCAGAGTTCCGGGTCGATAGGTCAAGCCTAAGGGGTAGAAAAACTGCGTACCAAGTGGCCCAAAAGTGAAGAAATTGGGCTTGTTTTGGTCTTTTCAAACGCAAACCGCATACCTTTCTGCTGTGCTGCCTGACCTGGGCTCGCGCGAGTGACCGGGGGACCATCTGAACCTGCAACGCTCCGAGTTTCGGGTCGATGGGTCAAGGCAAAGGGGTAGAAAACTGCCTACCAAGTTGCCAACAGTCAAGGCCTTTGGGTTTGTTAGGGTTTTTCAGCAGTGAACCGCATGCCCTTGGGCTGAGCGATCTGACCTGGGCTCGCGCGAGTGACCAGGGGACCACCCGAACCTGCAACATTCCGAGTTTCGGGTCGATCGGTCAAGCCAAAGGGGTAGAAAACTGCGTACCAAGTTGCCAACAGTCGAGGCCTTTGGGCTTGTTTTGGCCTTTTCACGCGCGAACCGCATACCCTTCTGCTGTGCGGTCTGACCTGGGCTCGCGCGTGTGACCACGGGACCACCTGAACCTGCAACGCTCCGAGTTTCGGGTCGATCAGTCAAGGTCAAGGTCGACCCGTTGGGCCAGGTATGCCAATTTGAGCGGCATAGAGCATTGGCTTCGGCCGTGCGGTCTGGTCTGGGCTCGCGCGACAGACCAGGGGACCACCCCAACCTGCAATGCCCAGAGTTCCGGGTCGATAGGTCAAGCCTAAGGGGTAGAAAAACTGCGTACCAAGTGGCCCAAAAGTGAAGAAATTGGGCTTGTTTTGGTCTTTTCAAACGCGAACCGCATACCTTTCTGCTGTGCTGCCTGACCTGGGCTCGCGCGAGTGACCGGGGGACCATCTGAACCTGCAACGCTCCGAGTTTCGGGTCGATGGGTCAAGGCAAAGGGGTAGAAAACTGCCTACCAAGTTGCCAACAGTCAAGGCCTTTGGGTTTGTTAGGGTTTTTCAGCAGTGAACCGCATGCCCTTGGGCTGAGCGATCTGACCTGGGCTCGCGCGAGTGACCAGGGGACCACCCGAACCTGCAACATTCCGAGTTTCGGGTCGATCGGTCAAGCCAAAGGGGTAGAAAACTGCGTACTAAGTTGCCAACAGTCGAGGCCTTTGGGCTTGTTTTGGCCTTTTCACGCGCGAACCGCATACCCTTCTGCTGTGCGGTCTGACCTGGGCTCGCGCGTGTGACCACGGGACCACCTGAACCTGCAACGCTCCGAGTTTCGGGTCGATCAGTCAAGGTCAAGGTCGACCCGTTGGGCCAGGTATGCCAATTTGAGCGGCATAGAGCATTGGCTTCGGCCGTGCGGTCTGGTCTGGGCTCGCGCGACAGACCAGGGGACCACCCCAACCTGCAATGCCCAGAGTTCCGGGTCGATAGGTCAAGCCTAAGGGGTAGAAAAACTGCGTACCAAGTGGCCCAAAAGTGAAGAAATTGGGCTTGTTTTGGTCTTTTCAAACGCGAACCGCATACCTTTCTGCTGTGCTGCCTGACCTGGGCTCGCGCGAGTGACCGGGGGACCATCTGAACCTGCAACGCTCCGAGTTTCCGGTCGATGGGTCAAGGCAAAGGGGTAGAAAACTGCCTACCAAGTTGCCAACAGTCAAGGCCTTTGGGTTTGTTAGGGTTTTTCAGCAGTGAACCGCATGCCCTTGGGCTGAGGGATCTGACCTGGGCTCGCGCGAGTGACCAGGGGACCACCCGAACCTGCAACATTCCGAGTTTCGGGTCGATCGGTCAAGCCAAAGGGGTAGAAAACTGCGTACCAAGTTGCCAACAGTCGAGGCCTTTGGGCTTGTTTTGGCCTTTTCACGCGCGAACCGCATACCCTTCTGCTGTGCGGTCTGACCTGGGCTCGCGCGTGTGACCACGGGACCACCTGAACCTGCAACGCTCCGAGTTTCGGGTCGATCAGTCAAGGTCAAGGTCGACCCGTTGGGCCAGGTATGCCAATTTGAGCGGCATAGAGCATTGGCTTCGGCCGTGCGGTCTGGTCTGGGCTCGCGCGACAGACCAGGGGACCACCCCAACCTGCAATGCCCAGAGTTCCGGGTCGATAGGTCAAGCCTAAGGGGTAGAAAAACTGCGTACCAAGTGGCCCAAAAGTGAAGAAATTGGGCTTGTTTTGGTCTTTTCAAACGCGAACCGCATACCTTTCTGCTGTGCTGCCTGACCTGGGCTCGCGCGAGTGACCGGGGGACCATCTGAACCTGCAACGCTCCGAGTTTCGGGTCGATGGGTCAAGGCAAAGGGGTAGAAAACTGCCTACCAAGTTGCCAACAGTCAAGGCCTTTGGGTTTGTTAGGGTTTTTCAGCAGTGAACCGCATGCCCTTGGGCTGAGCGATCTGACCTGGGCTCGCCCGAGTGACCAGGGGACCACCCGAACCTGCAACATTCCGAGTTTCGGGTCGATCGGTCAAGCCAAAGGGGTAGAAAACTGCGTACCAAGTTGCCAACAGTCGAGGCCTTTGGGCTTGTTTTGGCCTTTTCACGCGCGAACCGCATACCCTTCTGCTGTGCGGTCTGACCTGGGCTCGCGCGTGTGACCACGGGACCACCTGAACCTGCAACGCTCCGAGTTTCGGGTCGATCAGTCAAGGTCAAGGTCGACCCGTTGGGCCAGGTATGCCAATTTGAGCGGCATAGAGCATTGGCTTCGGCCGTGCGGTCTGGTCTGGGCTCGCGCGACAGACCAGGGGACCACCCCAACCTGCAATGCCCAGAGTTCCGGGTCGATAGGTCAAGCCTAAGGGGTAGAAAAACTGCGTACCAAGTGGCCCAAAAGTGAAGAAATTGGGCTTGTTTTGGTCTTTTCAAACGCGAACCGCATACCTTTCTGCTGTGCTGCCTGACCTGGGCTCGCGCGAGTGACCGGGGGACCATCTGAACCTGCAACGCTCCGAGTTTCGGGTCGATGGGTCAAGGCAAAGGGGTAGAAAACTGCCTACCAAGTTGCCAACAGTCAAGGCCTTTGGGTTTGTTAGGGTTTTTCAGCAGTGAACCGCATGCCCTTGGGCTGAGCGATCTGACCTGGGCTCGCGCGAGTGACCAGGGGACCACCCGAACCTGCAACATTCCGAGTTTCGGGTCGATCGGTCAAGCCAAAGGGGTAGAAAACTGCGTACCAAGTTGCCAACAGTCGAGGCCTTTGGGCTTGTTTTGGCCTTTTCACGCGCGAACCGCATACCCTTCTGCTGTGCGGTCTGACCTGGGCTCGCGCGTGTGACCACGGGACCACCTGAACCTGCAACGCTCCGAGTTTCGGGTCGATCAGTCAAGGTCAAGGTCGACCCGTTGGGCCAGGTATGCCAATTTGAGCGGCATAGAGCATTGGCTTCGGCCGTGCGGTCTGGTCTGGGCTCGCGCGACAGACCAGGGGACCACCCCAACCTGCAATGCCCAGAGTTCCGGGTCGATAGGTCAAGCCTAAGGGGTAGAAAAACTGCGTACCAAGTGGCCCAAAAGTGAAGAAATTGGGCTTGTTTTGGTCTTTTCAAACGCGAACCGCATACCTTTCTGCTGTGCTGCCTGACCTGGGCTCGCGCGAGTGACCGGGGGACCATCTGAACCTGCAACGCTCCGAGTTTCGGGTCGATGGGTCAAGGCAAAGGGGTAGAAAACTGCCTACCAAGTTGCCAACAGTCAAGGCCTTTGGGTTTGTTAGGGTTTTTCAGCAGTGAACCGCATGCCCTTGGGCTGAGCGATCTGACCTGGGCTCGCGCGAGTGACCAGGGGACCACCCGAACCTGCAACATTCCGAGTTTCGGGTCGATCGGTCAAGCCAAAGGGGTAGAAAACTGCGTACCAAGTTGCCAACAGTCGAGGCCTTTGGGCTTGTTTTGGCCTTTTCACGCGCGAACCGCATACCCTTCTGCTGTGCGGTCTGACCTGGGCTCGCGCGTGTGACCACGGGACCACCTGAACCTGCAACGCTCCGAGTTTCGGGTCGATCAGTCAAGGTCAAGGTCGACCCGTTGGGCCAGGTATGCCAATTTGAGCGGCATAGAGCATTGGCTTCGGCCGTGCGGTCTGGTCTGGGCTCGCGCGACAGACCAGGGGACCACCCCAACCTGCAATTCCCAGAGTTCCGGGTCGATAGGTCAAGCCTAAGGGGTAGAAAAACTGCGTACCAAGTGGCCCAAAAGTGAAGAAATTGGGCTTGTTTTGGTCTTTTCAAACGCGAACCGCATACCTTTCTGCTGTGCTGCCTGACCTGGGCTCGCGCGAGTGACCGGGGGACCATCTGAACCTGCAACGCTCCGAGTTTCGGGTCGATGGGTCAAGGCAAAGGGGTAGAAAACTGCCTACCAAGTTGCCAACAGTCAAGGCCTTTGATTTTGTTAGGGTTTTTCAGCAGTGAACCGCATGCCCTTGGGCTGAGCGATCTGACCTGGGCTCGCCCGAGTGACCAGGGGACCACCCGAACCTGCAACATTCCGAGTTTCGGGTCGATCGGTCAAGCCAAAGGGGTAGAAAACTGCGTACCAAGTTGCCAACAGTCGAGGCCTTTGGGCTTGTTTTGGCCTTTTCACGCGCGAACCGCATACCCTTCTGCTGTGCGGTCTGACCTGGGCTCGCGCGTGTGACCACGGGACCACCTGAACCTGCAACGCTCCGAGTTTCGGGTCGATCAGTCAAGGTCAAGGTCGACCCGTTGGGCCAGGTATGCCAATTTGAGCGGCATAGAGCATTGGCTTCAGCCGTGCGGTCTGGTCTGGGCTCGCGCGACAGACCAGGGGACCACCCCAACCTGCAATGCCCAGAGTTCCGGGTCGATAGGTCAAGCCTAAGGGGTAGAAAAACTGCGTACCAAGTGGCCCAAAAGTGAAGAAATTGGGCTTGTTTTGGTCTTTTCAAACGCGAACCGCATACCTTTCTGCTGTGCTGCCTGACCTGGGCTCGCGCGAGTGACCGGGGGACCATCTGAACCTGCAACGCTCCGAGTTTCGGGTCGATGGGTCAAGGCAAAGGGGTAGAAAACTGCCTACCAAGTTGCCAACAGTCAAGGCCTTTGGGTTTGTTAGGGTTTTTCAGCAGTGAACCGCATGCCCTTGGGCTGAGCGATCTGACCTGGGCTCGCGCGAGTGACCAGGGGACCACCCGAACCTGCAACATTCCGAGTTTCGGGTCGATCGGTCAAGCCAAAGGGGTAGAAAACTGCGTACCAAGTTGCCAACAGTCGAGGCCTTTGGGCTTGTTTTGGCCTTTTCACGTGCGAACCGCATACCCTTCTGCTGTGCGGTCTGACCTGGGCTCGCGCGTGTGACCACGGGACCACCTGAACCTGCAACGCTCCGAGTTTCGGGTCGATCAGTCAAGGTCAAGGTCGACCCGTTGGGCCAGGTATGCCAATTTGAGCGGCATAGAGCATTGGCTTCGGCCGTGCGGTCTGGTCTGGGCTCGCGCGACAGACCAGGGGACCACCCCAACCTGCAATGCCCAGAGTTCCGGGTCGATAGGTCAAGCCTAAGGGGTAGAAAAACTGCGTACCAAGTGGCCCAAAAGTGAAGAAATTGGGCTTGTTTTGGTCTTTTCAAACGCGAACCTCATACCTTTCTGCTGTGCTGCCTGACCTGGGCTCGCGCGAGTGACCGGGGGACCATCTGAACCTGCAACGCTCCGAGTTTCGGGTCGATGGGTCAAGGCAAAGGGGTAGAAAACTGCCTACCAAGTTGCCAACAGTCAAGGCCTTTGGGTTTGTTAGGGTTTTTCAGCAGTGAACCGCATGCCCTTGGGCTGAGCGATCTGACCTGGGCTCGCGCGAGTGACCAGGGGACCACCCGAACCTGCAACATTCCGAGTTTCGGGTCGATCGGTCAAGCCAAAGGGGTAGAAAACTGCGTACCAAGTTGCCAACAGTCGAGGCCTTTGGGCTTGTTTTGGCCTTTTCACGCGCGAACCGCATACCCTTCTGCTGTGCGGTCTGACCTGGGCTCGCGCGTGTGACCACGGGACCACCTGAACCTGCAACGCTCCGAGTTTCGGGTCGATCAGTCAAGGTCAAGGTCGACCCGTTGGGCCAGGTATGCCAATTTGAGCGGCATAGAGCATTGGCTTCGGCTGTGCGGTCTGGTCTGGGCTCGCGCGACAGACCAGGGGACCACCCCAACCTGCAATGCCCAGAGTTCCGGGTCGATAGGTCAAGCCTAAGGGGTAGAAAAACTGCGTACCAAGTGGCCCAAAAGTGAAGAAATTGGGCTTGTTTTGGTCTTTTCAAACGCGAACCGCATACCTTTCTGCTGTGCTGCCTGACCTGGGCTCGCGCGAGTGACCGGGGGACCATCTGAACCTGCAACGCTCCGAGTTTCGGGTCGATGGGTCAAGGCAAAGGGGTAGAAAACTGCCTACCAAGTTGCCAACAGTCAAGGCCTTTGGGTTTGTTAGGGTTTTTCAGCAGTGAACCGCATGCCCTTGGGCTGAGCGATCTGACCTGGGCTCGCGCGAGTGACCAGGGGACCACCCCAATCTGCAACATTCCGAGTTTCGGGTCGATCGGTCAAGCCAAAGGGGTAGAAAACTGCGTACCAAGTTGCCAACAGTCGAGGCCTTTGGGCTTGTTTTGGCCTTTTCACGCGCGAACCGCATACCCTTCTGCTGTGCGGTCTGACCTGGGCTCGCGCGTGTGACCACGGGACCACCTGAACCTGCAACGCTCCGAGTTTCGGGTCGATCAGTCAAGGTCAAGGTCGACCCGTTGGGCCAGGTATGCCAATTTGAGCGGCATAGAGCATTGGCTTCGGCCGTGCGGTCTGGTCTGGGCTCGCGCGACAGACCAGGGGACCACCCCAACCTGCAATGCCCAGAGTTCCGGGTCGATAGGTCAAGCCTAAGGGGTAGAAAAACTGCGTACCAAGTGGCCCAAAAGTGAAGAAATTGGGCTTGTTTTGGTCTTTTCAAACGCGAACCGCATACCTTTCTGCTGTGCTGCCTGACCTGGGCTCGCGCGAGTGACCGGGGGACCATCTGAACCTGCAACGCTCCGAGTTTCGGGTCGATGGGTCAAGGCAAAGGGGTAGAAAACTGCCTACCAAGTTGCCAACAGTCAAGGCCTTTGGGTTTGTTAGGGTTTTTCAGCAGTGAACCGCATGCCCTTGGGCTGAGCGATCTGACCTGGGCTCGCGCGAGTGACCAGGGGACCACCCGAACCTGCAACATTCCGAGTTTCGGGTCGATCGGTCAAGCCAAAGGGGTAGAAAACTGCGTACCAAGTTGCCAACAGTCGAGGCCTTTGGGCTTGTTTTGGCCTTTTCACGCGCGAACCGCATACCCTTCTGCTGTGCGGTCTGACCTGGGCTCGCGCGTGTGACCACGGGACCACCTGAACCTGCAACGCTCCGAGTTTCGGGTCGATCAGTCAAGGTCAAGGTCGACCCGTTGGGCCAGGTATGCCAATTTGAGCGGCATAGAGCATTGGCTTCGGCCGTGCGGTCTGGTCTGGGCTCGCGCGACAGACCAGGGGACCACCCCAACCTGCAATGCCCAGAGTTCCGGGTCGATAGGTCAAGCCTAAGGGGTAGAAAAACTGCGTACCAAGTGGCCCAAAAGTGAAGAAATTGGGCTTGTTTTGGTCTTTTCAAACGCGAACCGCATACCTTTCTGCTGTGCTGCCTGACCTGGGCTCGCGCGAGTGACCGGGGGACCATCTGAACCTGCAACGCTCCGAGTTTCGGGTCGATGGGTCAAGGCAAAGGGGTAGAAAACTGCCTACCAAGTTGCCAACAGTCAAGGCCTTTGGGTTTGTTAGGGTTTTTCAGCAGTGAACCGCATGCCCTTGGGCTGAGCGATCTGACCTGGGCTCGCGCGAGTGACCAGGGGACCACCCGAACCTGCAACATTCCGAGTTTCGGGTCGATCGGTCAAGCCAAAGGGGTAGAAAACTGCGTACCAAGTTGCCAACAGTCGAGGCCTTTGGGCTTGTTTTGGCCTTTTCACGCGCGAACCGCATACCCTTCTGCTGTGCGGTCTGACCTGGGCTCGCGCGTGTGACCACGGGACCACCTGAACCTGCAACGCTCCGAGTTTCGGGTCGATCAGTCAAGGTCAAGGTCGACCCGTTGGGCCAGGTATGCCAATTTGAGCGGCATAGAGCATTGGCTTCCGCCGTGCGGTCTGGTCTGGGCTCGCGCGACAGACCAGGGGACCACCCCAACCTGCAATGCCCAGAGTTCCGGGTCGATAGGTCAAGCCTAAGGGGTAGAAAAACTGCGTACCAAGTGGCCCAAAAGTGAAGAAATTGGGCTTGTTTTGGTCTTTTCAAACGCGAACCGCATACCTTTCTGCTGTGCTGCCTGACCTGGGCTCGCGCGAGTGACCGGGGGACCATCTGAACCTGCAACGCTCCGAGTTTCGGGTCGATGGGTCAAGGCAAAGGGGTAGAAAACTGCCTACCAAGTTGCCAACAGTCAAGGCCTTTGGGTTTGTTAGGGTTTTTCAGCAGTGAACCGCATGCCCTTGGGCTGAGCGATCTGACCTGGGCTCGCGCGAGTGACCAGGGGACCACCCGAACCTGCAACATTCCGAGTTTCGGGTCGATCGGTCAAGCCAAAGGGGTAGAAAACTGCGTACCAAGTTGCCAACAGTCGAGGCCTTTGGGCTTGTTTTGGCCTTTTCACGCGCGAACCGCATACCCTTCTGCTGTGCGGTCTGACCTGGGCTCGCGCGTGTGACCACGGGACCACCTGAACCTGCAACGCTCCGAGTTTCGGGTCGATCAGTCAAGGTCAAGGTCGACCCGTTGGGCCAGGTATGCCAATTTGAGCGGCATAGAGCATTGGCTTCGGCCGTGCGGTCTGGTCTGGGCTCGCGCGACAGACCAGGGGACCACCCCAACCTGCAATGCCCAGAGTTCCGGGTCGATAGGTCAAGCCTAAGGGGTAGAAAAACTGCGTACCAAGTGGCCCAAAAGTGAAGAAATTGGGCTTGTTTTGGTCTTTTCAAACGCGAACCGCATACCTTTCTGCTGTGCTGCCTGACCTGGGCTCGCGCGAGTGACCGGGGGACCATCTGAACCTGCAACGCTCCGAGTTTCGGGTCGATGGGTCAAGGCAAAGGGGTAGAAAACTGCCTACCAAGTTGCCAACAGTCAAGGCCTTTGGGTTTGTTAGGGTTTTTCAGCAGTGAACCGCATGCCCTTGGGCTGAGCGATCTGACCTGGGCTCGCCCGAGTGACCAGGGGACCACCCGAACCTGCAACATTCCGAGTTTCGGGTCGATCGGTCAAGCCAAAGGGGTAGAAAACTGCGTACCAAGTTGCCAACAGTCGAGGCCTTTGGGCTTGTTTTGGCCTTTTCACGCGCGAACCGCATACCCTTCTGCTGTGCGGTCTGACCTGGGCTCGCGCGTGTGACCACGGGACCACCTGAACCTGCAACGCTCCGAGTTTCGGGTCGATCAGTCAAGGTCAAGGTCGACCCGTTGGGCCAGGTATGCCAATTTGAGCGGCATAGAGCATTGGCTTCGGCCGTGCGGTCTGGTCTGGGCTCGCGCGACAGACCAGGGGACCACCCCAACCTGCAATGCCCAGAGTTCCGGGTCGATAGGTCAAGCCTAAGGGGTAGAAAAACTGCGTACCAAGTGGCCCAAAAGTGAAGAAATTGGGCTTGTTTTGGTCTTTTCAAACGCGAACCGCATACCTTTCTGCTGTGCTGCCTGACCTGGGCTCGCGCGAGTGACCGGGGGACCATCTGAACCTGCAACGCTCCGAGTTTCGGGTCGATGGGTCAAGGCAAAGGGGTAGAAAACTGCCTACCAAGTTGCCAACAGTCAAGGCCTTTGGGTTTGTTAGGGTTTTTCAGCAGTGAACCGCATGCCCTTGGGCTGAGCGATCTGACCTGGGCTCGCGCGAGTGACCAGGGGACCACCCGAACCTGCAACATTCCGAGTTTCGGGTCGATCGGTCAAGCCAAAGGGGTAGAAAACTGCGTACCAAGTTGCCAACAGTCGAGGCCTTTGGGCTTGTTTTGGCCTTTTCACGCGCGAACCGCATACCCTTCTGCTGTGCGGTCTGACCTGGGCTCGCGCGTGTGACCACGGGACCACCTGAACCTGCAACGCTCCGAGTTTCGGGTCGATCAGTCAAGGTCAAGGTCGACCCGTTGGGCCAGGTATGCCAATTTGAGCGGCATAGAGCATTGGCTTCGGCCGTGCGGTCTGGTCTGGGCTCGCGCGACAGACCAGGGGACCACCCCAACCTGCAATGCCCAGAGTTCCGGGTCGATAGGTCAAGCCTAAGGGGTAGAAAAACTGCGTACCAAGTGGCCCAAAAGTGAAGAAATTGGGCTTGTTTTGGTCTTTTCAAACGCGAACCGCATACCTTTCTGCTGTGCTGCCTGACCTGGGCTCGCGCGAGTGACCGGGGGACCATCTGAACCTGCAACGCTCCGAGTTTCGGGTCGATGGGTCAAGGCAAAGGGGTAGAAAACTGCCTACCAAGTTGCCAACAGTCAAGGCCTTTGGGTTTGTTAGGGTTTTTCAGCAGTGAACCGCATGCCCTTGGGCTGAGCGATCTGACCTGGGCTCGCGCGAGTGACCAGGGGACCACCCGAACCTGCAACATTCCGAGTTTCGGGTCGATCGGTCAAGCCAAAGGGGTAGAAAACTGCGTACCAAGTTGCCAACAGTCGAGGCCTTTGGGCTTGTTTTGGCCTTTTCACGCGCGAACCGCATACCCTTCTGCTGTGCGGTCTGACCTGGGCTCGCGCGTGTGACCACGGGACCACCTGAACCTGCAACGCTCCGAGTTTCGGGTCGATCAGTCAAGGTCAAGGTCGACCCGTTGGGCCAGGTATGCCAATTTGAGCGGCATAGAGCATTGGCTTCCGCCGTGCGGTCTGGTCTGGGCTCGCGCGACAGACCAGGGGACCACCCCAACCTGCAATGCCCAGAGTTCCGGGTCGATAGGTCAAGCCTAAGGGGTAGAAAAACTGCGTACCAAGTGGCCCAAAAGTGAAGAAATTGGGCTTGTTTTGGTCTTTTCAAACGCGAACCGCATACCTTTCTGCTGTGCTGCCTGACCTGGGCTCGCGCGAGTGACCGGGGGACCATCTGAACCTGCAACGCTCCGAGTTTCGGGTCGATGGGTCAAGGCAAAGGGGTAGAAAACTGCCTACCAAGTTGCCAACAGTCAAGGCCTTTGGGTTTGTTAGGGTTTTTCAGCAGTGAACCGCATGCCCTTGGGCTGAGCGATCTGACCTGGGCTCGCGCGAGTGACCAGGGGACCACCCGAACCTGCAACATTCCGAGTTTCGGGTCGATCGGTCAAGCCAAAGGGGTAGAAAACTGCGTACCAAGTTGCCAACAGTCGAGGCCTTTGGGCTTGTTTTGGCCTTTTCACGCGCGAACCGCATACCCTTCTGCTGTGCGGTCTGACCTGGGCTCGCGCGTGTGACCACGGGACCACCTGAACCTGCAACGCTCCGAGTTTCGGGTCAATCAGTCAAGGTCAAGGTCGACCCGTTGGGCCAGGTATGCCAATTTGAGCGGCATAGAGCATTGGCTTCGGCCGTGCGGTCTGGTCTGGGCTCGCGCGACAGACCAGGGGACCACCCCAACCTGCAATGCCCAGAGTTCCGGGTCGATAGGTCAAGCCTAAGGGGTAGAAAAACTGCGTACCAAGTGGCCCAAAAGTGAAGAAATTGGGCTTGTTTTGGTCTTTTCAAACGCGAACCGCATACCTTTCTGCTGTGCTGCCTGACCTGGGCTCGCGCGAGTGACCGGGGGACCATCTGAACCTGCAACGCTCCGAGTTTCGGGTCGATGGGTCAAGGCAAAGGGGTAGAAAACTGCCTACCAAGTTGCCAACAGTCAAGGCCTTTGGGTTTGTTAGGGTTTTTCAGCAGTGAACCGCATGCCCTTGGGCTGAGCGATCTGACCTGGGCTCGCCCGAGTGACCAGGGGACCACCCGAACCTGCAACATTCCGAGTTTCGGGTCGATCGGTCAAGCCAAAGGGGTAGAAAACTGCGTACCAAGTTGCCAACAGTCGAGGCCTTTGGGCTTGTTTTGGCCTTTTCACGCGCGAACCGCATACCCTTCTGCTGTGCGGTCTGACCTGGGCTCGCGCGTGTGACCACGGGACCACCTGAACCTGCAACGCTCCGAGTTTCGGGTCGATCAGTCAAGGTCAAGGTCGACCCGTTGGGCCAGGTATGCCAATTTGAGCGGCATAGAGCATTGGCTTCGGCCGTGCGGTCTGGTCTGGGCTCGCGCGACAGACCAGGGGACCACCCCAACCTGCAATGCCCAGAGTTCCGGGTCGATAGGTCAAGCCTAAGGGGTAGAAAAACTGCGTACCAAGTGGCCCAAAAGTGAAGAAATTGGGCTTGTTTTGGTCTTTTCAAACGCGAACCGCATACCTTTCTGCTGTGCTGCCTGACCTGGGCTCGCGCGAGTGACCGGGGGACCATCTGAACCTGCAACGCTCCGAGTTTCGGGTCGATGGGTCAAGGCAAAGGGGTAGAAAACTGCCTACCAAGTTGCCAACAGTCAAGGCCTTTGGGTTTGTTAGGGTTTTTCAGCAGTGAACCGCATGCCCTTGGGCTGAGCGATCTGACCTGGGCTCGCGCGAGTGACCAGGGGACCACCCGAACCTGCAACATTCCGAGTTTCGGGTCGATCGGTCAAGCCAAAGGGGTAGAAAACTGCGTACCAAGTTGCCAACAGTCGAGGCCTTTGGGCTTGTTTTGGCCTTTTCACGCGCGAACCGCATACCCTTCTGCTGTGCGGTCTGACCTGGGCTCGCGCGTGTGACCACGGGACCACCTGAACCTGCAACGCTCCGAGTTTCGGGTCGATCAGTCAAGGTCAAGGTCGACCCGTTGGGCCAGGTATGCCAATTTGAGCGGCATAGAGCATTGGCTTCGGCCGTGCGGTCTGGTCTGGGCTCGCGCGACAGACCAGGGGACCACCCCAACCTGCAATGCCCAGAGTTCCGGGTCGATAGGTCAAGCCTAAGGGGTAGAAAAACTGCGTACCAAGTGGCCCAAAAGTGAAGAAATTGGGCTTGTTTTGGTCTTTTCAAACGCGAACCGCATACCTTTCTGCTGTGCTGCCTGACCTGGGCTCGCGCGAGTGACCGGGGGACCATCTGAACCTGCAACGCTCCGAGTTTCGGGTCGATGGGTCAAGGCAAAGGGGTAGAAAACTGCCTACCAAGTTGCCAACAGTCAAGGCCTTTGGGTTTGTTAGGGTTTTTCAGCAGTGAACCGCATGCCCTTGGGCTGAGCGATCTGACCTGGGCTCGCGCGAGTGACCAGGGGACCACCCGAACCTGCAACATTCCGAGTTTCGGGTCGATCGGTCAAGCCAAAGGGGTAGAAAACTGCGTACCAAGTTGCCAACAGTCGAGGCCTTTGGGCTTGTTTTGGCCTTTTCACGCGCGAACCGCATACCCTTCTGCTGTGCGGTCTGACCTGGGCTCGCGCGTGTGACCACGGGACCACCTGAACCTGCAACGCTCCGAGTTTCGGGTCGATCAGTCAAGGTCAAGGTCGACCCGTTGGGCCAGGTATGCCAATTTGAGCGGCATAGAGCATTGGCTTCGGCCGTGCGGTCAGGTCTGGGCTCGCGCGACAGACCAGGGGACCACCCCAACCTGCAATGCCCAGAGTTCCGGGTCGATAGGTCAAGCCTAAGGGGTAGAAAAACTGCGTACCAAGTGGCCCAAAAGTGAAGAAATTGGGCTTGTTTTGGTCTTTTCAAACGCGAACCGCATACCTTTCTGCTGTGCTGCCTGACCTGGGCTCGCGCGAGTGACCGGGGGACCATCTGAACCTGCAACGCTTCGAGTTTCGGGTCGATGGGTCAAGGCAAAGGGGTAGAAAACTGCCTACCAAGTTGCCAACAGTCAAGGCCTTTGGGTTTGTTAGGGTTTTTCAGCAGTGAACCGCATGCCCTTGGGCTGAGCGATCTGACCTGGGCTCGCCCATGTGACCAGGGGACCACCCGAACCTGCAACATTCCGAGTTTCGGGTCGATCGGTCAAGCCAAAGGGGTAGAAAACTGCGTACCAAGTTGCCAACAGTCGAGGCCTTTGGGCTTGTTTTGGCCTTTTCACGCGCGAACCGCATACCCTTCTGCTGTGCGGTCTGACCTGGGCTCGCGCGTGTGACCACGGGACCACCTGAACCTGCAACGCTCCGAGTTTCGGGTCGATCAGTCAAGGTCAAGGTCGACCCGTTGGGCCAGGTATGCCAATTTGAGCGGCATAGAGCATTGGCTTCGGCCGTGCGGTCTGGTCTGGGCTCGCGCGACAGACCAGGGGACCACCCCAACCTGCAATGCCCAGAGTTCCGGGTCGATAGGTCAAGCCTAAGGGGTAGAAAAACTGCGTACCAAGTGGCCCAAAAGTGAAGAAATTGGGCTTGTTTTGGTCTTTTCAAACGCGAACCGCATACCTTTCTGCTGTGCTGCCTGACCTGGGCTCGCGCGAGTGACCGGGGGACCATCTGAACCTGCAACGCTCCGAGTTTCGGGTCGATGGGTCAAGGCAAAGGGGTAGAAAACTGCCTACCAAGTTGCCAACAGTCAAGGCCTTTGGGTTTGTTAGGGTTTTTCAGCAGTGAACCGCATGCCCTTGGGCTGAGCGATCTGACCTGGGCTCGCGCGAGTGACCAGGGGACCACCCGAACCTGCAACATTCCGAGTTTCGGGTCGATCGGTCAAGCCAAAGGGGTAGAAAACTGCGTACCAAGTTGCCAACAGTCGAGGCCTTTGGGCTTGTTTTGGCCTTTTCACGCGCGAACCGCATACCCTTCTGCTGTGCGGTCTGACCTGGGCTCGCGCGTGTGACCACGGGACCACCTGAACCTGCAACGCTCCGAGTTTCGGGTCGATCAGTCAAGGTCAAGGTCGACCCGTTGGGCCAGGTATGCCAATTTGAGCGGCATTGAGCATTGGCTTCGGCCGTGCGGTCTGGTCTGGGCTCGCGCGACAGACCAGGGGACCACCCCAACCTGCAATGCCCAGAGTTCCGGGTCGATAGGTCAAGCCTAAGGGGTAGAAAAACTGCGTACCAAGTGGCCCAAAAGTGAAGAAATTGGGCTTGTTTTGGTCTTTTCAAACGCGAACCGCATACCTTTCTGCTGTGCTGCCTGACCTGGGCTCGCGCGAGTGACCGGGGGACCATCTGAACCTGCAACGCTCCGAGTTTCGGGTCGATGGGTCAAGGCAAAGGGGTAGAAAACTGCCTACCAAGTTGCCAACAGTCAAGGCCTTTGGGTTTGTTAGGGTTTTTCAGCAGTGAACCGCATGCCCTTGGGCTGAGCGATCTGACCTGGGCTCGCCCGAGTGACCAGGGGACCACCCGAACCTGCAACATTCCGAGTTTCGGGTCGATCGGTCAAGCCAAAGGGGTAGAAAACTGCGTACCAAGTTGCCAACAGTCGAGGCCTTTGGGCTTGTTTTGGCCTTTTCACGCGCGAACCGCATACCCTTCTGCTGTGCGGTCTGACCTGGGCTCGCGCGTGTGACCACGGGACCACCTGAACCTGCAACGCTCCGAGTTTCGGGTCGATCAGTCAAGGTCAAGGTCGACCCGTTGGGCCAGGTATGCCAATTTGAGCGGCATAGAGCATTGGCTTCGGCCGTGCGGTCTGGTCTGGGCTCGCGCGACAGACCAGGGGACCACCCCAACCTGCAATGCCCAGAGTTCCGGGTCGATAGGTCAAGCCTAAGGGGTAGAAAAACTGCGTACCAAGTGGCCCAAAAGTGAAGAAATTGGGCTTGTTTTGGTCTTTTCAAACGCGAACCGCATACCTTTCTGCTGTGCTGCCTGACCTGGGCTCGCGCGAGTGACCGGGGGACCATCTGAACCTGCAACGCTCCGAGTTTCGGGTCGATGGGTCAAGGCAAAGGGGTAGAAAACTGCCTACCAAGTTGCCAACAGTCAAGGCCTTTGGGTTTGTTAGGGTTTTTCAGCAGTGAACCGCATGCCCTTGGGCTGAGCGATCTGACCTGGGCTCGCGCGAGTGACCAGGGGACCACCCGAACCTGCAACATTCCAAGTTTCGGGTCGATCGGTCAAGCCAAAGGGGTAGAAAACTGCGTACCAAGTTGCCAACAGTCGAGGCCTTTGGGCTTGTTTTGGCCTTTTCACGCGCGAACCGCATACCCTTCTGCTGTGCGGTCTGACCTGGGCTCGCGCGTGTGACCACGGGACCACCTGAACCTGCAACGCTCCGAGTTTCGGGTCGATCAGTCAAGGTCAAGGTCGACCCGTTGGGCCAGGTATGCCAATTTGAGCGGCATAGAGCATTGGCTTCCGCCGTGCGGTCTGGTCTGGGCTCGCGCGACAGACCAGGGGACCACCCCAACCTGCAATGCCCAGAGTTCCGGGTCGATAGGTCAAGCCTAAGGGGTAGAAAAACTGCGTACCAAGTGGCCCAAAAGTGAAGAAATTGGGCTTGTTTTGGTCTTTTCAAACGCGAACCGCATACCTTTCTGCTGTGCTGCCTGACCTGGGCTCGCGCGAGTGACCGGGGGACCATCTGAACCTGCAACGCTCCGAGTTTCGGGTCGATGGGTCAAGGCAAAGGGGTAGAAAACTGCCTACCAAGTTGCCAACAGTCAAGGCCTTTGGGTTTGTTAGGGTTTTTCAGCAGTGAACCGCATGCCCTTGGGCTGAGCGATCTGACCTGGGCTCGCGCGAGTGACCAGGGGACCACCCGAACCTGCAACATTCCGAGTTTCGGGTCGATCGGTCAAGCCAAAGGGGTAGAAAACTGCGTACCAAGTTGCCAACAGTCGAGGCCTTTGGGCTTGTTTTGGCCTTTTCACGCGCGAACCGCATACCCTTCTGCTGTGCGGTCTGACCTGGGCTCGCGCGTGTGACCACGGGACCACCTGAACCTGCAACGCTCCGAGTTTCGGGTCGATCAGTCAAGGTCAAGGTCGACCCGTTGGGCCAGGTATGCCAATTTGAGCGGCATAGAGCATTGGCTTCGGCCGTGCGGTCTGGTCTGGGCTCGCGCGACAGACCAGGGGACCACCCCAACCTGCAATGCCCAGAGTTCCGGGTCGATAGGTCAAGCCTAAGGGGTAGAAAAACTGCGTACCAAGTGGCCCAAAAGTGAAGAAATTGGGCTTGTTTTGGTCTTTTCAAACGCGAACCGCATACCTTTCTGCTGTGCTGCCTGACCTGGGCTCGGGCGAGTGACCGGGGGACCATCTGAACCTGCAACGCTCCGAGTTTCGGGTCGATGGGTCAAGGCAAAGGGGTAGAAAACTGCCTACCAAGTTGCCAACAGTCAAGGCCTTTGGGTTTGTTAGGGTTTTTCAGCAGTGAACCGCATGCCCTTGGGCTGAGCGATCTGACCTGGGCTCGCGCGAGTGACCAGGGGACCACCCGAACCTGCAACATTCCGAGTTTTGGGTCGATCGGTCAAGCCAAAGGGGTAGAAAACTGCGTACCAAGTTGCCAACAGTCGAGGCCTTTGGGCTTGTTTTGGCCTTTTCACGCGCGAACCGCATACCCTTCTGCTGTGCGGTCTGACCTGGGCTCGTGCGTGTGACCACGGGACCACCTGAACCTGCAACGCTCCGAGTTTCTGGTCGATCAGTCAAGGTCAAGGTCGACCCGTTGGGCCAGGTATGCCAATTTGAGCGGCATAGAGCATTGGCTTCGGCCGTGCGGTCTGGTCTGGGCTCGCGCGACAGACCAGGGGACCACCCCAACCTGCAATGCCCAGAGTTCCGGGTCGATAGGTCAAGCCTAAGGGGTAGAAAAACTGCGTACCAAGTGGCCCAAAAGTGAAGAAATTGGGCTTGTTTTGGTCTTTTCAAACGCGAACCGCATACCTTTCTGCTGTGCTGCCTGACCTGGGCTCGCGCGAGTGACCGGGGGACCATCTGAACCTGCAACGCTCCGAGTTTCGGGTCGATGGGTCAAGGCAAAGGGGTAGAAAACTGCCTACCAAGTTGCCAACAGTCAAGGCCTTTGGGTTTGTTAGGGTTTTTCAGCAGTGAACCGCATGCCCTTGGGCTGAGCGATCTGACCTGGGCTCGCCCGAGTGACCAGGGGACCACCCGAACCTGCAACATTCCGAGTTTCGGGTCGATCGGTCAAGCCAAAGGGGTAAAAAACTGCGTACCAAGTTGCCAACAGTCGAGGCCTTTGGGCTTGTTTTGGCCTTTTCACGCGCGAACCGCATACCCTTCTGCTGTGCAGTCTGACCTGGGCTCGCGCGTGTGACCACGGGACCACCTGAACCTGCAACGCTCCGAGTTTCGGGTCGATCAGTCAAGGTCAAGGTCGACCCGTTGGGCCAGGTATGCCAATTTGAGCGGCATAGAGCATTGGCTTCGGCCGTGCGGTCTGGTCTGGGCTCGCGCGACAGACCAGGGGACCACCCCAACCTGCAATGCCCAGAGTTCCGGGTCGATAGGTCAAGCCTAAGGGGTAGAAAAACTGCGTACCAAGTGGCCCAAAAGTGAAGAAATTGGGCTTGTTTTGGTCTTTTCAAACGCGAACCGCATACCTTTCTGCTGTGCTGCCTGACCTGGGCTCGCGCGAGTGACTGGGGGACCATCTGAACCTGCAACGCTCCGAGTTTCGGGTCGATGGGTCAAGGCAAAGGGGTAGAAAACTGCCTACCAAGTTGCCAACAGTCAAGGCCTTTGGGTTTGTTAGGGTTTTTCAGCAGTGAACCGCATGCCCTTGGGCTGAGCGATCTGACCTGGGCTCGCGCGAGTGACCAGGGGACCACCCGAACCTGCAACATTCCGAGTTTCGGGTCGATCGGTCAAGCCAAAGGGGTAGAAAACTGCGTACCAAGTTGCCAACAGTCGAGGCCTTTGGGCTTGTTTTGGCCTTTTCACGCGCGAACCGCATACCCTTCTGCTGTGCGGTCTGACCTGGGCTCGCGCGTGTGACCACGGGACCACCTGAACCTGCAACGCTCCGAGTTTCGGGTCGATCAGTCAAGGTCAAGGTCGACCCGTTGGGCCAGGTATGCCAATTTGAGCGGCATAGAGCATTGGCTTCGGCCGTGCGGTCTGGTCTGGGCTCGCGCGACAGACCAGGGGACCACCCCAACCTGCAATGCCCAGAGTTCCGGGTCGATAGGTCAAGCCTAAGGGGTAGAAAAACTGCGTACCAAGTGGCCCAAAAGTGAAGAAATTGGGCTTGTTTTGGTCTTTTCAAACGCGAACGGCATACCTTTCTGCTGTGCTGCCTGACCTGGGCTCGCGCGAGTGACCGGGGGACCATCTGAACCTGCAACGCTCCGAGTTTCGGGTCGATGGGTCAAGGCAAAGGGGTAGAAAACTGCCTACCAAGTTGCCAACAGTCAAGGCCTTTGGGTTTGTTAGGGTTTTTCAGCAGTGAACCGCATGCCCTTGGGCTGAGCGATCTGACCTGGGCTCGCGCGAGTGACCAGGGGACCACCCGAACCTGCAACATTCCGAGTTTCGGGTCGATCGGTCAAGCCAAAGGGGTAGAAAACTGCGTACCAAGTTGCCAACAGTCGAGGCCTTTGGGCTTGTTTTGGCCTTTTCACGCGCGAACCGCATACCCTTCTGCTGTGCGGTCTGACCTGGGCTCGCGCGTGTGACCACGGGACCACCTGAACCTGCAACGCTCCGAGTTTCGGGTCGATCAGTCAAGGTCAAGGTCGACCCGTTGGGCCAGGTATGCCAATTTGAGCGGCATAGAGCATTGGCTTCGGCTGTGCGGTCTGGTCTGGGCTCGCGCGACAGACCAGGGGACCACCCCAACCTGCAATGCCCAGAGTTCCGGGTCGATAGGTCAAGCCTAAGGGGTAGAAAAACTGCGTACCAAGTGGCCCAAAAGTGAAGAAATTGGGCTTGTTTTGGTCTTTTCAAACGCGAACCGCATACCTTTCTGCTGTGCTGCCTGACCTGGGCTCGCGCGAGTGACCGGGGGACCATCTGAACCTGCAATGCTCCGAGTTTCGGGTCGATGGGTCAAGGCAAAGGGGTAGAAAACTGCCTACCAAGTTGCCAACAGTCAAGGCCTTTGGGTTTGTTAGGGTTTTTCAGCAGTGAACCGCATGCCCTTGGGCTGAGCGATCTGACCTGGGCTCGCGCGAGTGACCAGGGGACCACCCGAACCTGCAACATTCCGAGTTTCGGGTCGATCGGTCAAGCCAAAGGGGTAGAAAACTGCGTACCAAGTTGCCAACAGTCGAGGCCTTTGGGCTTGTTTTGGCCTTTTCACGCGCGAACCGCATACCCTTCTGCTGTGCGGTCTGACCTGGGCTCGCGCGTGTGACCACGGGACCACCTGAACCTGCAACGCTCCGAGTTTCGGGTCGATCAGTCAAGGTCAAGGTCGACCCGTTGGGCCAGGTATGCCAATTTGAGCGGCATAGAGCATTGGCTTCGGCCGTGCGGTCTGGTCTGGGCTCGCGCGACAGACCAGGGGACCACCCCAACCTGCAATGCCCAGAGTTCCGGGTCGATAGGTCAAGCCTAAGGGGTAGAAAAACTGCGTACCAAGTGGCCCAAAAGTGAAGAAATTGGGCTTGTTTTGGTCTTTTCAAACGCGAACCGCATACCTTTCTGCTGTGCTGCCTGACCTGGGCTCGCGCGAGTGACCGGGGGACCATCTGAACCTGCAACGCTCCGAGTTTCGGGTCGATGGGTCAAGGCAAAGGGGTAGAAAACTGCCTACCAAGTTGCCAACAGTCAAGGCCTTTGGGTTTGTTAGGGTTTTTCAGCAGTGAACCGCATGCCCTTGGGCTGAGCGATCTGACCTGGGCTCGCCCGAGTGACCAGGGGACCACCCGAACCTGCAACATTCCGAGTTTCGGGTCGATCGGTCAAGCCAAAGGGGTAGAAAACTGCGTACCAAGTTGCCATCAGTCGAGGCCTTTGGGCTTGTTTTGGCCTTTTCACGCGCGAACCGCATACCCTTCTGCTGTGCGGTCTGACCTGGGCTCGCGCGTGTGACCACGGGACCACCTGAACCTGCAACGCTCCGAGTTTCGGGTCGATCAGTCAAGGTCAAGGTCGACCCGTTGGGCCAGGTATGCCAATTTGAGCGGCATAGAGCATTGGCTTTGGCCGTGCGGTCTGGTCTGGGCTCGCGCGACAGACCAGGGGACCACCCCAACCTGCAATGCCCAGAGTTCCGGGTCGATAGGTCAAGCCTAAGGGGTAGAAAAACTGCGTACCAAGTGGCCCAAAAGTGAAGAAATTGGGCTTGTTTTGGTCTTTTCAAACGCGAACCGCATACCTTTCTGCTGTGCTGCCTGACCTGGGCTCGCGCGAGTGACCGGGGGACCATCTGAACCTGCAACGCTCCGAGTTTCGGGTCGATGGGTCAAGGCAAAGGGGTAGAAAACTGCCTACCAAGTTGCCAACAGTCAAGGCCTTTGGGTTTGTTAGGGTTTTTCAGCAGTGAACCGCATGCCCTTGGGCTGAGCTATCTGACCTGGGCTCGCGCGAGTGACCAGGGGACCACCCGAACCTGCAACATTCCGAGTTTCGGGTCGATCGGTCAAGCCAAAGGGGTAGAAAACTGCGTACCAAGTTGCCAACAGTCGAGGCCTTTGGGCTTGTTTTGGCCTTTTCACGTGCGAACCGCATACCCTTCTGCTGTGCGGTCTGACCTGGGCTCGCGCGTGTGACCACGGGACCACCTGAACCTGCAACGCTCCGAGTTTCGGGTCGATCAGTCAAGGTCAAGGTCGACCCGTTGGGCCAGGTATGCCAATTTGAGCGGCATAGAGCATTGGCTTCCGCCGTGCGGTCTGGTCTGGGCTCGCGCGACAGACCAGGGGACCACCCCAACCTGCAATGCCCAGAGTTCCGGGTCGATAGGTCAAGCCTAAGGGGTAGAAAAACTGCGTACCAAGTGGCCCAAAAGTGAAGAAATTGGGCTTGTTTTGGTCTTTTCAAACGCGAACCGCATACCTTTCTGCTGTGCTGCCTGACCTGGGCTCGCGCGAGTGACCGGGGGACCATCTGAACCTGCAACGCTCCGAGTTTCGGGTCGATGGGTCAAGGCAAAGGGGTAGAAAACTGCCTACCAAGTTGCCAACAGTCAAGGCCTTTGGGTTTGTTAGGGTTTTTCAGCAGTGAACCGCATGCCCTTGGGCTGAGCGATCTGACCTGGGCTCGCGCGAGTGACCAGGGGACCACCCGAACCTGCAACATTCCGAGTTTCGGGTCGATCGGTCAAGCCAAAGGGGTAGAAAACTGCGTACCAAGTTGCCAACAGTCGAGGCCTTTGGGCTTGTTTTGGCCTTTTCACGCGCGAACCGCATACCCTTCTGCTGTGCGGTCTGACCTGGGCTCGCGCGTGTGACCACGGGACCACCTGAACCTGCAACGCTCCGAGTTTCGGGTCGATCAGTCAAGGTCAAGGTCGACCCGTTGGGCCAGGTATGCCAATTTGAGCGGCATAGAGCATTGGCTTCGGCCGTGCGGTCTGGTCTGGGCTCGCGCGACAGACCAGGGGACCACCCCAACCTGCAATGCCCAGAGTTCCGGGTCGATAGGTCAAGCCTAAGGGGTAGAAAAACTGCGTACCAAGTGGCCCAAAAGTGAAGAAATTGGGCTTGTTTTGGTCTTTTCAAACGCGAACCGCATACCTTTCTGCTGTGCTGCCTGACCTGGGCTCGCGCGAGTGACCGGGGGACCATCTGAACCTGCAACGCTCCGAGTTTCGGGTCGATGGGTCAAGGCAAAGGGGTAGAAAACTGCCTACCAAGTTGCCAACAGTCAAGGCCTTTGGGTTTGTTAGGGTTTTTCAGCAGTGAACCGCATGCCCTTGGGCTGAGCGATCTGACCTGGGCTCGCCCAAGTGACCAGGGGACCACCCGAACCTGCAACATTCCGAGTTTCGGGTCGATCGGTCAAGCCAAAGGGGTAGAAAACTGCGTACCAAGTTGCCAACAGTCGAGGCCTTTGGGCTTGTTTTGGCCTTTTCACGCGCGAACCGCATACCCTTCTGCTGTGCGGTCTGACCTGGGCTCGCGCGTGTGACCACGGGACCACCTGAACCTGCAACGCTCCGAGTTTCGGGTCGATCAGTCAAGGTCAAGGTCGACCCGTTGGGCCAGGTATGCCAATTTGAGCGGCATAGAGCATTGGCTTCGGCCGTGCGGTCTGGTCTGGGCTCGCGCGACAGACCAGGGGACCACCCCAACCTGCAATGCCCAGAGTTCCGGGTCGATAGGTCAAGCCTAAGGGGTAGAAAAACTGCGTACCAAGTGGCCCAAAAGTGAAGAAATTGGGCTTGTTTTGGTCTTTTCAAACGCGAACCGCATACCTTTCTGCTGTGCTGCCTGACCTGGGCTCGCGCGAGTGACCGGGGGACCATCTGAACCTGCAACGCTCCGAGTTTCGGGTCGATGGGTCAAGGCAAAGGGGTAGAAAACTGCCTACCAAGTTGCCAACAGTCAAGGCCTTTGGGTTTGTTAGGGTTTTTCAGCAGTGAACCGCATGCCCTTGGGCTGAGCGATCTGACCTGGGCTCGCGCGAGTGACCAGGGGACCACCCGAACCTGCAACATTCCGAGTTTCGGGTCGATCGGTCAAGCCAAAGGGGTAGAAAACTGCGTACCAAGTTGCCAACAGTCGAGGCCTTTGGGCTTGTTTTGGCCTTTTCACGCGCGAACCGCATACCCTTCTGCTGTGCGGTCTGACCTGGGCTCGCGCGTGTGACCACGGGACCACCTGAACCTGCAACGCTCCGAGTTTCGGGTCGATCAGTCAAGGTCAAGGTCGACCCGTTGGGCCAGGTATGCCAATTTGAGCGGCATAGAGCATTGGCTTCGGCCGTGCGGTCTGGTCTGGGCTCGCGCGACAGACCAGGGGACCACCCCAACCTGCAATGCCCAGAGTTCCGGGTCGATAGGTCAAGCCTAAGGGGTAGAAAAACTGCGTACCAAGTGGCCCAAAAGTGAAGAAATTGGGCTTGTTTTGGTCTTTTCAAACGCGAACCGCATACCTTTCTGCTGTGCTGCCTGACCTGGGCTCGCGCGAGTGACCGGGGGACCATCTGAACCTGCAACGCTCCGAGTTTCGGGTCGATGGGTCAAGGCAAAGGGGTAGAAAACTGCCTACCAAGTTGCCAACAGTCAAGGCCTTTGGGTTTGTTAGGGTTTTTCAGCAGTGAACCGCATGCCCTTGGGCTGAGCGATCTGACCTGGGCTCGCGCGAGTGACCAGGGGACCACCCGAACCTGCAACATTCCGAGTTTCGGGTCGATCGGTCAAGCCAAAGGGGTAGAAAACTGCGTACCAAGTTGCCAACAGTCGAGGCCTTTGGGCTTGTTTTGGCCTTTTCACGCGCGAACCGCATACCCTTCTGCTGTGCGGTCTGACCTGGGCTCGCGCGTGTGACCACGGGACCACCTGAACCTGCAACGCTCCGAGTTTCGGGTCGATCAGTCAAGGTCAAGGTCGACCCGTTGGGCCAGGTATGCCAATTTGAGCGGCATAGAGCATTGGCTTCGGCCGTGCGGTCTGGTCTGGGCTCGCGCGACAGACCAGGGGACCACCCCAACCTGCAATGCCCAGAGTTCCGGGTCGATAGGTCAAGCCTAAGGGGTAGAAAAACTGCGTACCAAGTGGCCCAAAAGTGAAGAAATTGGGCTTGTTTTGGTCTTTTCAAACGCGAACCGCATACCTTTCTGCTGTGCTGCCTGACCTGGGCTCGCGCGAGTGACCGGGGGACCATCTGAACCTGCAACGCTCCGAGTTTCGGGTCGATGGGTCAAGGCAAAGGGGTAGAAAACTGCCTACCAAGTTGCCAACAGTCAAGGCCTTTGGGTTTGTTAGGGTTTTTCAGCAGTGAACCGCATGCCCTTGGGCTGAGCGATCTGACCTGGGCTCGCGCGAGTGACCAGGGGACCACCCGAACCTGCAACATTCCAAGTTTCGGGTTGATCGGTCAAGCCAAAGGGGTAGAAAACTGCGTACCAAGTTGCCAACAGTCGAGGCCTTTGGGCTTGTTTTGGCCTTTTCACGCGCGAACCGCATACCCTTCTGCTGTGCGGTCTGACCTGGGCTCGCGCGTGTGACCACGGGACCACCTGAACCTGCAACGCTCCGAGTTTCGGGTCGATCAGTCAAGGTCAAGGTCGACCCGTTGGGCCAGGTATGCCAATTTGAGCGGCATAGAGCATTGGCTTCCGCCGTGCGGTCTGGTCTGGGCTCGCGCGACAGACCAGGGGACCACCCCAACCTGTAATGCCCAGAGTTCCGGGTCGATAGGTCAAGCCTAAGGGGTAGAAAAACTGCGTACCAAGTGGCCCAAAAGTGAAGAAATTGGGCTTGTTTTGGTCTTTTCAAACGCGAACCGCATACCTTTCTGCTGTGCTGCCTAACCTGGGCTCGCGCGAGTGACCGGGGGACCATCTGAACCTGCAACGCTCCGAGTTTCGGGTCGATGGGTCAAGGCAAAGGGGTAGAAAACTGCCTACCAAGTTGCCAACAGTCAAGGCCTTTGGGTTTGTTAGGGTTTTTCAGCAGTGAACCGCATGCCCTTGGGCTGAGCGATCTGACCTGGGCTCGCGCGAGTGACCAGGGGACCACCCGAACCTGCAACATTCCGAGTTTCGGGTCGATCGGTCAAGCCAAAGGGGTAGAAAACTGCGTACCAAGTTGCCAACAGTCGAGGCCTTTGGGCTTGTTTTGGCCTTTTCACGCGCGAACCGCATACCCTTCTGCTGTGCGGTCTGACCTGGGCTCGCGCGTGTGACCACGGGACCACCTGAACCTGCAACGCTCCGAGTTTCGGGTCGATCAGTCAAGGTCAAGGTCGACCCGTTGGGCCAGGTATGCCAATTTGAGCGGCATAGAGCATTGGCTTCGGCCGTGCGGTCTGGTCTGGGCTCGCGCGACAGACCAGGGGACCACCCCAACCTGCAATGCCCAGAGTTCCGGGTCGATAGGTCAAGCCTAAGGGGTAGAAAAACTGCGTACCAAGTGGCCCAAAAGTGAAGAAATTGGGCTTGTTTTGGTCTTTTCAAACGCGAACGGCATACCTTTCTGCTGTGCTGCCTGACCTGGGCTCGCGCGAGTGACCGGGGGACCATCTGAACCTGCAACGCTCCGAGTTTCGGGTCGATGGGTCAAGGCAAAGGGGTAGAAAACTGCCTACCAAGTTGCCAACAGTCAAGGCCTTTGGGTTTGTTAGGGTTTTTCAGCAGTGAACCGCATGCCCTTGGGCTGAGCGATCTGACCTGGGCTCGCGCGAGTGACCAGGGGACCACCCGAACCTGCAACATTCCGAGTTTCGGGTCGATCGGTCAAGCCAAAGGGGTAGAAAACTGCGTACCAAGTTGCCAACAGTCGAGGCCTTTGGGCTTGTTTTGGCCTTTTCACGCGCGAACCGCATACCCTTCTGCTGTGCGGTCTGACCTGGGCTCGCGCGTGTGACCACGGGACCACCTGAACCTGCAACGCTCCGAGTTTCGGGTCGATCAGTCAAGGTCAAGGTCGACCCGTTGGGCCAGGTATGCCAATTTGAGCGGCATAGAGCATTGGCTTCGGCCGTGCGGTCTGGTCTGGGCTCGCGCGACAGACCAGGGGACCACCCCAACCTGCAATGCCCAGAGTTCCGGGTCGATAGGTCAAGCCTAAGGGGTAGAAAAACTGCGTACCAAGTGGCCCAAAAGTGAAGAAATTGGGCTTGTTTTGGTCTTTTCAAACGCGAACCGCATACCTTTCTGCTGTGCTGCCTGACCTGGGCTAGCGCGAGTGACCGGGGGACCATCTGAACCTGCAACGCTCCGAGTTTCGGGTCGATGGGTCAAGGCAAAGGGGTAGAAAACTGCCTACCAAGTTGCCAACAGTCAAGGCCTTTGGGTTTGTTAGGGTTTTTCAGCAGTGAACCGCATGCCCTTGGGCTGAGCGATCTGACCTGGGCTCGCCCGAGTGACCAGGGGACCACCCGAACCTGCAACATTCCGAGTTTCGGGTCGATCGGTCAAGCCAAAGGGGTAGAAAACTGCGTACCAAGTTGCCAACAGTCGAGGCCTTTGGGCTTGTTTTGGCCTTTTCACGCGCGAACCGCATACCCTTCTGCTGTGCGGTCTGACCTGGGCTCGCGCGTGTGACCACGGGACCACCTGAACCTGCAACGCTCCGAGTTTCGGGTCGATCAGTCAAGGTCAAGGTCGACCCGTTGGGCCAGGTATGCCAATTTGAGCGGCATAGAGCATTGGCTTCGGCCGTGCGGTCTGGTCTGGGCTCGCGCGACAGACCAGGGGACCACCCCAACCTGCAATGCCCAGAGTTCCGGGTCGATAGGTCAAGCCTAAGGGGTAGAAAAACTGCGTACCAAGTGGCCCAAAAGTGAAGAAATTGGGCTTGTTTTGGTCTTTTCAAACGCGAACCGCATACCTTTCTGCTGTGCTGCCTGACCTGGGCTCGCGCGAGTGACCGGGGGACCATCTGAACCTGCAACGCTCCGAGTTTCGGGTCGATGGGTCAAGGCAAAGGGGTAGAAAACTGCCTACCAAGTTGCCAACAGTCAAGGCCTTTGGGTTTGTTAGGGTTTTTCAGCAGTGAACCGCATGCCCTTGGGCTGAGCGATCTGACCTGGGCTCGCGCGAGTGACCAGGGGACCACCCGAACCTGCAACATTCCGAGTTTCGGGTCGATCGGTCAAGCCAAAGGGGTAGAAAACTGCGTACCAAGTTGCCAACAGTCGAGGCCTTTGGGCTTGTTTTGGCCTTTTCACGCGCGAACCGCATACCCTTCTGCTGTGCGGTCTGACCTGGGCTCGCGCGTGTGACCACGGGACCACCTGAACCTGCAACGCTCCGAGTTTCGGGTCGATCAGTCAAGGTCAAGGTCGACCCGTTGGGCCAGGTATGCCAATTTGAGCGGCATAGAGCATTGGCTTCCGCCGTGCGGTCTGGTCTGGGCTCGCGCGACAGACCAGGGGACCACCCCAACCTGCAATGCCCAGAGTTCCGGGTCGATAGGTCAAGCCTAAGGGGTAGAAAAACTGCGTACCAAGTGGCCCAAAAGTGAAGAAATTGGGCTTGTTTTGGTCTTTTCAAACGCGAACCGCATACCTTTCTGCTGTGCTGCCTGACCTGGGCTCGCGCGAGTGACCGGGGGACCATCTGAACCTGCAACGCTCCGAGTTTCGGGTCGATGGGTCAAGGCAAAGGGGTAGAAAACTGCCTACCAAGTTGCCAACAGTCAAGGCCTTTGGGTTTGTTAGGGTTTTTCAGCAGTGAACCGCATGCCCTTGGGCTGAGCGATCTGACCTGGGCTCGCGCGAGTGACCAGGGGACCACCCGAACCTGCAACATTCCGAGTTTCGGGTCGATCGGTCAAGCCAAAGGGGTAGAAAACTGCGTACCAAGTTGCCAACAGTCGAGGCCTTTGGGCTTGTTTTGGCCTTTTCACGCGCGAACCGCATACCCTTCTGCTGTGCGGTCTGACCTGGGCTCGCGCGTGTGACCACGGGACCACCTGAACCTGCAACGCTCCGAGTTTCGGGTCGATCAGTCAAGGTCAAGGTCGACCCGTTGGGCCAGGTAAGCCAATTTGAGCGGCATAGAGCATTGGCTTCGGCCGTGCGGTCTGGTCTGGGCTCGCGCGACAGACCAGGGGACCACCCCAACCTGCAATGCCCAGAGTTCCGGGTCGATAGGTCAAGCCTAAGGGGTAGAAAAACTGCGTACCAAGTGGCCCAAAAGTGAAGAAATTGGGCTTGTTTTGGTCTTTTCAAACGCGAACCGCATACCTTTCTGCTGTGCTGCCTGACCTGGGCTCGCGCGAGTGACCGGGGGACCATCTGAACCTGCAACGCTCCGAGTTTCGGGTCGATGGGTCAAGGCAAAGGGGTAGAAAACTGCCTACCAAGTTGCCAACAGTCAAGGCCTTTGGGTTTGTTAGGGTTTTTCAGCAGTGAACCGCATGCCCTTGGGCTGAGCGATCTGACCTGGGCTTGCGCGAGTGACCAGGGGACCACCCGAACCTGCAACATTCCGAGTTTCGGGTCGATCGGTCAAGCCAAAGGGGTAGAAAACTGCGTACCAAGTTGCCAACAGTCGAGGCCTTTGGGCTTGTTTTGGCCTTTTCACGCGCGAACCGCATACCCTTCTGCTGTGCGGTCTGACCTGGGCTCGCGCGTGTGACCACGGGACCACCTGAACCTGCAACGCTCCGAGTTTCGGGTCGATCAGTCAAGGTCAAGGTCGACCCGTTGGGCCAGGTATGCCAATTTGAGCGGCATAGAGCATTGGCTTCGGCCGTGCGGTCTGGTCTGGGCTCGCGCGACAGACCAGGGGACCACCCCAACCTGCAATGCCCAGAGTTCCGGGTCGATAGGTCAAGCCTAAGGGGTAGAAAAACTGCGTACCAAGTGGCCCAAAAGTGAAGAAATTGGGCTTGTTTTGGTCTTTTCAAACGCGAACCGCATACCTTTCTGCTGTGCTGCCTGACCTGGGCTCGCGCGAGTGACCGGGGGACCATCTGAACCTGCAACGCTCCGAGTTTCGGGTCGATGGGTCAAGGCAAAGGGGTAGAAAACTGCCTACCAAGTTGCCAACAGTCAAGGCCTTTGGGTTTGTTAGGGTTTTTCAGCAGTGAACCGCATGCCCTTGGGCTGAGCGATCTGACCTGGGCTCGCCCGAGTGACCAGGGGACCACCCGAACCTGCAACATTCCGAGTTTCGGGTCGATCGGTCAAGCCAAAGGGGTAGAAAACTGCGTACCAAGTTGCCAACAGTCGAGGCCTTTGGGCTTGTTTTGGCCTTTTCACGCGCGAACCGCATACCCTTCTGCTGTGCGGTCTGACCTGGGCTCGCGCGTGTGACCACGGGACCACCTGAACCTGCAACGCTCCGAGTTTCGGGTCGATCAGTCAAGGTCAAGGTCGACCCGTTGGGCCAGGTATGCCAATTTGAGCGGCATAGAGCATTGGCTTCGGCCGTGCGGTCTGGTCTGGGCTCGCGCGACAGACCAGGGGACCACCCCAACCTGCAATGCCCAGAGTTCCGGGTCGATAGGTCAAGCCTAAGGGGTAGAAAAACTGCGTACCAAGTGGCCCAAAAGTGAAGAAATTGGGCTTGTTTTGGTCTTTTCAAACGCGAACCGCATACCTTTCTGCTGTGCTGCCTGACCTGGGCTCGCGCGAGTGACCGGGGGACCATCTGAACCTGCAACGCTCCGAGTTTCGGGTCGATGGGTCAAGGCAAAGGGGTAGAAAACTGCCTACCAAGTTGCCAACAGTCAAGGCCTTTGGGTTTGTTAGGGTTTTTCAGCAGTGAACCGCATGCCCTTGGGCTGAGCGATCTGACCTGGGCTCGCGCGAGTGACCAGGGGACCACCCGAACCTGCAACATTCCAAGTTTCGGGTCGATCGGTCAAGCCAAAGGGGTAGAAAACTGCGTACCAAGTTGCCAACAGTCGAGGCCTTTGGGCTTGTTTTGGCCTTTTCACGCGCGAACCGCATACCCTTCTGCTGTGCGGTCTGACCTGGGCTCGCGCGTGTGACCACGGGACCACCTGAACCTGCAACGCTCCGAGTTTCCGGTCGATCAGTCAAGGTCAAGGTCGACCCGTTGGGCCAGGTATGCCAATTTGAGCGGCATAGAGCATTGGCTTCCGCCGTGCGGTCTGGTCTGGGCTCGCGCGACAGACCAGGGGACCACCCCAACCTGCAATGCCCAGAGTTCCGGGTCGATAGGTCAAGCCTAAGGGGTAGAAAAACTGCGTACCAAGTGGCCCAAAAGTGAAGAAATTGGGCTTGTTTTGGTCTTTTCAAACGCGAACCGCATACCTTTCTGCTGTGCTGCCTGACCTGGGCTCGCGCGAGTGACCGGGGGACCATCTGAACCTGCAACGCTCCGAGTTTCGGGTCGATGGGTCAAGGCAAAGGGGTAGAAAACTGCCTACCAAGTTGCCAACAGTCAAGGCCTTTGGGTTTGTTAGGGTTTTTCAGCAGTGAACCGCATGCCCTTGGGCTGAGCGATCTGACCTGGGCTCGCGCGAGTGACCAGGGGACCACCCGAACCTGCAACATTCCGAGTTTCGGGTCGATCGGTCAAGCCAAAGGGGTAGAAAACTGCGTACCAAGTTGCCAACAGTCGAGGCCTTTGGGCTTGTTTTGGCCTTTTCACGCGCGAACCGCATACCCTTCTGCTGTGCGGTCTGACCTGGGCTCGCGCGTGTGACCACGGGACCACCTGAACCTGCAACGCTCCGAGTTTCGGGTCGATCAGTCAAGGTCAAGGTCGACCCGTTGGGCCAGGTATGCCAATTTGAGCGGCATAGAGCATTGGCTTCGGCCGTGCGGTCTGGTCTGGGCTCGCGCGACAGACCAGGGGACCACCCCAACCTGCAATGCCCAGAGTTCCGGGTCGATAGGTCAAGCCTAAGGGGTAGAAAAACTGCGTACCAAGTGGCCCAAAAGTGAAGAAATTGGGCTTGTTTTGGTCTTTTCAAACGCGAACCGCATACCTTTCTGCTGTGCTGCCTGACCTGGGCTCGCGCGAGTGACCGGGGGACCATCTGAACCTGCAACGCTCCGAGTTTCGGGTCGATGGGTCAAGGCAAAGGGGTAGAAAACTGCCTACCAAGTTGCCAACAGTCAAGGCCTTTGGGTTTGTTAGGGTTTTTCAGCAGTGAACCGCATGCCCTTGGGCTGAGCTATCTGACCTGGGCTCGCGCGAGTGACCAGGGGACCACCCGAACCTGCAACATTCCGAGTTTCGGGTCGATCGGTCAAGCCAAAGGGGTAGAAAACTGCGTACCAAGTTGCCAACAGTCGAGGCCTTTGGGCTTGTTTTGGCCTTTTCACGCGCGAACCGCATACCCTTCTGCTGTGCGGTCTGACCTGGGCTCGCGCGTGTGACCACGGGACCACCTGAACCTGCAACGCTCCGAGTTTCGGGTCGATCAGTCAAGGTCAAGGTCGACCCGTTGGGCCAGGTATGCCAATTTGAGCGGCATAGAGCATTGGCTTCGGCCGTGCGGTCTGGTCTGGGCTCGCGCGACAGACCAGGGGACCACCCCAACCTGCAATGCCCAGAGTTCCGGGTCGATAGGTCAAGCCTAAGGGGTAGAAAAACTGCGTACCAAGTGGCCCAAAAGTGAAGAAATTGGGCTTGTTTTGGTCTTTTCAAACGCGAACCGCATACCTTTCTGCTGTGCTGCCTGACCTGGGCTCGCGCGAGTGACCGGGGGACCATCTGAACCTGCAACGCTCCGAGTTTCGGGTCGATGGGTCAAGGCAAAGGGGTAGAAAACTGCCTACCAAGTTGCCAACAGTCAAGGCCTTTGGGTTTGTTAGGGTTTTTCAGCAGTGAACCGCATGCCCTTGGGCTGAGCGATCTGACCTGGGCTCGCGCGAGTGACCAGGGGACCACCCGAACCTGCAACATTCCGAGTTTCGGGTCGATCGGTCAAGCCAAAGGGGTAGAAAACTGCGTACCAAGTTGCCAACAGTCGAGGCCTTTGGGCTTGTTTTGGCCTTTTCACGCGCGAACCGCATACCCTTCTGCTGTGCGGTCTGACCTGGGCTCGCGCGTGTGACCACGGGACCACCTGAACCTGCAACGCTCCGAGTTTCGGGTCGATCAGTCAAGGTCAAGGTCGACCCGTTGGGCCAGGTATGCCAATTTGAGCGGCATAGAGCATTGGCTTCGGCCGTGCGGTCTGGTCTGGGCTCGCGCGACAGACCAGGGGACCACCCCAACCTGCAATGCCCAGAGTTCCGGGTCGATAGGTCAAGCCTAAGGGGTAGAAAAACTGCGTACCAAGTGGCCCAAAAGTGAAGAAATTGGGCTTGTTTTGGTCTTTTCAAACGCGAACCGCATACCTTTCTGCTGTGCTGCCTGACCTGGGCTAGCGCGAGTGACCGGGGGACCATCTGAACCTGCAACGCTCCGAGTTTCGGGTCGATGGGTCAAGGCAAAGGGGTAGAAAACTGCCTACCAAGTTGCCAACAGTCAAGGCCTTTGGGTTTGTTAGGGTTTTTCAGCAGTGAACCGCATGCCCTTGGGCTGAGCGATCTGACCTGGGCTCGCCCGAGTGACCAGGGGACCACCCGAACCTGCAACATTCCGAGTTTCGGGTCGATCGGTCAAGCCAAAGGGGTAGAAAACTGCGTACCAAGTTGCCAACAGTCGAGGCCTTTGGGCTTGTTTTGGCCTTTTCACGCGCGAACCGCATACCCTTCTGCTGTGCGGTCTGACCTGGGCTCGCGCGTGTGACCACGGGACCACCTGAACCTGCAACGCTCCGAGTTTCGGGTCGATCAGTCAAGGTCAAGGTCGACCCGTTGGGCCAGGTATGCCAATTTGAGCGGCATAGAGCATTGGCTTCGGCCGTGCGGTCTGGTCTGGGCTCGCGCGACAGACCAGGGGACCACCCCAACCTGCAATGCCCAGAGTTCCGGGTCGATAGGTCAAGCCTAAGGGGTAGAAAAACTGCGTACCAAGTGGCCCAAAAGTGAAGAAATTGGGCTTGTTTTGGTCTTTTCAAACGCGAACCGCATACCTTTCTGCTGTGCTGCCTGACCTGGGCTCGCGCGAGTGACCGGGGGACCATCTGAACCTGCAATGCTCCGAGTTTCGGGTCGATGGGTCAAGGCAAAGGGGTAGAAAACTGCCTACCAAGTTGCCAACAGTCAAGGCCTTTGGGTTTGTTAGGGTTTTTCAGCAGTGAACCGCATGCCCTTGGGCTGAGCGATCTGACCTGGGCTCGCGCGAGTGACCAGGGGACCACCCGAACCTGCAACATTCCGAGTTTCGGGTCGATCGGTCAAGCCAAAGGGGTAGAAAACTGCGTACCAAGTTGCCAACAGTCGAGGCCTTTGGGCTTGTTTTGGCCTTTTCACGCGCGAACCGCATACCCTTCTGCTGTGCGGTCTGACCTGGGCTCGCGCGTGTGACCACGGGACCACCTGAACCTGCAACGCTCCGAGTTTCGGGTCGATCAGTCAAGGTCAAGGTCGACCCGTTGGGCCAGGTATGCCAATTTGAGCGGCATAGAGCATTGGCTTCCGCCGTGCGGTCTGGTCTGGGCTCGCGCGACAGACCAGGGGACCACCCCAACCTGCAATGCCCAGAGTTCCGGGTCGATAGGTCAAGCCTAAGGGGTAGAAAAACTGCGTACCAAGTGGCCCAAAAGTGAAGAAATTGGGCTTGTTTTGGTCTTTTCAAACGCGAACCGCATACCTTTCTGCTGTGCTGCCTGACCTGGGCTCGCGCGAGTGACCGGGGGACCATCTGAACCTGCAACGCTCCGAGTTTCGGGTCGATGGGTCAAGGCAAAGGGGTAGAAAACTGCCTACCAAGTTGCCAACAGTCAAGGCCTTTGGGTTTGTTAGGGTTTTTCAGCAGTGAACCGCATGCCCTTGGGCTGAGCGATCTGACCTGGGCTCACGCGAGTGACCAGGGGACCACCCGAACCTGCAACATTCCGAGTTTCGGGTCGATCGGTCAAGCCAAAGGGGTAGAAAACTGCGTACCAAGTTGCCAACAGTCGAGGCCTTTGGGCTTGTTTTGGCCTTTTCACGCGCGAACCGCATACCCTTCTGCTGTGCGGTCTGACCTGGGCTCGCGCGTGTGACCACGGGACCACCTGAACCTGCAACGCTCAGAGTTTCGGGTCGATCAGTCAAGGTCAAGGTCGACCCGTTGGGCCAGGTATGCCAATTTGAGCGGCATAGAGCATTGGCTTCGGCCGTGCGGTCTGGTCTGGGCTCGCGCGACAGACCAGGGGACCACCCCAACCTGCAATGCCCAGAGTTCCGGGTCGATAGGTCAAGCCTAAGGGGTAGAAAAACTGCGTACCAAGTGGCCCAAAAGTGAAGAAATTGGGCTTGTTTTGGTCTTTTCAAACGCGAACCGCATACCTTTCTGCTGTGCTGCCTGACCTGGGCTCGCGCGAGTGACCGGGGGACCATCTGAACCTGCAACGCTCCGAGTTTCGGGTCGATGGGTCAAGGCAAAGGGGTAGAAAACTGCCTACCAAGTTGCCAACAGTCAAGGCCTTTGGGTTTGTTAGGGTTTTTCAGCAGTGAACCGCATGCCCTTGGGCTGAGCGATCTGACCTGGGCTCGCCCGAGTGACCAGGGGACCACCCGAACCTGCAACATTCCGAGTTTCGGGTCGATCGGTCAAGCCAAAGGGGTAGAAAACTGCGTACCAAGTTGCCAACAGTCGAGGCCTTTGGGCTTGTTTTGGCCTTTTCACGCGCGAACCGCATACCCTTCTGCTGTGCGGTCTGACCTGGGCTCGCGCGTGTGACCACGGGACCACCTGAACCTGCAACGCTCCGAGTTTCGGGTCGATCAGTCAAGGTCAAGGTCGACCCGTTGGGCCAGGTATGCCAATTTGAGCGGCATAGAGCATTGGCTTCGGCCGTGCGGTCTGGTCTGGGCTCGCGCGACAGACCAGGGGACCACCCCAACCTGCAATGCCCAGAGTTCCGGGTCGATAGGTCAAGCCTAAGGGGTAGAAAAACTGCGTACCAAGTGGCCCAAAAGTGAAGAAATTGGGCTTGTTTTGGTCTTTTCAAACGCGAACCGCATACCTTTCTGCTGTGCTGCCTGACCTGGGCTCGCGCGAGTGACCGGGGGACCATCTGAACCTGCAACGCTCCGAGTTTCGGGTCGATGGGTCAAGGCAAAGGGGTAGAAAACTGCCTACCAAGTTGCCAACAGTCAAGGCCTTTGGGTTTGTTAGGGTTTTTCAGCAGTGAACCGCATGCCCTTGGGCTGAGCGATCTGACCTGGGCTCGCGCGAGTGACCAGGGGACCACCCGAACCTGCAACATTCCGAGTTTCGGGTCGATCGGTCAAGCCAAAGGGGTAGAAAACTGCGTACCAAGTTGCCAACAGTCGAGGCCTTTGGGCTTGTTTTGGCCTTTTCACGCGCGAACCGCATACCCTTCTGCTGTGCGGTCTGACCTGGGCTCGCGCGTGTGACCACGGGACCACCTGAACCTGCAACGCTCCGAGTTTCGGGTCGATCAGTCAAGGTCAAGGTCGACCCGTTGGGCCAGGTATGCCAATTTGAGCGGCATAGAGCATTGGCTTCGGCCGTGCGGTCTGGTCTGGGCTCGCGCGACAGACCAGGGGACCACCCCAACCTGCAATGCCCAGAGTTCCGGGTCGATAGGTCAAGCCTAAGGGGTAGAAAAACTGCGTACCAAGTGGCCCAAAAGTGAAGAAATTGGGCTTGTTTTGGTCTTTTCAAACGCGAACCGCATACCTTTCTGCTGTGCTGCCTGACCTGGGCTCGCGCGAGTGACCGGGGGACCATCTGAACCTGCAACGCTCCGAGTTTCGGGTCGATGGGTCAAGGCAAAGGGGTAGAAAACTGCCTACCAAGTTGCCAACAGTCAAGGCCTTTGGGTTTGTTAGGGTTTTTCAGCAGTGAACCGCATGCCCTTGGGCTGAGCGATCTGACCTGGACTTGCGCGAGTGACCAGGGGACCACCCGAACCTGCAACATTCCGAGTTTCGGGTCGATCGGTCAAGCCAAAGGGGTAGAAAACTGCGTACCAAGTTGCCAACAGTCGAGGCCTTTGGGCTTGTTTTGGCCTTTTCACGCGCGAACCGCATACCCTTCTGCTGTGCGGTCTGACCTGGGCTCGCGCGTGTGACCACGGGACCACCTGAACCTGCAACGCTCCGAGTTTCGGGTCGATCAGTCAAGGTCAAGGTCGACCCGTTGGGCCAGGTATGCCAATTTGAGCGGCATAGAGCATTGGCTTCGGCCGTGCGGTCTGGTCTGGGCTCGCGCGACAGACCAGGGGACCACCCCAACCTGCAATGCCCAGAGTTCCGGGTCGATAGGTCAAGCCTAAGGGGTAGAAAAACTGCGTACCAAGTGGCCCAAAAGTGAAGAAATTGGGCTTGTTTTGGTCTTTTCAAACGCGAACCGCATACCTTTCTGCTGTGCTGCCTGACCTGGGCTCGCGCGAGTGACCGGGGGACCATCTGAACCTGCAACGCTCCGAGTTTCGGGTCGATGGGTCAAGGCAAAGGGGTAGAAAACTGCCTACCAAGTTGCCAACAGTCAAGGCCTTTGGGTTTGTTAGGGTTTTTCAGCAGTGAACCGCATGCCCTTGGGCTGAGCGATCTGACCTGGGCTCGCCCGAGTGACCAGGGGACCACCCGAACCTGCAACATTCCGAGTTTCGGGTCGATCGGTCAAGCCAAAGGGGTAGAAAACTGCGTACCAAGTTGCCAACAGTCGAGGCCTTTGGGCTTGTTTTGGCCTTTTCACGCGCGAACCGCATACCCTTCTGCTGTGCGGTCTGACCTGGGCTCGCGCGTGTGACCACGGGACCACCTGAACCTGCAACGCTCCGAGTTTCGGGTCGATCAGTCAAGGTCAAGGTCGACCCGTTGGGCCAGGTATGCCAATTTGAGCGGCATAGAGCATTGGCTTCGGCCGTGCGGTCTGGTCTGGGCTCGCGCGACAGACCAGGGGACCACCCCAACCTGCAATGCCCAGAGTTCCGGGTCGATAGGTCAAGCCTAAGGGGTAGAAAAACTGCGTACCAAGTGGCCCAAAAGTGAAGAAATTGGGCTTGTTTTGGTCTTTTCAAACGCGAACCGCATACCTTTCTGCTGTGCTGCCTGACCTGGGCTCGCGCGAGTGACCGGGGGACCATCTGAACCTGCAACGCTCCGAGTTTCGGGTCGATGGGTCAAGGCAAAGGGGTAGAAAACTGCCTACCAAGTTGCCAACAGTCAAGGCCTTTGGGTTTGTTAGGGTTTTTCAGCAGTGAACCGCATGCCCTTGGGCTGAGCGATCTGACCTGGGCTCGCGCGAGTGACCAGGGGACCACCCGAACCTGCAACATTCCGAGTTTCGGGTCGATCGGTCAAGCCAAAGGGGTAGAAAACTGCGTACCAAGTTGCCAACAGTCGAGGCCTTTGGGCTTGTTTTGGCCTTTTCACGCGCGAACCGCATACCCTTCTGCTGTGCGGTCTGACCTGGGCTCGCGCGTGTGACCACGGGACCACCTGAACCTGCAACGCTCCGAGTTTCGGGTCGATCAGTCAAGGTCAAGGTCGACCCGTTGGGCCAGGTATGCCAATTTGAGCGGCATAGAGCATTGGCTTCGGCCGTGCGGTCTGGTCTGGGCTCGCGCGACAGACCAGGGGACCACCCCAACCTGCAATGCCCAGAGTTCCGGGTCGATAGGTCAAGCCTAAGGGGTAGAAAAACTGCGTACCAAGTGGCCCAAAAGTGAAGAAATTGGGCTTGTTTTGGTCTTTTCAAACGCGAACCGCATACCTTTCTGCTGTGCTGCCTGACCTGGGCTCGCGCGAGTGACCGGGGGACCATCTGAACCTGCAACGCTCCGAGTTTCGGGTCGATGGGTCAAGGCAAAGGGGTAGAAAACTGCCTACCAAGTTGCCAACAGTCAAGGCCTTTGGGTTTGTTAGGGTTTTTCAGCAGTGAACCGCATGCCCTTGGGCTGAGCGATCTGACCTGGGCTCGCCCGAGTGACCAGGGGACCACCCGAACCTGCAACATTCCGAGTTTCGGGTCGATCGGTCAAGCCAAAGGGGTAGAAAACTGCGTACCAAGTTGCCAACAGTCGAGGCCTTTGGGCTTGTTTTGGCCTTTTCACGCGCGAACCGCATACCCTTCTGCTGTGCGGTCTGACCTGGGCTCGCGCGTGTGACCACGGGACCACCTGAACCTGCAACGCTCCGAGTTTCGGGTCGATCAGTCAAGGTCAAGGTCGACCCGTTGGGCCAGGTATGCCAATTTGAGCGGCATAGAGCATTGGCTTCGGCCGTGCGGTCTGGTCTGGGCTCGCGCGACAGACCAGGGGACCACCCCAACCTGCAATGCCCAGAGTTCCGGGTCGATAGGTCAAGCCTAAGGGGTAGAAAAACTGCGTACCAAGTGGCCCAAAAGTGAAGAAATTGGGCTTGTTTTGGTCTTTTCAAACGCGAACCGCATACCTTTCTGCTGTGCTGCCTGACCTGGGCTCGCGCGAGTGACCGGGGGACCATCTGAACCTGCAACGCTCCGAGTTTCGGGTCGATGGGTCAAGGCAAAGGGGTAGAAAACTGCCTACCAAGTTGCCAACAGTCAAGGCCTTTGGGTTTGTTAGGGTTTTTCAGCAGTGAACCGCATGCCCTTGGGCTGAGCGATCTGACCTGGGCTCGCCCGAGTGACCAGGGGACCACCCGAACCTGCAACATTCCGAGTTTCGGGTCGATCGGTCAAGCCAAAGGGGTAGAAAACTGCGTACCAAGTTGCCAACAGTCGAGGCCTTTGGGCTTGTTTTGGCCTTTTCACGCGCGAACCGCATACCCTTCTGCTGTGCGGTCTGACCTGGGCTCGCGCGTGTGACCACGGGACCACCTGAACCTGCAACGCTCCGAGTTTCGGGTCGATCAGTCAAGGTCAAGGTCGACCCGTTGGGCCAGGTATGCCAATTTGAGCGGCATAGAGCATTGGCTTCGGCCGTGCGGTCTGGTCTGGGCTCGCGCGACAGACCAGGGGACCACCCCAACCTGCAATGCCCAGAGTTCCGGGTCGATAGGTCAAGCCTAAGGGGTAGAAAAACTGCGTACCAAGTGGCCCAAAAGTGAAGAAATTGGGCTTGTTTTGGTCTTTTCAAACGCGAACCGCATACCTTTCTGCTGTGCTGCCTGACCTGGGCTCGCGCGAGTGACCGGGGGACCATCTGAACCTGCAACGCTCCGAGTTTCGGGTCGATGGGTCAAGGCAAAGGGGTAGAAAACTGCCTACCAAGTTGCCAACAGTCAAGGCCTTTGGGTTTGTTAGGGTTTTTCAGCAGTGAACCGCATGCCCTTGGGCTGAGCGATCTGACCTGGGCTCGCCCGAGTGACCAGGGGACCACCCGAACCTGCAACATTCCGAGTTTCGGGTCGATCGGTCAAGCCAAAGGGGTAGAAAACTGCGTACCAAGTTGCCAACAGTCGAGGCCTTTGGGCTTGTTTTGGCCTTTTCACGCGCGAACCGCATACCCTTCTGCTGTGCGGTCTGACCTGGGCTCGCGCGTGTGACCACGGGACCACCTGAACCTGCAACGCTCCGAGTTTCGGGTCGATCAGTCAAGGTCAAGGTCGACCCGTTGGGCCAGGTATGCCAATTTGAGCGGCATAGAGCATTGGCTTCCGCCGTGCGGTCTGGTCTGGGCTCGCGCGACAGACCAGGGGACCACCCCAACCTGCAATGCCCAGAGTTCCGGGTCGATAGGTCAAGCCTAAGGGGTAGAAAAACTGCGTACCAAGTGGCCCAAAAGTGAAGAAATTGGGCTTGTTTTGGTCTTTTCAAACGCGAACCGCATACCTTTCTGCTGTGCTGCCTGACCTGGGCTCGCGCGAGTGACCGGGGGACCATCTGAACCTGCAACGCTCCGAGTTTCGGGTCGATGGGTCAAGGCAAAGGGGTAGAAAACTGCCTACCAAGTTGCCAACAGTCAAGGCCTTTGGGTTTGTTAGGGTTTTTCAGCAGTGAACCGCATGCCCTTGGGCTGAGCGATCTGACCTGGGCTCGCCCGAGTGACCAGGGGACCACCCGAACCTGCAACATTCCGAGTTTCGGGTCGATCGGTCAAGCCAAAGGGGTAGAAAACTGCGTACCAAGTTGCCAACAGTCGAGGCCTTTGGGCTTGTTTTGGCCTTTTCACGCGCGAACCGCATACCCTTCTGCTGTGCGGTCTGACCTGGGCTCGCGCGTGTGACCACGGGACCACCTGAACCTGCAACGCTCCGAGTTTCGGGTCGATCAGTCAAGGTCAAGGTCGACCCGTTGGGCCAGGTATGCCAATTTGAGCGGCATAGAGCATTGGCTTCGGCCGTGCGGTCTGGTCTGGGCTCGCGCGACAGACCAGGGGACCACCCCAACCTGCAATGCCCAGAGTTCCGGGTCGATAGGTCAAGCCTAAGGGGTAGAAAAACTGCGTACCAAGTGGCCCAAAAGTGAAGAAATTGGGCTTGTTTTGGTCTTTTCAAACGCGAACCGCATACCTTTCTGCTGTGCTGCCTGACCTGGGCTCGCGCGAGTGACCGGGGGACCATCTGAACCTGCAACGCTCCGAGTTTCGGGTCGATGGGTCAAGGCAAAGGGGTAGAAAACTGCCTACCAAGTTGCCAACAGTCAAGGCCTTTGGGTTTGTTAGGGTTTTTCAGCAGTGAACCGCATGCCCTTGGGCTGAGCGATCTGACCTGGGCTCGCGCGAGTGACCAGGGGACCACCCGAACCTGCAACATTCCGAGTTTCGGGTCGATCGGTCAAGCCAAAGGGGTAGAAAACTGCGTACCAAGTTGCCAACAGTCGAGGCCTTTGGGCTTGTTTTGGCCTTTTCACGCGCGAACCGCATACCCTTCTGCTGTGCGGTCTGACCTGGGCTCGCGCGTGTGACCACGGGACCACCTGAACCTGCAACGCTCCGAGTTTCGGGTCGATCAGTCAAGGTCAAGGTCGACCCGTTGGGCCAGGTATGCCAATTTGAGCGGCATAGAGCATTGGCTTCGGCCGTGCGGTCTGGTCTGGGCTCGCGCGACAGACCAGGGGTCCATCCCAACCTGCAATGCCCAGAGTTCCGGGTCGATAGGTCAAGCCTAAGGGGTAGAAAAACTGCGTACCAAGTGGCCCAAAAGTGAAGAAATTGGGCTTGTTTTGGTCTTTTCAAACGCGAACCGCATACCTTTCTGCTGTGCTGCCTGACCTGGGCTCGCGCGAGTGACCGGGGGACCATCTGAACCTGCAACGCTCCGAGTTTCGGGTCGATGGGTCAAGGCAAAGGGGTAGAAAACTGCCTACCAAGTTGCCAACAGTCAAGGCCTTTGGGTTTGTTAGGGTTTTTCAGCAGTGAACCGCATGCCCTTGGGCTGAGCGATCTGACCTCGGCTCGCGCGAGTGACCAGGGGACCACCCGAACCTGCAACATTCCGAGTTTCGGGTCGATCGGTCAAGCCAAAGGGGTAGAAAACTGCGTACCAAGTTGCCAACAGTCGAGGCCTTTGGGCTTGTTTTGGCCTTTTCACGCGCGAACCGCATACCCTTCTGCTGTGCGGTCTGACCTGGGCTCGCGCGTGTGACCACGGGACCACCTGAACCTGCAACGCTCCGAGTTTCGGGTCGATCAGTCAAGGTCAAGGTCGACCCGTTGGGCCAGGTATGCCAATTTGAGCGGCATAGAGCATTGGCTTCGGCCGTGCGGTCTGGTCTGGGCTCGCGCGACAGACCAGGGGACCACCCCAACCTGCAATGCCCAGAGTTCCGGGTCGATAGGTCAAGCCTAAGGGGTAGAAAAACTGCGTACCAAGTGGCCCAAAAGTGAAGAAATTGGGCTTGTTTTGGTCTTTTCAAACGCGAACCGCATACCTTTCTGCTGTGCTGCCTGACCTGGGCTCGCGCGAGTGACCGGGGGACCATCTGAACCTGCAACGCTCCGAGTTTCGGGTCGATGGGTCAAGGCAAAGGGGTAGAAAACTGCCTACCAAGTTGCCAACAGTCAAGGCCTTTGGGTTTGTTAGGGTTTTTCAGCAGTGAACCGCATGCCCTTGGGCTGAGCGATCTGACCTGGGCTCGCCCATGTGACCAGGGGACCACCCGAACCTGCAACATTCCGAGTTTCGGGTCGATCGGTCAAGTCAAAGATGTAGAAAACTGCGTACCAAGTTGCCAACAGTCGAGGCCTTTGGGCTTGTTTTGGCCTTTTCACGCGCGAACCGCATACCCTTCTGCTGTGCGGTCTGACCTGGGCTCGCGCGTGTGACCACGGGACCACCTGAACCTGCAACGCTCCGAGTTTCGGGTCGATCAGTCAAGGTCAAGGTCGACCCGTTGGGCCAGGTATGCCAATTTGAGCGGCATAGAGCATTGGCTTCGGCCGTGCGGTCTGGTCTGGGCTCGCGCGACAGACCAGGGGACCACCCCAACCTGCAATGCCCAGAGTTCCGGGTCGATAGGTCAAGCCTAAGGGGTAGAAAAACTGCGTACCAAGTGGCCCAAAAGTGAAGAAATTGGGCTTGTTTTGGTCTTTTCAAACGCGAACCGCATACCTTTCTG